>CM052809.1:59315468-59439784 GCA_028533885.1 Nasua narica | reverse complement strand
AAGGGTCACATGCACCCAAATGTTTATAGCAGCAATGTCCACCATAGCCAAACTCTGGAAAGAACCTAGATGTCCATCAACAGATGAATGGGTAAAGAAGTGGTATATATATTCAATGGAATACTATGCAGCCATCAAGAGAAACGAAATCTTGCCATTTGCAACGACCTGGATGGAACTAGAGGGTATTATGCTAAGCGAAATAAGTCAGTCAGAGAAAGACAATTATCACATGATTGCTCTGATATGAAGAATTTGAGAGGCAGGGCAGGGGGTTATGGGGGGTTGGGGAAGAGAAATGAATGAAGATGGGATGGGGAAGGAGACAAACCATAAGAGACTCCTAAACTCAAAAAACAAATTAAGGGTTGCTGGGAGGTGGGGGGGGTAGGGATATGGACATTAGGGAGGGTATGTGCTATGGCAAATGCTGTGAAATGTGTAAGCCTGATGATTCACAGACATGTACCCTGGGGTAAATAATACATTATACGTTAATAAAAAAATTAAAAAAAAAAAAGTAAAAAAAATGAGCTATTGGGACTTCATCAAGATAAAAAGCTTTTGCACAACAAAGGAAACAGTCAACAAAGCCAAAAGACAACTGACAGAATGGGAGAAGATATTCACAAATGATATATCAAATAAAGGGCTAGTACCCAAAATCTATAAAGAACTTCTCAAACTCAACACCCAAAGAACAAATAATCCAATCAAGAAATGGGCAGAAGACACGAACAGACATTTCTGCAAAGAAGACATCCAAATGGCCCACAGACACATGAAAAAATGCTCAACATCACTCGACATCAGGGAAATACAAATCAAACCCATAACAAGATATGACCTCACACCAGTCAGAATGGCTAAAAATGAGTCAGGAAATGATAAATATTGGTGAGGATATGGAGAAAGGGGAACCCTCCACTGTAAGTGGGAATGCAAGCTAGTGTAGCCACTCTGGAAAACAGTATGGAGTTTACTCAAAAAGTTAAAAATAGAGCTACCCTATGACCCAGCAATTGCACTACTGGGTATTTACCCTAAAGATATACCCTAAAGATATAAATGTAGTTATCTGAAGGAACACTTGTACCCCAATGTATATAGCAGCAATGTCTACAATAGCCAAACTATGGAAAGAATAGAAATGTCCATCAACAGTTGAATGGACAAAGAAGATGTGGTATATATAAATATATAAATATATAAATAAATACACACACACACACACACACACACACACACACACACAATGGAATAATCCTCAGCCACCAAAAAGGGAAATCTTGCTATTTGCCATTTGCAATGATGTGGGTCTTATGCTGAGTGAAATAAGTCAATCAGAGAAAGATAATTATATGATCTCACTCATATGTAGAATTTAAAAAACAAAACAGAGGAGCATAGAGGAAGGGGGGAATAAAACAAGACAAAATCAAGGAGATAAATCATGAGAGACTCTTAATCATAGGAAACAAACTGAGGGTTGCTGGAGGGGAGGGGCTTGGGGGTTGGGGTAACAGGGTGAAGGGCATTAAGGAGGGCATGTGATGCAATGAGCATTGGGTGTTAAATGCAACTGATGAATCAAAACTCTACCTCTGAATAATAGTACACTATGTGTTAATTAATTGAATTTAAATAAAAAAATAAAAACTTAAAAAGCAAAACCAAAAAAGTTTAAAGTAGAAATACCAGCAATTCTACCTCTGGGTATTTATTTGAAGAAAACAAAAACACTGATTCAAAAACATATATGCACCCCTGTGTTCACTGCAGCATTATTTACAAAAGCCAAGATATGGAAACAACCTGGGGGATCTGGGTGGCTCAGTTGTTAAGCATTTGTCTTTGGCTCAGGTCATGATCCCAAGGTCCTGGGATCGAGCCCTGAGTCAGGCTCCCTGCTCAGTGGGAAGCCTGCTTCTTCCTCTCCCACTCCCCCTGCTTGTGTTCCTTCTCTTGCTGTCTGTCTCTCTCTATAAAACAAACAAACAAACAAATAAATAAAAATCTTAAAAAAAAGATATGGAAACAACCTAAATATCCATTGATAAATAAGCAGATAAAAAAAGACGTAGTATATATACACAATGAAATATTACTCAGCCATGAAAAAGAATGAAATCTTGTCATTTGTGACAACATGGATGAACCCAGAGGGTATTATGCTAAGTGAAATAAATCAGAGGAAGACAAATACTGTATCATTTCATTATATATGGAATCTAAAAAACAAAACGAATGAACAAACTGAAACAGAAACAGACATAAATACAGAGAACAAACTGGTGGTGGCCAGAGGGGAGAAGGGTAGTGGAATAGGTGAATTAGGTGAAGGGGATTAAGACATACAACTTCCAGACATAAAATAAATCAATCACAGTGATTTAAAGTAAAGCATAGGAAATATAGTCAATAATATTGTAATAACTTAGTGTGGTGACAGGTTACTAGATACTAGACAGATAACTAGACTTACTGTGGTGATCATTTTGTAGTATACATAAATGTCAGATCACTGTATTGTACTCTTGAAACTAATATGTCAACTATAATTAAAAAAGAGAGGTGGGGTACCTGGGTGGCTCAGTCGGTTAGGTGTCTACCTTTGGCGCAGGTTGTGATCATGGGGTCGTGGGGTCAATTCCCACTTTGGGCTCCCTGCTTAGCTGGGAGCCTGCTTCTCCCTCTCCCTCTGCTGCTCTCTCTCTGTCAAATAAATAAATAAAATCCTTATAAAAAATAAAACAAAAAGAGAGAAAACTATCCTGGAGTATTAAAAAAGGAGGGAGGCTGATGTCAGAATACACCCTTTATCTTCTGTTATTTTAAAGGTGGATAAGGCCAGAAACAGGACGGTGTCAGGCAAACATAAATCAGAACATGATAGGAATGTGCGTATGTTTATAACACCTTTTACTCACATGTTTGAATTGTCCCACAACTCAAAATAATGGTGACTATAAATCAATGCTCATATTTTTCATTTCTACGTGATTCATTTGGTTCCTTAAAAAGTACATTGGATCTTATTTTGACATGATCTCGTTCCCTGTCATATCTTTGATTCCATGTTGTTGTTCTTTACCATTAAGCATATTTATTTCATATTCTTTGTAAGTTCTATATCCAGTCATCCTAACTGTAAGTTCATAGGGGTCTAACATACTGCTTGGTGTTTCTGATGACTATCTGTCATGGTGTCATGGTTTCTTATTTCTTATGAGTAATTTTGGGTTGTGAGATTATATTTGGCTAGGCATTGTCTTTGGGAACCCTGTAGGGCCTGGATTATAATTACAGTTGCTTTGACAAGGGCCCTAGAATGCCAACTCCACTCGAGATTGATTTTCAGTCTGGCGTTTCTTGGATCACACATAGGTGGTATAAATTTGAACCTCAAATCTGTATGAGGGAAGGCCTTTATCTACAAATTCTTGGGAGAGACTTTTTCCCACTCAGAGCCTAGGCTGAAATAGATAATTTCCTTCACTCTTTTTACTGATGTAGAGAGTGTTTCTTCCTGGCCTACATTTTCATTAATGCAGTTGCCCTGCCAATGTCCATACTTTATATTGGGGTTCTCAGTTCTAATACCTAACCATTACAAGTCCAAGGTCATGTATTCTATCCCTGGTATGTAGCTGTTGGAATCCAAGAGCAGCAAATACTCTCAACTGTGGTAACTTCTGGTTTGCAACTACTTTGTTTTGAGCCTCCGGAGACATTCTTTCTTTTCTTTCCTTCCTTTCCACCTCCTCCTCCTTCTTCACCATATGTGTGTTTTGTATTGGGAAGTTTTTCAGAATGTCTGCCCTTGATCCTCCCTCAAAAAACACAAAGCAAATCAAAATCCTAAAGCACTGTTTTGAGGATGTTTAGAGAGAGCAGTCCTGGTGCATATGAGACGATAAGTATAGGATTGTGAAAAATAGTGAGTAACCATAAGGAAATTGTGAATCAGTCCGTCCATGCAGGAGCAGTTTGAGTTGTCTATCTTTAGTCATTAAGTGGTAGTTCCCAGGATTCTGAAATTTATGGATAGTAACATTTTAAAAAAAATTTGAGGAACAGCATAACAAAGGATAGTTAACTTTATGTTCTTTTAGGACATTCAACAACAAAAAACCCAAACATATCTACTGACATCATAATTTCATAAAAGAAAGTATATTTTAACACCAATACTCTAGGATGGGTGAACCCAGAAATCTCATGCTGTGTAGTAGCATGCCATCTGTCTGTCTATCTCTGTCCATCTCTTCTCAGACTAGTCCAAATAGTGTTCTTTCTAGTTTCCAGTGGTGCAGTGGTGTTGGAATTCTGAATTGTTTGTAGTCTTTTCTGTTGATGAGATGGTAGAATCTTTTCCTAGACATTTGGATGGTAGAAGCATTTCCTAGACATTTCCTGGACATTTGGTAGTTTATTCAGGCACAAAATGTATCATGGCTGCCCTAGGATGTCCTGGAAATGCATATCACACTAACCAGTTTCATTTTGCATCATAGAAGGTAATAGCTGGAAAGGAGCTCTAGAATTTATTGTTGGCTCCCTAGATATATCTAGTTTTCTATGACTCGACTGAGATATTTATGGTTAGGGGGTGATCTCATTAAAAACACAAAGTGACCTTGTCACAGATCAGATCTCAGATCTTTTAACATTCTATCAGAGGCTCTGTGGGGAAACATAATGGTTAACATTTGTTGACTGCCCTATATGTTTCAGTCGGAATAATAGGATTTTTACATATATGTGCCATTTAATCCCCAAATACCCCTTGATGATAATTACTATTACCTCCTCTTTATGGTGGGAAACTAGGACTTGATGATGAAATAGTTTAAATAACGTGTACAAGAACACACACACACATACACACACACGGGTGCAGGACGCTTGCCTGTAGCCTATGTCGGTAGGGTGCTGGATAAGGTGGAAGAATGCCTTCTCTCACTCTGCTGTTGCTTCTCCCCTCTATGGGCCAGTCACTACATCACTTCCTCCCATGGCAGGAATCAGTGGCGGTGGCCCCTTTACCAGTGCAAGAGTCAGCTCACTGGTAACACGGTAGGAATTATGCTGAGGAAGAGATGAAAGTGGGTGCTTGCTCTCGGCCACCCTTGCATACTCACTCTTCCCACTGGTACATTTGCTCACAAGTGAAAATAATTAGATGTCTGAGACGTACAATTCACAAAAAAGAAAGACAACTGTGGTGGTCACTGTTACTTTTCTGCAAAATTAATTCTTTCCTTGATAAACTAGATAACATTTTCAAGTCTCCCTTTCAGTGAGGTGTGGCCGTGTGATTAAGTGTCCATCAATGGGATATAGGGAGAAATGATATATGCTGGTGCTGGGCATGCCTCCTGCAGGCTTTCTTGCTCCCTGCACTGGCTAGGACCCTGATCTGATGGTGACCCGTCTTCAACGATGCAGATGGTTCCTGGGACCTGGGGATGAACGGACAGCACAAGGGAAGGAATCTGGTGTTCTGAATGGTCACATGGGGCACAGCAGCCCCAATGACATCTGCTTTCTTCAGATATGTTAAATGAAGAAAATAGGTGTCTATATTCCATGAGCCACTGTATTTTTGGATCTTTCTGTAATAGTAGTTTAGCCTTATCCTAACTAATATAAAAACAAATTGGATAATGTATCTATCTTACATGATCCTAAAGCAGATTATTGAAACAGAATTATCATGAATTTAAAAGAGGTATGAGAAAATATACTTGAGATTAGTGAAGAGGGTAAGAAAATGAAACAATAGAAACAGTAATAGCGTGGAAATGTTTATTATAATGACTTGCTTTCTCACCTTTCTGCTTTCTCTGAAAGTACCTGTTAAGCCACAGGTATCTCTCAGCTATCCACTTTCCTTCTTCCCCAACCTGTTGACATCTCTTGTCTGCTGTCATTTCCTCTCCCGTTTGTCCTTGTGTGTTTGTCTCCTACATTCCTTTGCTGTCATTTTAAGAGGAAGCATAGAAAAGGGCAAAGGTGTTCATATTCCAGGTTTCATGGAAGGCTCCAGTTGTTCTCATAGGTCTTGATTTTTTGGATCTTGGTTACTTTTTGCATGTTTACATTTTCTATAGTGTAAAGTGCTTTAATGAAATGTAAAATTTATAAATATTTGTTGAACATTAGTGTAAGGTTAAGTAAATTGTGGTATTTATGCGTTAGAATATATATGGCCATTAGAAATTATGTTAATGAAGATTTTTTAGTGATAAGAAAATATTCATGTTTAATGTTAATTTAAAAAATAATTTTATACAAAATTGTATATACATTATGTAACATAAAATATACACAGGATAAAGATCAGCAGAAAATCTGACAAATTACCTTGTTACATCTAGGATCTGGGGTTACTTTAGTGTTTTCTGATTTTTTTTCTCAAATGTTTATTACTCTGCTAAACAAACAAATATATATCAATTGTTCATTGAATTTACACACAACTTTTCAAACGCCTCCTTAGATGATTCTCCTCTATTAAAAGCTTGTGCTATGAAAGATCATATATTTTCTCTAACCTTGTGTGGTATCTGTAGTTTTATGATGCATAGCTGGGATTGGTAAGTGATAGACTACGGGCCAAATGTGGCTTGCTCCTGTTTTTGTAAATAAAGTTTCACTGGAACCCAGCCACACTTACTCATTTATGTGTTGTCCATTGATGCTTTCATGCTATCATAGCAGAGTTGGATAGTTGTGATGGACTCCACATAGCCTGTGAGACCTAAAATATTTACTCTCTGGTTCTTTACAGAAAAAGTTGTTGACCCCTGATATACAGGAAGAATTGCTTTGTCATGTTGTACATGTAACACATGCACCTGTTCCAAAGTATCTTGCTGGAGGTCTTCTAAGAAGAATCACTCTTGTCTTACAATACTACAATGGATTGTTCTTAATAATTCAAAAAGCATTCAAACTATTATTCAATTATCTTGAATAATTTGGAAGCATTTTAGCATTAACTGTGAAATAGAGTTTGGTAATGTCACAGTATGTCCAGTGTAAGGGCTATTCCTTCTTGCACTTATACCAATGAGTGTTTCCTCTTTCAAGGACCATGTGTTAGAGTTGGCTTGAAAAATGGAAGAATTTGTCAAAAATGGAAAAATGTGCATTTATTTATTTATTTATTATTTTAAAATTTTTTATTTATTTATTTGTCAGAGAGAGATCACAAGTAGGCAAAGAGGCAGGCAGAGAGAGGGGGGGAAGCAGGCTCCCCACTGAGCAGAGAGCCCAATGGGGTGGCTTGATCTCAAGACCCTGAGAGCATGACCTGAGCTGAAGGTAGAGGCTTTAACACACTGAGCCACCCAGGTGCCCCGGAAAAATGTGCATTTAAGTACAGAGTTAGAGTTAGAGTCAGGGCAATGAGAGGCTCAAATTGTGAGAGGTATGGGATTGCTGTGGCCCATCATGGGGACAGAAACTTACATCTAGAGCTTACCGAGTTTTAGAACTAGAGCTATCTTAGAAATTAGCTCAATCACATTGTCCTTAGTAATAGTGTTCCGATATGGAGTTGTTCATTGGGTAAGGTTTAAGTTTATAAACATTTGAGAACCTACTGTATGCCAGGTACTTTCATTTTTTAAATTTCATTTTTAATGAATTACTTTTCTTCTCTGTATATATTTAATTCTAGTATAGTTAACATACAGTATTATATTAGTTTTAGGTGTACGAGATGCTTTCATGTACCATTTTTCCACTTATAAATCCAGTGATAGAGAATTCCTATGTCATAAGAAAGACTATTTCATACTCTGGCAGCTCTAATTGTTAAAAAATTACACTGTATGTTTTGTACTAATATATGCCTTCCTATCAACTTCAATCATTGATCCTAGTTCCATTAAACTGAGTCTTCTGCTAAATGGCAGACATTCATATAGTTGAAGACAGCTATCATGTCTCCTTTGAATCTTGAATAATCCCAAACTCTTGAGCTCCTTAGAACAATTTAAAAACCAATATGGATTGGATATATTGAATTGCATGTTTTCATTTTTTTGACATATTAAAAGAATGGCTTTTAGCAAAAAGCTTAAAGATTTTTAAATGAAAAAACATTTCTGATATTCTGGAAACAATATTATGCTATTATGAAATGTTTAGTCAATTTAAGCATCAATAAGTGATTTAGTAGCATGTAAATCAGAGATTTTATCATTTATGTCAAGTTCTATTTTATGACCCTCCTTTATGATTATTTCTCTGTGAAATTTAAGTTAGGCTTTGAATTGTCACTTACCCAAGTGCTGTTCTTCTTTCTTTTCTCTTTTAATTTTTTTTGGATATGTTAGTAACCAGTGAGACCAAGCTTTTCCATCATCATAGATACAGAGAATAATAAAATCTGATCACGTTTAACCCTGTAGAAGGAAGAAAGGATATTTAAATAGGTTGGGTGATTCTGCTTGCTCTTTCACAATCAGTGAGTGTTACATGTGAGTTTCTGTCTCCTCTGTGGGCCACACCATTTCCATAACTCTGATAGTGTGAGCCTCTTAGTGCCCTGATTGTAGCTTTAATATTTAAATGTACACATTTTTTCAATGAAATGACACCAAAACAAAAACCAACTCCATCAGATGGTCTTTACCAGAGGAAAAAATCATTGGAGTCAGTGTAAGAAGGAGAAGCACTTGGGTTGGACTTACTCCTATGTCGTTGAACTCTACTTTGTGGTTAATTTGTGGGATTTTATCTTTTTTCTTTTCCTTTCCTTCCTCCCTCCCTTCCTTCCTTCCTTCCTCCCTCCCTCCTTCTTCCCTCCCTCTCTCTGTCCCTCCCTCCCTCCCTTCCTTCCTTCCTTTCGTAATTGTGACCATATTTCCTCTTTGGTTTGACTTTTTTTTTTTAAAAGATTTTATTTTATTTTTATTTATTTATTATTTTTAAAAATTAACATATAATGTATTATTTGCCCCAGTGGTACAGGTCTGTGAATCATCAGGCTTACACATTTCACAGCACTCACCATAGCACATACCCTCCCCAGTGTCCATCACCCAGCCACCCTATCCCTCCCCCCCACCCCCAGCAACCCTTAATAAAGATTTAATTTTAATTAATTTCTACACCCAACATGAACTCAAACCCACATTCCCTAGATCGAGTCAGATGCTCCACCAACTAAGCCCGTCAGTCACCCCTCTTCATTTTGACTTTTTAAACTTACCCATAATTTGATAAGATTTAGCTTAAAGACTAATGATTTTTTTATTCCTTTAAATGAACAGTTAGGGAAGCATTCCTTGAAACACTTTATTGGGGGAAAAAAAGAAACTTTTAATAGAGAGCCTAGGAAAGGATATGACAGGCACCGTATCAGCTGTTGAATAACTGAGCCAAACCGGGAAGTGGAAATAAAAGTATTAGAAGCCCATTCAAATGAAAGGAAGAGGTTTTGACTCTAAGCTTACCATTTATATGTATGTATGTATGTATGTATTTCAAAGATTTTATTCACTTGAGAGAGAGAGAGAGAGAGAGAGAAGGTGAGAGAGAGCATGAGAGTGGAGAAGGTCAGAGGGAGAAGCAGATTCTCCATGGAGCTGGGAGCCCGATGTGGGACTTGATCCCAGGACTCTGGGATCATGACCTGAGCCGAAGGCAGCCACTTAACCAACTGAGCCACTCAGGCATCCCTAAGCTGATCATTTTTATAAGAATAATTGAAAATTTAGCTTTTTCTACAAGATGCAGAATTGTATGCATCGGTGGAAATCTCAGCCTGTTTGCCTGGAAGTTACCCTCCTCCTGACTGGTGCTGACTGATAGAGACTTCAAGAAGCAATATCCCAAAGTGGTTGCTCCAGGGAAGTTAGAAGGAAGATAATAAAAAGCAAACCCCTTTAATCCTTTAATGTAATTTCCTTTTGGGATTTGTGTGTTTCCTAGAAACCCTGAGTGCTTCTCTGAGTGGGAAATGGAGAGATGTAGTACTCACTTGACTTGTCATTTACAATTTTTTGTTTATAGAAATTTGAGACATGTGAGTGACAAGGTGAATATACTGGATAGGGAAGAGTTGTTGTTGAATGAGAACAGAATTGAGTGAATGTTACCGTTCAACTTCAAGCATGTTAACCTAGTGGTTTTAAATAAAAATACTTTGGATTCTTATTAATCCATCCAATCTGAAAATACTTTGGATTCTTGTTAATCCATCTACATAATAGGCAGTAGATTTTAAAGCAAAATGGAATTTCTTTGTTTTAAATATACGTATTAGTGTAATAGAAGACTAACATCCTCTTTGTTTTCATTTTTATATAACAAACAATCGGTGTTTACTAAGAACCAGACACTTTTGTAAGCACTTGATCTTACTATATTAATTCATTTAATTCTTATAACAACACTATGAGGTAGTTACTCTTATGTCCATTTTTATAGATGGGGAAACTGAGGTATGGGCATATTAAGCAGCTTGTTCAAAATCATTTGACTGAATCATTGACTAAAGCCAACTTTAGCCTCTTCTGTTTAACCCAGAGTGTCAAATAAATATTTTAAAATGTGTGCCCTGGGGTGCCTGGGTGGCTCAGTGGGTTAAAGCCTCTGCCTTTGGCTAGAGCCCTGCATTGGGGCTCTCTGCTCAGCAGGGAAGCCTGCTTCCCCACCCCCCCTCTCTGCCTGCCTCTCTGCCTACTTGTGATCTTTCTCTCTCTCTCTCTGTCAAATTAAAAAAAAAAAAGTAAAATGTGTGCCCTGATGACAAAATTGTTTAGAAGTATTGTTTTAGAGAACAAAAACAAAATAAAACAAAACACAAAAATCCTACCACTATGAACAACTAAAAAATAATTAACACCCATTTCAATATATGGCTGATCTCACTGGAAGGTAATCACTAGGTTCTAGGAATAAGGCTTGGTGGTGAGCCCTGTACCTGCTGCTGGAGCTACCAGGAATGGGGGTGGGAGATAGATTGAATGGTAGAGATTATAATATAAGGACTTCATTGCTGCTCAAATGAAGATAGCAGACTAGGATTTGGGTTTATCCAATGAAGTCGGTTAAAATTGAAATCTCCTCATAATGTTAAGATTTTCAAAAAGTTACAACTTCAGTAAAAGTGAGAATAGAAAAAAAATCTGCCATTTTCTTTTGGCCTGGATTTCGGGTGGAATAAAAGAGCTCTTTTAGAATGGGTAACCATGGTCTGTGCTTTATGCAAAGGTGAAACAAGAAATTAACAGGTCTAAGGGAATTATCCAGGATGCAGCAAAGAGAGTTATAGGTTGGAAATTATAAAAAAGGAATAGAGGGTAAAATAAAAAAGTTCAATCTGTGCCTAATAGGACTTCCAGAAGGAATGCATAAAGGTAATGAATAAAGACAATAAGATAATAAAGTTTTTCAGGACCACAGTGAATCCCAGTGATAAAAGAAAGAAGTTAGGGTTTGAAGCCAATAGCCAAGAAAGAATTCTTGAGGTGTCTTTGGTGCAAAAGGGTGGTTTCATTAAAGCTTGGAGATAAGACCCCTGGGCAGAAAGAGCTGCACTGTGATCATGAGGAGTGGCCCATTATATACTTTCAAGTTGGGAGGGGGTTAGGGATAGTATAAGTCTTTAAGGAATTTTGGAAGCAAGATTTTCAGGACCTTAACGGGACTAGCTATTGTTGGGAAAAAGTCATTTATTACTGTCTAATAAAACCTTAGTCATGAGACCCTTCAGATGTATATTGGTGGGCCATATGCTTGGAGGATAATTGCCAACACGTATCTTGAGGGGTTTAGAGATAAAGGAAATTTCTAAAGGCATTTTTATTTGTTGAAGTTAACTTTTATCCATTTCGAGTTTATCTTCGTGTATGGTGTAAGAGAATGGTCAAGTTTCATTCTTCTACATATAGCTGTCCAATTTGCAGGATCCTGGGAGCTAGGCTAAGATTGCCTTTTGCCCTTAGCAAAGTATTAACATTAACATTTGAATCCCTAGAGGAATGTCACTCTACCTGTTTCAAGGACTTGTTAGTGGGCTGTAAGTAGAAGGAAATTTAATAATTTCTTTTCTGTCTTTGTTTCTCAGATCACTAGGGGTGATAAATATTTTTTCCCACACCTAAGACATCACACTAAAACTGCAAAACACCAAAGACCAAATGAGAAATCTTAAAAGCAACAATAGAAAAAAGGATTATCTATAAAAGAATTCCAACTGGATCAAACTGTAAACTTTTCTACAACAATAAAAAGCCAGAAGAAAATGGAGTCTTCAAAATGGTGAAACAAATGAACCATTAACCAAGAAATATATGTTTAACTAAATTCCTAACTCTTCAGGAGTTAGGGAAAAATACATTTCCAAACAAACAAAACAAATATCTACTACAGCAAGAATGAAATTTAACTTAGGGAAAAGGGCTAAGATATAAGAATGTTGAACCAATAGGCTTTGTAAACTTGACTTTAAATTTAAATAGATATTGACTATAAATGAACATGATAAATATTGAATAATTTAGAGAAATTAGTTCAAATAAAGTGGAAATAAAATGCTTGCATAATTAACATATAAAGGGAGGAAAGAATAGAAATTAAAGCATTCAACAGTTCTGCATTTGTTTTCTTTACATATATCCTCTTTTATTCAGTGTCTGTTCAGATCTTTAGCCTATTTAAAAATGTGCTCAAGTTCTCAGATTTCTTTACACATTTCTTGGTACAAGTCTTTTCAGTTCTGTAGTTTAAAAATATTTTCTCACAGTCTCTAGCTTATCTTTTCTTTCTTTTTTTTTATAACAGTATTTTTTGCAGAGCAGAACTTTAAAATTTTGATGAAATCCAGTGTATCAACTTTTCTTTTATGGGTCGAACTTTTGGTGTCTTTTCTAAGAACACCCTTTCCTACTAAAATTGTCTTGTATGTTTTCTTCTAAAAGTTTTAAAGTTTTGAATTTGACATTTAGATTTGTGATTCTTCTTGAATTAATTTTGGCATAAGGTGTGTCATTTAGGTTGAGATTTGTGTTTTCACATATGAATGTCGAATTACTCCAGCACTGTTGAAAGACTACCTTCTCCTTTTAATTACCATTATACTTTTTTTTTTATAAAATCATTGGGAAAAATTTGTATTTCTGTACTCTTTTCTGTTTCATTGATCTATGTGTCTTTTCCATCACCAGTACCACACTGTCTCGATTGGTATAGTTTTATGATAAATCTTAAAATTGGGTAGCGTGAGTCCTTCAACCTTATCCTTTTTGAAGTTGTTTTGGCTGTTCTAGTTCTTTTGTTTTTTAATACAAATTTTATAATACACTTGTCTATATAGACAAAAATTTCTGTTGGTATTTGGATTGGAATTGTGTTACATCTATACCTTAATTTGGGGAGAATTGACATCCTTACTGTGTTGAGACTTCCAGTCCATGAACACAGTATGCTCCTATATTTACAGGTTTCCTCTGTGCTTTGTAGTTTTCAACATCGGTATGCATCCTCTTTCGGATTCAAGTATTGAAGTCCTAATCCCCACTTCCTCAGAATGTAACCTTATTTGTAGACAGAGCCTTTAGAGAGTTAATCAAGTTACAGTACGATCATTAGGATGGGCCTGTATTGAATATGACTGGTATCCTCAAAAAGGGAGAAATTTGGAGATAGCACACACAGAGAATGCCACGAAAGGTGAAAGCAGAGATCAGTGTATGCAGGAGCCAACCAACGCAAATGATTGCCTGCAAAGAACTAGAGACTAGGACAGAGGCATGCAATACATTTCTCCCTCATAGTGAGTAGAGGGAATCAATCTTGCCCACCCACTGATCTTGGATTTCTAGCCTGGAGAACTGTAAGACAATACATTTCTGTTGTTTAAACCACTTGGTTTGTGATACTTTATTATGGCATCCCTAGGAAAACAAATATCAAATGTACATATTTTGTTAGATTTATATCTAAGTATTTCATTTTTTGAACTTTCAGGGTCTAAAGTTCTAATTCTCTCCCTGGTAAATGCTGAGGAGTGCATTTGCATCATATTAAGATAAGAATTTCTCAAATTTATCAGTGTTTGTGATATTTCAACTAAAAATTCTATGGTTTAAAGGGAAACTACAAATTTCAAGTCAGTTCTCTGGGCCCTTACCACTACTTACTTTTTCTTTTTTTATTTTTATTCTCTCTTTAATTTAATTTGCCCAATTAAATATCCTTGTGTACAATTTGGCAGCATCATTGCATATTTATGAAGGAATACTTTGAGTCAGATTATATCTTGACATTTAACAAATTATATATATATATTTTACAGTAGAAGTAAGGGGCGCCTGGGTGGCTCAGTCACTTAAACATCTGCCTTCAGCTCAGGTCTTGATCGCGGGGGTCCTAGGGTTAAGCCCTTCAACCCCTGCTCAGCAGGGAGTCTGCTTCTCTCCGTTCCCCTTCCCCACTCATGCTCGCTCTCTCTTCTCCAAATAAATAAATAAATAAATAAATAAACTCTTTTTTTTTAAGATTTTATTTATTTATTAGGAAAGAGAGAGAGTGAGAGAGAGCATGAGAAGGGAGAAGGCCAAAATAAAGAAACTCTTAAAAAAAAAAGGTGAGTAAAGCAGGCCAGCAGTCCTCAAAAAAACATTTACATATCTTGTAAAAGTAAATCTATTACCTTTTACTAAACTCACTTATTTTTCAAAAAGAGGGCATTGTAAAGCCATGCTGATGACGTCTCAGAGTTTTTTGTTAACTTCTCTTTACTCCCCAGTGCCCTCAGATCCACCACAATGTGAGTCTAAAACTAGCCTCATATTACATTTAAAAATCAAATCAGTTTTCTAAATATTTCCCTAATCCATTCACATCTCTTCCTTGTCACCAGGAAGTCTTCTGTGGTTGTTGTCCGGCTCTCTCTGGTGGAGTAGTTGCCTCCAGGGTGTATCCCACTGATACTATATCCCTGTGTTTCATGAAATATTCGAATACACTTTGTGGTTCTCCTTTCCCCAACTATGAGTCCATTTGCTCCCTGTGGGGTCTTCAGCCCTAGCCCAGTGCTTCGTCACCATGCACTTAGCTCTAGTGTATAACAGCAGGTGCTCCACACACTGGGCATTTAATGAATGAAAGGGAAAAAAATGCAGCTGAGTTGAATATTTTCTCAAAAAATTCTGATTTTATAACCATTTAATGTAGACTGTTATCTCTTTTTTTGGCATTTATTACCCATTTTACTGGAAGCCTAAGAAATCTGATGTATTCAATTTTATAGTTATAACCTAAATTAATTATACCTTACCAGTCAAATTGATTTTCAACACCTTATTCCAAGCTTGTAATGCTGGCCTCAGTATTGACATCCGGTGTTCAAATAAAATATAAGCATCCTGACTTCCTTAGTGAATTTAACCCTGAACATGCCAGGATTTGCAACGTCCAAGATTCTCCTTCCTTCACTCTCCCTGGTGGAGAGTAGGGAGTAGGAAGCCTGACTTACTAGTAAGTACTCTGGGGCATGAGAAGGAATCTGCGTTTTCCTGAAAAGAAACTCGATGAGGTTGCATGTGAATGTTTCACATATTGGTGAGAGTCTACTAAGGAGATGTGCATTTATCTAGATAAGTAGCAACAGTGATGATTCTAACATAAACATGTGGAATTATTCCTGTAAGTAGTTTGGTATAAAAGAGTCTGGCATAGTGGGCGAAGTGCTGCCCTACGTTTCTAGCATTTAGGTTTCTATTCTCACTTTCTTCACTTGGGTAAATCATTCTAACGTCTCTCTTCGTTTACATTTTCTCCCTTAAGCATGGGCCTAATGGTATCCACCTTGCAGAGATCAGTAGGAATTAACTGCAGATGGTCCCAGGACTCTTAAGAAAAGATATCTATTTTCCTAGAAAATGGTTTTTGTACCGAACCTGAAATAAATAGAATCCAGGTCAACTTTACCTAATGCTTATCTCCTAGGATGTTAGCAGCCAGAAGGTTAGGACTCTAACTGGGTAAAGTATTCAGCATACTGGGCTTGTGTCCACCCAACTGTGGCTTCACAACTGAGTTTTCCTCTTTCGTCTAGATATTCGGAGTTTTTTAGACATAATCTGTGAGTGCTCAGGAAATGCTGACTTGAAATATTTCATGAGTGAGTGATTCATCATCACATGTTCCTAAGAGGTAGGTAAGATACTGTCACCCTCACCTGCCCATTTTTATTTGATAAATGCTAATTGATATTATCTGACTTTCAAATGAATTGTAAGAAGGTGGGTTTGTTACATCCCTTCTTGTTAATTTTGGTTGAATAGTTTTGACTTTCACCTAACCCTGATCAATAGCTAGTATCTGGTTGTCTTGTGTTTGCTTCATGCCTCAGCGCTGTTGGGAATGATATAAAGGAAAGCTGCCTTCCTTGAGGAGGGAGAGCAAAGGAAAACATAAGTTAGTAGAAAAAAATATGAAATAATGATAATACAGAGATTCACTGATCCTTAAAAATCACGAGTCCCCTCAAAATAGAAGTTTTCTCTGGAGAACCATCTAAGTTCGTATATATTTCCTATTAAAAATACAGATTAATGAAAATTTTGAAATTAGTATTTAATTTTAATTATAGTCATTTTTCCTAAAGATTTTATTTTTAAGTAGTCTCTACACTCAACATGGGGCTTGAACTCACAATCCCGAGATCAAGAGTCTCACGCTGCACCAACTGAGCCAGCCATGCACCCCTTAAATATGGTCATTATAAAATGAATGTGTACAAATACATAATGTGAAACAATATGTTTTTGTATATGAATAAATAGCTTGATGATTTGTAGACCAATAATGTTTGAAGAAGACAAATATTCTCATCTTACAAAATTTTTCCAGTGTGTCAGTCATTTAACTCAAAACCAGTTATTGGATTCAACAACTAAATATATGCTTTGTAGTGTAAATAATTCTCATTCCCCTAATGGTTGCATGGCCTTAATCTTTCTGGCTTTTTTCTACTTTAGCAACACATCCATTAAAAATAAAGTGTGTTGATAGTACCAAACCAATTCACCATAATTATTTGTGATGAAGAAATTAACCTCAAGCTAGGCTACTTTCTCGTTTACTCATGACCTGTTTCAGGGACACTGATTACAGGAGGAAATGGAATTAGCTTTTGCTTGTATTTCTTGGTTGCACTGTGGTCTTAGCTTTGTTAATGGATCTCTTCTTTTAACTGTTACAAAAGAAGAGGAGTAGCCATGTGGCCAGTGAAGAAAATGGCAGGATACCCAGAGCTCTCTATATAGAGTAACTTGGGAATTCCAATGGCTGGAAGTCTTGACATAAAATTTAGTTTGGAAGGTGCTCTGAAAATCACTCTCAAAAGGCACTGTGTCAATCAATCTTTTCCACAAAGTCTACAACCTTGTCTTACAGGAGCAGTGGAGGCACATCTTAAATTCCTACCAGGAGCTGAGTCAATGACTTGAAAAAGACAGTTTATAACAACAATATCAGTAGCATCAAATTGCCCCATAGAGAAAGGTAAAAGAGTGAAAGCTGTGAGGAATAGAAGCACAGAGAACAGGTTATCACACTACTGTTTTCTCCAACACCCTACACTGTGATAAGTACCTGATCGTAGCTGTGTCTCATTTTCTAGCCTTTGAGCCAAGTTAGTACCACCTGGTGTGATTTGAAATGACCCCAAAAGGGCTGGTGATGCCTCATGTTAAATTGTGAAAGACATTCTATTTAGCAGGTATTTTCCCTCTTCAAGTCAAAAAGGTTATTATATTTTCCCCAGTTCATTTTAGCCCCTTCATTTCTGACATTAACTTAGAGTATCTTTGCTCATTAGAGGATCTCTTTCTGCTTTATTCATTCCAGCTTTTGCCTTGACTGTGGGATGTAACAGTCAAGCTCTGCTCTTATAAAGGAGTTTTATCATGGATAATACATCATGGATTATTTGGCCTGTTGGTTTTTCAGATGTATGGGGTATTGATTGCAGAAACACTGCCACTGGAGCTCTGCTGCTAAGACTTTTATTGTATATCTGCCCATAAATTCTGTTTCCAATGCTGATCCTGGAATTTCAATGGACAAGTGAAGGGAAGTAAAGAACAGAGAGGGCAGATTATTGATAGGAGTTTCTACACTTTCCTAAATCCTATCTACTCAAGGGTATTATAATTTCAATGGACAGTAGAAGCTACAGAACACCATTTTGTTCTATAGGCTGGTCTTGCTGATGATAATGTACTGCTTGGCTAGAGTCCAGAAAGATGCCTTCCTTGACCCCTGTCCAACTCTGTGGAAGACGAGGTACAGGTTGATATGAGAGAACTCCAGTCAAAAAACTTAGGGAAGCATCAGAGGAATTGGTTTGGCAATTTCCAGTCACTTTGTCTCTAGGCTGAGCAGCCTGGCTTTAGGAGTGCACAGTAGCACTAGAAAGGACAATATTTTAAAAACACTGTGATGATCTTGCTCTGGAGTCCAGTGGGAGCTCTGCTATATTCTACAGGAACCAGAAAAAAAAAATTCCTAACTCAACTGAAGAATACCCCTGAGAGGATGAAATATTCTGGTTATTCCAGGGGACGAATGAGTTTGGGAGATTACATAGGCTTTTAGGGGTAGACTGATAGTCTTTCATGTGCATTTCAGTCTGGTTTCAAGTGTATGATGACCTTTTAAGATGCCCTTTATACTTTTCTAGGAACTTTGGTCAAGGGAAAAGACACAATGCAAACTCCTTTTCTGCCTGCCTAAAGAGGGGTCCATTAAGGCTTTTTTTTTTTTTTTTTTTTACCTAAAACAACTACCATGAAATTAAAGGAGGTGGTTGGCCAGCACCTGGGATTGCCTAGGTTACTTCAAGAGAAAATAGATGAGAAAATGAGGAAATATAAAAAGTACCAGAAAGTCAGAAATGTTGACTTCTTTTTTCAAGTCTATTGTATAATCTAAACCATATCCCAGGTCAGTTTTCCAGTCTCTCATAGGAAAGATGCCTCTTCCTATCCATGATTCTTAGTAAGAGTATTGTGCAATTTATCACTTGCTTATGAGGAAACACAGTGACGAATATTACATAAAACAACACTATTTTATTTATGTATCTTTAAGTGGAGAGTAATTATATGTTATTCAAAAGTGGTTTTATGGCATCCAGTCCAGCTGCTTAGACCAAACTGAAATAATTTATCTCAGAATATCCTGTTGCTTTGTACTGGCACATTAAGAGAAAAAGTTCTCTAATATTCATTTCGATGCACAACTAGTTTAGGGGAAATCTCCTGGACAGATTGTAGTCTTGTATTGCAGAGTTGAAATTTAATGATTTCAACACAGTTGTCTTCAATGCCAACATAAACCAAAGATAAATTATATCTAATTAGCAAAATGTGTTTAATACATGACCTACAGGTTGCGGGAACCAACTAATATTTGTAAGCATATTATCTAAATACTTAAGTGGAGGGCATTGTAGAAGTTGCATTATAATATATTGGGTTCAAGTTAAAAAACAATTCTAACTTGCATAGTGTTTGGAAGAAGAGGAAATGGAGAAGAAAAAAGACATTTTTAGTTAGGCTAATACTTTCTATCCTGAAATGTTAAGTTGGATGTTATGAAGAAGAATAAAACAGTTAGAGAACAATTCATAAAACTAGTATTGAAAAGATTGACAAAGAGTCCCCCCCTCCCTTTCTCTGAAGGCTAACTTCCAAACAAAATCTTAGGCTGAAGTTTTAAATGTCTGCTACAGACAATTGCCACTTTCCAAGTACAGCCTGCCAAGTGCACAAAGAGCAAAGTTTAGTCAAAGTTCATTTTCAGGTCATCCACCCTGGAACCATCAATCTGGGCAACCTCTGGGTAACCTCTTCCAAGCTTGTGGACTAGAGCGGGATCCTTTGCAGCCTCATTAGAGCATGCAACGATTAATTTGTGTTAAATAGGAAATTAAACAGTCATGTACAGTGTAGAGTGGAGGTCAAAAAGTGGATCTTGAGGTGCATTCATAATCTCTGTTTGGGAGTCCTCTCAGGCTGGCCGGGAGGTGGGGCAGACTCAGAAGAGAAATAATTGTGTAGGACAAACATTACAAAACCTCCATTACAAAAAAGCATACATAAATAGGAGAGAAATTTGACTTGAGGATAAATCACAGTGTTTTTAATGCTGCTCAGACATGCCTGTCTTTCAGAAGACTTAGGGTGAGAACTGAGGCAAAAATGACTTCACAAATTGGGTGTATTAATCCAGAAAACTCACCGTTGTCCTTGAACTTACTTCTGATTGTAGCCTAGCCTTGTATTCATGAACTAGAGATTCTGTCATGAGAAAATGAGAGGAAAGGTCTAATGTGGAGTTCTATTGAGTGAATGCTGTTTGTGAATTCATGGTGAATCGAACCATTGTCTTCCAAGATACCATTTTGACATAATTAGATAAGTGGAATGTTAGCAGTAGCAATGCACACAGGAAATTTTGAAAAATAAAATGCTATTCATTTCTTAGCAATAGAAGAATGCAACGTTTCCAACTACTATCTTATCCAAACACTGTGATATCTTTCTTTCTTTCCTCCTTTTCTTTCTTTCTTTCTTTCTTTCTTTCTTTCTTTCTTTCTTTCTTTCTCTCTCTCTCTCTCTCTCTCTTTTTCTTTCTTCTCTCTCTCTTTCTTTCCTTCTTTCATCTATCTCTCTCTACCTATATCATATATTCTTTTCTTTATATCTATCTATCATCTATCTATCTATCATCCTCCTCCTCCTCCTCATCGATCTGGAATTTTACTATAATAAATCTCATTACTTGAGAGTTAATTTTTTATATTAGTAAAATAGGAATTAGGAAACCATAACATTCTATGCTGTATATGGAGATGTGATAAGATTTATAAAGGCTTTTATTCTCTCTCTCTTTTTTTTTTTGATGAACTTAGTACAATATGTCTATGTGACAAATTATAGATCAAGTAAAATAGTTTGCCATACATGTAATAAAGAATAAAATTTAAATAATGAAATGTAAATACAGGTGGTTGAAAGAGGAATTATTTAAAGTTATAATACTTTTATAAGAGTTATTAAACACTCCCCATTTCTTCTAATGAGAGTTATACACTTTTTCCTCTCTGCCTCCATGAAACTTTATTCCTTCTTTATTCTT
The DNA here is from genome assembly GCA_028533885.1 of Nasua narica. Lineage (NCBI taxonomy): Eukaryota > Metazoa > Chordata > Mammalia > Carnivora > Procyonidae > Nasua > Nasua narica. The sequence continues at coordinate 59,418,607 of CM052809.1, read as the reverse complement.
GTACCTTCTTGTATTGTTTTATGTGATGGTTTCTCCTATATTATTTTTGAAAGTAAGTGATGAATATAAAGGCTACTTTGAGATCTCTAAAACAATTTCAATGTGATATAAAAGAAATCTGATTTTTAAGGAATGGTTACAGAGTGACAGGTATTATAATATTGCCATAGCTTAGTGTGTATCTTCATCACTGAAGAGAATACTGAATTTGAGTTAGAGGTTAGTGGAAATAAAGATTTATTTTTTCCTATGCAAATTCACACCTGCTTTGCTAAGAATGTCTGTTATAGAGTATAAAGAAGGGAAGAAGGCAGGGGTAGAATCCTTAGGTATTTTAGTGTTTAAGAGTTGAGTAGAAGGGATGTAAAGGAGGCTGGGAAGAAATGGCCAAAGAGTTAGAAAGAGAATTGTGAGAGTGATTAATTAAGCTAAGGAGTGGGAGCACCTAAATTTAAGTAAAAAGGCCAAGAGAAATTCCTATTAAAAAGAGTCTGTAGTATTTGATCAACAAACTTTTGCTTGAATGATTTCTTACTTTTATGGCAGCCATTAGTCTTATAGAGGTTTGGGAGGAGTAAGTTATTTTTTTCCTCCAGCTCATCAGACCATCAAGTTTGGATTTGTAGAGCTTAGGTACCAAATCCTATAACACAAAAGATAACCTTGAGGCCTTTTCTGGCCATAAAAATATCAGTCTCATAAAATGATTAAAAGTGATAATGTTCAGTCTATAAATTAATCAGAGGAAATGGGGACATAAATTTTAGCAACTTTGTGTCATGAGTTTGTGTAAAGGATTTTGTTAGAAAAAATAGACTTAAGACCACGTGACATGTGAACTATGTTTCCAGATAAGGAGATGGCTGGGCAAATGAATCCTTGTTTAATCACCTGTTCTATTTTTTATGATTTAATATATGAATCTCTTTTACATGATTGCATTTTAGATTTGATTGATTTTGGTTTTTAATTGTTAAATATGGAATTGATTAGACTTAGTTTTATGGGAATATAATTGGATGTAAATTAGGCTTTGGTAAAATTTAAATTGAAAATATATTAGGCAAATTCCTTAACCTTTTCTTTTTTTGCCTCAGTTTCTTCATTTGTAAAATTAAAGCACTGGACTAGATGACCTCGAAGGTCCTTACGAGGTTTAATAGTTGAAGACTCCTGTTTTATGTAGAGGAAATAACTATGTAGTTAATCAAAGCCTTCATTTTTCAAGTGATTATTTTGGCTTCTGAAAGCTTATGAGAAATCCCTTCACTCATGACTCTTTGTATCCATTATCTAGACATTGTCCTCATATAGTTGGGGCTAGTAATCATGTCAGTACTAAGATGGAAAATGGTGTCTTTCTTTCCCATAGCCAAATTTTAAACATAAAGGATGACAGGCTCTAAGCAACCAGTGCTGTCTGACCCACCTATATTGAATTATTACAGAATCATTATTACAATAGTCATGTTTAGAATTGCTTCAAATCTTGAGAAAATGCCTACCAGGTCACATGGCTAGCAGGCAGAGCTGCTTGCCAGCAGCCTGATGCCATGATGTGGAGTTCTTTCCTGTTGTCCCTCCCCTGCAGCCAAAGCTGGCTGCCTTTCCTGTCATTTAGTAAAGTCATCAGAGTATGACATGTGCTACCTCCAGAACCTGAAGAGGAATACCAAGTGTCATTCTTTCTTGTTGTAGGAATTCCAGGATATAATAATTTGTGTCTTACTTTTGAAGAAATGTTTTGGCATATCAAAGATCACTTCACTGTTACATGAGGTCCCTGAATCTTTGTTAGATTTTTACTAGACTTTCTGGAGCACATGTATCTTACCAAGCCCTCCCATATTGGGAGTAAGTCAGTTCTTACTCATGTGGTCTGAATAATATGATGTCATCAAGAAGGTGGGCCATTGTGATGTTTTGTGTAATGAACAGATGGTCCAGGTGATTCATTTGGACTATATTATGACAGAGGCTATAGAGTTAACATAGCTTTGGGGCGAGACAAAATGTGTCTAGTTGTCCATCTCGTGTGAATATAAGCTACTTCTGATCCTCTTTCCTGATAGGAGTAGAAAAGCTCACATTTGTCAGGTAGCTTGTACCTGAGGCCATATTAATCTGCTGTAGTAAATATACCACATCTGGCACATAGTTGTAACTGATTAATTTTGTGGTTGTCAGCTGTCATGTGTAGGATCCAGCTGGCTTTGTAGGGTTCAGCAGGGCTATGATGTATTTAAATAGGGTATTATGGTGACTACTACCTCTGCATTCTTTAGGGCTATAAGGACAGTGCTAACCTCTGCCACTTCCACCAAGATGAAATAGTATTTTTAGTTGTGAGAGGGAAATTTCAGAGTTTTACATTAGGCTTTCTCTACTATGATAGCTTCACCCTGTATGCCAAAGACCAGTTGTGGAGGTTCTGTAGACTACCAAGTATGTCCATTTCAGTTATTGATCTGTTGACCAAGGCAATGACCACCATGGACATAATGGACCTGCTGTAAGCCAGAGTTGGGCCAGGACTGTACTTAGTACCTGTCTCCCATACATCTCCACTCTAATAGAGGGCCATTATGAGTCTTTGGGTCTTTGATTATCAATGTTTATTAATTAATTTTATTTTAATTCCAGTATAGTTAACATACAGTGTGTCTATGTTGTTGCACATGGCAAAATTTCATTCTTTTGCTTAAATAATATTCATTGTGTGTATATATATTTATATATACACATTGTTCATGTATATAATAAATAATATTCATTGTATCTATATACATATGGTGTATATATATGTATATGAAGATATCTTCTTTATCGATTTATCATTTGATGGACATTTGGGGTACTTCCATAATTCGGCTATTATAAATAATGCTGCAATGAACATAGGGGTGCATATATCCTTTCCAATTAGTTTTTGTATTCTTTGGGTAAATACGCAGTCTTGCGCTTACTGAATCATAGGGTAGTTCTCTTTTTAATTTTTTGTGGATCCTCTATATTGTTTTTCACAGCAGCTGCACCAGTTTGCATTCCCACCAATTGTGCACCAGGGTACCACATCCTCGGTAACACTTGTTGTTTCCTGTGTTTTTGATTTTAGCCATTCTGACTGGTATATCTCATTGTAGTTTTGATTTGCATTTCCCTGATGATGAGTGATGTTGAGCATCTTTTCATGTGTCTGTTGGCTATCTGGATGTCTTCTTTGGAGAAATGTTTGTTCATGTCTTCTGCCCCTTTTAAATTGTATTATTTGTTTTTGGTGTGATGATTTATATAAGTTCATTATATATTTTGGTTATTAGCTCTTTATTAGATATGTCATTTGGCAATATCTTTTCCCATTCAGTTTTTTTTCATTCAGTTGTCTTTTAGCTTTGTTGATTGTTTCCTTCATTGTGCAGAAGCTTATTTCTTTTTTTCCTATAAACTTTTATTTTATTTTTTCAGTGTTCCCAGAAGCTTATTTCAATGTAATCCTAATAGTTTAATTTTTGCTTTTGTTTCCTTTGCCTCAGGTGACATGTCTAGTTTGTGTAAAGGATTTTGTTAGAAGATTTTGATGATGGTATGATGGTATGGCTGATGTCAGAGACATTACTGCCTGTGCTCTCTTGTAGTATTTTTATGGTTTCAGGTCTCACATTTAGGTCTTTAATACATTTTGATTTTGTTTTTGTGTATGATGTAAGAAAGGTTGTCCAGTTTCATTCCTTTGCATGTAGCTGACTAGTTTTCCCAGCACCATTTGTTGAAGACACAGTCCCATTGCATATTCATGCCACTTTGTTGAAGATTAATTGACCATATAATTGTGAGTTTGCTTCTGGGCTTCGTATCCTGTTCTGTCGACCTTTGTATCTATTTTTGTGGCAGTACCATACTGTTTTGATTACTACAGTCTGTAATAGAACTTGAAATCTGGAATTGTGATGCTTCTAGCTTTGTTTTTGCTTTTCAAGATTGCTTTGGCTACATGGGGTCCTGTGGATCCATACAAATTTTAGGATTGTTTGTTCTAGCTGTGTGAAAAATACTAGTTGTATTTTGATAGGAATTGTATTAAATTTGTAGATTGCTTTGGGTGGTATGGCGATTTTAACAGTATTTGTTCTTCCAATCCAAAAGCATGGCATATCTTTCCATTTGTTGATGTTATCTTCAGTTTCTTTCATCATTATTTTATAGTTTTCAGCGTACAGGTCTTTTACCTTCTTGGTTAAGTTTACTCCTAGCTATTTTATTATTTTTGGTACAGTCGTAAATAGGATTGTTTTCTTTTTCTTTTTCTCCCTTTCTCCCTCCCTCCCTCCCTCCCTCCCTCCCTTCCTTCCTTTCTTGTAAATGGGATTGTTTCTTTAATTTCTCTTTCTGGTGCCTTATTATTAGTGTATATAAATGCAATGGATTTCTGTACATCGATTTTGTATCCTGTGACTTTACTGAGTTCATTTATTAGTTCTAGTTGCTTTTTTAGTGGGGTCTTTAGGGTTTTCTATATATAGTGTTACATCATCTGCAAATAGAGTTTTACTTCTTTCTTCATCCAATTTGGATGCCTTTTATTCCTTTTTCATTCTGATTGCTGTGGCTAGGACTTTCAATACTGTGTTGAATAAAAGTCAGGAGAGTATACATCTTTGTCTTGTTCCTGACCTTATGGATAAAGTTCTCAGTTTTTACCCATTGAGTATGATGTTAGCTGTAGATTTTTCATATATGGCCTTTATTATGTTGAGGTATGTTCCCTCTGAACTTACTTTGTTGAGAGTTTTTATCATGAATAGATGTTGTACTTTGGCAAATGCTTTTTCTGCATCTATTGAAATTATTGTGATTTTTATCCTTTCTGCTATTGATGCCACGCATCCTGTTGATTGATTTGCAAATATTTAACCACCTTTTCATCCTGGAAATAAATCTCACTTGGTCCTGGTGAATAATTTTTTAAATCTATTGTCGGATTCAATTTGCTTGTATTTTGTTGAAGATTTTTGCATCTATGTTCACTGGAGATGGTGACCTGTGGTTCTCTTTTTTGTAATGTCTTTATCTGGTTTTGGTATCAGGGTAATGCTGGCCTCACAAAATGAATTTGGAAGTTTTTTTCCTCTTCTTTTTTTTTGGGAATAGTTCGAGAAGAATAGATATTAACTCTTCTTATCAATGTTAATTTTAGATTTAAAAGTGTCAGTGTTCCTCTTTTCCAAGTTAATGATTAGCTGAGTAAATGGTTCTAGGCCATTTTAAGAAGGACTATCATATATACTTGCTATGCTGTTGCAAGCTTTTTCTCCTAGGGACCCACCATCTCTTTCAGTCACTGGGTTTTAGGTCTAAGAACTGGATCAGGTTTGCAAAGTGGGCTTTTTACTGAGGCAGCTGCCCTAAACCTTTGATTATTTATCCTTGATTTTTGTTGTTGTTGTTGTTGCATAAATTAAGAAATACTTGTTGGGTGCTCATCTGTTTCCCTTAGGAATTCTGTGTTCATTGAATCATCTCCATAGCTCCTTGGGAGCATTACCCACTCATAATGATAATAGCCTCCACCTTGCTTCTGATGGTTCAGCATCTTCAGTCCTTGGCCTCTATTACTATTTCTGTTATCCCTAGTTGATTCTATCATGTCTTTTGCTTTCTGTAATAGTATTTCCCACCATTAGCCCTGGTCTACAGAGAACAGCCACCATTGGGTTTCTCAGTGATTCTGGTGCCCTCTAACCAGTACATTCCTTAGTATGTTCTCTAAGCTCTCCCATGGAATATAGTCTACTGTTGGGCTTCTAGCCATTTGTAATACATTTACTGTAGAATGCCCACTTCCCAGAACCTATTGGTCTATTCTTCTACATCTGGCATTTCTGCTTCACTTTGGTGTGGATCATAGTCTTTTTTAGACTTCCAAGAGCTATCCAGGGCATGTTTGCATTGTTACGAGGTCCCTGCCAGGGTGTTAAATCATGTTGCATGGGAGAATGCTTCCACGTCAACAAACTTTCCTTTATGCAATTTATGCTTTGTATGTCCTTGATCCAATACCATCAGGGTCTAGTCCTACTCCCTTGGCTCCCACTGGTATGTGTTTTCTAGGCCCTGTAACTTCTTTAGTATATTTTGCCTTTTCTCCCTCAATAGGCCCAGAACTTTCCTGGTCAGGTTATGTCATGACTTGATCCTAACAATTGGTTTGATAGCTAGAGAAGGAAGTGGAGGTGGATCCTGAGCAGCGTACCTGGTATCTTTCAAAAAGGAGGCTCTGCATCAACTGCAAGGAAGGAGGGCGCACTAGCCTTTAATATGGGTGGGTCCGGAGGCTTCAGTGCAACTTAGGGTTTCTAGCCTCTGCCTTGGGCTCAGGTCATGATCTCAGGGTCCTGGGATCAAGCCCTGCATTGGGATCTCTGCTCTGCGGGGAGCCTGCGTCCCCCTCTCTCTCTGCTTGCCTCTCTGCCTACTTGTGATCTCTCTCCTCTCTGTCAAATAAATAAATAAAATCTTAAAAAACCCCCCAAACTTAAGGTTTCTAAATTTTTAAGTGCATCAACCCAAATGTTCCCATCCCATATTTCATGGTCCTATTCCTTCCTCATGAGAGCTCTGACCTTAGAATGACAGACCTATTGAGGCTGAGAATTCAGAAATTTTCTGGAAATATGCTATGTCATAATTAAATACTAGGTCTGATACTTAGTTTTTCCTGCCCTTTGGCTGCAGAAGAGTAGAGCCCCATTGTATGCTGCTAAAGAGGCCCTATGGCTTTCACATTTTGCTTGAAACTAATGGTTAGTTATCTTTAGTCTTTCATTATAATCAGCTGTGCTCAATCTTCCAGATTCCTGCAATACCTGAGATATTGCTTATACCAGTGTATTCCCTTCCGCCAGTTTGCTATTGGTGAGAGTCATAACAATGGAACTGTTATAGTATGCCAGGGGCTGTCAGTAATCAACCTAGCGCCGGTGATGGGTCCACATCACCAGCTGGCCAACGGGTGAGCCAGCTCCAACGTTTCATTCTAGATTGTACTTCCTAGGGTTACTCTTCACTTTTTTTTAAGATTTTATTTATTTATTTGAGAGAGAGATCACAAGTAGGCAGAGAGGCAGGCGGAGAGAGAGGGGGAAGCAGGCTCTCTGCTGAGGAGAGAGCCTGATGCGGGGCTCGATCCCAGGACCCTGAGATCATGACCTGAGCCGAAGGCAGAGGCTTTAACCCACTGAGCCACCCAGGTGCCCTCCTAGGGTTACTCTTGACACAATCTCTTAGGTCAAATTCCCTGGAAGAAATCCCCTGAGACAGACTTGCATATTCAGGAGATTTACTGGGCATGAGCTAGGTAAAGAAGTAAAGAAAGCAGGATTGGGCAAAAGGAGAGATCGAATGGTAATGCAAGAAAAGCCTCAGCTGATCATACGAGGGATTCTAGAGCTGGGATGGCCTCTAAGGACTGTCTCAGTTTGAGGCAGGGAGAGCAAAATTTGAATCCCCACATAAAGCAGTCACTAAATGAAGGTTACCCTCGAAGATGGAGTGAACTTTGGACAGATGGCTTTCTCCTTTCAAAGGCCAGAGAGGGAAACTTGATTGTAAGCAGTCAGTAGCCAACATTCAGCAAATACGGACATAAATGTCATGGTCCTGCATGGGGATCTTGGCAGCACACCGCAGTATGTGCCACAGATGTCATAGGAAATGGTGTTTTAGCATTCTTTAAGTTTGTCTCTGATTTGTGTCATTTGAAAATGTTTATTTTTATTATTTTATTTTATTTTTAAGTTTTTACTTAAATTCCAGTAATATTAGTCAACAAAAAGCCTGTATCAGAAAACACTGGTTGCTTAGAGCCTATCATGCTTCTTGTTTAAAAATGCTGTGGTTTGTTACCATATTGCTCTCCAGGAAGACTCTTCCCACCCCCCAATCATGACCAAGGCATGCTTTGTTCCAGCTGCTGAGAGTGTTGATTGCTGTAGCTTATACATTCCCTCTGTAGTTCCCTCTACAGGAATTGCCCTTGGTCAAAGGAAGCCACTTCGCAAATGGTTATGCCCTGGCCCCAATTCCATGGTACCCCTCGTCCCTTGATTGGGACACATGGGATACAAGAGCTTGGTCCCCTTGCTGCAGTTTAGGACAACTTGGAAGGATCATTGCAGCTAGAGTTCACCACAGGAAATGCTAAGGTCTCTTGCAGTTGCCTGATAGTTCAAACCTCTCCTCATCCAATTCTGCTTTCCTTTTTTCTTTATGTATATTGTGCCTGAGAGCATTTTTCTGATAAATTTCCAACAGGCAAATATCTATCTCAAATCTGTTTCTAGAAAACCCAACCTGAGAAAACATCCTTTTTGTCACTTGATTATGAGAGAAAAGAAAATCATTCCTCAAATTAATAATGATAAAACAAAGTAGATACATAATGTATTGTGTTCTAAAATCTAATTTTCAAAGGCAAGGAGTCACATTTCCTATTAGGCATATCAACATGAAAATGTATTTAAATTGATTATTCTGACTAAATTTTTAGTGCCTCCTATCCAGTTGTAATTAGCAGTTTTGTTAGTTATAATCAGAAAATTTCAATTACTCTTCTTTTTCTCTTCCCATATAGTTTCAGATAATAACTCAGGGAATGGTCTTTCACTAAAATGAGTTTTGCCAGAAGAGTGGGGAAAAGGCATTTGAAGATTTTGAGGGAACTATGTTATTGCCAACCCTAAGAAACAAGGCAGATTAAAAAATATTCTCAGAAACAAAATTAAAATCACCTTGGCAAAGAAATTTAATATCTCTGAGCATCACTTGTCCCTTTTGTAAAACAGAGACAATGCCAACACTTTTAGCATAAACTTTGGTTTAATGTTCATTCAGCCTAGACTCCACTTAAAAGCATTTTGAAACTATATTATAGACTTCTGTAGCAGGCAACATGGCTGAGTAGATGTTCAGAGAACATCCCTTTTTAGGAAAGGACATTTAAAATATTGGATAAAATATTTTAAAAACCCATATTTTTAAGTGCGTGGCTAATTTGTGAAGTGAAAGGAAAATCTTCAGAAATCAAAATGAGAAAGTACAAATCTAGATATACAAGCAAGTACAGTGTTGGGCATTTGCTGGGAGGGGAGGGAAGGGAAGAGTATTTGCATTGTCCAGATGGTCTACCTGAATTTGTTCACAATGCACGCATGTGGAAAAGGCAACAAAGCTTGAGGCCTTCCTGGGTGGCAAGATCACATCAGAGACTCTGCACAAAGTTGCTACAGCTGTCAGAGGCCATGAGAGCAACCTTTTCTCCCTTGATTGCTTAGACATGACTGTGACACCAGTCCAATGTGCCTGCCACACTCAGGGAACATGTATTAAGATTTCTAAATGGTCAGCAAGTGAGGAGCAGGTGCCTCCTACCGTTCCCCTTAGGAGCTTCACAACATACAAAAATCAATTCCAGTCAGCTAAGGATGTCAGTGTGCAAGGCAAGTCTTCAATACTTTTAGAAGTAAATATGTAATTTCTGTGTAGGAATGGATAAAACATGAAGAAAAAGTGATAAATATGATAACATTAATTTATCAAAAGATTCCCCAGAGGAAATGTCTGGCCACAGACTGGGAGAAAATATTTGCAATATATATAATCGATAGAGAATAGTGTCTAGAACATTAAAAAAAAACTCTGCAAACCAGTAAGAAAAGGTAAACAATCTGCTGGAGGAGAAGGTAAAAGATGCTAACAGACATTTCACAAGAGAGGAAAAAGAAATAACCAATAAACTTAGGAAAAGTTGTTCAACTTTATTAGTAATCAGGGATGGGCCAAGTTAAACTACAGTGAGATATATTTTACACTTACTATGTTGGTCAAACTTAAAGTATCATAATGCCAAAATTTGATTAAGATGTAATAACCTGCATAATCATTTTAGAAAATGCCTTAACACGATCTAATGAAGCTGATATACTTCATACACCTTTGATAACTTCTACAACCCATTGCTTTTATATATACATTTTATAATATTTTCCAATTATAAGTCCTAGATGTGCTTGAAACAGTCTGATTTATACCACTTTTCCTAGGATAGTTTTAATAACATCTCTTTCCTTTCCCCAAGTTTTTTTAGCGTGATAAAATTTATTGTTATCATCGTACTTAAGGTACATATATGATTTACTTAGTGAATCCCTATTAACAGAGATTAAGTTTTGGCAATTTTTTTCTTATTCATTTTGCACCATCAGATTTTTCCTTCTCAAAATATGTAGGCAGTATGAAGCAATTAAATTCAACTTCTAGATTTGGTCTCTCACCAGTGGGTTACACATGGCTCTCCCATGGGATCTGCTTAAGTCAGGCTGATAGTTAAGAACTGAAAGACAGTATCATTGATGGCCAACAGGGGATCATCTGATCTAGCTATTCTTTGTGATTCTTTATTCATCTCTTAGTGATCATATAAATCTTTTTTTTGTTTCTCTTAACATCCTGAAACATTTTTTTCCTTGAGAGATATACATTTTCTCCCAGATTTCCTTAGAAATATTTTAAAAGAAAAGTACCTCTAGAGAACGGTATCTTAGCCTCTAAATCATTTAAAAATGTTATTCAGAAACTCCTGAAAATTTTCTGCCTACCCCTTTACAAAACAAATTCTGTTTTTCATGGAACAAGGAATTCTTGAAACAGGTAAACAAAAAATTATAGTAGTCTTGTTACTTTTTGTTATGTCTTTATATATTTTATCTTTTTTCTTTTCCTTAAAGTCTTTGTGTATTTTAAATTAGTGGTATTGCAGTGTTTTTTTTTTTTTTACCATGATTGCATATTTTTTTGACCTTCACCCATAGAGATTCTACTTAAATACAAGTTAATTTTATATGAAGAAATACATTCTGAGTTAGTAAATGGGGGATTGACAATAGTTCTAAATTGTGTCACCTTGTAATATTTTAGGGCAATGACAACCACTCTGTCTTAATAATTCATAATGTGTTCAGCTTATCCAAGTAAACCCCATTTAAGCATGATAATATTTTATCTTTAGTAAATTCCTTCTATAGTCCTTTCCATCTTTCCGTCCTCAAATACTTATCAAGCCTACAGTTTGCTATTGATAGAAAAATGTACCAATGAAATAAACATACATAGTTTTTCAGTGCTTGGTATACCCTACTATAAATTATCTGTCTTTTAGAAAATACATTATTTTCCCATGTCCTAAGACATTTTAGGAAAAGGAAACAGTGGCTTTGGGTATATCACAGAGATAGAATTGCACAGTATACATATAAGGTCGGTATATATTGTTCTAGCAGTTTAAGCTAGTTCTAACAGTGTTAGAACCATTATATCTCTCTATACTTTAATCTTATGGTATGAAGTTTAGCTGAACTAAATCTAACTGACCAAATTGCTTAGTTATATACGATTCTACCACATATAAAGAAAATTTTATTTGTGGACCATATAAAACACTAGCAGATTGGAAGAATACTGTCAGGTTAAAGAGATTCGACTCAGTGGTACCAAGCTGTGTCCATGCAGGGTCAGAATTGTTCAGTTTAGGAGGTCTTGGAGGTTCATATAAAGACTATGATTTTATTGATAGTTTTTCCCATGTTATAACCCAAGAGGGGCAATAAGGGGCTTTTTGTTTGTTAGTTTTTAAGAAATACAATGATAGTCTTTATGTCTTCATTGGAAAAATAATTTGTTTGACAGCAATATTGATTAATACTTATCTGAGAAACCCCGAGTTAGTTCCGAAAGAATTTCGTAGCACAAGGTTTGAAAGGTTTTCCCTCCTCCTTTATTGTGTGAAGAGAGAGAGAAAAAATCATTCTCAATGACACTTCAAATGTAAATTACCCAGTTTAAAAATGATCAAAGACAGGGGAAAACATGTTGAAGAGCACTATGACTGTCTTGAATCACATTTCTAAGGGCATGACACCAGTGACATGATTGCTTACCTTTTGTGTTATTAGACTATGATGGGAAATAACCACTGAATTCTGACTGAGATAAACCATCAAAAGATTATGTTTCCCATATCAAACTGTCAACTCAAACATCTTATTTATTTCTTGGTTTTTCCTTTGGGAGGACAAATATGGGTGAATGCCACTGTGATGGTGGATAAGACTTGGACTGTTCTTACCTACAAGATTAAGCAGTGTTCCTTTCTCTGCTAATTACAAGACACCTTCTAATAACTTTTGCTTCCTTCCCCCCCACCTTTATTTAGATACAGTAGACATATAACATTATTTAATTTAAGGTGTATAGTGTAATGATTTGATATATATGTATATTGTGAAAAGGTCACGACGATGTTAGTTAACAGATCTTCACCTCACATAGTTACATTTTTTTTGTGTGGTGAGAACTTTTAAGATTTACTCTCTTAGGAACTTTCAAATACACAGTACAGTATTGTTATCTATACTCACCACAGCATATTACATCCCCAGAACTATACACCACATTTTATTACATCCCCAGAACTTATTCATCTTACAACTAAAAGTTTGGACCCTTCACCCATTTTCACTCCCCAAACCCCTACTCCCAACTCTGCCCCAGACAACCACAAATCTATTCTCTGTTTCCAGGAGTTTGTTTGTTTGTTCTAGATTCTGCACATAAGTGAGGTAATTTACTATTTGTCTGACTTGTATCACTTAGTCTAATGCACTCAACTTTTACATCTATAGTTCATTCTCTTTCTATGAATATTTGAGTATTGTAGGAATATAATTTTGGATATTAGTATTTTCCTCTGATTCCTTTTGCAATCAGTCAGCTTGTTATGTTGGATATGTATGGATAATTACGAGGGAACATTGGAATGTCCAATTAGCTCAGTTGGTCAGAGCATGGTGCTAAAAGGAAACACTAAAAAGAAAATACCTGATGTGGAGGTATTTATTATAAAGCCAAGGGGAGTGGGGACAATTAAAATAGCAAAATTGAATTGTTTTAATTTTTTAAAAGATTTTATTCATTTATTTGAGGGAGAGAGTGTGACAGAACACAGGCACAAGAGAGAGCAGCAGGGGGAGAGAGAGAAGCAGACTCCCCATTGAGCAGGAGCCCGATGCACTCGATCCAGGGACCCTGGGATCATGACTTGAGCGAAAGGCAGACGCTTAACCAACTCAGCCACCCAGGCACCCCAGCAAATTTTACTTATTAATATAGTAAAGGAAAAATAGTTAAGAAAATGACAGAATTGGGGCACCTGGGTGGCTCATTGGGTTAAAGCCTCTGCCTTTGGCTCAGGTCGTGATCCCAGGGTCCTAGGATTGAGTCCTGCATTGGGCTCCCTGCTCAGTCGAGAGTCTGCTTCTCCTTCCCCTTGCTCCTGCGCTCCTGCACTCACTCACTCTCTCTCCCTCTCTCACTTGCTCACTCTCAAATAAGCAAATAAAATCTTGAAAAAAAAAAAAAGAAAAACCCCCATAAAATCCCTGGATATAAATCTAATGAAGGATATGTGAGGCATCTACAGATAAATCTGTAAAGCGTTAGTAATAGAAATTAAAGCCAAATCAATGGATGTGAGTACCATGTTTATTGATTAGACGATATCATGTTGTAGAGATGTCGACAGATTATTAAAGATTTATTGATTTAAATCACAAGCAAAATCTGAGTGAGTTTTGTCATTGTTGTCGTTAAAGTTAACAGGCTGATTCCAAAATTTATATGGAAATGCAAGGGGCTAAGAGTACCCAAAATACTTTTAAAGCAGCAGAAAAATATGGACAACTCATACTATTGAATATCTGGCCGCAAAGCCACAGTAATTGATAATGGACCAATAGAACAGAAGAGGTAATCAAAACTAAATGCACACAAACATGAACACTTTATTTCTGATTAAGGGTACAGTATAGAAGAGTAGTAAAAAGAGGGTCTTTTCAGTAGATTGTGCTGGGTCAATTGGATATTCATATGGGAAAAAATAAAATTCAACTTCTATTTAAGTCCATTATTAAGTCTGGTTGAAGAGTAGAGCTAAATATAAATAGTAAACTAATAAAATTTCTGGAAGGTAACATAAAGATCTCTGTGATTTTGTCATGAAGAAAGATTTCTCAATAAGAAGAAAAAAGGATTAACCATAAATCAAAATATTAATGAATTAGACTACTTTAAAATTAAGACATTTTAATCATCAGAAGGCATTGGGAAGGAAGTGAAAAGGCAAACCACATAGTAGAAGATACTTGCAATATACACAGTTGACGAAGGTCTCATTCCCAAATACAGTTTCTACAAATCAGTAAGAAGAAATAGATAATCCTTACAATAAATGACTCTTTTTTTTTTTAAAGATTTATTCATTTATTTGACAGAGGGAGAGAGATCACAAGTAGGCAGAGAGGCAGGCAGAGAGAGAGGGGGAAGGAGGCTCCCTGCCAAGCAGAGAGCCCAACGTGGGGCCCGATCCCAGGACTCTGGGATCATGACCCGAGATGAAGGCAGAGGCTTTAACCCACTGAGCCACCCAGGCGCCCCATAAATGACTCTTTTTAAAAAACTTTAATTTTATTTTTGTTTCTTAAAATTTTAATTGTCGAAGTATAGCTGACATATTATATTATATTAGCTTCAGGTATACAACATAGTGATTTGAAAACTCTATACAGTATGCAGTGCTCACCACAATAAGTGTAGTTACCATCTGTCACCATATGATGTTATTACAATATTATTGACTATATTCTCTGTGCGGCACTTTTCATCCCTGTTACTTATTTTTATAACTGGAAGTTTGTGTCTCCTAATCCCTTTCACCTATTTTGCCCTTCCTCCTACCACCCTCTTCTCTGGCAATCACCAGTTTGTTCTCTGTATTTATGAGTCTCTGTTTTTTGTTCATGCACTTTTTGTTTGTTTTTTTAGATTCTACATAAAAGTGAAATCACATGGTATTTTCTTTCTCTGACTTACTTCACTTAGCACAATACCCTCTAGGTCCATCCATGTTGTTGCAAATGGCATGATCTCATTCTTCTTTTGGCTAATATGCACCATATATATGTGTATATATATATATATGTGTATATATATATACATATATATACCTATACAACTTAAGTGTTGTATATACATATACAAGAAGATGATATGTATATATATATCATCTTCTTCATCCATTTGTCAATCTGTGAACACTTAGGTTGCTTCCATAGCTTGGCTATTGGAAATAATACTGCAAAGTACATGGGGGGTGCCTGAATCTTTTCAAATTACTATTTTCATTTTCTTTAGGCAAATACCTAATGAGTGGAATTACTAGATTATATGGTAAATTTCTATTTTTAATTTTTTGAGGAATCTCTATACTGTTTTCCTTTCCACAGTGGTTGCACCAACAGTGCACAAGTATTCCTTTTTTTTTTTTAACATCCTTGCCAATACTTCATATTTCCTGTCTTTCTCGTGCTAGCTATTCTGACAGTGTGAGGAGATATCTCATGGTTTGGGTTTGCATTTCTTAATGATTAGTGATGTTGAACACCTTTTTGTGTGTCTGTTGGCTATTGTATGTCTTTGGAAAATGAGGTCTATTTGAGTCCTCTGCTCATTTTTTAATTGTGTTATTTATTTTTTTGGTGTTCAATTGTGTAAGTTCTTTATATATTTTGGATATTAACCCTTCATTGGATATATCATTTGCAAATTTCTTCTATTCAGTAGGTGCCTTTTTACTTTGTTGATTATTTCCTTTGCTGTGCAAGAGCTTTTTATTTTGGGGTAGCCCCAATAATTAATTTTTGCTTTTGTTTCCCTTGCCTATGGAAGTATCCATAAAATATTGTTAGGGCTGATGTCCAAGAGATTATCGCCTATCTTTTCTTTCAGAAGTTTTATGGTTT
Organism: Nasua narica; assembly: GCA_028533885.1. Lineage (NCBI taxonomy): Eukaryota > Metazoa > Chordata > Mammalia > Carnivora > Procyonidae > Nasua > Nasua narica. Next base: position 59,402,699 of record CM052809.1, on the reverse strand, counting down.
CTTGTCTCACATTTGGGTCTTTTGACCATGGACAGTCTCTTGAAGAGGCATGTCACAAAAGACATGTCAATAAACTTATGGCAAGGTGTTCAACTTTATAAGTCATTAGGAAAATGCAAACTAAATCTACTTCGAGATACCATTATATGGTCCATAAAATATCTAAAATTTATATACACTGATGCAGAGAAGTACGAATGCTTTCTTCCCTGCTGGTAGGGATTTAAGTTGATAAAACCCACTTTGAGAAATTATTTAACATTATTTACTGAAGTGCATACTCATAACTTATGACCTAATAATTCTAATTTTTATGAATAGGATCAATAGATATTGACACAGAAATACATGTATAAGAGTGTTCACGGTACCATTATTTGTAATAGCCACAAGTTAGAAATGATTGACAACAGTAAGATGGATAAATAGGCTATGCATATTTACGCATTTAAGCACTATACTGCAATAAACATAAATGAACTTCAGTTATCTGCAACAAGATGGATTGATTTCAAAAGAAGAAAGACAAAAGAATATATATTGTTGATTCCACATATGTAAAGATTGAAAATAGGTAAACTAATGGTGTTCAGAGTCGGGATAGTGGTTGTACTTGGGGAGGTGGAGATATAAGTGACTTTTTCTTCCTATACCCGATACATGTTTACATGGGTGTGTTCACTTTGTGATAATACATGGATTCATATGTATGTATTTATGTATGTTATCTCCAATCTGAACCAATTCTCTATAGTGTCATGCTAACCCCTTGGTCCAAGCCACAACGTTATACCATCATTTCTCACATGACTTGCTGTAGTTCTTTCTTGACTTTTCTGTCTCCTTTTATTCTTGACCCTTTTTAATATGTTCTTCTTTTTTTAAGATTTTATTTATCTATTTACTTGACACAGAAAGGGAGAGAGAGATCACAGGTAGGCAGAGAGAGAGGGGAAAGCAGGCTCCCTGCTGAGCAGAGAGCTCGATCCCGGGACCCCGAGATCATGATCTGAGCCGAAGGCAGAGGCTTTAACCCACTGAGCCACCCAAGTGCCCCATCATTCTTGTTTTTTATGTAACACTTCTATCTCTCTAACATACTGCATTTTCCTTTTATTTTTGATTCTTATTAGTTTTCTCTCTTTGCTAGAAAAAAATAACACGTTTGTTATGTGTCCCTTCTTCAGGGATTCTTCTTTCATTCACTGATACATCTCAAGGACTTAGAACATTGTAGGTGCTAGTAAATATTTGTGGAGTAAATGAATTCATGAATTTGTTGAATGTCTAACATGTGACAAGATTTCTGTTGGGCATTGGGGGCGTAATGTTGGGCAAAACCAAAAATAGATGCTGCTATTACAGACTGCCAATTTGAGAGTTACCACTTGGAAACAGAAACAAATGTTTAGTTGCAGGGGGTGATAAGAGCCAAAGGTGCTTTGAGAATATATAATTTAGGGATTTATTTTGGTCTGAGGTGGGTCACAGAAGATGTCCCAAAGAAAGCGATGTTTGAGCTGAGATATGATAAAAATGAGTGATTCTTACTTCTTAGGCTTGGGGTAGGGCCCACGTATGGACATTTTAAAGAAAACTCTGCTGGTATTTCTAATACACAGGCAGCCTGGAGAACCACCTGTACCAGGGCTTTTTCGGTTTTAATTTACAAGTTACCTGGAATCTTGCTGAAGTTCACATTCTGATTCAGAAAGTCAGTTATGGGCCCCGAGACTCTAGTTCTATGAAGCTCCTAGGTGATGCTGATGTTCTGTGGATCGCATACTGAGAAATAAGGCTATATAGCATCGACCCCAAACTGTCTCATGAAGACACTGTGTTTTCTAAAGTATCAGCTGATTTGGAATCCTCCCTCCTTGCTTCAGTTATATGGACTATATATCCTGAGAAGCTGAGTATTTCAGCTAACAACATGGATGTTGTTCAGCTGCCTCATAAATTTGTATTATGTAGGCTTTATTTACATGTTTTAGGTGTGTGTTTGTGCATGTGTGTTGCTTGTTTTTAACAAATCTTCCCCTATGGGCTGGGTCCTTCCAAAGGGCAGGGAGTATGTTCAAGTCTTTGTGTCCTCTGCCAAATCTACCTTGGCCATAATAAATACTCAGTTTCTAACTGAATAGTACTGACTCTATCTAGGCAAATCCTTTTCTTTCCATATTATATGTATGAATGGTAATTTAAATTATCCTTTGAAATGAACCATTCATTTTCACCTTGTCATGAATACAAATGACAACACTTCTATTTACAGTATGCCTGGTCAAACAGATACTTAGGAGAAAAATTAAAGACAATAAGTATAATAAGTAATAATAGAAAATAATAATAAGCAATAATAAAAATAGTTATATCTTCAGGTGATTGTCAGAGTATTTTTAAGAACTATGGGGGAAGCTGAGATTTCAAAAATAGAACATTATTTCAAGTTTATTTGTTGAGAACAGAGTTGTACTAGGAAAAGAATAGTTACTCCTCCCTTCCTCCCTTCCTCCCTCCCTCCCTCCCTTCCTCCCTCCCTCCCTCCCTTCCTCCCTTCCTTCCTTCCTTCCTCCCTTCCTTCCTTCCTTCCTTCTTTCCTTCCTTCTTTCCTTGAGATATGCCCTAATTCTGCAGGTTTGTTGCAAGATTTTAAGAGCAGAGATTTTAACTAATTTTTGAATTAGTATTTATTTAGCACCTAAGGATTAGGAAAAGAGTCAAGGGTATATCTGAATGTTGGTGGTTACTTTAACTGGAAGGGATAATTCTCCTCTGAGATAGCTCACCTATATTGGCCAAAACCACATACAGTGATTTTCTACTTAAATAAGAAATTCAATGAACCAATAGTTTAAAATTAAAACAACAACAAAGGTAACACCTACTGAATGCTATTCTAGGCACTTTACATGTATTAACTTATTTAGAAGGCAATTACTATTATTAGTTCAATTTTATAGACTAGCCCTTGAGGGTCAGAAAGGCTAAAACTGAAAATGATCTCTTCCTTGAAGTGGAGCATGTTTGCAATACCACATTAAAATTAGAATATTTCAGAGAGGCAATGCAATAGAGAAAAAAAAAAAGAATCAGAGATCTGGAATCAGACAGATTTACATGAGAATCCTGGCTTTGCTACTAATTCCTTATAAATCCTTGGGTAAATCACTTATCATCTCAGGTTTGCAGTTTTCTCATCTACGAAATGGAAAAAAAAATCACATATCCTACTTATTTTACTTATACTACTTCTACCCACTTTGACTAGGAAGTAGACATAAAGAGCAACTGACTTATAGACCTGTCACCTCATAGGCACCCTTCCATCACTGACAAAATCAGGTTACACAATAACCTTTCCTCTCTCCATCTCTCCTCCCTTTCTCCCTTTTTCCTAAATAACTACCATTTCTTATGCACCTGCTTCATAGCAAATGCTTTACATATATAAATTAAACTTTTCTTTCTTTCCTCTCTTTTTTTATTTATTTCCAGTTTATTTTTTCCAGTGGTCCAGTGAAAGAGGTATTGGTAACTCAATTACCGAGGAATTAAGCCTCTGGTCCGGTTCACCACTGCAGGTCCTGTAGGAGCGCTTGGACCACATCCTTTAAGTGACAAAAAGCTAGAACAAAGTTAAGCATGGGAGGGACATGTTCATTTACGTGGTTTAGTTCCGTCCCTTAGCGGCAGGAATTTGGAGGGTGCCTTATTAAAGTTGGGATGACCAGCTGGGAGGCAACAATAACAACCACAATCACAGCAATGGCTGTAGTATTTCTCTGTGTCAGGAACTGTGCTTTCCACGTACAATCTCACAACAGCTCTATGAGGAATCATTTTAACCCCATTTTACATATGATAAAATTGAGGCCCAAGGACTTTAAATAACTAAGCTTGCATAATTTTGAGCTGAGATCCAAATTTTTCTTCACATGTTTAAATAGATTCAAATATGTAGTTTCTCATATATTGCCAAAATTGATAGTTTAAATAAATAGTTGGAAGTCATTATAATGTATTTATGCAATATATGAATGTAAATGAATCTTACAAGCATGTTGCTGAGAAAAAGACAGCAGGAAAAAAAAAAAAGCACGTAGTGTGTGATTCCATTTATAACATTCAAAAATAAGCACATCTTAGCCAGAATGGTGGAAGCAAGAATAGTGGTTAGTTTGGGAGGGTAGTGATTGGGGGAGTACCATGTGTTTCTGGGGTACTGGTAATGTTCTTATTCTTGATCTGCAGGGTGCCGATTTACATGTTCATTTAGTGAAAATTTATTGAGCTACACTTAAGATTTTTATGCTTTTTCCTAAGATAGGCTGAATAGATGCTATTTTTAGATTAAAAATAAATAAATAAAAATTGATGAATAATCTCTGCTTTAATTTTATTTTTATGTAATTTCTTTTATTCCTTGAGCCTGTATTTCTATTCCATTTTCTCATAGAATTTTAACTTAGTTGAATTAAAAATTTTAATTATTTTATAACCATGATGCTCTAAGTTTTTTCTTTTTTTTTTTTTTTAAAGATTTTATTTATTTATTTGACAGAGAGAGACACAGTGAGAGAGGGTACACAAGCAGGAGGAGGGAGAGAGGGAGAAGCAGGCTTCCTGCGGAGCAGGGAGCCCGATGCGGGGCTCGATCCCAGCACCCTGGGATCATGACCTGAGCCAAAGGCAGACGCTTAATGACGAAGCCACCCAGGCGCCCCGATGCTCTAAGTTTTAAAAAATGTTTTCTTTAGGGTTGAGTTATCCTCAAGTTTTTATTAGTACACAATTGGCAATATATAAAAATATTATAAAATTTGATATTAAATTATTAAACATTAGAAATAAACTTTATTAGAAGTGCATTTCAAAATTAGGTGGATAGTCTGTTCTTGGATGTGAACAATGGGAATGAAAGATGGATCAATATCAGTTTTATTCCCACTATGATGTAAACATGGAATGATTGGAAGGCCTTAACAGGAATGAAAGGAATTTGTTCATTTTTAATAACAATCTCTCACAATTATTTGTATTTATTCTGAATTGGATACCAAAAACCACAGCAATATATTACAAAAATTACTTTTAGTAATCTGTAATCATGATAGATTTTTTTTAAATTTTCTTGAGAGCAGAGAATTGTGAAAGAATTTATAAAATCACCTTTATTTACATAATTTCTGAATTTCTAGTGAGCATAACAAAAGGGTTTCAGGGAGACTCATCAAGTAACTGTTAACTGTACTTGTTTCTCTTTCATTTAGAGGCACTTTAAAAAAATCTAATATATTCAGAAACTGCTGGGAACGTTGAAACATTGTTACTTTCAGTATCCCTTTGCCAATACAGTAATTTTTGATAGATTGCATTTATTGTATCACATGCTTTAAGTATTTTTTCATCAAAACTTTGGAACTACACATTTAACTCATTCAAATTAAGGGACACATCTGTGATATAACCAAATAGGCAGACCAGTTGTCATTATCAAACCAATTAGGTAAATTAGATTTGCTTTCTCTCAGATAAATCTGACTGCATTTATCAATTCAAATAAATATGTTAGTACATGCTGCCTGACATCTCACTTCTTAATGCTGATTTTAGGTCAGGCAAGTCACAGAGCCTTACTAGGAGTCTGTTGCCTAAATGAAGAAAGGTTCTGGGGTGCCTGGGTGGCTCAGTGGGTTAAAGCCTCTGCCTTCGGCTCAGGTCATGATCTGAGGGTTCCAGGATCCAGTCGGACACTCCGCTCAACAGGGAGCCTGCTTCCCCTCTCTCTCTGCCTGCCTCTTTGCCTACTTGTGATCTCTCTCTCTCTCTCTCAAATAAATAAATAAAATCTTAAAAAAAAAATCCCTAAAAAAAAAAAAGAAGAAGTGTTCTACTGTTTTCAGTTTTTCTTATCCATATAGTGTAGCTTTATTCTCTTCGGGTCTTCTTTAAGAGGGATGCATTAGTTAATTAATTAATTAATTAATTAATTCAGGTAAGTATTTGGGTGATACAAGTGATGAAGTCCTTAAACTTAGTATCACTCCCTCTGCTACATTGTATAAAACATCTAAATCCATTACATCCCTACTGAGGCCAAACCCTCCTCTTTTTACGCTACACTTGGCTCTTAGCAAAGATATGTATAAGACAAAGAAAAATATGAAGCCTGGCAAAGATTTATGATGTCTTGATTAAAAGAGACTTTAGTACCAGAACTTTTAATTTTCTTTTTCTTTTGGGACCTTGGAGGTTTTTCAATATCTCAAGGCATTGCAATATAGTAAAATTTGGAATGAGAGGGATTTTATTTACTTGTCTACCTATGTATATAAGTATGTATCAATTTATGTGGGAAAAGGACAAATGAGAAATTGAGAAGAATGAAATGAGAAAGGAGAACTGTAGAATTCCCTCCATCTAAAACCCTTCTTCAATGAATTTTGTGAAAGAACATACATGGAAGATAAGGATCTGGAAAATGACCGCTTTGAAACTGTATTTGGTTGTGTAGCCTTTGGAAAATTGTGATGCACTCTCAAGGGCTCTTCCTCTCTTTTTGAAGAATGCTGCTGTAGAATTACCAGTGAGAAGGTCTAGGACGTCTACGCGTCAACAGTTCAGAGTGGAGTGGGGAAGGTGACTCAAGTAGCTCATGGAGTTGGCTGGTTCCGGAGGTGAGTGCATTTAGAAGGGAACAAAGGAGGCCTGGTTTAGGTCAGGAGCTTGGGGGGCAATGATAGTATTGAGTAACTTCGAATTTGCCCAGTGATAGTAGAAAGCAGTAGATTTAGTGTCTGGGGAAAGAAGCAAGTTGTTTCTCTTTTGCTGGAAGGAGCCTCATAGGGGTTAGGATGTGGTCTTTTGATATAATGATGGATTTGGGCAGGGGGAATAGGGTAATAAATTTGAGGGACAGGAAAAGTATGACAGAGATATTTCTCTCATGGGAGATTGTCCTGGGATTAAGAGGATTGGAAAGGAAAACGTATTTTGTTATATCTTTATTTGTGTCTTGTAGTATTGTGTACGCAGTAAGTTCTTGATAAATACTTGTTAATTGATTAGTTCATAGGCAATGTGATTAAAGTTTCTGTCTGTTAAAATCGCTGACAGTTTAGAAGAGGGATTCTTCTCTGTTTCTCACATATCACACAAATGGTAGATCAAATTACAGTAATTTATTGAAAGCAGAATTCAGTGAGCATTTTATTCTGGGAAATTGTAAGGTAGTCAAATAATCTCCATGTAGGCTAAGTTGCTTCAATTTACACAATCGAGTTACCCAGTAGTGGACTTTTGATAGTAGTTTTGATAATAGCCTGCATGTTTTAAACAGTATCTGAGAAACAGCTTTCCTATTACTTCTGCATTCCTCTAAGGACACAAATATTGTGGAAAGTAAACATGCAAGGAGGTCCTGGGAAAGAATGAAAGTGTGTATATTCTTTAATTAAACCAAGGTTTTCTTCTTCCGAATTTTCGATAACCTCTAAAAGTACGAGAGAAAACACAGGTGGAAATGTGAATGCAGGTACACACACCTTGGTAGTTTCCCAAAGGACAAGAGACCACTCTCATTAGTTAGCAAAGATTTGAATTTGCACAAGAAGTGTTTGAAAGCGCAGAGAAAAATTTAATAGTAAGATCAACTGGGGAATGAAACCAGTTTCTGGAGGAGTTGATGGGATCAAAATCACATGAAACCTTAAGGTTGCGGCTTGTCAAACAGCTCTAGAAGAAGGATGCACTCAACATTCTCTAAAGACACAAGTGAAGAAAGCAAGTGACAGCAGTGAGCAGAGGGATTAGAGGGGGTTTAGATCCCTGGTCCTGTGTGGCTTGCTTTCTTCTCCAGTGTGAAATGGGAGGAGCTGGAGGCTGTGGGCATCCCCGCAGGGCAAGTAGGGACAGTGACTCCACTTGCCATGGCCATCTGTGGCTGACCCTGGGAGCTGAGCCCAGGAATCCTGTGTATTTTTCTCTTTTTCGTTTCTGTGGGAATTTAGGGGACATCGAAGCAGATTTTCTCTTTACCCCTTTTAAGGTGATAAAAGATACTCTTTCCTGGAAAGATGGGGTCAGTAAACGGTCCATGGAGATAAACTACGTGTCAGGGCACATAATGGCCTAGAAAAGATCATGACTGAGCACATGGGATAGGCAGTTTTCCCCTGGTCGCTCAGAAATCACTGGAGACGATGATGTCCTGTGAGTGGAGTTTATCTTTTCAAGACAAATGAAGACCTGCACAGAATAATTGAGAACAGAGAGTCCCTATGACCATTTCTAAGAGAACTTAGGGGCAAACTTAAATGCAGAAGTGGTGATATAGCACTGATTATAAAAATGATGTCTAAAAATTATGTATAGTTTAGTTTATAGATTGCCTTCCAGAAGAGTAGAGTCTCCCATAAATAAGTGGGGCCCTCATTTAACAGATTCAGTTGTTTGCTCTTTTGTTGTGAGGTTAGGCCATTTCTGATTCACAGAGGCCCCTGCGTATGCCTCCCATGTCCCTCGAACAGCTGGGTTGTATTGTGGCTAGCTGTGCCTTATGTGGAGAGCATCCCTCTTACCGCAGTAGGAGACAATTTGTGTTTCCTTCCAAATCCATATGTGTAAGTCCTAACTCCCGATACCTCGTAATGTGAACTTACTTGAAGATAGGGTCTTAACAGAGGTAATCAGTTTAAAGTGAGGTCATTAGGATGGGTCCTAATTCAGCATGACTGGTTATAAAAAGAGAAATTTAGACGCAGAGATATACATGGAGGGAAGACAGTGTGAAGGGGTATGGGGAGATCTAGAAGCCCAGGTGAGAGGTCTGTAATATATCTTTTTCTCACAGTCCTCAGAACCAACGTACTGACACCTTGATTTCAGATTTTTAGCTTCAAGAACTCTGAGCCGATAAATTTCTGCTTTCGAGCCATCTAGTTTGTGCTCCTTTGTTTTGGCAGCCCTAGCACATGAATGTACCTACTAATTATGGATTCACATATACTGTTTTCTTTATTTCCTTCCTTTCTTCTTTCTTTTTTCTTTCTTGCCTTGCTTTGTCTTGCTTCCTTTCCCTTTCCTTCCTTCTTTCTTTCTGCACCTGCTGTGTGTTAGGCATTGAGAACACCATGATCTTGACCCTCAAAGAACTTCTAGCTGTGTGATGAAGATACATGTATAAATGGACAGCTTTAAAGTGCCGAAGTAGAAGAAGTAGTAGGAGATATTCAGATCACTTATTCGGTGTCCACTATATACTATGCAGCATGATTCAGGGTTAAGACGCATATTTGAAACCCAGCTCTACCACTTCACATTCTTCATGTTGAAGGGATATTTCATCTAGAGGTAGTTTTGTCATTTGTAAAATGGGGAAAATGGTGTCTCCTCGTGGGATTTGTGTAAAGTTTAAGCACGATACTGAATGTAAAATATTTAGCATAGAGTCTGTGTCTTAGCTCAGGTTGCTGTAACAAAATATCAGAGACTAGCTGGCTTAAACAACAGTAATTTATTTTCACAGTTCTGAAAGCTGGGAAGTCCAAGATCAGAGTCCCAGCAGATTTGGTTCCTAGTGACAGCTCTCTTCCTAATTTGTAGACAAGCTGCTTTCTTGTTGTGTGTTCACATGACCTTTCCTCAGTATATGCATTTGGAGAGAGACAGACCTGTCTGTTTTCCTCTTCTTTTAAGGGTGCTGATTCCCCCTACTCTAAACCCATTTACCTCGCAAAGACCCCACCTCCAAATACCATAACATTAGAAGTTATGATTTCAACATATGAATTTTGAGGCGATACAAATATGCAGCCCATAATAGCCTGAAGCATAATGTATGGTAAATATTATTAATTGCTACTTGGAGAACATGTGATAACAGGAAGAGTATGCAGAAAAATAATTAAATTGAGGGCTGACAGAATAACCGAATAGAATGTGTAGTCTAGAACTCTGGTTTGCTATTCATACAAGCTTTTTACCAAGGTGGGACTCATGGCTTGAGTTTTTACAAAGATAACAGTAATATTTCATTTAGAAAGATCTAGGTTAGACCTTCCTGTCTGGCCTTGAGGTTGTGGGGCCGTCAAAACTCTTTCATTTAGGAGAAATAGCTTTGTTTTGGGACCTCCAAGGGGAATAAGAGTGCTCTTGGATTTGGTTATGACATTCCCATTTTGAGCTGGGAAGCGGAATTTGTGAGGAATGTGTCTTAAGAGTTGTGACTTAGAAAGCCAGACAAGAGATTTTATGGCTGAAGCCATTAAAAGAATACATTTTAGACATTTAGAAATTGTCGGTTTGTTAAAATAGCAAGCTTAGGCAGAATTGGAAAAAGCAGCTATTGTTTTAGGAGCCGTTGGATAAAATGATCTTGGAATACAGTTAAAAAATCCTCTCTTGCTTTTATTTCAATGACAGAAAATAATTTTTATTTCACTGTAGTAAAACTTTTGGAAAATGAAGCCTTTGTATACTGAAATAGTTGAGTATATGAATGGTATTTTTCTATCCTTGATTTTGTTAAGATAGGGATTTTTAATTCTTAAATTTTATTTATTTTTTCTTGTTTTTTTAAAATTTAAATTCAATTAATTAATATATAATGTATTTGTTTTAGGGGTACAAGTCTGTGATTCATCAGTCTTATATAATACCCAGTGCCCATTACAACACATACCCTCCCCAGTGTCCATCACCCAGCCTCCCCATTCCTCCCACCCCCTTCCCCTCCAACAACCCCAGTTTGTTTCCTATGATTAAGAGTCTCTTATGATTTATCTCCCTCTCTGGTTTTGTCTTGTTTCATTTTTTACTCTCTTCCCCTATGATCCTCTGTCTTGTTTCTTAAATTCCACATATTAGCAAGATCATATGATAATTGTCTTTCTCTGATTGACTTATTTCGCTTAGCATAATATCCTCTAGTTTCATCTGTCATTGCAAATGGCAAGATTTCGTTTTTTGATGGCTGTGTAATATTCCATTGCGTAATATTCCATATATCACATCTTCTTCATCATTTATCTGACAGTGGACATCTGGGCTCTTTCCATAGTTCAGCTATTGTGGATATTGCTGCTATAAAGATCAGGGTGCAGGTACCCTTTTGGATCACTACATTTGTATCTTTGGGGTCAATACCCAGTAGTGCAATTACTGGGTCATAGGGTTAGCTCTATTTTCAACTTTCTGAGGAACCTCCATACTGTTATCCAGAGTGGCTGCACCAACTTGCATTCCTATGAACAGTGTAAGAGGGTTCAAGATAAGGATATTTTTAAAGCATAGAACCCTGTGATTCCCTGTTAAGCAAATACAGTCATCAACACCCCATGTCTTCCTCCAGAAGGGGGCTCTGGTCACTTTTCAGTCTGTATGAAACTTGGGCCAGCCAAGGGGCTTTAGGATATGATGGCCTTTATTCCACCCTTTTTCTTGAATGGGATCACTTAACAACCCTCTGGTATAGAAAGGGTGGCAGTTTTTCTTATTGCCATAAAAAAGGAAAAACATTAACAACAGAAGCCTCAGTAGAAAAAGCCATTTCTATTAAAGAAACTAATAAACACAGTAGAACAAATCATGAAGATGGAGTCAAAGGACTTGCTTTGTATGAGTTTGGGGAGTCATTTCATCTCTCTGAACCTCTGAGTCTTCTTTTTAAAAATCCAGACTTGGACTAGATATCTCAAAGATTCCTTCCAGCTTTGAGGCGCTCTTGGTTATATATGAAAGCCTTTGGAAAATGGTCGAGTGCTTTTATTTTCATAGAAGGAATAACCAGCCTGGAAGTCTTTCCATAGAAGGTAGGTTTTGAATTATATTATTGATACTTGCTGTGATCTAGATTGGCAAATTGAGGATTAGATATAGAATAAGGATTAGATATAGAATAATTTTGGGGAAGTGGGAAGAACAAATGGTTTGGGATGGAAGGTTATGAAAGCCAAGAACAGCAAAGGGAGAGGGGAGGTAATTGATTCCTCCTTCTTCCTCCTTGCTCACCAGGTCAATCAGACATCAAGTCCCCTGGCCTTTCCATCCATTTTTCTGAATGTATACTAGAGGAGGAGGTTGTATCACAATGGGACCCTCTGTTAAGCTAAGCTTCAACATTATACTCCTCAGGCTGGGATTCAAAGTAGAATAGCATTAACTGAGAATGAGAAGAGTTAAATTTCATCCTCAGATGATTCTTTCAGAAGGGTCTTCCATGTTACCCCACCCAGGTTTATAATACCTGACCCATTGTCACCTCACCAAAGATTAATGATATCTGCCCATTGTTACCACACTAAATTTGAGAGAAATCCCAGATATCATCAAGAGAAAACAGTTACCAATGTGTTGATGAATTTTTAATATTATAGATAGTTCTCTTCTTAAAATTATTTTTACTTATTAAAAATAGGTTTTCTTCATGCATTTGAAGCAAAAGGGATAAAACATGCTTTTGAAGTGAGATGTCAACCTAGATGTGAGGAACATATATGTTGACATAAAAGTTGAAAAGACCCCACAAAAATGACAAATGATGAAGAAAAAGCACATTTACATAAGATCCTGACCTTTTGAGAATATGATCAACCTGTCAGCACTAATGGTTTTCCATGTTCATAGCAAAAAGCTATGAGCACCTATATTTGGGATAGAGGTCAGATGATATCTCAATATAAAAATAATGAAATAGTACCGTGTCAGATGTAAAAAAATAATTCTGCAATTCTTTTTCCTTTCTTTCCTCATCATAGATTTACATGTTTACATATATACATAGGCACGATGAGCCTGGCTCTTTTTCCTCCCAACCAATCCAGTCTCAAAGAGGAATCTTAACATCCCTGAAGGGTATTATGGCACCTGGTGCAGGTTATTAGGACCAAAGAATGGTTTTGTTTTGCTTTTGATTTTTTTACAGTTCTGAGAATAGGGTTAGGGATTAGGAAATGGAACATAGCAGTGACTGAATCCATTTGGTCTATTCTATACCCTTATTGGACATTTGTTGCTTTTGCCTTGAACCTTTCTTCAGAGGAATCTTTTATAGCTATAATACACCTCCTGGACATTTATCCTTTTGCCTAAGAGTTCTGCCTCACCTAGGTTTTTGAATTTATCAAAGTAGAGCATAGTTTTCTGAAAAGGTCCAGTAAATCAATGTTTTCCTGTTTTTCTGGATTTTTATTAATGGGTCTCATAAGCTGACAGAAACTCAAAAGAATAACATCTTAATTTGTGCAAGAAGCATTTGCAACATGGGAGGAAGCCCTCCAAAAATTCCCTTCATTCCTTGGCAAAGATTGCCCATGACCAAAAAGTAGCAAGAGGGAGAAGGTTAAAGATGGGGTGAATGCCTGCTAAAAGTGAGAAAGAAATATGACTTTAAGAACTCTGCTGATATAATAATAATAATAATAATAATAATAATAATAATAATAAATCCTAATAAGAAATATGGGAAATAAGAGTTACAACTGGGATAACCCACTACTGTGGATGGCTTGTTCATCAGGTGGGAACCACAAGCAGATCTGGTGCTATGAATTGGTCCAGATATGAGGAAATTCTATTTGAATAGGATCAGCTGCTTTAACTAGGGGAGAACTCACTGGTCTATTTAAAAAAAGCACTTAATGTTATTGAATTGATCTAGCAAGCAAGAGATGGAAATCTAACATCAATTTGGCCCTCAACAAGAGATTTTTTTTCTTTAGTCTTCCTGTCTATAGTTAAATGTTGTAATATAGCCAGAGACTGTATCCAAAACTGCTGAAGACTGAAATTTCAATTTGTGATTTTTGTTTTTTCTTTGCCCCATCAATTCTATACTTATTGTACCTGTGATGTCACAGACCTGTTTCAGGAATCCCTCTATTTCCCCCTAGTTCTCCTGTTTGAATCAAGGTAAAAGTGATTTTTCATTTCTCTTCATGTGATACAGCTTTCTGAAGCAGGGACCTCATTGTATAAGGAGAAAGTGTGTGAAAAAAAGTTCAGTCAGGTCTCTGAACTGTGGAAAGGCACTGTTTCAGGTCTTAGAAGTATCTCTATGGATTCTTCATCCTCAGGTTGCATTAAGTCAAAGATTTTCATTTAAATTTTATATCTCGATGGACAAACTCCATATTAATCATCTCTGTGGGTCATGTTCTTCCTGGCATTTCTCTTATTCCCTGTCTTTTGACACTTCCTCCTCAGGGTAGCATGACATACATGAGCTATCTCAGAATTTTCTGAATAAATATTCACTATAATCATTTCAAGGGAGGCAATGGTAAGGCATTGGCATAGAGAGTTAGTTCATCTGGATTTTCTTGACTTCCAAGAAGAGTTTTCTTTGTGGCCCAGCAGATAACTGGGAGTCTGGCATTTATTTCCTTCCTGCTTCCTGTTTAGCCACTGGGGGAAATACGCGTTGTTTTACCTCAGTGATTTCATATGCAAGATGGGAATAATTATACTTTCTCTTTGGCTCACTGGAGGATTAAAAAGATTAATGCATTTTTTTTAAATTTAGAAAATACACATACTTCATGAGTGAAATATGCTTTAAGTAGGGATTATTATTAGGATTATTATCATCAATAAGGATTTAAATATATTCTTTGTCAAATAGAATCCTAAAAGTTAGAATTCAAGCTAATAAATTAAAACAGGCTTGAGGGGATATGAACTTGAATGTCTGTCAATGACAATTGGATGCAGTGAGTAATCCAATTTACTTCAGGAAATATGTTAGCTGTGGCAGGGGTGAGAAGTAGGTATGAGGATGGAAGACTAACAAAGAAAGTGTATAGATATTCATTAATTCCTTCAGGAAACAGTGGGAGGAAAAGGAGGGGTTGGAAGACATATTTACCAAGAGAGGAGAGAGAGGAACTGTAAAAGGATAAAATAAGAAGAAAGCCCTAAGAAATCAGAATCACTCTGAGAAATTGGCAAAATTCATAAAGCACAGACTTGGATATTCAGGAAATGTCAACTGACTGACAGAGACAAAGGAGATTCAAGGAGAAATCAAGGACTTGGGGAGAAATTAAAAAGAGCCACCTGAATTACTCCGTAATTATAACTAAAGTTTTACTGAGGAGGAAAAAGATGTTGGAAGAAATATAAAGCTGGGGAAAAATCACTTAAACTGTTCTTGAATTCTTTTTTTTTATGTGATTGTATACTGTATTTATTTTTATTTTTATTTTTTTCCCCTTCTCTTGAATTCTTTATCCCCAACGAAGTCTACGTGTCCAGAGAAGAGCACTAAGGTGCTCAAGGGCCTTGAGGTTCTGTCCTGTGATATAGACCAAAAAGCTTGGACTCTGTCTGGAAAGGGGGAGGTGGAACAGGCACATAGTAAAAGTCACTAATGGCCCAGATTGTTTCTATTGAGAAAGTACGAACTTCCCCTCTGAGTCCACAGTTGAACTGATGGGAACTCCCCTTGAAGCCTGACAGAGGAGGGAAGAACACATTCAGAGAGCTCAATAATCCAATAGGTGGTAATAAGTAATATGTAAATAGATTAAAACAGATAAATTGAATTCAGATGTTGTTTTTAACGCCTCATACACTTATATTTTACTTTTTACAGTGAGGTGAATTATTTTAAAGTAAAATTGATATAAACTATTGGGTTACTATTAGTCCAGTTTAATTTTAATTTGAACGTTTTATTATACAATAAAACACAGAGCCAGAAAACCACACCAAACAAATTTGTAGCTTAATGACTTACTTCAAGTGAAAATCTGGTAACCACTCCATACCCAGGTCAAGAATTAGGATGTTTTCAGTCACCCTTGCTGTATGTGCCTTATCCTTATCTCACCTCCTCCTTCTCCCAGAAGTAATCAGTATCCTGACTTACACAAATCACTTCAGGTGTGGGTTTTTGACTTTCATACTAAGGTGGACAGATATTGCCCTTCAACAACATCTCCCTTGCTGCTTCTACCAGACCCAGGCCCATAATCTGGATGGATCAGGAATATTGCTAACTGTAGATGTGCATATGTCTTTATGTTCTCAGTAGGAAATCCATTATTTTATGTCTCAGCACCTTTCGATATGAAGGAATGAAAAAGTCAACATTCTTTTTGCTAAAATGCAACAAGTTGCATTCATACACAGCTCTGTGCTCATGGACCTGAAAAAGTAGGGAAGATAGGGAAAGAGTGTAGCAGTTTACCCTCTAGGGCACCACTTCTGCCCATGCCCTTCAGGGGCAGGAAGGTGCTGATTTAATGGTGCTGGATGGCATTCTCCAGCTGAGGCCACTGCAGGGTGGCAATTTACACTTAAAAAGGAAGACCTGAACTAACATAATAATTCATCATATATAATTTCATCAACTGCTTCATCAGAAATAACACTCAGAGGCCAGTTGTCCAAGGTTAGCTTTAAATATGAGAAGTTCTTGAAATTCCTGTATGTACTTTATTGACAAAAAAGTGTGTTGTCTATGACATTAGTGTGATATTTATCTATTTATTCAACATGATTTTTGAGTAGTCTTACTTTCTAAGCATAGAGATACAGAAATAGTCCTTTTCTTCATGGAGCTAACAACCTGGGGCAGTGGTTTTTGTCTCTACCTAAGTATGGAAATTAAAAACAAATGAGCAAACAATATGAGTCCTCCCTCCCTCCCCCCACAACATGCATAAACACATGGAGATTCCGATCTTATTGGACTCTAAGTATTCTTTAAAAGCTCCCAGAATTTTAAAATGTGCACCTCCAATTCAGAACCTCTGATTAGGAGAAAAGATAAATATTAACTACATGTAATCACAAGATAGTGATTGTTATGCTGAAGGAATGCAGGCGGTACACTGGAAGTTTGTAATATCATGGACAGAGAACTATGTAGAGTAGATGCCAATGTCTTAGGATTTATAGATTAAAAATGCAGGCTTGAAGATTATCACTTTTTTTTTTTAAAGATTTTATTTATTTACTTGACAGAGAGAGAGAGAGCGGAAGTAGGCAGAGAGGCAGGCAGAGAAAGAGGGAGAAGCAGGCTCCCTGCTGAGCAGAGAGCCCAATGCGGGTCTCGATCCAGGACCCTGAGATCGTGACCTGAGTCAAAGGCAGAGGCTTTAACCCCCTGAGCCACCCAGGTGCCCCAAAGATTATCACTTTTATCAAGGTTTTTATCATTGGAGTTACATCTAGTTACACAGTTCACCTCATAATTACCTTGCCTATAAAGATCAGTGGTAAGATAATTAGTGGGTGATAATATACAGGTTTTTTCTGAGAACTTCCTGTGTCAGGATATATATGAACCTGCTTCATTCAGATATGTTAGAACAGAAAAAATTTGATAAAGCACACTCGTATGAAGGCAAGGGAAGAACATTTCTTTCCATATGCTATAATGTAAAAAGAAAATCACAGATTGGACTATGGAAAACTAAGCCACTTAGAATGCTTTGGAATGTTGCTGTGGAAATTGATAATCGGTGGTCATTAAAATACATGAGCTGATAACCCAATAACTGGGTGGAGACTTAGCATGTTCCAGTTGGTGGCAGGTTGTAGGAGATGTCCAGTTTCTAGACAATATTATGACATAGCCATGTCTGAAATACAATCTCGGCAGAGTTCTTTTTATTTTTTAAATTGTTTATTTTTTATTTAAATTCCATTAGCCAACATATAGTACATCATTAGTTTCAGATGTCGAGTTCAGTAATTCATCAGTTGCATATAATACCCAGTGCTTGTCACATCACGTGCCTTCCTTGGTGCCTATCACCCAGTTACTCCATCCTCCCACCAACCTCCCTTCCAGCAATGCTGTTTATTTCCTATACTTAAGAGTCTCTCATGGTTTTTCTCCCTCTCTGATGACTTCCCATTTAGTTTTCCTTCCCTTCTCCTGTGATCTTCTGCGTTGTTTCTTATATTCCACACATGAGTGATACCGTATGGTAATTTGTCTTTCTCTGATTGACTTATTTCACTCAGCATAATACCCTCCACTTCCATCCATGTCAATATAAATGGCAGGTATGCATCCTTTCTGATGGCTGAGCAATAGTCCATTGTATATATATACCACATCTTACGGTTTTTGGTGCATTTGTAAATGGGATCACTTCCTTAATTTCTTTCTTCTGTCTCATTGTTAGTGTATAGAAATGCAACTGATTTCTGTACATTGATTTTTATATCCTGCCACATTGCTGAGTTGCTGCATGAGTTCTAGCAATTTTGAGGTGGAGTCTTTTGGGTTTTCCACATAGAGTATCATGTCATCTGTGAAGAGTGAGAGTTTGATTTCTTTGGCAGAGTTATTTTTAATAACAAAGGACTCTCACACCTGGTTTCTCTATAGTCATGCTAGATGGCGGTCATGGAAATACTCTTTCCTAAAATCACATGGGTCTTACAGTACCCTTTAAACTGGTAGTTGTGGATAGAAGACCAAATGAATGAGAACTCTACCTGAGGTTATCAAAAGCATACTTAATTGCCCACATGTGCAATTTTCTTAAAGTCACTATCTCACTTCATTGCACATTTTAGAGTAGTTCTTCTCAGCAGTAGAACTCCTTCTTATTTTTAAATAATTCACTTTATCCTCAGCATCTAAAAACAATGTTGCCAGCATAGTCCAGGAGGTAAGGAGGTTGGAAAATAGTACTTCAGAGCAGAAAGGCCCATTTGTTTTTGTAATGTCAACCAATGTAAGGGAACATTATCCCCAAACAGATTTTTAATAGTGACTTCTGAGCCTCCAATAATTATAATCTGATGCAAATATATCAAAATGGAAAAAAATACATATAAAGTACAAAATTTAACTTATTCTGGCTACATCTTTAATGTAAATGGAACTATTTGTGTGCTCTGATTAAAACACATTAAAAACAATCAGAGTTCTCCACTGACCTGAGAGCTCTCTGGATGGATATCATCAGTATTGGAAGACTTCCCAGCTTACATTGGAAACTACTGAAAAATTAACCCGAGAGCGACCACCGATGAGCAAGTGTTTCTGTGGTAACAGGTCCCTTATTTAGGAAAAGTGACCTAAACTGATGCCACAGGGGCAAGAGTTGGGGGCAGGGTGTTCAGTGTGTCGGTCTTTCAGAAGGCACAGACCCAGGGTCCCTCAGGGTAGAAACTCCAATTCACATCCTTTGTCACTGCTGCCTAGAGTTACTTCTGCTGACCTTCTGAAATACAAGGGACCCAATGTAAGCCCGACATGGAAGTGCCCAATACTTTGGCATTCTTAAAAATGCGCTCTGCTAGCACCAAGCACTTAGCCAGCACTAAGCACTCATGTCTCCTAGAAATACTAGAAATACATACACAGCTCCATGCCTCTATTTTAACCCCAGAGACTTATATACAACCAAAGATTGCAGATGGTCTTAGGTTCTTATCACATCCTGGGAAACGCTGGGAGTGTTTAAACATCTGGAATTTGCATCTTTTGGCAAACCAGAGAGATAAATACTTCTCATTTTGTTAACTACGTATAGTTTTATCTCAGGGAGGCGCTCTTCCTTTGTGGCATCTCAGCAAGAAACTGACAGTGTCTACTTTTCCTGTGAGTAGAATGCTTTGCATTGCTCCGAGGTCCATAATTACATGTTTGTGACTTCATCCTCAACAGCCTCGCCCCATGAATACAGATAACATCTTACAAAAGGGAAGGCTGGGAACGACTCAGACAGACAGGGGAGGAGGAGAGGGAGGCTCATGTGCTCAGTGACCATCCCCTGGTGAGGCTCTGGGACAGCCAGTGGGGGAAGTCAGCTCTCCAGGTTTCCAGAGCCGACTCTGGTCTGAAACACTGGCCCTCTGTTTCATGAGCTGTGAAGCACCCTTGGGAAGAAGAAGAAATACTCAACCTATAGTTTGACATTTTATTTATATCACATCCCTTGTTGAATTGTTCTGAAGAACCCGAGGTGGCCGTGGCATTCCTTCCCTTTATTCACTTGGTTACAGTTTAAAATTTGAATAGCTGTTTATGCTGGAAGGCTGAACACCCAATCAGCAGTCTTTGAATTGAAGCTGTATTGTTCACTCATGGAAATGCCTGTTTCATCTGTCAGCTCTCTTTTATAGTGAGCCTAATAATTTATGCTTGCTAAAGATGTTTTCTGACCTGTGATTCCATTGCCAGTTAGGAAAGGGCTTTGGCAGTATTCACACTTCCTTTCGTAATCGGAGGCCACTAAGGTACAATTTAGTGAAATTACTGCTCCAGTGCACTAATGGTACCCAGACCCAGACTGGGGGAGGGCAGAGGGGTAAGGGTGAGGGACCCTATCCTTTAGAGAGGGCCACTAGACTCTGAAGAAAGATGTCCTGGAAAGGAGCCTCTCTGGGAGCCGCCTCCTTCCCTGGAGGTCTGCATGACCCTGTGGTGCCCTGATGGCTGAGAGTTAACGCGCCTGCAGAAATGCCAGAGGGCACTGTGCACACGCCTGGAAGGTCACAGAGTGCCCCCCCACAACCCAATAAAAATGGTCGTTTTCATCCAGGAAGTTGGTATCAGCTCTTCAAATTTATCTTATTTAAAAAAAATATTGTGATCCTATTAGATAGGATGGCCCATTTAAGAAAAACCTTGACAGTAAAAATCCTTTGTGTCCTTCAAAAAAGAGGGTCTATATGCGCTTGAACTATGTATTTTTTATCTTATTACTGTTGAAATCACATTATGTTAAGTGGGACTTCTTTAAATGGGCCACCCTGCATTATAATTATAGTCTTTTCAGATATTTAATTTGCAAGGTATTGGCAGACCCGTCCTGAAAAGAACTTTTCTAATTGCAAATGGAATTATTCTCCAGGTGAAGTGGATCTTTGCCTTTTTTGATTCTCTCATCAAACTTTGTTTTTATTTCTCTCAGAGTATTTATCTTATCCTCACTTATAATCATTTGTATACCTATTTTTTACTTTACCAGTTTTGTCCATTTCTCGAGGTCGGTAACTTGATCTTATTCATTTTGTGCCTACTGCAGCCCCTATCTCAATGCCTTTCTTTTAGAAGGGACTTAATGAATATTGGTGAATTGATTTCAAGAATGATTTTAACAAAACATCCTAAATTGAAATAGAATCTCTCCCAGCATATTCTAATTAGTTTGAGAAACACGTCTGAATACTCAATGACATTGCGTGTACTCAGACAGCAGACTCTGCCTTATATGTAAAGTTTAATATGGTGAATAAATAACAATTGCAAATAAATCCAAAGAAGAAATTTCATAAGATTTTGGATTAAAAAAAATTAA
This sequence comes from Nasua narica, assembly GCA_028533885.1. Taxonomy (NCBI): domain Eukaryota; kingdom Metazoa; phylum Chordata; class Mammalia; order Carnivora; family Procyonidae; genus Nasua; species Nasua narica. Next base: position 59,381,424 of record CM052809.1, on the reverse strand, counting down.
GTCGATGTTTTGAAAAACATATTCGAAGTCTCTAGCCATACCCTCCTGAACACACCCAATCTGAACAGCATATTTTAAAGGGAGATTCTTATGGACTTTGGACTTTAATTGTTCTTTTTTTTTTTTTTAAAAGATTTATTTATTTATTTATTAGAGACAGAGACTGAGAATGAGAGGGGAGAAGGTCAGAGAGAGAAGCAGACTTCCCGCAGAGCCGGGAGTCCAATATGGGACTTGATCCCGGGACTCCAGGATCATGACCTGAGCCGAAGGCAGTCGCTTAACCAACTGAGCCACCCAGGCGCCCCTAATTGTTCTTATAACAAAAACGCTGAAACATCTCTGTAGAAACTGGGGGGGTTATGGCATGATAACGATGGTGCAAACGAAGTTCGCAAAGTATTATAAGACGATAAAAACTGATGTTGTCATAGCGCTTTGAAGAAAATCCTTAGAAAGGGTTTTCATATTGAGGCAAGGATTAATAATCCCTTTCTAAGAATAACTTCAGAAAGGTTCCCTGACTTGCTTGGTGTCATTGAGGAAAGAACAGAGCTGGAGCTGAGCATGAGACTCGGACTCTGAGAGCCACCACCCTTGAGTTATGCCTGCTGCCTCATTTTTGTCTTCCAACTTGTGCCTCTTCTTAAAAACAAATAAGCAAAAGATGGTGCAAATCATCTTATCTAACTATAGACTTCTGCTTTACAGAAACACAGAATGTTAGCGTTAAGAAAAACTGCAAAACTTCTGACATAAAATTTTTCATTTTAAAATTAAGAGAGAGCCTTTATTTTATTACTTTTCTTGTTAAGAACAGCAGGTTATAGAATTTATTAAACTCATTATATTCTGGTTGCTGAGCTCACAGCTCTGTGACATAGATATTATTTTTATTTTATCGGTAAACAGTGTGCAGAAAGGACCAGTAATTTTCCAAACATCACACCTAGAAAATGACAAAGACAGGTTGGCTATACTCAAACCAGGTATACAGCAATTTGAACCTGTGCTGTGACATGGGTTAACTAGAGTTACACAAACAGTTAACAGCAGAGTCAGGCCTTGTGATGGATTATAGCATTCCACCAGTGCTTTTACTAAATAATTAATAAGAACTGCATGAAGTTCCTTGCCCCATCTTCAAATCCCTTTTTCAAATTGAACCTTTTTTTGAACTGCTGTATGGGTTCAATGGATGTAAAGAATTGGTTTTAATTATGAAAATTTTTTTTTAAGTTAAGAGTTTGGCCTACATTACTTGGGACTTAGATCTAAGTTTTCTTTCTTATTTTCACATTCCAAGTTCGAAAGTTCATTGATGCTTAAACACGCTTAATGGAAAGTAAAAAGCTAGTGATGTAACTGGAAGATCCTGAGAAGATTAAAAGTACAAATGGGTGTTCTCTGAAGGCAGATAAACTAGAAGACAAGATTCATCTTTAGTCTTGAAAGGGGAAGGCTCTAAGCATGCACAACACCTTGATCAAAGTTAAAAATATTGTTACATAATATTTCTAAGTAAACATGAATGTGTTCCTCAAACTCCAGCACTCTTCCTGGTGGACATTTCTTTTAGACTTTAACTTATGTGTACTTTTCCATAGCATATCCTTTACTCTGTGATTATTGGAGACAGGTGTGTCTGTTTCTCTTTCCTTATAAATGATTCTGAATTTCCTGAAACCTCCTTGCCTACCTTTGTATTTCTGGTTGCTCTTGCATAGTACTGTTCACTAGGTATATTCTTAAAATTATCATTTAATAGAACTACACTGCAAATTTCAGGTAAACATTGAGCATAGTTATATGAGCTGGCTAATGTATTTATGAATCTTGTTACCCTAAGAAGTGGTGACAGGCTTAAATTCTCAGCAGATTCAGGTACTCTTCTTTTTTTTAAAGATTTTATTTATTTGTCAGAAAGAGAGAGAGAGAGCGAGCGAGCGAGCACACAGGCAGGGGGAGCTTCAGGCAGAGAGAGAAGCAGGCTTCCCACTGGGCAAGGACCCCAGTACCTTGGGATCATGATCAAGGTACGCTTAACTGACTAAACCACCCAGGCATTCCTGATTCAGGAAATCTTTAGGTAGGTTAAATACTGGCATACCTATACTTTATTGCTAAGGAATTAGTCATATGTGCAGAAATAAATTACTTTTGGAGGTGTGAGCCTGACTGACAGTATCTCCTATCATTGAATGAATGCCTCTTGGCATGTTAGACCGGATGATCCTTGGTCTGACTTCATATGACATTATCTTTACTGATGTTTTTACAAGTTGTACTAAATGAGTATGGGAACTTCGTGTATTAATTTTCTTCAAGCATCCTGCAGGTCATAGTTATTATGAAATACTATCCTAATTGTCATTCTAGCTGATGTTACTTTGATTAACCTCAGTAGAGTGGCTTTTTGGGTCAGATGAGTACTTTTAGGAAGCCAATGCATTAATAAACTTTTACTGCCATATTAACAGGGGAATAGAGGATTCTGTTCTTGCTTCCTACCATGTATCACCCTGTTCCTCAACTGAACTTCTTAGCTATGATCTCCAGGCCTTCTAAGAGAGGCTTACTCAGGCTGCTGACATAGACGGCTCGGAAATAGGTCTCCGGGAACAGCTTGTGGATAGCTTCAGATTATGACTTGTGATAGTGGAAAGCTCTTAATGCTGATATCCTTTTTTTTTTCCTTCGCTCTCACCTTCTCAGTACCCTGTAGGGATGGAAGCACCGCAGCTACTAATAAAACAATTTGGCTTTTTGTAACAGATGGGGAGCTCCATCTGGTGTAAACATGTAGAGGGATGCCCTTGGTGATAGTTGGTGGAAAATGTGGGAAGCAGAGACAAAGTCCTCTTCATAAACCATGTGCCCTTTGATGAACTTCTCATTCAGTATAGGCTGTGGCAGCCACTCGGGCCCTTGAACTTGGGCGTGACATAGTACTAGATTGTGACTGCTTATGAACCACAGCTCTGCCATTCAAATGTAGCTACTAGTACCAATGGGCATTGTGGAAATAATTCTCTTACATGGACTTTAAATTAGTAACACAATCCCAGTTGGAGAATTTGCATAGAATAAAGCTGTGGCCCAGTAATGAGCAAATTGTAGACACTCAGGGAGTGAATGCACAAACGGTAGCCAAAGCGTAGTCTGATTGTGTCCAGGTGAGCTTGTAATTGTAGAAAATATTGGGGATACTTTTTTTCTGTTCACATCTAGAAGATGAGCATGGAAGTTGAGGCAGAAGTGAGTTGGGCATACCTAGTCTTCAGGGATGAAAAGGAGAATTCCCCTTGCTTACACTGATCACCTTTTCCCTCTACCCAATAGCAATGTTGGACAACACAGGGCAAGTTAAGTTGAGCATAGCTTCTGTACAGCTTCTATAATCTAGGAGACTCTGAATCAAGTAGTTTTAGTGTGTGGTACTTTCCTGGTTGAAAAGGTATTTTGTAAATCTTATCATTAATTTTTATTATCATGCTATTGCTATTATTCTTGTTTCTGCAGGCTAGGCAGTGTGCCGTGCTTTTCTGTGGGACAGATATCACTTCTCCATAAACCGAATCCTTTGGCTATCCCACTTTGGTTAGCTATCTGATGAAAAGATTAAAGAATAAAGCTGTATCTGAGACCCATTCTGTAGCCTACATATATTTACATAAATTCCCTGAAAAGTAAATAAAAAGGAGTACATGAATAAAATGGGGAAGACATGTGAGATCCAAAGCAGCGACTTATTTGAAGGAAGGAAAAAGACAGTCCTGTGTTGTTACAATTAAAGCGAGTATGCTGGTTCATTTACTATTTTCGGTGAATTTTAATTGAGTTGTGTCTCATTTTTATAAATGTTGTCAATCTTCATTTTCTCTGTCTCCCGTGCACCAACTCAAACACACACACACAAACGCCGATCTACACAGCGGCGTGTTTTGGGAGCGCGCTGTCTGTAGAGACACCCTAGCACCAACTTACATATAGTGACACACAGAACCATAAACACTAAAACATGCAACCTTGAGAGAACACCCGTAAGACCGAGAAAAAAAAAAAAAGCCTTTTTAAAGGCATTTATTTTCTAGACACAAAAGCTCAGCTAGTAATCAGTTTTGATAACTTTGGATGTCTGTTTCCCTGATGTAATGACTAGACGGAGGCAGTAACAATACTTCATTATGCTATTCAGAGTGTATGGCAGGATTCAGTCAGAGCTAGACTCAAAACCTGGCCAACAGCTGAAAGCAGAGATGATGCATTAATCCACAGCAACACCCTCCCCCGCATGGCCTCCCGCAGCATTCAGCCACTACTACTGGGTATCATTTTTCTTCATAAAACTAGGGGTACTTGAAGCAAGCCTATGACAGTTAAGGTTTGTTCAGTCTTTCAAGCAGGTGATCGCAGGGTTGAACTTCCCAAGTGAGGAGCTGACGGAATACAAATAGTTAAGAACATGTTTGAAGGGGGGAAAATGGTCCAGCCCCATCTGTCAAACTGTGCGTATGACATCATCAGATATTCTGCACTTGTTCGCAGCTATTCAGGCCGGCCCGCCCTGCAGTCTCCGCTTTGTGTTCCAGTTTCCTTTACAGGGCCAGCGGGCTGGAAAATTACCACATGCTGTCACAGTTAGCTCAGCCAGGTCTTGTTATCATTGTTTCCAAGGAATCCATTCATTCCGTTATTTTACATATTGGGCAGACGTCCTGCCACTGAGGCTTGGGCTGCAGTAACTTGAAGGGCCAAACGTTAATGGGCCTCTATTGTTGGTGGAATGGCAGTGCAATACGTGGGAAAAAATACCCAGACAGCTCCCTGACACTGGTTTAGGACCTCTAGACTTAGGGGGTAGCCTGTGAAGATCTTTTATGTAAACACGCCTTCAATAAACAATGAATATCTCCTGTGTCAATATTCATAACCCATCAATAAAAAAAAATATAAATCTTCAACTAGAAAGAAGCCCAAATGTATTATGGATGACGGAGCTTTTCCTTCAAGTAATCTATAGAATGTTGGCAAGTCTCCTTCTAAACACTGCTAATTTATGGGGGGGAGGGAAGCATTGTTGGGGCTTTGAGGAAAGAAAGGCATTTGATTTGGGGCTGGCGGTATTCTCACTGCAATAGATAATACAGTGTGTAAGTTTCGCGGCTTCCACCACTATGAGACAGAAATAAAGACGAGGACCTTGGTGACACATTACATCTTCACCATGCTGGCAATTTAAAGAAAGTTAGTGAAAACATTAGAAAAGTTGCTGAAAGTCTGACTTTAAAGATGAATCATGTTATCTTGATTGATTAGAACATAGATAAGCATAAAGTTTCCAGCATGGAAAAAATCCCTAGCGAAACAGGAAGAGGGAAATCTGTTCTTCAGGGAAGATATACAGTGAAGCTGTAGTCCTTGTTATTGTCTTTTTTTTTTTTTTTAAATGGGAAACAGTTTCCTGTTCCACGATGAGTCTGATCTTTTGACCATATAGTTTATTGGAAGTGGATCGTGAAGTGATATGGATGTTTCAATTCTTATTACTATCCTCACAAACTTCTCTCACCTGATTTCCTTTGCCTCAGACAAGTGAAGATTTGGTAACAAGACCTAGATACTCAAACTAAGACAGATATGGTAATGAGGAATGTTCACTGGAATTTGGAAAAGCTGCAATTCAAGTCTTATCATTTTAAACAGTCTCATGATTAGCCCAGCTGTTATTTTAGTCAGTTTGTTTTATTGATTCACCACAGAGCTCCAAGTGGCCCTGTAGGAGTTTATATCAGAATGCTTCTTATTCCAAATCATTTGTGAAGAATTGGACATGGGGTTGAACTCTTTGAGTTGGAGAAAATGAGAGATGGGACTAGTCAGGTTCTGACAAACACAATCTCACCATATTTAAGATAAAATATCCTGTATTAAGAAAGTTGCCCTATCCTAAAGTCAGTTTTGTCACTTTGTCTTCTTTTTAAAACATGTTATAATTTCAACTAAGATGATTTCTGTGTCTGGCAGCTAATTTTAAATGGTTTCCCTTTTCAGCTGACATTAAGAGCCAATTGAGATAAATTTATTTTTCCATAAAAGTAATATATGTCAGGACTAGATTTCCTAAGTCTAGCCCTTCAAGCAATCACAATCATTTTGTAAACTGTTGATAATGTCATCTTTGAGAAAAAAAGTTTTCTTTGGTGTATAAAATGTTACATTAAGATAAATATTAAAATGTGGCAGTCTTCATTCAAATATAGTATTTTAGGGACTCTTACAGAATTCTGAAATCAGTATTTTTCAAAGAGTAAATAGAATCTTTTACAACCAATTATTTTATTCTTCCAAGGTTTCCTTCAGCTCTTGATTCTTATGCCACATTTCTGTAACACAAAACACAAATTTTGATAAAGAAGTCTACTTTGATTTCAAAATTACGTTAGGCATGCTACTATTTCTGATACTCCAAAGTAACACACTTATGCCCAGATCAAAAGTGAACTTTAGGTTTAACTCCAAATTATTTAATAAATCAGACTACTAAATGATAGAATATCACATTTAAGATGTGTGATAAATTAAACAAGTCTTTCAGTAAGCACTAAAAAACTCAAACTGCTACCTGAACTGAAGCAACACCCTACATTTCCTACCATAGAGTAGATATCAAGCTGTGTTGTTTAGCAATTAGTTTATTGTTTAGTAATTAATAGTAACTTCCACGTGAAAGCATATTATGAAGAGAAGTATTACTAATTGTGGCTTTTCTTAAAAACAAATGCACAGAAAGCCCCCAAAACTAAATCACTGCAGCTACTTCCTGCATTTAAAAACAAATTCATTTTTAGAATGAATGAAAAAATTCATGCAATATATTGACAGAGAAATATTTTCCGTTTCTACCAGTGATGTCCTCATGCCCAATTTCTGCATCTTTGTCACCACCTGGTTCTTATGAAGATAATATTTCTAAGAAATCACACCAGAGTAACTTAAACTTTTTTTTTCCAGATGGGCCTTCACATTATATTAGAAACTTTTTATAATATTAACAATTTTCTTTCATCTTATATTAGAATCATATAATTTTAGAATTTGAATTCCCTAACAAGATATGACCATGCAATCATTTCAGCAATTTTCATATCATATTAGTGAAAACAAATACTAATATAATAGGATGCTAACATGAAAAACCCTAATAGAACATGACAAAACTCTTCATATTTTATTTATGCATTCTTGTTGTTCTTCTCCATTTCAACAGTTTCTACTTCGGTTTATGGGAAAGTTGCATGGGCTTGCATGTTTTTGAATATCAATTAAGTGATACTGTAATGAAACAGTAATGCAAAAGTTAAGTGCTATAAGGCCAATATACTTCTCTGGGTCATCAAGTCTTTGAATGATAATGTTTGCATTTGGGTTTGCTATTTATTTCAATTAAGTTTAGAAATTGAACTATTTGCAGAAAGAAAATAAAAAAACTTTGTAGTTGAGTATGAAGATGCAAAGAGTTAAAGGAATTATGCAATTATCTAGATAATTTACTGCCTCTCCCCCACTCCAAGTATCCAGATGATAGAGATAAAAATAAGCTTTTGCCTTGAATTTTGCAGGTGACTGTTTTTATTTTTTACTCTGATTCTCTTTCCCTACATGGAGCACATTCACCCACTCTTTCCTTAAACCCAGTCCATTTGAGCAGGGTTGCTAACAATGCCCAGTGAAAAAATAAACTGGAAGGAAATAGTCAATGTCATCCTGAGGGTCTACCAATAGAAATGAAGAGTGAAGACACTCCATTTTTCACTCCCCCCCCCTTTTTTTTGGATCCATCTTACTCGTATCAAGAATTCCACTGATATTAAATATAGCATCTTGTCAAGTGAGGAAATACCTAGTCCTAATGGCAAAATGCTTTGATCTTTTCAAATATGCTTTGTGTACTAAAGATATCAACAGTATTCACCAGGCAGAGCTAAGATAAAAGAGAATGAACTCTATGGTCTTTGGCAGGAAATATGACGCTCTCATCACCCATTTCACGTCACTAATATATATGGTGATCTACAAAGTCCAACAGGAAAAATTTTGGTCACCTAAGTGCCTGGAGCTTTTCTTTCCTGCCATATACCACACTATAATGGAATAAAGACATAGTTTATATATTTCAGTAAACAGGATTCACACAGGGTCAAAATTACCTTTGAAAAATCCTATAGGAAGTTGCCACATTGGAGGATATATTTATTTATCCTGTCTTTAATAAATCCAGCACAACCTATTTGTCTTCTAGACTGCTATTAATTCAGTTGAAGATAAGATGAAGGCAGTGACTTGTATTTAGTGGTCAAACCTTAAAAACACTTAGATCATTCCATGGTGGGATGTTCACATTATGCGTGGCAGGTGGTAACTGAGATTTCATATTTTCTGGATCATGTTTATGTCAGGACATGTTATCAGTGAGAAGAATGGTGGGCAGAGTTTAGATTTTTTATGTTTCTCTTTCCCCGTCTGCCAACCCTTCCTCTTATTTTCCTCTTTTTTTTTTTTTTTTTGGTCTGAATGAATATAGATGACAATGGGGAAGTTAAGTATGCCTATAATTGTCTCCACTATAATTACATGGCTAATTTTCTGTCTTCTCTTATAATATAGCCTGCATGAGCAGAGCACAAGATTAGCTTTATCTTATTCACTGTTGTGTTCTCGCACCTAGTTTGGTGCCTGCCATGAAACAGGCACTCAGGAAATATTTAATAAACAAAAAGACCATTCAACCATCTTAATGCCGGTAGACTCCGCACAGTTGACTCAAAAGCTAAAACTAAAGCAGGAGCAATGTCACCAACATGGTGACATACATTGTTCTTGACTTCATGTCCCCTCAGAAGAAGAACAACTATTAACCATTCATGAACAAGACACCACTGTGAGAATTCTGAAACACAGAGGTAAGGCTGAATTACCCCCTGCACCTCAGAGACCAAGGGAAACTGCATTAGCAGAGTAAGAGAAGTGGCTACACATTGACCACTTTGCATGTCCCCCAGTACTATGCAGCACCATGTGGAGAGGTCTCCTATGAGCCTCAGTTTCCTCTACCAGCGTTCCTTAGCATTGTGGGTTGCTTTGTGGAAACCCCTACTCTAATCTTGCACCATGGGAAATGCAGGAGAATCTTCGGGGCTCAGCCCCTGGCAATCTGACTGTGACAGAGAAGAGGGAAGGGGCTAGCACTAACCCATGGATCTTGGAAGCACTAGCACATGGATCTTGGAAGACTGAGTTTATACCTGCAGAACCCAAGCGGTAATCCTAACCAGTGGTTTGGCTTATCTGCAGAGCCAAGTCAGGAGCACACTCTGACCAGGGAATTTGGTGGGGTGCAGATTGGCTGATTCAGATCCTCAAATGAAGACATTTGCTGGCCCTAAAGTCTGGTTTGCCCATTCTCAGGCAAAGCGCTGAGTCAGAGCCCCACCTGCTGTGAAGAGTGTCTTCCAGCCCTATCTCACCAGAAGGCCTTGTGACAATTTCTGGAAGTGGTGTGGCCCACTGACAAAAAAATGAGCAGAACAGATTGTCCTCAGAGCAAAGCCAGTACTGGGCATGGAGGCTTCTTGTGCTACACACAGGAAGAGGGAATAATCCACAGACAAGGAAGAGGATAGCTCCTGGCCCTTTCCAAGGGACAGACTGGGAAATTGGAAGTAGCCTGGAGTGACCCCTCCCTTTCCTGCCCAAGCAAGGGGGGTGAGACATAGCCTCTCTCATTGTGGGGAGTGTCTTCCAACCTTCTCTGACCAGAAGGGCTGGTGAAAACACCTGAAAACAGAATTCAGGTGCCCACTTTTTTTTTTTTTTTCATAGAATTATTTATTTACTTCAGAGAAAGAGGGAGAATGGGTGACAGGGGCAGAAGGAGAGAATCTTTGAGCAGACTTCTTGCTGAGGTCAGAACCCAGCATAGGGCTTGATCTCATGACCCATGAAATTATGATCCATGCTGAAACCAAGAGTCAGACTGACTAAGGGTTAACTGAAACCAAGAGTTAACTGACTGAGCCACCCAGGTGCCCTGACCTAACAAATACTCTATCCAACAGCAGCAGCAGCATACATTCTTCTCTAGCACACATGGAACATCTTCTAGGATAGACCACATATTAGGCCATAAAACCTTATATAATTCAAGAAGATTTAAATCATACCATGTATTTTTTCTGCCCACAATGCTATGAAACTAGAAATCAGTAACAAGCGAAAAACTGGAAAATTCATGAACACATGGAGATTAAACCACACTCTTCTGAACAATTAGTAGATCAAAGAGGAAATTAAAGGGTAATAAAATTTTCTTTTTTTAAAAGAAAATTTTATTTATTTGGGAGACAGAGTGCACAAGCAGGAGGGAAGGACAGAGGGAGAAGCAGACTCCCTGCTGAGCAGGGAGCACAACGCGGGGCTTGATCCCAGGACCCTGAGATCATGATCCAAGCCAAAGGCAGCCACTTAACCAATGAGCCACCCAGGTACCTCCCCCCCCCCATTTTTTAAATTAAAAAAGTTTCTTGAGACAACGAAAATGGAAACAGCATATTAGAATATATGGGATGCCACAAAAATAGTTCTAAAAGGGAACTACATTGCAATAAGTGCCTACAGTAAGAAACAAGAAAGTTCCCAAATAAACAACCTAATCTATGTCTTAAAGAACTAAAAAAACCAAAAACAATAACAAAAAAACAAAAAAAACTGAGCCCAAAGTTACTTAAAAACATACAATTTGCTAAGACTAAGTCAATAAGAAATAGAAAATCTGAATAGACTAATTACTAGTAAGGAGATTGGATTAGTAATCAAAAATCTCCCAGTGAAGAAAAGCACAGGATGAGATAGCTTGATTGGTGACCAAACATTTAAAGAAGAATTAACACCAATACTTTTCAAACTCTTTTAAAAAAACAAAAAAGGAGAAAGCACTCCCAAATTCATTTTACAAGGCCAGCATTATCCTGATACTAAAACCAGAAAAAAGACACTACTTGAAACAAAACAAAACAAAACAAAACTATAGGCCAATATCCCTGATACATATGGATGCAAAAATTGTCAATAAAATACTGGCAAACCAAATTCAGCAGCACACTAAAATGATTATTCACTGTGATCAAGTGGGATTTGTTCCTGAAATGCAAGGATGGTTCAACATATGCAAACCAAATAGTGTGATACATCACATTAATAGACTGAAAGAAAAGAATCATATGATCTTCTCAATAGATGCAGGGAAAAAAAGCACTCAACCAAACTTAACATCCATTCATGATAAAAACTCAATACATTAGACATAGAAGGAATATATTTTAATATAATAAAGGCCATAGCTAACAAGGCCATAGCTTTACCATAACCGTAGCTAACAAGCCCACAGCTTAAACACTGTAACAAGCCCACAGCTAACATTATACTCAATGGTGACAGGATGAAAGATTTTTCCTCTAAGTTCAGGAATAAGACAAGGGCTCTCACTCTTACCACTTCTGTTCAACATACTATCGGACATCCTAGCTAGAGTAATAAGACAAGAAAAAGAAATAATAAAAGATATCATAATTGGAAAGAAAGAAATAACATTCTATTTTCAGATGACATTTTATTTATAGAAAATCCTAAAGACTCAACCAACGAACTGTTAGATCTAATCAATGAATTCTGTAAAGTTGCAAGGTACAAAACTAACATTCAAAAATCTGGAGCATTTCTATACACTAACAGTGGAATTTATGAAAAGAAAATAAATTGATCTCATTTATATTATCATCCAAAGACAACAAAATACTAACAAAAGAGGTCAAGGATCTCTACAGTGAAAACTGTAAGACACTGATGAAAGAAATTGAAGACACAAATAAATGGGAAGATACCCTGTGTCTGTGTATTAGAAGTATTCATATTGTTAAAATGTTAATACTACTGAAAGCCACCTATAGATTCAATGCAATCCTTATCAAGATTCCAATGGCAGTTTTTATAGAAGTATAAAAAGCAGTCCTAAGATGTATATGGAATCACAAAACACCCTAAATAGCCAAAGAAATCCTAAGGAAGATCAAAGCAGGAGGTATCTCATTTCCTCATTTCATGCTACACTATAAAGCTATAGTCATCAAAATTGTGTTGTACTAGTATAAAAACAGACATATAGACCAATGCGAAAAAAAATGAGGAGTCCAGAAATAAACCCAAACATATATGGTCAACTAATTGACAAAGAAGCCAAGAATACTCAAATGGAGAAAAGACAGTCTCTTCAATAAGTGGTGCTGGGATAATTAGATTTTCACACATAAAAGAATGAAACTGAACACATATCTTATATCACTCACAAAAATTAACTTGAAGTGGATTAAAGACTTAAATGTAAGATCTGAAACCAGGAAACAAACCTCCTTGATATGGGTCTAGGAAACAATTTTTTGGATATGATACCTAAAACAAAGCAATAAAATAAAAAATAAACAAGTGGAACTATATCAAACTAAAAAGCTTCTTCAGAGCAAAGGAAACCATCAACAAAGTGAAAAGACATCTATGGGATGGGAAAAAAATACTTGCTAACCATATATCTGATAAGAAGTTAATGTCCAAAACATAAAGAATTTGTACACCTCAGTGGAAAAAAAACCCCAGATAACCCAATTAAAAAAGTGGGCAAAATCCATGAGTAGACATTTTTCAAAAGAAGACATAAGGCCAGCAGATACATGAAAATATGTTCAACATCACCAGTCATTAGGGAAATGCACATTAAAAACACAATGACATCTCACCTCATGCCTTTAAAATGGCATCAAAAAGATAAGAGATAACAAATGCTGGTTTGGATGTGGAGAAAAGAGAACCTTTGTGCATACTTGGTGGGATTGTAAATTGATACAGTTACTACAGAAAACAGTATGAAGAATCCTCAAAAAATAAAAAGTAGAACTATCATAAAATACAGCAACTGCGTTTCTGGGAATATATCCAAAGGTAACAAAAACACTAACTTGAAAAGATGTACTCCTATGTTCATAGCAGCATTATTTACAAAAGACAAGACATGGAAACCATAAGACTAGAAAAATTTTGTAAAAATATAGTCCTTTTTATTAACTAGTAGGAAAGTAGTAAATCTGTTGAATATAAATCTGTGCATGAAGTTTGCATAATAATTAAAGTCTGACCTTATCGTAAGTCACAAAAATTGTTTAATTTCTTCATTCATCTGTGCATACTGAGAAAGTGGCCTATGGAACAAAGTTAATTATGCTTTTGATTCATCAGTTTTTTTTTTTGATGCTGTAAAGATTAACATGATCTGTTTTTTCTCTTCAAAAATCTTACATGTGAAAGAACTAAAAATTACATAAGAGTTCCTGTTAGAAAAATTAAAAAAAGAAAAGCAGAAATGATGAAAGCAATATGGAATACTTTTGCAGCTATTGCTAATGGAGGTCCAGTGGGCACAGGAATGGCCACGCTTCAATTTTGGAATTGGGAGAGGTTGAACTGGGAAACAAATTAGCTGATTTCTTTGCAGGTTGGGTTTGTAATTGAAATTGTGGTAGAAAATTCTGTGGGTCCTACCTTATGGCAAAGAGCACTCAATGTATTTCCATACAGTCCTAACTGTGCTCATACACTTCAAGGTGCTACTTTATTATACTCTCTTCTTTTGTGCTGAATATTCTGGAATATGGTAGGAAGGGAATTGTAGGAAGAACAATTGATCTGTAGGAGACAAATCAATTGAATATATGACACTTTTCTCCTTTTCAGTTTTCATAGGAATATATTTGGATAAAGTGTTCTATAAAGTGATAAGACATTATCAATAAGATGTCTTTTTGGGGCGCCTGGGTGGCTCAGTCATTTAAGCATCTGCCTTCAGCTCAGGTCTTGATCTCAGGGTCCAGGGATCAAGCCCCGCATCAGGCTCCCACTCTCCCTCTGTTGCTCCCCTTGCTTCTGCTCACTTGCTACCTCTCTCTCTCTGTCAAATAAATAAATAAAATTTTTAAAGAGAAACAAACAAACAAACAAAAGGCAAACAAACAAACTAACAAAAAGATGTTGCCAGATGACTCATACCCAAATGTATACTTTCAGTCACAGGGCATGACCTTACATGGAGGACATGATTTAGGCATATTTGGAATTAGCAGTGAAATATTGGCAAATGGCTTTTTTTTTTCGTGATGGATTTTAAGCCATGACCAGAGAGACCGTGCAAAAATAGAAGGAAAGTGAGAAATCTTGGGCTTATCAACATGCAAATCTTTCAAAGAGCACATTAATGATTTGCCTGTAATGTACTTGGTTTCCTAGAGAAAATAATTTTCTTTTTTTTTTTTTCCGTCGATGGCAATACTATTCTCAAGTAACAGTCAACACAATGGTTACTCTTCCCCTTTTCACATTCGGGGAGAGCCATAGTAATCTGCCTCTGCCCCACTTGGTCTCCAGTATGGGAACCTTGGAAGCCATCTTTCTGCACATGTCTTGACTGTGCCAGAGCTAAGAAATTCCACATTATGTGCAAGTTCTTCGTGCCTCCTGAGATTATCTTGGTGAGTAGGGTGGGGATAAGGGGGTGGAGATACAAAAAGCCAGAAAGTCTTGTGGTAGAATTTCTTCATTTGTTGGAACACCATGAAGAACAAAATACCTGGTCAGAGTGGCTGTATTCGGCAATTGTAGCTACGTGTAGGCAGAAAGTAATACGCTTTCAAAACATCAGGTGAAGGGAGGCAGGAAAATGAGGTGATTAGGAGGGTAACTACAGATTAAACTGTATTTATGTTTTAGCTTTTTCATTTCATACTTGTCTGACTTAGGTATGGCAAGGTACTTACCTCCCTTATTCTTAGATTCTTTGTCTGCAAATGGAGATAATTTGGTACTTGCTTTTAAAAATTATTGAGAAGATGAGACAAGATAATGCATCTAAAGGGCTTAGATAGTTCCCACCTCCATCAAATATTGATCTTTATTAAGATGCTAGAAGCCTGCTTTAGACCACCCCTTATTTCTCTCTCAGGTGGAGAAAAGGTAGGCTTGTGAATGATACTGCATATGTGAATACAAAATCTCTTAACTGGTGCAAGGGGATATATTTTGGCTCTTAGCTATTTTAAGAAAGGGATATTTTAGAATTGTTTCTGGGCTTTTTATCTTTTAAGATATTTCAGAAATTACATACATGTCCTGTTTTCTTAATTTGCAGTTGTTTTAATTATTCAATTGTCTTTCAAACCAGATTAAAAAAAATGCAACCAATTACTTAGCCTATTCAAGTCTTTTGGGAATAGAGTTTAAGTAAATAAATAAGACTATTCAAAATGCAATAGCAGATGACTGTATCTTTACTGATAGTATTATATTTGATAATTTGTAAAAAAAATTAAAGGAATGTGTATTACTTACCTAGTATGTCCTTAGCAATGCATTTTGAAAGCTCATTCATTAAACAGTGTGCTGTGCTTATAATATTATTCAGTCTTTATTTTTTACATCTATCTTTAAAGGTCTTTTTTACTTTAGAAAAATCGTTTCTCTTCTGGTTTTCTTATGTATCTTTTCTCAAAGATGTTTATATGATTAACATAGTCTTCCCAGTCAAATCATTTAGGGTTAGAGAAATCAGATTATATTCTTTAAGTAGTTCCACATATATTTTTTATTACCAAGGTCTTGCCAAATTCATTGATCTGTTAAAAGAAACAGTTTTTACCCAGCAGAATAAGGGCCAGAACTAGGACCTAGATTCTTCCCTCTTTCTGCACAGTTTGTATTACCCGTCACCGTTCCCTTAGGTAACAGAATTCTAGAGGGCCTGTGTGAGGCAGGAATGTGGTAACTAAGACAGAAGTGCTGGGGGCCATGTTGAGATCTTTTTTTGAAGCCACCCATCTCTCACAGGGTTCTTGAGGTAGAGGATGACTTAAGATGTGCCATTTCTGGCTTGTAGCAGAGTTCTTAAGTTTTTGTCCTAACGCTTCTATCCAAATATCATAAAAAATTAGATTTCACAATGCTCAGAATGTATTTTAAATTTTTATATTCTCATTATAATATACCTGGCAAAATTATCTGACATATCACAAAAGCTTCTGATTTTATTTCTTTAGAATATCCCAAGGAACTCACACTTAAATTACCCTTTGTTTTGGTGTTCGTTCATCTGTTTGGTTATATGTTATTGTAGGACAGGTTTATAATAATGAAAGTATGTGATGTATGTGATTGTGTCTGGCAAGTAGTATGCACTCATTTTTAGTTTTTGCTTTCTCTTGGAAGTGTAATATGTTTTTTCTTTTTTTTTGAAGTTTTTATTTTAATTCCAGTTAACATACAGTGTTACATTAGTTTCGGATGTACAATGTAGTGATTCAACACTTCCATACATCACTGGTGCTCATCATGACAAGTGTATTCCTTAATCCTCATTGCCTATCAAACCCATCCTCCCACCCACCTCCCCTCTGATAACCATCAGTTTGTTCTCTATAATAAAAAGTCTATTTCTTGCTTTGATTCTCTTTCATTTTTTCCTTTGCTTGTTTGTTTCTTAAATTCCATGGATGAGTGAAATCCTAAGGTAGTAATTTTGTTTAGTGTCCTATTCTCTAGCTCTTTCCATGTCATTGCCAGTGGTAAGATTTCATTCTTTTTTATGGCTGAATAATATTCCACATCTTTTTTATCCATTCATCAATTGATGCACATGTGGGCTGCTTCCATTTCTTGGCTATTGTAAATAATGTTGGTATAAACATAGGGATGATTGTATCCCTTTGAATTAGTCTTTTTGTATTTTTTGGATAAATACCCACTAGTGCAATTGCTGGATCATAAGGCAGTTCTATCTCTAACTTTTGAGGCACCTCCATACTGTTTTCCACAGTGACTACACCAGTTTGCATTCCCACCAACAGTGCATAATGATTTCTTTTGTCCCACATCCTCAATATCTGTTGTTTCTTGTGTTTTTTACTTCAGCCATTCTGACAGGTGTGCGATGATATCTCATTGTGGTTTTGATTCACATTTCCCTGATGATGAGTGATATTGAGCATCTTTTCATGTATATGTTGGCCACCTGTAGGTCTTCTTTGGAGAAATGGCTATTCATGTCTTCTGCCCATTGTTAAAAAGACTATTTGTTTTTTGGGTTTGAGTTTTATGAGTTTTTTATATATTTTGGGTACTAGCCCTTTACTGGATATGTCAGAAAATGTAATATTAATATTAGTTTGTCCAAAAGTGACAAAAAACAAGAGGAACTAAAATCACACCTACCTTAATGATTTTCAAATGCCTTGGGTATGTTAATGTTACAGTGCAAGTGCATTAGCATCTGAACATTTATTTCATTTCAGCTCCTGATAAAGGAAAATTTCAACTTCTAATATTTGTAGGCCCTTCTCCTGGGCTCCCAGGGAAGCTTTACTTTAACATAGCAAGGTCAGAGTGACTCAGCAACACATCAAAGCATGGGCTCTGTTTCTACATGGAGCACACATTGTATGGTCTTCTTTGTTAAAAAAACAAAAACAAGAACAAAATGGAGCATTCCAAACATAAAGACAAGAAAAACAAAAAAAAATCTCTCTGGTTCCTGTAAGATTAAAGTCACACAGCCTTGCACATACTAAAAACATTAAAAAAAAAAGTCTATAACTTTCTAGAATGTCCTTTGTCATGATGATTTGTCACTCTTTATGTAAAAAACTTAGATAACCCTCCACCAAATGTTCCCTCCCTGAAGCATTCTCTTCTTTGTGAAGACCGTGTATCCCAAGCAGCTTCCTAACTTGGGCTCCTATAAAACCTTTTCCTTTCTCTTTCAAATTTTAAAAATGCTTTGTTCATTTTGCATCAATACTCTAAGAGATATGATCATGATTACTTCATATATAATATCAACTGTTATCATAATTTAGAACTTCCTTATTTTCCCCTTGTAAGGAATTGACTTTTCTATAAGTAAACATTTCAATGTGATCTCATGGTGTGAATGTGGAGTTTTATTACAGAGAAGCTAGTGCCCAGTCTGTGATCTTTTTGTAGGGTAATCTGCTGTCTGGGTACTTTTCTGGGTTTTTATATGATATGTGCCTTAAAAATAAAACAATGAAAATTAAAAAAAAAATATTAACAATCTTTAGTTCTTTGCTGGCAAATATCCACTTGCACGGCATTATACACGCCCCCTTTCTTTTGCCTCTAAAACTCTATTCGGACTTTTATAGATGTTGAAAGTTTGGGGAATGATATTTGAGCTCAAACAGCCCATAAATACATTGTTAGGATTCTTTGAGACTGAATTGTATCAAGTGACTTTCTATGTTGTTCAACTTCTCTGTAATTGCTCAATTCCGTTGCTTTGGAGAGACTATTTCTGGTCATATTTGTTCACAATTCTTGTCTCATCTTAGAACAGAACAGGTCAGTATATTTTCCAAAGGCCTATCTTGATTTAGGTAGAATATACTCAGTATCTATGGCTACAGTTCATTTAAACCAAATATAAGAAGTGGTTTCTATATATCATACCTGTTTGTTCTATTATGGTGCTGACTGACTCATATAGATAATATGTTTCTGTATATACAGTTTTAAAGGTTGTACATTTCTAAAAAAGATTTTATGTATTCATTTGAGAGAGAGAGAGAGAGAGAGCATGATTGGGGGGTGGGGGCAGAGGGAAATGGACAAGCACACTCCCCACTGAGCAGGGAGCCCATCATGGAGCTCCATCCCAGGACTGTGGGATCATGACCTGAGCCAAAGGCAGATGCGTGACCAACTGAGCCACCCAGGTACCCCTGTTTCTGTCTATATTATCAGTTTTGTAAAAAAACAAAACACACTCATTCTTCTCATTATGAGATAAATACAAAGATATTTGTGAACATGCCAGGGTAGAATGGGATGGGTAGGGGATACTCAAAATAACAAAATGACTTTGTGTTTTCTTGAATCCATTCTTAAGTGCCAATTTTACACCAGATTGGACAACCCATTACTTTTATTTTAAAACAAATGTGTGATCGGAGGGGGGAGATGAGGCATGGGTGGACTCTTGAGAAACAAACTGAGGGTTTTGGAGGGGGGGGTGGTGCGATGGGTGAGGCTGGTGGTGGGTATTAAGGAGGGCACATATTGCGTGGAGCACTGAGTGTGGTGCATGAACAATCAATCTTGGAACACTGAAAAAAAAAAGTAATGAAAACCAATAACCTAAAAACAAACAAACAAATAAATACGTGTACAGTAAGGGAAGGTCAAAAATTCATATATTTAATGCTGAAGTGTTGAGATATTAAGAAAATGTTAACCAGATGATAGACCATTTTGGGTTACATTCAGAGGCCATTAGGAATTAAAATTCACTTTCCCTGGTGGGAAAGTTTGAGACCAAGTGTCTTCTGGAATGAATTCAGGGATCTTTGGGAAGCCCATTATCTTTTGCCCCAAATCTTTTCTTACCCACAAAATAGTGGAATTTCTTTTGCATAGTGCAAAATACTTCTTGAGATGCACATACCTCTGGGCGAGGTATGATTCAAGCCATCAGCATTATGTAATTTTCAGTGTTTGAAGGATATCAGAACTGTTTGTGATGTGGCGAGAGGGATAGGAACTAGCTATTCTCTCTTCATATATATATGTGTATATATGTATATGTATATATACACACACACATAAAAATATGTATATATATTTAATTTTTTTTTTACCAAGGACTAACCCTAAGTAAAAGCTTTACATCATTACGTTATCATAGGAACATAAATAATTGTCTGAGGGTTATTTCTTTAACCTCATACTGTGGTATATAATTTACCTTTTAGTGTTTTTAGCCTTATTAGGATTATGATTTGTTTTAAAATTCTGTTAATCATACTATCCTATAGGAAAAGATTCTAATTCCATTATGCAAGCCTTGTGTTAAGTTCACAGATAACTGCCCAAACCTTTAACCGCCAAACACCATCTGGAAAATATAATTTCTTTCATTCCTAAGTTTGTATAGATTTGTACTTTGTAATTTAATTACAGAGTTGTTTATGGTTTCTTATTTCTTCTCTGATAGATTCTACAGTACCTATCATATTTAATACCAGTAATTAAAATTGTTTTGTTCTGTTTTTTCCTTAGTTTTCCATATGCTTACTAGTAAAATTAATAAATTGTAAAATTAAACCAATTCCTATCTGTAATATATAATTCAGGTGGTTGAAATCATACCCTTTTGGCCTATTGTAGTTATTTTCATTTAATTTCTTTCATCTATTTTTACTCCTCTACTTCCTGCTAATCTACAGGTGCCATAAAAACTACATGGCTGGGTGAATATGATGTTCTTGGAAAGAAAAATTACCAGTGGTCTGTTATCTGGGGGCAGGAAGGACATTGTATTGCTCTGTGCTTCGTACTTTACAGATATAAAACTGAGATAGCAATAACTTGTTTTGAACCTAATTCAATTGTAGAATCAGAATGAACATATATATAAAGTTCACAGTATTGCAAAATTGCCAGATATATTATTGCTTTATCATTTATCTACAAAGTTCTTTTCACTTCCTGATTCTGAGGATTAAGAGAATAATGTCTTTATGCACTCAGTTTAAAATTACTCTTATTTTCTTGAAAATACCAGAATTAATATGAGTTAATTTGGAATTTATAAATTTTAACTTTTTTTTATAAATTTAATTTAGAAAGTGACAATCCTGAGATTTGTGAAAGAAGTGCAGTAGCTATATGTATTATTCTCATTTAATTAAGAAAACTGAACCAATCTCTTGAATGGTTCCTACTTCCATGTTGTTGTTTCTGACCTGGACTGTCTACTGAGTCTCTTTTGTGTACTCAGGAGTGTTATTCTCATCTAACCCTTTCATATCTTTTATTGTGAGTCCTTGGAGCTAGAGCTCTTACAGTATTTTTTAATTTTTATTTTTATTTGCATTTACCTAAGCTTTTCTTCTGCTGAACATTTTAATGATTTTTGCCATTGATTAAAAGCCAGTATTATTGGAGCACCTTTGTTGGTTAAGCATCCAACTCTTGATTTTCATTCAGGTCATGATCTCAGAGTTAGGAGATTGAGTCCTGCATCAGGCTCCAAACTCAGCAGAAAGTCTGCTGGAGATTCTCTCTCTCTCCCTCTCCTATTGTGCCTGCAATGCATTCTCTCTCTCTCTCTCAAATAAATAAATAGCAATGTCTGGGTGGCTCAGTTGGTTGAGCCTCCAACTCTTGGTTTTGGCTTGGGTCATGATCTCATGGTCCTGAGATTGAGCCCCAAGCAGGGCTCTATGCTCAGTGGGGGTCTGCTTGAGGTTCTCTCTCTTTCCTCTACCCTTCCCCCCGAATAAAAATAAATCTTTAAAAATAAATAAATAAATCTTAAAAAAAAGGTATTATCTTCAGGTGAACTGTTGAATTTTTATCCTAATTCAATTTAAGAGTTGTTATGATTCGGGCCCTGGATAAGTTTGTCGTCTTGACACAAATTCTCAATATAGAATGTATCATAAGAACTTTATTTCTGATGCTGGGAAAATTCCTCTGCAGAAGATCAGATTGGGATGCATTTTATCTAGGCTGGACTTTTTTGTCTGTATTTGTTATTTTGACATTTCTCATGTATCCATTAAAACAACATTGTTCAGAATTTATGGATGTATATACATAGGTATGTTTACATGTATGTTTAAAATATAATTTTAACCGCTGATACTGCTTCCTGTTGAAAAACAGGAGCTAGCAAGAGTCATATATTATGATAGTGTGAGAGGTATGTATTCTTTCTGCTCACAGGGACAGGAAGGAGCTAATAGAACAACTCCAAACTGCTACTTTCAGAAACCTTAACAGATACAAAGTGTTCAACTTTTAAATCTAAGCATAATAATTTTTAATAAATAACTTAGACCCCTAAATTTCATTCATATGTACATGGCATTAAGTAGTTACTTTTCCTTGGAGGATTACTATAAAAATATCTAAAAGTTTGCAGAGATATGAACCACATTTGAGAGCTTTTGAAAAGCACCCAGGGTATTTTTTTTTTTCACACTGAAGCGTTTTACTAAGGAATATTTAGATGAGAGTTTTGAAAAGTAAGAAAATTTAAAACCTTTAAATAAAGAATCCATCCAGGTTTTCCTTCAGATCCTGACAAGTAGGGAAGGGAGCCGGAAGTTGGAGTGCAGTTAATACAGGTGTGCCTCATCTGTTGACTGCAAGGAAGGCACTTAACTTTTTCATTTTGATTCTTGTGATATGGTCATTATGTTCCCTGAAATCTGAGCTCTAGTGACTGTGGCAAAAGGTCTCAAACCTTCAGCCTTTTTTGGTTCCTTTCATCTCTCCCAAATCTACAGTATAGTCTCATTCATCTTCCTGATAATACATTAGTTAAAAGCATTTCAGACACAACCCAGACCCTTACATCAGGCCTAGGAGATCACTGGAATAAGGAAGTAGAGGGTATACTGACCTTATGTTGCAGGTGGATTCTTTTTGACAAATAATTTTAATTTTTCTTGATCCCTGCTTTTGATGCTGAAAATCATGGTGCCCTACCGACTGCCTGGAATTCATTGTAAACCTTAGAAGTACAGTCTTGCCTTAAATTTTCATTTCTGCTTATTTCTGAGGAAAAGGTTTAGAACTGTTTCTATGTGGTTCCCAAATCTATGGGGAAAATGTAGTTGCTTTAGGATTTCTGTACTAGAGTCCATGTCTTTGTATTTTTGTACCTGTTCTGGCATTTTTCAATGAACTAAAATATTTCTATATCACACTGTCATGATTTTACTCATAATCATTTGCTTATTATTAATTAGGAAAGCTTTTTATGGAAATAGACTCTTCTCTCTGACAGATAGGAGAAACACATAGCCTGGTATAGGTAATTTTCAACACTTGAGTATTTGCAGATTCTATTCAAAATTTCAACCAAAACTTCTAGGAAAAAATATTCTAGAAAAAACATTCTAGGAAAAAAATTCTAGGAAAAAAGTATGCTTTTCCAACCAATTAACTTAATATAGCAGAAAGAAACTTCAAAAAGTCATGGGATTCTTCCTGTGAGGGGAGAAAATTATCTGAACAAATGAATTATTTGACTCCAGCCTGTTTTCCTATTCAAATCTGAAAGAAAATTTTGTGGATTAAAAAAAATAAATGTACAGAAAATTGAAGTGTTTGACAAGCCAGTGTAAGACAAAGCTATGAATCAGGAATTTTTATTTTATTTGGCAATATCTCTATCTGTCATTATATGCTTTTTCCTTCTTGGCAATATGTTACTTTTCCAATTATCTTCTAGGCAAATTCATGCCACGGTTTTATTTTCTTTCTAATTTGTCTCTCTTCAAAATTTACCTGTATATATCTCTTTGCTTCTCCGTCAGTAAAAACAATATAAGGTTTTATCAGCAGATAATAGCTTAATGTAATAGTTCTATTGATAACTTTACATTTTCTGAGGACTTCTAGAGATAAACATTCTAAACACTAGTTCAGAGAAGTTAAAAGATGGTGGTGGAATTAGAAGTACCATGGACTATGTATTTTTGTCCTGACAAAATACATAGCATCTTTTGTAAGCATCTTTCAAATTACATCTACTTGCTTTTGTATGATAACTATTCTCTAATAGTAAACACATTGAATTCATATAACAGAAATGGTTCACTTGTTATTTGAAAATGAAATTCGTTAATCATTAGAGTGGCTTACGTTCTAAAATAGTTTCATATGCATTTTCTCATGTGATTATCTCAATAACCATATGAGGAAGAACACATATTTTCCCCTTTGTACAAATGAGAATTGAAGCATTAGAAAAGCTAATAGATTTGCTCAAGGTGGCCAACTATTGTATGGTAAAAATAGGAAGGGAAGCAAAGTCTTTGGTTTTTTAGGTAATTGTTCCATTGTTATTAGTTAAAAGATACAAGTTATTAAAATTCAGTCTCATATCCTCCCCTTTACTCAGTACACATAATTAAGCACCTATAGTATGTTTTGATCCATGGGAGGTACAAACAGGTACATACATGACTTTGCTCAGAAGGAGACCCATTCCTGGATGAGAAGGTTAAGCATCCAAAGAGATTACTATGATGCAAAGCAGGAAGTTGAAAGTGCCACAGCTCAGGAAGAGAAAGTGCTGAATGAATCTAGAAAATTCTGTAACTTAGAAGGGAATGCTATTGTCTTCATGCTGGGATGTGCATCTAGGCATGACTTTGTAGGATGTCTAAAATAGAGGCACATGGAAATAAAAGAGGAAGAGAGTATGCAAAAGCAAAGGGAATATTGAGAGCAAAGACACAGAGGAGGAAGAGTATATAGCATATAGAACTCGTCTGCATTTTGCTTGCTTCACATCAATAGCCTTTTCTCTGTTAACACTACCATAATAATTATGTGTTTTGAGGGAGAATCATGGAGGATCACAGAGGACCACAGTGCTCAGCCTTGGTCGGTTAGAGTTACAGTAGTCCAGGGTTATGTTCCAGACTATATTTTCATACATGTTTGCTTAGTAAACAGCTGTGGGAAGAGAGAGAGAGAAATGGATCCTGAGCAAGGGAAAAGAATGTTTACTGCCCATTATAAAATATTCAAGTTCCTTAAGCTCAAGGTTCCTCTTCTGTAATACAACATAATGCCTTTGGAGGCATCTTCTTGAGCTTGTCTGTGTCAGCCCTGTGGGATTTAGGGGCAAGGCGGATTCACAGCGATATGCTGATGTTTATGCTGATGGTTGTGTCATGAGTAATCAAGTCCCTTGTCTTTGGTTCAGGAGTCTCATGTCTTTTGTCCGTATGGGGTAACCGAGACAGGTTAACTTGCTAGCTTGTAAGCAGGATAAAATTTCAGACCCTCATTTTCTGATGTTTTCCAGATTAGTAAACCAACATAGAGCTTTTTAGAAAGGTATATATAGAGAGAGAGGTTTGTCAAAATGTATTTTTTTTAAAGGTTGGAGATTAAATTGAGCCGGAGTCTAGATGTTGCTATACTGTTCAGTTACATGAGCCAAATCATTTTCTTTCTTGCTTAAGCTTTCTTAATTTCCTGCCACTTGCAACCAAAGAATCCTGATGAGAACCATCAAATAATTTATTTTTTCTGAAAATGTAAGATGTGGGAATGGGACTACATGAAAGATTAGATTGAAAATGGACTTCTGGAATAGCTGTGGATTTGACTTGGAAAGAATGGGAAGAATGGAATCTTCCCATTAGACTGAAATTTTTTGCATACACCTAAATCGTGAATACCAAAAAAAAACCCCACAAACCAAAAAACCCTTGTTCCTGTGTGTTCTATGTACATACTCAGGTAGTGAGAAAGATTTTGTAGTGTTTAAATATTATTAACTTTGAGGAAACAAGGAATTTACCCACAGGCCAGTTCAAGTCAGGTGTCTTACCTGAATCTCCACTGAGGCCTGGGGGTAAACCACACTTTCTGTGATTGCCGTTAGAGACTCTGTGTGCGCTTTGGCATATTTTACTTGAAAGTATAACATCAGGCTAGTCAATAGAAAAATAAAAATGCACATTACTTACATACAGAACGTTTTTATATATACATTTCAAGTAAAAGGATGGTCTTTAAAGATTTTTAGAATTTGTTTATTTATTTGAGAGAGAGAGAGTGCGAGCGACTGAGCCTGGCATGGGGCAGAGAGGGAGGAAGAAGAGGAGGGAAAGAATCCTAAGCAGACCCCATGCCGAGTTCAGAACCCCTATGCAGGGCTCAATTTCATGACCCTGAGATCACCACCTGGACCAAAACCAAGAGTCCCATGCTTAACTAACTGAGACATCCAGGTGCCCCAAAATGATAATCTTTAAACTCAAGAGTTTCATATTTTTAAGTATGGGACAAGCTATATGTGACATGAAAGGAGCTTGTTCCAGTTTCAAACTGGAACCCTGGTTAAGACATATATTTTCTTAATCTCACATTTTTTTCTGTGTGAAATAGGATAATTAATCTATCTTCACAGAGTGACTGAATGACTTCACTGAGTGACTATACTATTTGTGAATGTGTTTAGCAAGTACTTGGGAAGAAATATAGGTGGTACTTTATCATATTTCCTTTCCTTTCTTTTTATGAGGTGCAAATACAAGAGGTGTTTTTTGAAGTGCTCAAAATAATAAGAGGTGATTTTTAAAAGAACAAATGCTTATCTTTTTAGAATAAGTTCTGAAATTCTTCAGGTAAATTCATCTGAAAGATTAATATATGACATGGAAAATAAAAGTGGGGGCTTGCTTGCCTTCCCAAATATTAAAACATAGTACAGAATAAAAATAATCAAAAGAGTATAATATGCATATAAGAACCAATAGACTAGTGGATAGATTAGATAATAGACAATAGATAATCTATTAGATAATAGATTAGTGGAATAGATTAGATCATCTTAAAATAAAATGCTAATGTGTAAACTAATTTATGAAATGAAAACAGATAAGAGATTTAATTCAACAAATATTAGAAGAATTGGTTCCTGGGAGGAAAATCATTATATCATTACTAACGTAATTTTCATTTGTATCTAGGAAAAGAAACTCTTAAATGGCAAGGGATTTTTTAAAGCATAAAAACAATATATATAATATATAACAAATAATAAATATATAAATGTATATATAAATATATAATATATAAATATATAATAAATATGAACATATATATAAATAAATACTGAGTATTTATTTAGTACTTTGACCCTGTAAAAACGTAACACTTATGTATGTCAAAATATAAATAAAAAGCAAATAATGAACTGAGGGAATATTTACAATAAATATGAAAAAAGTAGAATTATTGGAAATGATTGAAAAATCACCACCCAGTGAAAAATGAACAATGTTCTTGTACAGCCTTATAATAGAGAAAGAAAAACAAAGGACCTAATAGCATGGAAAAAAATTCAACTTTACTAGTAATCAATCAAATACTAGAAAAGTGAGATTACCTTCATTTATAACTCGAAATTTTAAAGAGATGTGGATTTCTGATAGGTGTGTAAACTGATACAAATGTTCTTTAAGGAAGTTTGTTAATACGCATTAAGAAACTTAAAAATTCACATCTGTTACTTCCCTGATCCTAATCCTACATCTAAGTCTAAT
Source organism: Nasua narica (assembly GCA_028533885.1). Classification (NCBI taxonomy): domain Eukaryota; kingdom Metazoa; phylum Chordata; class Mammalia; order Carnivora; family Procyonidae; genus Nasua; species Nasua narica. The sequence continues at coordinate 59,354,176 of CM052809.1, read as the reverse complement.
TCTATCTGTAGCCATTACTACAACGTTCAAATCTACTTTTAGCACATTATTCAAATAAAATAATCATAATATTCATTCAATTTACTGTGTGTTTGTTATAGTATGGTTTATAAGAGAAGAGTGGGTCATGAAAAGAATATGAAATAATGAAATAGTTAAGTATTATGCCACCATTAAAAACTGTTACATAGAAAATTTTGTACCACCATTAAAAATTTAGATTTCAAGAATCATCTGGGGAAATGGTCATGATATAATATAATAAATAAAATAAATAATAAATAAATAATAAAATGCAAAAGCAAAAATAACACAGAGAAGTACACAGTCTGGTAACTATTATGACCCCACAAAAAATGCATTTAAAAAAGAAGAAAAGAAAGAACATCGATAATGAGATCATACTTATTTCAAAATGGTAACATTGTAGATGTTTTAATTTTATATTTTATACTTTTGTATGTTTTCCAAATCTAATTTTTCACAATGCAATATGTTTCTATATGTAGAAAACTAATCAATGTTTTAAAAATAAAGTCCTCAAATAAAAAATAAACATTCTTCTCCTGGATCAAATCAGCCCTACTATAAAATTTTACACTACTCAAATTTCAGAGCACCTAATAAGGTAAGAAAAATTAATTTGATTTTATGGTACAAGGGTTCAAAAATGAGATGCACACTACATGCTTGTGATATGAATATTTCTAATACTGGAGCCACCAACAGAAAGTACACTATTTTGCATATTTGAGCTCTTTTCTCCTAGCATTACATGACCTTATGCTTGATTTGCATAATTTAAATGACTCTTTTGAGTGGCATGTAGTTGCATAATTATTCTTTTAATTACTGTTATTAACCTGTTTGTGTAATAGCAGATAATTTGAACAGATCATTTTCATCTTTCAAATTTTACAGTTTCATATGCAATATAGATAGACTATATCAAAATGACAAAATTATGTGAATAGACATAAAGAGAACTAGAGAAAGATCTTTAGGATCATAGATTTGTCTTTTTCCTGAAAAGCACAGAGAAGAATCTACATTATTTTTCTAAAAAAAATTTTAAAAGTATCTATTATATCTTGTATAATTGTGGCAAACCATCTGCAACAAAAAAATAAAATATATATTAAGAATTGTGCTGAATAATATACAGTTTTTTACTTTTCTAAAAAAGTTTTTTAATATAATGAATATGAAAAGAAAATCATATGTTGATAAAGTATATATGGTCCATTCTAGGTAACTGGGTAAAAACCCTATTCAAAGTCAGATGAATTTTGATGCTATTTTCATTTTCTAAAGATTTTATTTATTTACTTGACAGAGAGATAGCGAGAGAGGGAATCCAAGAAGGGAGAGTGGGAGAGGGAGAAGCAGGCTTCCCACTGAGCCTGACACGGGGCTCGATCCCAAGATACTGATATCAAGACTGAGCTGATGGCAGACACTTGACGACTGAACCACCCAAGTGCCCCTCTAGAGTTCTTTAGAAGCAAACTAATATGTTACTTATAAGAATCTTTAAAATTTTAATTACCTAACAACCTTTTCCACTCTTAGATTTATTAACACCAATAATAAAACTCTTACAGTTATAGGACATGTCAGATCCTTTAAATTTATTTATCTTCCAACTAGACTAGTTGGAAGTTTTAATTATTATTTAATTTAATAATCCTTAGGCACAAGGATTGTGGAGGTGAGGCAGATGTCTGATAGCCCATGAGTCATAGAACATGGTTCTATAACTTGGGATCAGAAGGGACTGGACAGCTAAGGCTGGGATGTTACAGCTGTCGCCCCTTATAATTAACCAACATTTCTTTAAATCTCCCTGCACTTTGTCGTAAGGAAGCATCTGATCTGCCATAATTGAAGTCAATTTTGCTTTCCTTGTGCATTTGTATGTCACGTGTTGTGAAGACAATCGAGAGACAGAAGGCAGGGTCCTGTCCCTGCTGTAAAGAGCTTACACTTCCATCAGGGAGGCCCGCCATTGTGTATGTCTCTTGCCTCCAAATAACAATAGAACAAAGTTGTGTGCTTCTGAGCATCAAAATGTATCATAGAGACAATAGATTGTCCCAAAGGACAAGTCACAAGATGCGGCATTCAGGAGGCTAAGAGTAAGTTGAGGGGTTTTGTTAAGGTGGAAGGGCTAAAGTTTGCCAAGACCAATGAGCATTCAGAATCAAGATACAGAAGTGAGAACAGACTTAGAATCAATTATACCGAACAGTAAAATAGCCACTTGAGCCAGAAAATCTTTCTAGAGATATTCCTTTCTCTCTCACTTCCTAATTCCACTAAGTTACCAAATCTGTCAGTTCTACCTAATATCTTTACCATCTGTACCCCTGCACCTGCTATCCTTGCTGCTCTTGCCTTAATTTACTACCCAATTAATTCTCAGTTCAGCTACTGGAATAGTTTTCGAACTGCTTTCCTTGCTTATGTCATAGATCCGCATAAACCAACCCTATATTCTGCTGTTAGTATGATCATTCTGAGGTGCCAATTATGACTATGTTAATCCTTTGCTTAAAACTCTGATCTCTTCATATTAGCTTTAGGGTTGAAGTACGTGAAATTGCTGATATTGAACTGGTTTTGATCTGCAAAAAAAGCAATTTCATGATATAATGGCTTAAAACCTGTATCAGAGGATTTGGGGCTACCAGTAACAGAATATTCAACTAAAATGGCTTAAAAATAAAAACACTAATCTCATACAAAGAATACATACATTACCTTTGTGGTTGTGTTGCATACTCTCTTTTTTTCAAGAATTTATCTTTTTTCCTTTTTCTAGGTAAACTTGGCCAATAAATATTCTTCCTAAAAATAGTACTTAATATTATGGATTATTATTCAGTTGATCATAACTTTTAGTGTCTTCCTTGCCTAATAATCACAAGCTCTTTGGGAGAAGGAGCCATGTCTTACTTATGTCCATATTTCCTGAGTTTTGCACAGTGTGTTGTGGGTTAAGAGAATGAATGACTAGGTAGAAGAACAAGTAATTGACTAAATAGCATGTGATTAGATCTTATACCATAGTTGTATAGATATAATACAAATGTCCCCATTACTTGCCCTGCACTATGGGTTGCATAATGGAAATTCTTAGAACAGCACGTCCTTTTCTCAGTTTGCTCCAAATGAATAGGATAAGTGAGGTTGTTGCCAAAACAACTATCTTCTTGTTTTCAGATTTGACAATGTAAGTACAAATTAATATCAACATCATAATATTGATTGTGTTACTTGCCTTCTAGAAACAATCAATGCAAATCAATAGCCTTCACAAAAGACATATTATTCTACTCCTATTCCATATAAATATTGTAACCATATAAATTTATAGTTATACTCTCAAACAATGTGGTTTAAAATGAACTTGGATTTTTTATTGCTAAAGTTTAGCAAAATATTTACTAATGTTTCCAGAAATTACTAATTAATATTTAAAAACAGTTTTTAAATATTAATTTATTTTAAGTAATCTCTATACCCAACTCAGAACTTGAACTCACGACCCCAAGGTCAAGAGTCACATGCTCTTCTGACTGTGCCAGCCATGCCCCCCGAGAAAGAACTTTTGAAGTTGCTAGCTAATATTCCCTGCAATATTTGTTAATAAAAAAGCTAGACTTGCTTTATTCAGAGAAACTTAAAGACATTGAAATACTTCATGATATAAGAAAATAAAGTGATCTATTATTACATTTTAAATTTTATATTGAAAGCCTTATGTGATAGAGTAAAATAGTAATGAAATAGATTCTGAGAGCATATGTTAAATATCAAATAAAATAGTCCTGTAGATTATTAGCTAGATGCATTAAAGTTGTATAATATATTTGGTTTCCATAAAATATTTTATAGTAATGCCAAACTATCTTTTGTTTTTCCAGATTAATAAAATAACATGTTTGTCAAAATTGAGATTCTTTGTATAGTTCTAAGCATGATAAAAAACGTCTAAACAGAAGTCCCACCTTAACTTAGAAGGAGATGCATTCTAAGACACCTAGCAGATATCTGAAACTGTGGGTATTATCAAACCCCTTTTGTTTTTTTCTGTAATACATACTTAGGATGAAGTTTAATTTATAAGTTAGGCATAGTAGGAGATTAACAACAAAAATAAGATAATTATAACGATCTACTCTAATAACAGCTATATGAATGTGGTCTCTCTCTTGAAATAGCTAACTGTACTGAACTCACCCTTTATGTGATGATATGAGATGATAAAACACCTACATAATAAGATGAGGTGAGGTGAATGACGTAGGCATTGTGACCTTAGTGTTAGGGTACTTATAACCTTCTGAGGATAGTCAGAAGCAGGATCATCTGCTTCTTGACCGTCATTGCTTGCAGGCAGCTGATTGCTTGCATGGAAAGCAAAACCATGGGTAAGAGGGGACTACTGTTTAGATCACCAAGAGGTTCTCATAGCTTGTACGCAGAAGAAAATTCTCTGTTTGGAATTGCATATAATAAATTTATGATTCCTAAATTTGACCGCCGTTTCTAACACTCAAGGACGTATAGGGGAGTCAGAGCTTTCTGGCTTTACTTATTAATTCCACCTCTCCAACTCCTTTGAGATTCATACCTTTTTTTTTCCAGTTGAGAATTTTTCAGAGGTGAGCACTGAAAAGAATATAACCAAGTCTTGGCATTATGTAATAGAGCACACAGTTAGAAATTTTATGCGGGCTATGAAAAAACAGTAAATCTGAGTACAAAAACTCAACACTAGGATGCGCAGTATATTCCAAGGTGACCTGTCATCATAAAATGGAGGAACATGTGTACACATACCCAAATGGTGATAAACAAGAGTACCCATGTGCAACTTCACTGTGAAAGATGGCCCAGTTTCTTTGCCTTACTGATGACTTTATTTACAGATACTTTAGGTAAAGTCAGTCATCTTAGTATGGCAAATTGTAGAAACCACTCTGGTTTTGGGTGACCCCATGACTGGGAGGTATCTATGGGAGGAGAAAGATTCACAGATACTTGTTGGAATTATACAAATTAGCAGTTTCTCATAACAAGAAATATTACTGTGAATGACCCCTTTCCCCTATACCACTCAGATCAGAACTCAGAAGAGAGAATATTAAACCAGACCAAGGAGGGACTAAAACCAGAATCTCTTCTGAATTAAAAGTCATGAGAGGATGGAGTTCTGTTGCCCAATCAGGACTAGGGAATATGGGCATATCATAGGTCATAAGATACATGAACCTGGAAGGTAGATCAGAGACAGCATTAGGCAGACATGTGGAACATATAGGAGTCCCTTCGAGCAAGTCTGGAGTCATGTCTAAGATTCAGGTTGTCAACCCAGGTAGAGAAAGAGGCTCTACGCAGCAGCAAGTCAAAACTCATTCAGAGAGGGACTGGAGCCAAACTTAGAACTAGATCAGCTGCAGGATGGCTTCACGGAGATTGATCTTGACAGCTGGGGTCTCTTTTTCCTCCCAAGCTTAGCCAGAATTAGTCCCAGTGTGGCCTCCTGCTGAACCCATAGGTGGGGGAACCAGAGGAATGCAGAGGCTGGCTGTCTTAGTTACTGTTAGTTTCTGAGGCGGTGCCACCTGGGCTGATTGCCAGGCACCAGTGTCACCCCCACCTCTGACTTTCTATATTTGCCCCAATCAGAATCTCTACTGTCCTTTCTCCCCTTACTGCGCCCTCACCCTGCAAACCCATTTTCCTGGATTTCTCACTATATCTTTACAAGCATGCTTCTAGAATTTTTATGGAAATGGATAGGATTTTTCTTCTCTCCTGGACAAGAAAATGTTAACCCTGTTCCTCAATCAGCCTCTGTCCACATCTCACTTCCGAATGACTCTAACCCACCTCCTTACAGCTGATGAGGCTCACTAATATGTCCATTTTGCTATTTGATTCCCATGCCTCCTTGCTTTCCAGATAATCTGCCATTTCTTTTCTTCCTCTACAACAAGTATTCTTAATGTGAGTTCTAGGAACACATACAATTCAGATGATTTTTTAATTTCTTGAAATTATAATTAAAATTTTGGTTATGTTTCTGAATGTGAATTTTTCTGAAGAGAGACCATGATTTTCATTGGGTTTTCAGTGGGGTTGGTGACATAAAATAGTTAAGAACCATTAATTTATGACAGTTTTATTCGTTGGCTTCCTGTCATTCCCTTTGTAAAAGAACAATAGTACTACTACTACAATCATTAACGAAATTTGTACAGCACTTTGCAACCTACAATATTCTTTAAAATATTCTTTTGTGTCCATACTTCCATTTGAAACTCAAGACTTTCCACAAGGGAGGGCAGGTCTTATTGTATCCATTTTATAGATGAGGAAAATCAGACTCAGTGAGGTTAAGAAACATCCAACTAAGTATGTGACAGCGCTTGGACCAGTGCCCAAGTATCTTGACTCTTGGTCTGAAAGCAAAGAGATGACTCTGCATGGCCAAACCATTTCCTATCTACTTGAGACTTTTCCTTTTTCAGGCTGCATTTTTTCCTCTTTGATGCTGCCCTTGATTCTACAGAATAAGGTTGGCATGCATTTTATCCGTGTTTCTTCTATTTCCAAGCGGACTGTTACATAATGTGATTTTACACAGTGCCTTGAATCTCCTCCAATATATTTAGAAGCAAAGCGATTCACTGATTTAAAACATAAGACAGGAATCAGTAGCTCAAGAAACTAAAGTGTCTCTGGTTTAGATTTGCTGAGTTACCTTAGGCAACACATTTAACCTTTCTTTCTCAATTAATATGTGAAATGGAGTTAAAATATTATCTTATACCAGTAAAGTAACAGTTAATAATTCATTGAACACTGAGAGATTTACACATGCTATGTAAATAAAAATGTTTCTGATGCTATTTTGAGCAGGTCAGTGTTTCCTGGGCTAAATTAATAAAAAAAAAAAAAAGTCTTGTGAGTACAAGATTGAATGTGTAATTCATTTCCTGATTAGACTGTTTATAAAAGAAATACACATTTTTTCTGCATTTCTTGTTGATTATTTCTCCCACTAAATTTACTGTCTCATCAAAGCAGTGTTTGTTCATTTGTAGAATCATTTAGCATGTATTGGACTATGGGGACCTGAGATGGGAACTTTTCCCATTTCAGAAAATAGCCACTCTGTATTTAGATTCCTGTAGGGGACACTTTAGGAGACTGATGTTGTTATATCATGCTTACAAATACCTCATCTGGGTTTGGAGTCTCTGATATATCTGCTCATTCAAGATAGCAGCACTTAGCAATTCAACAAGATGTAAGTTGGCTAATAAACAAAGCCAGTATTCTCTAGGGGTTTGAACAACACTTCCTGTGTTTGACTCTGGTTGCCCTGAAGTTGTTTTAAGCCCAGGCGTGCTGATGATGTTTCCCCTGGTGCACTGAACAGCTCATGCAATGTCAAAGGGCATCGACCTTTTCACTTAGAGAACAAAAAAGACTGGAAACAAATTGTGCTCTGAGAGCCAGTCAAAGGATAACAATAAAAAAAAAAGAAGAAAAGAAAAAAAGAAGAAAAAATTGGCTGACCCAAAAAACAAGTGACGAACACAGAACTCTAAGCTTTAGAGCATATCTTTAGAGTAATAGCTCTTTAACCAACTTTTCTTTAAAGTGTAATATGAGCATTTGCTTCAATTTACTCTGAAACTGCCACCCACCCACCCCCTTGGCTCCCTTTGCAGAACACGATGAACCAACTACTGTTGTCTCTACTTCTCCCATCCAACTGACTCTATTCCAGTTTACGAGCTGTCCACCATGAAGCTGAGGCTTCCAGAGGGAATGATTCATCTTCAAGTTTTGCTCAGGCTTCTAAGAGTATATTTAGTGTGAAGAACTGGAGGACGCAGCATATCCAAACACATGGTAGGGTACAGAATTTGAGTGGGAGGAAGAGGACAAGGCTAAAATAGAACTGTAATAAGCCAAAGAATTGCAGGCCTGGTTTAGCCTTTTCAGTTATGTAGCTTCAGCAACACCTACAGTTCCCTGCCAAGAATGGCACACCATATTAATGCACTGAAAAATGAGGCCTCCCTGGTGGTTTCCGTGGGAAAGAAGAAAAACATAATGTAAAAACATACTTACTGAAAAATAATCAAAAATAAAATGAACAAGTGATGCTGAGCTTTGCTCTTATTTCCAGCTGGTGGAAAGATAATTTCTTCTTTTGTTAGACAACACTTGCCCAGGAGCTATTGTTGGTTGGGCTGATCACAGTCCTTTGAGAAATGGTTCATGTCGAATCTTCCATAGTAAACCCAAGTTGAATTTGACGCAATTGCAGGGGGTCACTCTCCTCTTCCTTCTCCCACCTATTCAAGATCAGGAATGGAGACTCAGTTGTGATCTCATGTTTAGAATGTTTGTTGGTTCATCAGTGTTCTGCCCCTCAGTCAGTATTTTGAAAGACGTGATCACAAAAGCTAATAATCAGGGGGTCCCTGTCCCAACACACTCCACAGTGTGACCAGAGTGGCTCGCTTTTGTTTGAACAGACCCTCCCCTCTGGGTCTTTAAAAGCACTTAACGCATTTCTTCTTTCCTTGCTTTGTGGCTCTTTATTTATTTGTGTTTCTCTTTTCTGTGGCTTTCCCTCTATTTCTCTTAACCACCTATTTCTCTTTTTTTCCATGTGAATTTTTTCTTCTTTCTTTTCAGGCTTTCCTCTCCTATTTCTCCTCAACCTTTATCTGTTTTCCTTAACTGATCATGACATTGAACTAAAGATTATATTTAAGTAATTGCAGTAAATCTCCACAGAAGTCTCATATTTGTTCTTCTTTAATAATGTATGATCAGTTAAAACAGTGTTTTATCTTGAAGTCTTAAAAAACACTTAAGTCATTGTTTTTGTGTATGAAACCTTGATTTCGTTCTTTCTCTTAGTTACTGTTGATAGAAAAGGAAAATTTCTTAATCTTAATATAGAAACAAAGTGGATTTTAGCAGCAAAATAGCCTAAGTTGCCCCCAAAAAACAGGAGAAACTTGTTTCTAACCAGTTCTTTTGAAAATGATTTTTTTAAAGTTATTCTTCAAACTGATTCATGGATAGAGATAGTATTTGATTTATTTTATGGATAAGGCTAGAGGTTTCAGAAATTTTATTTATTGCAATCGCACTTCATAAATCTTGTTTTATTTTAATTTTCATATCTTTTCTTGTTGGTCTAACATATGACAAATTATATTTAAGTGAAATCATTACTGTAATCTATAGACATAGAGCAAGAAGATCACCAATTTCTCTCTTTCTTTATACATTTCATATATACACACACACACACACACACATTGCATATAGATATATTTATATCCTTTCACGCAGTAATTCCACTTTTGGCAATGTGTCTTACAGCAACAATTCCAAGTTTAAGGGCAGGGGTATAGGCACTGTGATGTTTTTCAGAATATTATTTATATGTTTTTTTAAAAGAAGTCAATCAATGCTTGATTATAGATAAATGATTAAGTAAAACTTTATTATTTACTTAATCTACTCTAAAGCATTTTATTCAGACATTAAAATGATAGTTTTGAAAAAGAAGTAATAACACAGGTAAATTATTTATGATATGATGTTATAGTGATACAACTTATGCGTAGGAAGAAAGCCTTGAAGGAAAAACACAAAATCATCAAAAAAATTCATATAAGAACTGTTTTTCATAAAATTTTTGTGTTGTTAAATTTTTATTAATGTTCACGTATAACTTTTCAAATGCACATAAACATCTATACCGGTAACCATCTTCATTCCCTCCAGGAAAACTTCATTGTATGTAGTTATTTTTAAGAGTCTTAATGCTCTCTTTTGGGCTAATGATTTGGAGGAATATTGCATCAAAATTCTTGCAAACTTTAAAAACATTGAGAGGTAGAATCACTAAATTACTTCGCACTCTAAGGGAAAAATTATATTTGAATATATGACCTCTCTTGATGACCATTATTTTACACAGTTGCAGTAAAAAGTTGCTCCTCACTTCCACCAAGTAAAAACAGTGTTCTAAATATATTTAAAGAATTTAAAAAATCCAGTTCTTACAGCCTGATTCATACAAAAATAAAAGACAGGGAGAAGATGTTTTGCAGAATTTGATACCACCATAAGGAAAGGGAAAAAAAGTGAAATGCAAATATGGAATTGTTATTCCTATTACAAAACTTAATTTTATTCTTAAAAATTCCACCTTATATTTCTCTTTGGGCAACATTTAATGTCTGCAGCTCGTACGTGACGCAGACAAAAAACATACCTGAACAATTGTGATTATGAGTGTTGTGTTAACAACTACTGCTGTTCTATCAAAACTGTGAACAGAGAATGGGTATTAATTAATGGGAGACATTACCAGGCGGGAAAAGTTGGGAGAGTATTCAATAAACTGTCAAAACAGGAGCCGAATTCTATAGAACGGGTGTTCACATATCTGACAAAAATCGATCCTGAAACTTTGCTTTTCCATTTTTGCTTAGAAACAACATTATCCAGACTCTCACCTACTAATCTTTCAATAGCTTAGAATAATGGTGTTTATAGCACGATAATCAAATTTATTTTAGTACCTTTGAGATCAACAAAGCCACTGTGAATTGTGGCACAAAAGAGATATACAGGTGTGTATTTAAGTCTTTGCCTGAGAGTATCTTATTTTTATCATGTAGGATTAAATAGTTCAGGAAGATAGAACATAGTTTGATAAATACATTGTGTCAAATATTCCAGTTAAGTAAAGGCTATATAAATCTTCAGAAAGTAAACTGGTTTTTAAATTGTAATTTCAGATATATAAATTATATTTTGTCATGTGTATTTAAAATTCCTGTGGGAAAACCAGATGACATGGTGACATGTAAACCATAAATAAAATGTCTGAGATCAGTAAATTAGTCATATGTATTTCTAGTGAATATTATGAGAGATTACTTTGAGGAAAAGGCAAAAAATTTAATAGACAAATATCCTGATTTTCTAAAAAAAAATAAATAAAAAATAAAGTTCTTATCTCACAATGAAATACAACCCAAGACAAAGCTCCCATCTCTACAATTTGGACTTCATATACACTGTAATTCTTATTCCTGGCAGAGGCCTGTAAATGTCTTCGATCTGATGGACACTTAAAGGCAGATTGATCAAAAAAAAGTCTTCCTCCTTTCCTTGACCTGTTACCTGAAGTTCTAACATTAGTTACATTGTTAGGTTAAAAGCACTGACAATCATTTGTGAAATGTTTGTCAGAACACTAGAAAACCAGGCTGTAATAGTAAATTATAAAAGAGAAAATATACATGACCAATAAATCTATGAAAAGATGCTCTGCTTTACTAATAATTGTTACATATGCATTTCTAGTAAAAATCATTGTGCCAATATTTACAACAATGAAAAACTGAATACAGTCTAAATGTCCATCAATATGTTAAAGCATGTTATATCCATTTTAAGAAGTACTCTGCTGCCGCTGGAATAAGATTTAAATTATATTTATTGACACACAAAACTATGGCACATAGTTAAAAAATCAGTTTACACAAGAACTTGTATAAAATGACACCATGTCTGTAAAAGTGCATACCTATGTCTATAAATGTCTGTAAATGTGTATAGGTTTCATGTATCTCTGGATAACTGGTTAGGCTGGTGATTTGTTACTTCTTCCTGGCTTTTTCTATACTATTCAAAAATTTAAATCACTCCAGATAATTTTACTTAAAAAAGCTGTCAAAATAACATATGCCATTTGTAAATATCTTAACAGTCTTTTTTTTTTTAATTCATCAGGTTACTTCTTCTTTTTTTTTTTTTTTTAAAATTTTGTTATGTACCATACAGTACATCAGTAGTTTTTGATGTAGTGTTCCCTGATTCGTTGTTCGCGTATGACACCCAGTGCTCCATGCTATCCGGGCCCTCCTTAATACCCACCACCAGGCTTAACATGCTTTTTAAAAGTGAGCTAGCCATTAAAACTCCTAGATGGACCTCAAGTTCAGCAGATCATTTTTGCACTTATCGATGGCATAAATGCCTCAGTGCACTATTAGGTCTTTGTATAAAAGAAAGACAAAAACACAGCCTGTCCCCACTTTCCAGGTGTTTATGGTTTAGGGAATGAAATATACTTGTAAACAAACCATTGCAAATTCATACAATACAAAGGCATATGATGATATAAAAATGAAGAAGACAGAAAGGATATTGGAGGAAGAATAATTACCTGCCTTTGGGGTGGGAGCTAGAAGTCAGGGAGAGCCTGAGCAGAAGAATTGAAGTGTGGGCAAGCGTTAAAAGGAAGGGGTAGGAGGTTGTCAGGAAGGTGGGGAGGCAAGTAGTGTGAGGGAGAAGAAGGAGGAGAGAGAAGAGAGCATGGGAGAGCTTTAGGTTTGGCAAAGACATAGAGGTGAGAACTTACAGCGTTCAGTGTACCTGTCCATGGGGGGCCATGGTCCAGGACCCCCCGTGGATGCCTGAAACTGTGAAGAGTACTAAGCCCCTATGGTATATAGGGGCTCATGCATGCATACTTATGATAGAGTTTGATTTATAAATTAAACACAGTAAGATATTAACAATAACAAGCAGTAAAATAGAACAATTATAAAAATATACTGTCATAAGTTATGCGGTGTAGTCTCTCTCAAAATACCTAACTGTACTGTCCGTACCCTTGTTCTTGTGAGGGTGGAAGGTGATGAGATGCCTACACGATGAGATGAGGTGAGGTGAATGATGTAGGCATTGTGACGTTGCATTGAGGCTACTACTGACCTTTGGAAGGTTTGTCAGAAGGAGAGTCGTGTGTTTCAGGACCACAGTTGACCACAGGTAACTGAAACTCTAGGAAGTGAGACTGCATATTGGTGGGGCGGATGTTACAGTGGGGACTACTGCACTTGAAGATGAGGCTAGACATGCAGGCTGGAGGGAGACATACAAAATGTTTCCCAGGATTAGATGTCAGTTCTAATCCCCTTTTAGAAGCTGGACAGTTGTAATTTTGGTCAATCATGTTAGGGTTTTATGATTCAGACTTGATAGCTTTATGGGAGTGTCTGCACTCAATTTTGTTCTTTGTGGACAGTATTGGTATGTGAATTCACCAGTTTACCTGGCTTTTCCACTGGCTCTACTCCTGGTAGATTTTGACTGATAACCTTCTGCTAATACACTAAACAGTAACTGAGATCTACAGCATTGTTCTTGCAGACACTCAGTTAGCTATGCATGTCTAGTGGCTTTGCATGCTGGCAAGCTGTCATTTAGCTGCAGCAGTCATCAGCTGAGTCGGGCCGAGGAGACTGCGCATGAAAGCTGTCGGTTTCTACATCAGTGGTCACTAAGACAAGCACTGCCGCCTGTACCATAATTCTTCATTATTAAGTCACAGATCCTTGTTCTTCTTCTCCTACAATGTTATTGCAACACATATCACATAAGGAGCTGCTGAGAACTTCCACTGAAGTGGGAATTAGAAGGTTGGCCTTTAGTGAAGATACTTGAAAATTACAAGTGGAAAGAAAATTAGACTGATATGCAACTAACTTCAGAAACTAATCAGTAGTAAAAACGCTTTTGGACAATTTCTCGCTGCACATAGACATCATTCAGCAGCTTTCTTCTCTCAGCCCATCAACATCCTTGAATTGATTGTGATTTCACTGGCCGTGCTTCTTGGACCATGTCCTTGACGGGGGTAGCTAATTGTACCACCTGGAGTAGTGACCCTGGAACTCAGACCTAGTTCCATTAGACATACACCTGACATTTTGAAATCATTTTTGTCTATGGTCTATTCAGAAGATTTCACAAACTGCTGTCCCATATTAAAAGGGTGCTGGGAAGAACAGGTGATAGAACTGAATTCCGAAACACTCGGCAACACAAAGTGCAATGTAAAAACAACCCAATAATCACAATACTCTGAAGTCCCTAGAAGTAGGAGGCCAATACCATATATTAAAAATTTGAAACGACACATAACCAGTTCAGCAATTGTAAGTATTTAATGTAAATTATGTTTTAATATTCATTGAGATAATTGTTATATATGTCTATGTCAGGAAATACAAAAAATTTATTTTTCATTTCAGTAGTTCTTTTTTAAAAAAAAGATTATTTATTTGAGAGAGGAAAAAAAGAGGGAGAGCATGAGCATGGGGAGGAGAAAAGGGAGAGGAAGGGAGAGGCTCTCAAGCAGACTTCCTGCTGAGCGTGGCGCCCACACAGGTCTCAATCCCATGACCTGAGCTGAAATCAAGTTAGTCACTCAACTGACGGAGCCACCCAGGTGCCCCTGTTTTTCATTTTAAACCATAAAAATGAAGGATACATAAGCAGAAGAATGCAATAATTAGCAGCTATCAATAATTGTTCAGCTCTTTAACTGACTCTTAAAATTTAAACAGAAAATCAATTAGGTCAGTTTATTTAGTGATTCCCACAGAGGGGGAAGTCTGGATTCAGAGTGAAGGCTCCAGGTTTTGGCCCTTACTTGGTCTGACAGAATAGCGTGGAGATCAAACTTGAAGCTCTCTTTCCTGACTTGTTAGATGTATGCCCTCGGGCAAGTCGTATGACCTCTCTGAGCTGTCTGTGAAATGGGAGTGATAGTAACTTCTACCCAGTAGAGTCACAATGAAGAAAAATACATTTAAAGCGCTGGGACATAGTAAGTGCTCTGAAGTTGTTAAAGAAACTTTTATTCTTACTTACAATCCCCCGGGGCAAAACTAGTATCAGTTATCGTTTGTAAGTCCACTTCTTTATCTATGAAGCATGGAGACTAGACAAGAAGATAAAAGATAATAAATGGATATTGACAAAAATGTTCAATTTCCAAATCTATTCTTTAAGCACTTCAAGTTAAAGCCCTTTTCTGGAAGTTCACAGCCTCCATCCACAACATAGGTAAGGCTCAGAGAAGCCCTTCAGTAAAGAACTTTTAATTTCTTTTAACCTATCGTTTTAGACTGAGTTTAAACATGAACTACTTCTTTTTTCCAAAACGCCTATTAAATCTGTTGGAACAGTTTGAGATATACTTGATTAGACATTTTCTGTAGTCTCATTCTGGTCTATGAGCTGATATTTTTTAAAAAATTACACTTTTTATTTGGAAATAATTCAAGCTTACAGGGGAAAAAAGCAAGAATAAAATTAATTCAAAGGAGACTCATAAATTTTTTGCCCAGAATTCACCTATGTGGACATTTTACCTCATTTATTTTAGCATTTGCTTCTCTCTCTCTCTCTCTCTGTCACATGACTCTTTATCCCTAAATCAATTTGTGTATTTCTGAACAGGAATATTCTTTCACATATCCGTGGTGCAGTGATAAACTTCAGAGAATTTAACATTGATACAGTACTTTAATTATTATTGTCCATTTCCAATTTTTAAAGTTGATCCCACAATGTCCTTTATAGCACGTTTCCCTCCAGTTTAGGAGCTAGGTCAGATAATACATTTAATTATCAAGGCTCTTTAGCCCCCTGTTATCTGTAACATTTTCATGGCCTTTCTCTGCTTTAAATGATACTGATGATAATTCCCTTCTTTTTAAAATAGAGTATTTCTCAATTTGGGCTTGGCTGGCTGTTTCTTCATGAAACTTCAGGTTTAGTTTATTCATTCTTGGCCAGAACACTGCATGGGTAATGTGTCCTTCTGAGGGTATCACATCAGGGATGCATGATGCTCATTTTTTCCTCTTTGGCAATAGTGTTTTTATTTATATGTTCAAAGTGTTATTGATTTCTCCACCTATAGTTGCTATTTTTTCTTCCTTATCGCTGATAAGCAGTCTACGGGGACATAATTTAAGACCATGCAAATACCTTGCTCCTTGTCAAAATTCCCCTCTAGATTTAGTATCTAATGATAATTTTTGTTTGGTCCAATCTTTTCTGTAATGGTTGCAAAATGCTGATTTTCCAACTTTAGGACTCTTTTCACATTTATTGGAATTCAACCTTAAGCCAAGAGCCTTTCCTTTTCATTTACCTATTGTTTCATTATTGATCTGGACTCATGGATTCCTGTTTTTTTGATAGTTTTAAAATTCAGTCTTGTTTTTAAAATTTTTTTTGTTTTTAAAATTTTTTAAAGATTGATTTATTTGAGAGAGAGAGAGAGCAAGAGCATGAGTGAGCATGAGTAGGGGGAGGGACAGAGAGAGAGGGAAAGAGAGAATATCAAGCAGATTCCCTGCTGAGCATGGAGCTGGATGTGGGGCTCCATCTCATAACTCCAAGATCATGATCTGAGCTGAAATAAAAAGTCAAGCATGTAACCAACTGAGCCACCCAGGAGCCCCTAAAATTCATTATTGTTCTTAATTATTTTAGTCAACAAATTATCCCACATCTGGTGTGGGGGAGTCCCTTCAAATAGACTCTTTATTCTTGTGACATAACCCATCATTTTCTTGACACTTTCTGGCATAATAAAACATTCCAGGCTCATCTTGTATGTTCTTGGCCCTAACTCTGGAATAAGGTACTTCTCTGAGGAGTTCTGGTATTTGAGAGCCTATATGTGCCTATTGCATTTTGAATGTCATTTCTTGTCCCTATGAAAGGATCTTTTTACTATCCAAACGCCATGATATTGGGAGATAGGTAGGTAGATGTTTCATGGGTGGATAATTTTTTAACCAACTCTAAAATAAAAATCTGGCAATGGGATGATAAAAATTTAATGGTTATCTGGTTTAACTCTTAACTGATATAAGAATCTGAACCACAGATATAATAAACCTCTAATATAGTGGACTTAATATCACTAAATCTTGGGACACCTAGGTGGCTCAGTTGGTTAAGTGTCTACCTTCAGTTCAGGTCATGATTCCAGGTCGTGGGATTGAGTCTCACTTTGGGCTCCCTGCTCAGTGGGGAGCCTGCTTCTCCTTCTGTCTGCCACTCTCCCTGCTTGTTCTCTCTCTGACAAATAACTAAAATCTTAAAAAATATATCACCAAAGCTTGCAGGAAATTTTTATTTGTATTTTTGTTCTTATAATAAATATACAAAAATATCCTATTGATATCTTCACTTATATATTCAATTTTCCTCACCTTCCTCAGGCTGTTAAGATATCTTGAACAGGTTAGTGAGTACAAAATCTCAATATGTATATTTTTAGAAGTTTACACAAGCATAAATCCATTTAATGTAAGGTAACAATAACAAAATAAATGCAATTTATTATAAAGATACAGGAATGTCTTGTGAAACCAAAGAGCAGCATTACACTCATGTATCATGATAGGTTGTGATCCAGAGACTGTTAGGACCCTCTCATTTTGGCTTCTTTTTAAGTGTGTGTCCAGCTTTTCTTACTTCTACAAACATGTCTTTCACAGTCTTAGAATTTATAGCTTGTGGTTTTTGCAACATGTAGTAATAATCTGATTAATAATCTCTAAATCCTAATTCCATAATTACGGTAAGAGGATCTGATTGGTTAAACCCAGGTCAGGTGTCTACCTTGACCCAATCAATCATGGTCATCGAATATAATAAGCATGGTTGGCATAGGGTTCATTTCTGGGACTGTAGAAAACTTTTCAAGATAAATCAGGAGTCCTTGTGAATCGATTTTCCTTAGCAAGGGTAAAGGAGTAAAAAAGAGCCATGTAAATAGGCTATTAGAACCCCTTTCAGAATAAGTATGTAGATTAACAATGGGATGTAAAGTTAGAAGCCCCGTCAGTTTCATTTTGCTTTTTCCGTACTTACTACTGATGAGACAACGAATTTTGTAAACCTTACAGTGCTAAATGTATTATTATTGTTGTCGTTGTTGTTGTTGTTGTTATTATTATTATAGCTATTAGGACGACCAGGCATGTGGGCATCACTGACATTTTACTTACTAGTGAATTTTGTATCCCTTAGAGGGATCAGCATCAGGGATGTCAGAAGTTGGAGAGTTTCTGTGGAACTGACCTTATACATGGTAAAGGCAAATGGTCCCAAGAAGTAGGATCACCATTCACACTACTGGAGGATTAGGTGACAGCAGGAAATAACAAAAGTATTCATTTTTATATGAATAGCCCTTTATATAGAACCCTTTCATGCATATTATTTTAGGAGATTTTCACTCAAAACACCCAGTTGGTGAAATCTGAGCGCAATGGCTGTAACAAATCCATTTTATAGATGTGAAAACTGAAGCCTGGAGAAATCTTTGCAAGAATACAGAGCAGGTAGTTAAGATGTGATTCAAATGTGGGTGTCCTGACTCCACTGCCCTTTGTTCAATCCCCACAAGACATAAAAGCAACAAGCAAGAGTTTAGATCCTGACCTTGTGTTTGATTGTACCAGTGGTGCTGAGGTGGGGGCTGACTGGCAATTATGCAACCCATGGATGAACAAATAGGAGCATGCTGGAATTTTATTCTAGATGCTGAAGTAAAAGGAAAACTCCCAGATTCTCTTAGTGGGTAAAAACTTGGCCCTGCATCTGTGGATTAAGAAAAATAGTTTGTCAGCCTTATAAGATCACATATTTTTAAATTATACACAATTTTTATTTATTTATTTATTTTTTTACTGCAAACAAGTCAAAGTTGGCATTGGTACAGAATTCAGAACGGGAATGTAGAAAGAACTTGAAATTCTTGAATACATTTCAACAAGGAGCCTTTTCTAATGGAGGATTACTTACTGAACCCTGAATGAGAGGGGACAGGGTCATAAAGATGCCCACAAAATGGTGCCACTTGCTGAATTTGTACTCTGGCTATGCGCTGGCATTTCCCTCTCGCTCAGATGCTTGGTCTCCCAGGCAGGGAAAGGCATCTTCTCTTCTTTGGATGCCCTTGGCACTCTTTCTTTTGTACAGGTTGTGTTTGTAGCAGGCACTTAGCAACATGTTTTCTACTCCCTGTTTTTCAACTACTGCTATGTGCTTTCCACACTGATTTTGACTTTCATCTTTGAAGTCTACCTGCACTGTTTGCTGGATTTTAAATGCTGGCATGGCTGGATGACAATCCCCAGAAAGATGTGCACTACATTTCAAGCTTTTATGCTACAGCTTTGACGTGCCATTGAATGTCAGACATAGACCGGTGTGACTTCCAACTCAAAGTCCTTCAATGTTTCAAGGAAGGAAGCTGGAAAATGGCACCTGGGGAATTGTACTTTATGATTAAAATCTCTGCACCAACTTTCTTCACATTAAAAGAGGAAGGAGGGAGAAGACAGGTGCAGTCTTACACAAACACACTTTTATTTAAAAAAAAAAAAAAAACACAACAAGAACAATCCAAAGAAAAGTTATGGTAGCTGTCAAGACATGTAAAATCCCAAGTATCTGCCAGCAGTCTGTGAGACCACACTGTTCAAAACTGGCGAGACCCCCTCAACCCATTTAAAATAAAGAGGTCATGTCTCAATCAAGTGCAACTTATGTCTTGCTGGTTTAAGTGTAAGTGTTGAATTTGTTTTGTTGCATTTTCTGATACTGTTAAGTGAGGCAGGAGACCTCTAGCAGTTCAGCAGCAGGGAGGGGAGAAAAGTCTTTTTCAATGTAATGGCCGTATTTTAGTTAACATGTTGTCAGTCTTTAATGACTAGTGGTGTAACAGCTGGTTTTGATGTAATTTCTTTTGAGACCACTAGATTACAAGCAGTTTATTGCATTCTTCCTCTCAGACTGCTCCCTGGATACAACCTAAAGTCAAAAGGTTAAAGGTCTAAAGCCATAATCTAAAGGATTTGTCATCATTTAACAGGTCACTTGTTGCTATGTACTATGCAAACTAAAAAATTTTTAGTGAGCCTGCCATTCTGTGATATATATATATATATATATATATATATATATATATATATATATATATATAAGCATTTTTTTTCTATTTCAGTAAGAAGGAATCGAGAATATCCATTGGTGACAAATTCCGAGAGATCAAATAGGATACTTTAAGTGTGTATATCTGTGTAAGTTTTCAAAAGGGTGAAGTAATATGTGAAAAAATTAATTTAACATTTACTGAAAGGACCTGAAATTGAGAAATTAACTTATACAGAAACATGTTAGGAAGATATCGGATCTTTGAAAGAGTTGTAGGTAATGTATCCAAAACTAAAAGTAAGGCAGACAAAAGAATGGGGTCAGACAACTCAGGGAGGTGCTAAAGGTCATGTAGCCCTATTGTTGGTTCATTGCAGATTTGTAGCTTTTCAATCTGTCAGAGTCTGACAATTCAGCTATGCTGCACCAGCCAAGGGCCGTCTTTGTTTAAGGAAGGGGCTATTCTTTGAAGAACGGGCTTGGTAAAATGGGAAAACAGAAAATCCAGAAAAGAATATATGAAAAGGAAGCTTTATGCCTTCTAGATACCAATGGTGGGTTTGAGGGAGTTTTGCAGAGCATGCATACCTATGTGGGTTTCTAAAAGCAGTAGAGCGGATTTCCATTCTGCTTGACTTCATGCTAGTTTAGAATTTTTAAGAATACATGTTTTTATGTTCCCACAAAATGATGTAGATAAAATTTTGGAAATGTTCCTAGGTAGTTTGGAGTCTTTTGCACTCATGGCTTATACCATCACCAATTTGGACTCTGTTTCAAGATGGTGATACATTGTGTCATTCAGTCAAACCCATTTTCTGTGTATCTGTT
The DNA here is from genome assembly GCA_028533885.1 of Nasua narica. Classification (NCBI taxonomy): domain Eukaryota; kingdom Metazoa; phylum Chordata; class Mammalia; order Carnivora; family Procyonidae; genus Nasua; species Nasua narica. The sequence goes on along the minus strand of CM052809.1, from coordinate 59,333,458 downwards.
GCCCTCTAGGGACTCCAACATGAAAAGAAACATCCAGTGTAGCCATTTGGCAGGAATTATTATGCCCTCTGCTTTTCTTCCCTTCACCCGTTCAAATTTAATCTCAATTTTTACTCTCGTAAACTTGTATTTAATATTTCTGTGATCTGAGTAAAATTCATTAAAAAAATCAACCTGAATCACTCTTTCGAATTCTAGACATATGGCAAGTATTACCATTCGGTAATCCTGATTATTTTCTAGTTGGTTCTGTGAGTGTGATGGAAATAGAAAAAATGGCAGAATTTTTGAATTACTCTATCTACTTTGAAATTTGGGAATCTTCATTTCCATTGTAGGCAGCAATCTACTTCTAATAGTCCTATATAAAGATAATAGGGTAATGCATGTATTTCTCGAGAAATAATTATGGAATAAAAAAAGAATTCACTATAGTAGTAGTAATATAAGATTTCTGAATGTAAAAAAGTTAGTTTTCGATTATATTTAGAAATTCAGATAAACTTGTATATCTAAAATGTTTAGTTGAAAGTCTCATTCATGCTAAACCCATAGTTTCTTTCACAGAAAAAGGAATAACCCATATTAATCAGACGGGTTTTAGACTATGTTTTAGACGTGTTTTAGTTCTAGACTATGTCTTCCTTGGCCACAGCTGACTCACAGCTGCCTGACCCAAATGTAATAATCGACAGGCCGGACAGCTACCTATGAGGTGGCCTGGGATGGATAAGTATTCTGAAATAGAAAATACCCAGACTGATCTGATACTCACTTTTAGAGGTATTTGGGAAATATGGAGACTGTCACAGTTGGCAGCTAATCATAATGATCACGATGTCAAAGTGTACAGTCTAGAGTTTCAGTGAAGGAGAAGCTAGGAGGTGGAGAAAAGACACAGTGTAAATCCAGATGGTAAGAAGGGGTGAGGAGAACACAGAAAAATAACCAAAAGACCGAGACAGAACTGGGTTATTTAATGGTCAGCACTAAGGTAGAATTCCATAGAACCTGGCTGCCATGATCCCTAGAGCTGATACAAACTGGGAATGACCTTGTTAATCCAGCCTCCTTGAGAACAGGTTGTGTGTCATTCCTTTCATTACTTGTGGTAACTTAATTGCACTTAAAAGAGCCAGACTCCATTCCATATAACAAAATCCCTGTGTCAAGGTATCAAAGAATTTTCTGAGTAATCAAGCAAAGGAAAGCTTTCTCTAGTATGTTGTTCATGTAAAACTTGTCTGGAGGTTTAGACCAAAATTGTCTTTAGGCAGGGTTTGTGAACGTAGTTAGTTGGTGGGGATGGCTCTGGTATAAGAACAGGTATTACTCTTTGTTATCACCTACTTTTCCAATTTTCATTTCCATTCTGTTAACAAACGTGTGAAGAAAACTTCCTTGTCCCCTCAACACAGGTTCTTTAAGTTCTTAGAGCCTGCTTACTCAGGGGTATTGAGGAAACTCAGTTGTAGAGAGGTTAAGAAAAATGAGTGTTATAAGTGAAATCATTTTTTTTAATAAATTTTTTTTTTAAAAAGAAAGAAATCACCCAAATAGGGAGAATTGTTACTCTGTTTCTGGATTATAACTGGATTGCCACCACCTGGGAGTGAGACCCTAAACTCTTCATCTCTTGGAACTATAGTTGTTTTACCTCTACTAATTTTTTTGATTTCTTGATCTCTCAGTTTCTAAGAAAGTTTCCTTAATTCTCCTGTTGCTATTAAAAATTTGTCAGGGTCTCTTTGTTCTGTTGAGTTTTGCTTTGTATGTTTTGATGCTGTGTTGTTAAGCACGTGCCAATTTATTGTTAAATTGAATGAGCTTAAATCTTATGAGCAAATGTGTTTATCATTATATGACAACCCAGTTTTTAACACCGCTTTTTACTTAAAGTCTAATTTGTCTAATATATATATTGTGACACCAGCTTTGTTAGCCTAGAACTTTCTTTGGCAAATATTCTTTTCCAACCCTTTTTCTATCCTTCACTTTCAAATTTCCTGTGCCATCATGGATGTAAGGTAGGATAGCACTGGGGTTAAGAACATGGGCTCCAGAATACAGTTACTTATAGCTGTGTATCTTGGGCTAGTTACATAACCTCTCCGTGCTTCATTTTCTTTATCTGCAAAATAGGAATGCTTCATAGGTTTATTGTGGGTATTAAATATGTTAGTATAGAAAATCACTTAGAACTTTGTCCTAGTAAGTACTCAACAAGTGCTAGTTATTTTATTCTTGCCCTGATGATAGTAGATGGGTAAACACAAATTTGGGCGACAAACCACTTGAATTTGAGTCCCTTTCCACCTCTTCCTAATATTAAAACCCCTCAGAGGTTGAGTTATGATGATAAATGAAGTATTAAATATAAAGACCTTAAAGATTGCCTAGTGTGGCATAAAAAAAATGTCACCTGTTGAGCTTTAGGGATGGCTCATACTCACTGCTTGTGATTAGATTCTTTTTTCTTTCTTTTTTTAGATTTTATTTATTTACTTGAGAGAGAAAAAAAAAAAAGAGAGCATGAGTGGGGGTGGAGAGGGACAGAGGGAAAGGGAGAAGCAGATTCAGGGCTTAATCCCAGGACCCCAGGATCATGACCTGAGCTGAAGGCAGAAGCATAATGACTGAGCCATGCAGGTGCCCCTGGGTTCTTTTTTCATCCATTCTGAGAATATCTGATTTACACTTATTTATGTTATAGCTATAAATATATTTTGTTTTTACCGTATTCTTTAAAAATTGTTTCCCCCTTTTCTCCTCTTCTCCCTTTCTACATTCTCTTTTCTCTTCTAATAGGTTGGATGCTTGCATTCTTATTCTTTTTTTTTTTTAATTGGATAGCTGTAAAACAATTTACAAATGTGCTAGATTTAACGAAGTCTATAATTAATATTTTTCTACTTTTACTAACGGGACCTTTGTATGCTTTAGCTCTAATTACTCATATTTCCTAGCTTCCATGTTGTTATTGTCCATTTTTGTCCCTAAATCTATAAAATATACATGATATTATTTTATAGACGATGCCTTTTCAGACATGTATTCATGTTTCTCTATATTTTGCTCATACTGCTTCCTTTTGGTTTTGATTTCCCACTTAAAATAGTTTATAGTATTTAGAATCTTACATTTTTTAAAATAGGAAATACCCATTTTGCTCTCTTGAGTGATAATTTTAGATTAGCAGCTATTTTCTCTTGCTCTTGAAAGATATTATTCTATTGTTTTCTAGCACGTATCATAACTGATAAATCCACTCTCGGTCCGAATGTCATTCATATGTACATAATCTCTTTTACTCTAAGTACTTTTAAAAATTTCCCTTTCTCTTTGATGTTTTAAGTGTGTATTTGTATATATTCGTGTGTGTATTATGTATTTTATTATATATGGGGCTAATTGCACCTCCTTATTCCAAGTATTTATGGTTTTCATATATTTTCGGAATACTTAGCCATAATCTTTGAATATTACCTTTCTTTTGTTTTCTTTATTCTCTCCTTCTAGAATTTCTATGAGATATGTATTGGGCTTCCTCAGCCCATGCTCCATGCCTCTTAATCTCTTCACAATCTTTTTTGCTCTGTGCTATATTTTGAGTAATTTCCTCAGATCTGTATATTTTGGTTCACATATTCTCCCTTTAGTTATCAGCTTTTGACCCATCAATTGAGTTTTTAATGTAAGTGACTATTTTTCATTTCTAGACGTTTACTGTGAGTCTTTTTTAGTTTCAACTGTTCTTTTTTCATAGTGTGTTCTTTTATTATAGTCTCTATTTTAAAAAAAGTATTGTTTTAAACGTACTGGTTTTGTGGTCGCTTTCACATTATTTTATTATCTCAAGGTCTTGAAGGGCTACTCTTCCTATTTTGACTCTGACCATTTTCTCTCATGGTAAATCATATGCTGTATGATTTGTAGTTGTTGATTGTGTACTTTTCTTCAACCGGGGTATGTTTTTTTCCCCCAAATACTTTTATTTTGTTTTTTCAGTGTTACAAGATTGATTGTTCATGCACCACACCCAGTGCTCATGCAATACGTGCCCTTCTCAATACCCACCACCAGGCTCGCCCAACCCCCCACCACTCCCCTCCAGAACCCTCAGTTTTTTGCTCAGAGTCCACAGTCTCTCATGGTTCATTTTATTTATTTGAGAGAGAAAGAGGAAGCCTGACTCGGGGAGGGGGATGGCAGGGGTAGACGGAAGGAGAGGGAGAAGCAGGCTCCCCACTGAGCAGAGAGCCTGACATGGGGCTCCAATCCAGGATAATGAGATCATGATCTGAGCTGAAGGCAGACATTTAACTGAGTGAGCCACCCAAGCACCTGCAACTGTGGTTGTTTTTTAAGGGCAAGTTTCATGCTGTTGATCTTAGAAATTTCCAAATTCAGTATATTTCTGTTAGCTTCTAGGTACCCCAGAGTTTTATTCATCTTAAAATAGATCTTACCCTAATCTTTTCATAGTATTTCACAATAATTCACGAAGCATAATTCAGATCGTAAAACCATGTATGTGGAAGAATTAGAAATACTATTCTTTTTTTATTTTAATAAAGATTTATTTATTTGAGAGCAAGAGAGTACAAGCAGGGGGAGGGGCAGAGGGAAAGGGAGAGAGAATCTCAAGCAGACTCTATGCTAAGCCCAGAGCCTGATATGGGGCTTGATCTCACAACCTGAGATCACGACCTGAGCTGAAACCAAGAGTTGGATGCTTAATCAACTGCACCACCCAGGCACCCTGAGGCACTATTTCTTATGGCACTTTTTTTGATTTCACTTTCCTAGGTCAATAGTTAGAATTTTATAACTTCACTTCCCTAGAATGGACTTGTTTCAGGACACCAGGTTTATGCAGCACAGTCAGTTTCAGCAGCATATTTCCAGTGAGTCCAAGGTTGCCTGTCTTGAAACTGTCCAAGTATTAAGGCCAGAGTACTTAACAATGAGTTTATAATGAATAGTTCCCTGGCTTAGCGTGGTGCTGTCAGGTACATGTCTGTCTTTAAGTTTCTTCTTCATTCATTCCCGGTGTCTGAGAACTTACCTTCTTTCTTTAGAGCGAAGTCATATATTTTAAAATTCTTTTAAAACATTTTATCCAGCAATTGTGTGTTTATAACTGGATGAGACAGTAGTTTTCTTTGGCTCAGTATGTCCAGGAAAACTATAAAATGAAAGAGCTCACCAATATTAGGATCGGTAAATTGGTTTCTTGTTATAGCTATACCTGATAATTGGTGGTGGTCATCTAGAGCATTGGGCTACCAATGATATGAAACCAAGTTTGGGAACAGTGGCAAATGTTCTGGTCAATTTGTCTTATCTGCAAGAGGGTATGAGGTGGTGAGTGTTAACAAGCATGTTTTGCTTGACCTCACAAGGGTCAAATAATTTCTTTCATAGCATTAAAGTTCCATGATATCTTAGTGTGTAAGTGTTTATCTTTTAAATCTTTGGTTTATTTTTTAAAAAAAAATCAATGAAATATTCTTGATTATTTTTTAATTAAAAAGTGAGAACTCCCTATGTGAGTTTACTCTATAGTGTCTTTATCTTTGCAAATATTACTGTGCTCAGATCTTTTTCTAAACACAACCTATCAACACATAAAGACATCTCAAGAAACAAAACATTAAGATATGAACATCCATAAACAAAAGCCAAGTAATTCAAGCATGTGATCTGTCTTTTGTTCAAGGAAGAATGCAATTCCCTCAAGCATGTCTCACAAGTGAACCACCAAAACTTGGACCTTTGTGGCTTCTTTTGTCATTTTTAAATATGCCAGCCTTCTTCGCCCTACTAAAGTTTTTTTTTTCCCCTTTATTCGTCAGACTCTCATGGTTTCCTCCAGCACATTTTGCACAGATGTATTACTCAGACCAGACAGCTGTTGCAAATGAATCAGAATCAACTTCCTGTTTTTGAATAATTCTGTACAGAAGTACCAGGAAGAAGGGTGTGGCACAAAGTACCCCATTACAGTCTGATATCCTGCATTTCAAAGGGCTTAATAAAACAGCTTTTTTTCTTCTCTTGAGTTACGATTTATTACCTGTATACCATCATCTTTCAACATATACTAAGTATCCATTGGACACCTGGAAAAATAGTTGGTATGGCAAATCTCTTCATTTGAAGAATAATACCTGCAAGCATTTTTTATGACTTGATAGGAAAAGAGGAAATAGATGAATACTGAAGTGGGAAGAGAGTTGGGAAATCTCTCTAATGTTGTTTTTCAGGTTCGTGTGAATCAAAGCATTTTATATTGGGAACTTATATCTCTTTTGTTGAGTAGTGCACTAGCTAGCTTTTGGTTTACTCAGTCTCAGGTAGGACTAGTGGTGTACTGACAGATGTTCAACATCTGTTGCAGTCACCTATTGTGGAGGTACTTCCCCCATGCTCAACTTTAAGATATCATGTTACTAAACATGAAGTTTGGAAGGGATGCATAAAGTTCATTCTCTTGAGCTTGAAAGAGCTGGCTTTAGTATGCCAATGGATAGAATACAGACTTACAGAAGAAAGGGATGTCGTGTAACCTATTATATGAACCTGTAATAAATTTGCTACATGGTCCTTATTAAAAGTTGGGTGTTTAGAACCTTAAAGTTTCTCTACCAAACAAAGTATCAATTTCTAGTAATTTATAGTCACAGAAACAGAGACTGTTATATGGAAGAAATTAAATGTGTGGATATAATCAAACCCTATTGTTAGGCCTTTGTTGTTTTATATTATATCAAATCTTTACTTAAAACATCAAACAAGCAGCAAAAGAAAGGATATAACTTTTTCCTACTTTTCCTGTTTCCATCCTTACCCATAGTAGTGCCTAAAAGTCACAGATAATCCACAATTTGAAAAATAAACATTTATAGAATTGATCATAAAGCAAATCTACAAAAAGACTGGAAATAATTTTTTAAAACTAATTTATTTCATTGGGGAAAATGAGTATATTTGATTCCATTTGTGCATAATATAATTTGTTCCAAGATTTCAAATAATATTATAGGTTAATTTCATCCATTCATTGGACAGTATTCTTTGAGGGCCTACTATGTGCTAGGTGCTATTCAAGATACTAGTGAAGTGAACACAACAGACAAAAATCTTTACCCTCATGTGGCTTACATTAAGAGGAGGGAACAATACAAAATATCGGTAAGCAAAAAACACAATATGAAAAATAGGGATCATTGCTAAGGAGATAAAGTAAGGAAGGGAAATACTATTAAGATGAAAATTGAAAATGGATAGATAGAGAAATTGCTGCCACTGTAAGGAGAAATTGCCCAAGGTCTTGACCCTAACTTGTCTTAATCTATGAGGAACTCTACTGACCAACCCATGGACCCAAAGCTAGTTCTGAAAAACAGCAAATTTCTAAAGCCCTTGAACAGGCGTTTCTTTAATCTGAAACTATAGAAGAAAGAAAACACATCTAATGATGTATTTAAGAGATAGAGCCTATAAGGGGACATACTATAATGAGACGAGAGAGAAGTATTCTTTGTCTACACTAAGAAAGGCCCAGGGAGGAGAAGGTCAGCAGTGACAAAGGGGAGAAAAAGCCCCTATTTCCCCTCGGTTTCTTATTTTTTTGCTAATTTAAAATATAAAAAAGATTAAACATGGAAGATTTTGTGTCAGGATTTGGAGATAATGAATTCAAAATCACTCTTAAAAGTTAAGACATATTGTCAGTAAATGTGAAGGGCATCCTCCTTTTATAAAGAATTTCAGAGATTTCCAGTATAGCTACTAGAGAGAGTCTAAACAGCAGAGGAAGGGCATGAGTACACATAAAATAAAGAAATGGGTGGAAACGCCGACAATATTTTTGTGAAATATAATTATTCTAAACTTTTTAAGCCCACTCCTAAACTTAAAGATCATTAAAGATTAAGAGTTATTAAATTTATAAAGTTTACTTAATTCTAATCACACAGTATGCCGTGTATAGGCAAAATAAAACATATATTTCAAAGAACGAGTCCTATCTTTTAGTTTTGAATGTAAGGGCTTTGCTATTACCTCTGTAGACTGGTAAATGCTAAGATAGGGGTGGGGAGGGACTTGTCTAGATTCAGGGCAGGGCAGAGGGGATGGATTTGATCTTGGTAATTCAGGGCCTGGGAATTCAAATTGACTTCAGAGTCTACACTTGGGCAAATTTTATTTAAATAAATGAAAAATGGGCACATGAATGGCTTAGAAAGGGTTTAAGCTTGCCTCATATGCAGTCTATGGAGAATCCAATTTGATAGCAATATTCAGGAGAGAAAATTTTACCAAAAAATCACAAAGGACTTTTTTGCTCTCTAAAAAGAGTTCTTTTGGCAAAGTGCCTGCTTTCACATAAGACTCCTGCTTAGATGTTTTTTGTATACAATGTACATTTTCTTCTTTTTCTCTCCCATTTCACAAGTTTAACTGAAAAGCGCTTCTACGACATTATTTATATTTTATCTTATTCTCATCATGGCAGTTCCTAAAATAAAATATACAAATGCTTCTTGGTTTTGCATTTTTTTTAATCCTGCAAAATGCTGAATGCTGTGGAGGTAGTAATAGATGAAAAATTCCGTGAGAGGAGAAACATTGCAGATACATAGGAATTTCAGAAGATACACTGGTGATATTTGTGAATTGTTAATTTTAGATTTTTTATGGTAAAATACATCGACTGCTATTAAATTGCATGCTCCTTTCTATAAATTGTTTTAAAGAAGAGAAAAACTGAGATAACCCCTAAGACCAAACATATCTAACCAAAAACTTGCTGGATTTTTCCTGGTTACTCATCTCAGAATTCTCAATAAAATAACTAAAGAAATCAATAGCTCCCTAATTGGTGGAAACTCTTCGTATGGTTGTATAAAGTTCATTACTGTTCAGACATTTAATAAGCAAATGTCCTCTCTGCAACTCCAAATGGCTTCAGTTCCTATTGAACACAATTCTCTTTTCAAACCATTGATGTGAAATGATTCTATTGACACTAGCTATTGAAGAAAACCTTTAGTTGGAGGGAACTATGTCCAACATTTATATCTATTGGTGGAATTTTTTCATTTTATTTATTCTTCTTTTATTATTATTATTATTTTTTTTTTACGTGAGAAGGATAAAACAAAGTCAGATCAAACACATCTATAGAACAAAGCGACAGGGTTCACACCAATGTACGGGATGGGAAGATCCTGCTCTCACTTGCTCTGAAAAGCCCTAATGCATTTTCCCATACACAGGCGTAACAGTGGACGCCTCTGCCACTTTTGCACAATGCCTAAGAAATGTGTTTCTCACTTCACTTGCAGCTTCCATGCTGTTTTGAACATATCCGTTGAACCTTGTTTTCTTTCTTAGGTTCTTTTCTTTTTTTTTTTTTTTTTTTAATAGAAGGTAAATTTAGAAATGAGCAGGAGTACAGTCACTTATTAGATTTGGAGATGGAGGAGTACCTTTCATTCTTTCAGGTGAGTATTTGAAAGAGAGTCTGCACCTGAATTGCTTGGAGTGACTGTTTTATTCCAAGTTAAGTTGTGATACCGGTTGAGTAAAGATAGTCAGAAAAGTCCTTCTGAGCATGACAGGGTTTCTCTTTCTTTTGGCATTTGAAGTCGATGCTCACTACATATCTACCATCCACTGGTCCTTTAATCAGTGTCCAGCCTGTCTGGTAAGAATAGCCCCAGGATGATGCCCTAGACCAGGCCATGAGCAGTACCTCTTTGTCCCCCTCACAAGGATGAGACATGATTCCACAGGATTAGCCAACAATTATATGCTCTGAACTGACCAATTCAGTCAATTTACTGTGCAAAGTAAATTGATCCTTCAGAACAAAGGGTTCTGTCAGCAGGGAGCTACCTGAGAAAGCAGCATGCCTATGTAAACAGTTCTGTCCTTGTCCCAGTGTGGAGTGGCCCTGCGCCATATGGTGCCACTATGAACTTATTAGCTGACGGATTAACTGATCTCCGCATTTGGGATCCCCAGTTTCCAGCTGTGAGAGTGATTGATGGGCTAACTACTGCTCCAGTCTTGGAAGTTATTTCCTCCATTTAACAGAGTCAAGAAGACAGAAAATTGCCCCCTTTGTAAATGCTAATCTCACCACTCCTTCGAACACCCAACATAGCAATTTATTCAAGGCAAAGTCTTAAAATTGGTATAGTGCACATCAAATGCATACTAATTAGCAATTTCTTTTGAAGGCTCCATCACTTATTAAGGGTCTCCTTTTCCATATGTTCATCATGCCCCACTTCACCCTTTAATTACAAAACAGCACTTTCAACTAATTGTGAGAAGGTATATTGTGCCCGGAATCTGTATTAAACACTATACCTTCTGAGGCCTAATTTAGGGTCACATCCAAGGCAGACAGATAAGCAGGCAAAAAAGCTCACAACTGTCGTCTGCAATTTTAGGCATATTTGGGCCTTGTTCAGAAGGAGCATTTTATCTAAGATGGCAGCTATGACACGCATCCATGGGCATTACAACAAACCCTGGGTAGAAAGAATGGGATTAATCTTAGGTTAATAATTGGGATCTTTTCTAGTTTGAGAGGAACTCACATGAGCCCAACAGATACATGATAATATTATTTGCAACTTAGCAATTTCTTCACCTATAAAGGGGCCATGCAATTTTATAAAGCTAGTAATTTGTTATTGGATTAAATGCCTAGTCATTGACGTATATACACCATAATTGCACCACAGAAAGATGAGTTTCACAAAATATACCTAAAGGATACTGGAAGTCTCATCTCTCGTGAAATGTTGATGTTTTCCTTTATTAAAAGCCAGAGACTTCAAGCTAGCCAGATAACTCTATCCTCGGTCCCAATGATATGACTATCACTTACAGTCTGTTATTGTCAATCTTGTTGCATTATTGGATGATAAAGAACTTGTCCTTCCTTTCTCTGGCTTTTTATTTCTACAGAATCTTCTAGACAATTTAGTAGAAATCTCCTCCTCAGAGAAAAAAGTGGTAGGAATTTGGGGTTCAGGTAAACATAGTATGCAAAATGGGGAGTGAATCAAAGAAACCTTTGGATTGGGGGAGGAATGGTGGGTAAATGATCCACATTTTTAAAGAGAAGTTCATTTTTAGAATTGAGGGCTTTTAGAGATTGTCTCCATGGAAGCAAATCCCACAAAACTCTAGTGAACCTGACATCATCAGATAACAGTAGAACACTATAAATACTCAAAGGAGCCAATCAGATACATCTATTTTTAAGACTGCTTTGAGGCAGTTTTCAAAACCATCCCTAAATTTGCAGCTGCTGAAAAGTACGGGATGTGAAGAATGTGAATGGCAAAATAGGTATAGACTCTGTTTTTGTTCTCTAGAAAATAATCGTGAGGACCCTCCAGCAGCCTCTTTGTTGTTTGCTGTCTTTGGCCAGATGTCCTTGTTCAAACCAAAATTGTTTTGTTTTCGCTGTGTGACCTCCGGTAGATTTTGACCTGAGTCTCAGCTTCCTCATCTGAGACTCCTGAAGGGAATCATACCTCATCTCAAAGGTTTGAATCAAGGATGATGTGCTGACACATGAGCACACTGGCGTGATGTAGAACAGAGGTGGAGGCTAAAACGTTCCTTTTCTTTTCCTTCCTTTCATTCAACTCATCACTTTGGCAACTTGATTTCATCAATTCTTGGTACCACACTCACCTTTGGTGGGAAAAGAGCTTGGATATTTCTCTTCCATAAAGCTAAGAGCTTAAGGAAACTCATTAAAGTGGAAGGAAAATGAAAAATACTATAAATCCTTCTTTCAAGCAATACAAAATATACTAAATATTAGTGTGGTGTGGGGTCAATCATTTATTTTAAAATGGCTTTCTGAAATTTGGTTGCTCTTTCTTTTAATAAACAGTTGAATTTCCATATTGAAACTGTGATGTGTGCAAAGAGAACAATTCATGCCAATACTGGAGTTAGATGATCACTGTATTTATGAAAAAGCAGTGTCGGAAGGAGCTTGAAGAAGTTTTCTGTGTAAACCTGGCAAATAATTGTCAGATAAGAATGATCGCAGCTATTTTTTTGTTTGTTTGTTTGTGGGTCTAACAATCTTAGCATTTTTATGTTGAATTGGTTTGTATAGACAGCCCAATAGACTTCCCCAAATATCCTCTTTTTTATTAATTATTTTTTAGTTAACATATAATGTATTATTTGCCTCAGGGGTACAGGTCTGTGAATCATCAGTCTTACCTAATTCACAGTACTCACCATAGCATATACCCTCTCCAGTGTCCATCACCCAACCACCCTATCCCTACCCCCCCACCAAATATCTTCTAATTCATTAGATAGTTGCTTTAGTTCAGCTTTAAGGATCTGACTGAAATAAATAATTATATTATAGAAGGCTTTACAATACTAAAAAAATTAGATTGGATATGCTTTGTTGGGGCATTAAGATTGTAAATTACAATATTTACTTTGAAATAAAATACACAAATCTTGTTTCTGAGTATCCATGCTGATTGAGAGGTTTATGTGAAAATAGTGTGTGGCAGATAAATGATTTGTATTTGTTTAGAAAATACAGTCTACTATTTTTCTATCAGATTTATCTTTTTCTCCAATCCATCTTGCCTTTTTGGGCAGTTCTCTTAGACAAATGTCAGCAAGCCTAATTTCTACCTCTGTGTCATATTACTCAAGAATGATCACATGTTTAATAATGATGAAGGGGCCACCAGATTTCCAAAAGTTTCTCTTTGTACTTGCTGTTTATTTTTGCCCCCTACAATAAACCATGGATGACACAGCATGCAGTTTAAGCCTTTCTAATCCCCCCCAAAGTGATGTCAGGGAAATTTAATCCCTTGGAACACCTCACTCCTAACATCTACCCTGACCGATTTTTGACTTGCTAATGACTTGAGGGTAAGGCCCCTATCTTATATACCTGCGTATGTGTTTCTGGTCTTTGAAAAGTAGTAAATATTCAGTAAATGTGGTTGAACACAGGAGATAGTCATGCTCTATGAAAAGCATGGCTATTTGTACTGTCAAATAGGATCCAGGGTGCCCAAGAGCTAGACCAGCCCATACATTAGTCTGGGCTATATATTCTAAGTTTTTAAATTATAACTTTTAGAGAGTGGAGGACACAACTCACACCTCTTCTTACCATCTCAAACAACTACTCCACAAATTTTGAGTTTCAGAGTATCACTGATTCTATGTGGATTTCTTCACAAAATTTTTATCTGATCCTCTGTCAATCACTTATGTGTGTAAATATGGGTATGCAGGGGGCAGGAGTGGGGTGGGTAGACAAGTAATTAGGTGAGGGACCCTTCCCTCCAAAATTGAGGTTGGAAATTTCGTTGATGAGTGTGCATCAATTCATTTGATATTTTAAGAAAGCAAGGAAAGCTCTGAGATTAACTTATTTTTATCTCTTATGAGTTCACAAAAGCTACACTTCACATTTCCTAAAGGCTACATTTGGAACCAGCATTAACTCCTTGGTTTTGCATAATTTTTCCAAGTTTTTGCACCTCTTAATTTAACAGTTCAAAGGCTGCCACTGCATGTTGTTTGCCTCACAACACGAATAATATCCTCAAGGTTAAAGTGTTATATTTTAAATGATAGATGTATTCACAGTATAGAATGTGAGGACCTAAGTCAACATCAGGGATTATCCAGTTTTAAAAACCCTTACAAGTTTACATGTGGAAGTTTTCTTGAAAGATGAGAATCAGTGTCAGTATTACTTTCTATTTCCTATAAACACATCAGTCATACCTGGGGAAAGGAAGGCAGACAATGGCCATAACTGAATTAACTGTTTACCTTGTATATATTGTAATGTGGATAATATACAAACACATAACCAACAGTTGACCAAAAAACTAAAATTCTTTCTCAACCACAAATATGGAAGTGCTTTACTAAGCAAGGTGAATAGTACTGTGATATTGGCACTTGGCATTATTTTCATAAGAAAAAATAAGTGGTCTTTTAGAATCACCAAGTCAAAAGTGTGCGTCAATTTGTCAATAAGTATATTATCAGCGAAAAAGATTACATTAGAAATGAAACATATATAAGATTCCAGCATTTTAAATTTAGTGCAAAATTTTAAATTTACTGCTAAAATTTTGGAAAATGAATGCAAAATTGCCTACAGAAATAATTAGTACTATTAGAAATAAACTAGACTATTGCAATGCTTAGGAGTGGATGAAAACCAGCATTTCTAACTAGACATTTTACAGGTAGTTTTGTCTTCTCTTTTGAAAGAACACTGCACTTCTTCTCCCCTTTCAAATATTTGTTATGACAGTAATCCCCATTCAAATGAATAGAGATATTTTTCATTCATTTGGATCAAAACCAGTATTGAAACATTTTTAGACTAACTCTGTGCACATTTCTTTTAGACTAGAGATTGAGGAAAGAAGCATGAAAATTGTATACTTTTATTTTTTATTCAGAACTGTCTTGAAAGACTTCAAATACTTTTTTTTTTCTTTTACATAATGGCAGCTGGACTAACAGCCCATATGCCAAGTCAAAATCTGAAGCAATTTGAAATAACTGAGATTTTAAACCTCAGAAATGACTGTTTATAATGGAAACTTCAACATAATAGTCCATGATGGAAATTCAGCCACCATAGTCAGGTGGCTAGTGGTGCTGCAATAAGGAAATGTAATTAAATTGTCTACACCAGGAAGATACTTGACTAATCATTCTTAGGGAGCCTTATGTGCTATCTTTTTAAAATTAATTCTTTCCTTAATCATGCTTAGGTATCTTATTTTCAGCTATAACTTCGTGCTGATCAAACTTGTTCTGATTTCTCTTAATTACTAATGCTGTAAAGATGTTGCATCTCTTCCAAGCTTCCTTATAACTGACTTTCAAATCAATTTAGGCATCTCAAAAGCATTTCTAAAATACCAGATGCTCTGTCAGCTGCACAGAACAATGTGCTAATAATTATATTTCTCTTTCTTACAGCAGATCAAAGCCAGAGATGAGGTGACATACACCTAAGATATTCAAACTCCGGCTTGAAGGTCAATTGGATCTGCTGACATATGTTGCTGATTTTGTAACATGAAAGCCGGCTAAAAAGAACAGATCAGTGAAATGCATGTACTCCGTATTCTTAATTTCAGCCCTATCCAAATGTTTACAGGATAGTTTGAAGAGATTTGCAGTTTCTTGTTATCAGTCTTATTAAAGCTTGGCAAACCTTTAATAACAAGTCTATCAACAACCCACCAGGGATTTGATTTTAGTCTTAGAATGCTTGAATTTTTATGTTTGTTGAACAGTTTTTAATTGGATGCACCAAGACCTTTCCTGATCAGGTGCCCACATGGCCTCATGGAAGTGGAGCATGCAAGCTCAGCTTGAAAAGGCATTGGCAGCTGGGGAAAATATAACACTTCGTGGAAGCCGAGAAGAGGGCAGGCAGACAGGCAGGCGGCGAGATTCCTTTCAAAGTAGCTTTAGCGTGGGTGCTTTAAGCCGTACTGAAAAAGTAGACTTGACTAATCACCACCTTGCACTTGCGTTATGTTTCCATGGTTTAACTTAAAACATTGGAACATGGAGACAAGTGTCACTCCAAAGCTAGAGTACCTCTGCGAAACTGTCACCGTGGGCCAGATTTACGTCTGTCAGTTACACAGCACATTTGAAACCACACGTTAGAAAAAAAAGAGAGAAAAATAATATGGCAGCAGTTTCCCCTCTACAGGGAATTCTGCATCAGTGCCAGATGAATTTTATCATGTTAGTCAAGTGTCAAAACCTTCATGGATTTCCCTCTGCTCTTAGAGTAAAATACAAACGCCTACGTCTGTGTTCCAAAGCCCTCTCAAATATGACCCCACCCTACACATCCCAGTTCTGCATGAGAGCCAGGGTTCTGAAGCCAGAATATCTGAGTTCAAATTCTAGCCCCATCTATTACTGAGTTCTGTCACCTCACACAAATTACTTAACCTCTGTTTGCCTCTGTTTCCCCCTCTGTAAAACAGGAATTAAAATAGTGCCTGTATTATGTGGTTGTTATGAAGATTAAATGAGTTCATATGCGAACCCTTCTAGAATCACGCCTCGTCTGGGAAGAACAGCTCTGTATTAGTGCTGAATGAAGCAAGTACAGGATGTCCCTCTAAAGTACAGTGCAAGTTATGCTCCTTTCCTTCTCTGACTCTCAACTCATGGTCTTCTACCCACTTAAAATTTTTTATAAGGTCAGAAATGGAAGTAGTCAAGAACCGGGAAGCTAACTAGCATGGAAATCTCTGAGGCAGGGATCAGATTGTCCTTCCGGAATGGTCTGCTCTGAATTCTCCCAGCCCTTTTCAGCCTCTATACCTTTGCTTATTTGGTTCTCCTCGTTTGGTGTGGCTTTCCCTCTCCTATTTACTCAAAACCTGCTCATCCAGAGTCAGGACCAAATTCTCCCTGATGCCTTTGGAGAATGCTTTGAAGGCTTCCTGGTTTTGTTTATTTGTGTGTTTATGAACTGTATCTCTTATATTTGCTATGTTGGGGTCCTTAATCATTCACTGATTAATTTTGTAAGTTACTACTTGCTTACATATTGATCTCATCTCCTCCAAATACATGGATAGCTTATCAAGGACAGGGCAGGTATTTGTTTTAAGTCTTCTGTGGAGCTGAGCCTAAAGTAAGTGCTCAATATATTCTATTGAATAGGATTTAATATAGTCGCTTAATGTCTTTCCTTTCAGTCCCCTCTGCAAGACTTAACAGTAACAGTAACAGTAACTTAAAAAAAAAGATTAAGAGGAATACCGTACTGAAAAATTTCAGAGCTAAAGATCAAAAACTATAACCACCAAATCAAGATAGATTTTCATGAGCTGAAATGAAAAAGATTGCCCTTTCTCTGAGCCATTTTTCAGTTTGCTTTGCATATTCAAAATACATTTACAAGCAAGGAAACTGAACACAAAGAATCCCACAATAAGTTAAGACAGAAGTAGTGCCAGAACCTCTGTCTTTTGGTGCTTCTTCCAGAGGAACTTAGATCTGCCATACCATGGATTAAGTTGAGAAAAGGATCATCCAGAGTGGTTCAGTTAAGAGACTTGTTAGTCTAGGTGGAGTTAGAAATTATATAGGTAATTAAATTGTTCCCCAATTTCCGTGAGTGAGTGCTATTAGAAAAGCCTATTATCATTTGGAACTCAGCATTTTAGATACATTGTTGGGCGCTTAGCCCTTGATGAAAAACAGTGATTTCAATCTTGAATTTTGATGCCAGACTAGTTGTCATATCCTCAGTGTCCTTATTTCTTGGATATTCACAGTTTATGCCAATTATATTTTATATTAAATTTGTCCAAATTTCACTTGTCATCCACTAGTCATTCTTGGCTGTCTTGTCAACTTTTTGGTGTATATTTAACCAAGAAGAACTGAATTATAGGCAGTATCATTTTGATGCCAGTAAAGCTAAATAATAGAGACAAGCCTTTGGTTGCTTCACCTCTGATGCCATTATATGAGTTTTTGTTAGAATGTTCTATGACCTCCTCAGTTGATTTTTGTTGACTTCTCTCAGCATGTAAAAATCTCCTTTCTGTTAATTTCCTTGACTCTACCTTATCTAGGTTCTCTGCTTGTGTCTTCCCTTATTCCTTTTCTAAAACTTAGTTCTTAGCCCTCCATTCTATTTTCTTTATAACTCATCATATTTTGTCTCAGTCACATGCGTGTTTTTTTAATTTTTTTATTAACATAAAATGTATTATTTGCCCCAGGGTACATGCCTGTGATACATCACAATGCACATTTCACAGCATTTGCCATAGCACATACCCTCCCCAATGTCCCTAACCCTACCCCCCACCACCTCCCAGCCACCCTTAGTTTGTTTCGTGAGTGTAGGAGTCTCTTATGATTTGTCTCCT
>CM052809.1:59220076-59314968 GCA_028533885.1 Nasua narica | reverse complement strand
TCACAATATTTGTTCTTCCAATCCATGAGCATGGAGCATTTTTCCATTTCTTTGTGTCTTGCTCAATTTCTTTCATGAGCACTTTGTAGTTTTCTGAGTACAGATTCTTTGCCTCTTTGGTTAGGTTTATTCCTAGGTATCTTATGGTTTTGGGTGCAATTGTAAATGGAATCGACTCCTTAATTTCTCTTTCTTCTGTTTTGCTGTTGGTGTATAGAAATGCCACTGATTTCTGTGGATTAATTTTATATCCTGACACTTGATTGAATTCCTGTATGAGTTCTAGCAGTCTTGGAGTGGAGTCTTTTGGGTTTTCCCCATAAAGTATCGTATCATCTGCAAAGAGTGAGAGTTTGACTTCTTCTTTGCCAATTTGGATGCCTCACATGCATGGTTTTAATTACTGTCTCTATATGGATGATTCTGAAATTTACACTTCTGCCTTCAAAATTACTTCAAAATTCCCACTAGTGCTCCTCCAAAGGCCCATTAGATGATCTTGGATTATCTCCCTTTACCTGAAATCTAATGTATTTTTCATTTAATACATCATGTCCCTGAAATTATCTCTGCCTCTTAATCTTCTTTCAGTCCTTTCCTTTCCCAACCCCATATAGTACTACCTGTTTGATCTTGATATCTACAAAGTCCATTCCTTCCTTCTGGCACTACCTTTCCCATTTATTCATCTGTATTGACACTGTAGTTCCATACCCCAGATTTACACATAATAATTACTAGTCAAATTAGTGAATGAATAACTTCTCTGTCTCAATTTCCTTACGCTTTCAATATATTCAAGATTAATTGTTCCTTTAAAACCATGTATTCATCATGTCACTCTCCTATTGGAAAATTTACCCGTTGGGTTTCCCCATCCTGTCTTCACATTAGAATCACCTGGGGAGTCTTTAGAGTGTCCTATGCTCAGCCTCTCCCAGACCAACTGAAACAGACTTTTGGGGGTGGGGAGGGACCAAACATTGCAGGCTAATATTCCAAGAACTTGGTAAGTGACATGACAGAACACCAACAAATCAGAACTTTGCTGACTAACCAGCATGGACACTGACTGCATAAAGACAGAATGGCCCTAAATACCAGCTAATTATCAGCTCTGCCAGTGTCCATACTTTTTAAGATCTCAAATAAATCATTCTAAGGAATCACTGATTTACAAAACAAGCTCTAGATTCCTGATCCCAGTAATCAAAGTTCTTCATAATTTGACCGAATCTTCTTTTAGAATATTATTGCCTCTATCTTTTTAAAAAACTAATTAATTTATTTGAAAGACAGAGAGAGAGTGGGGGGGCAGCAGGAGAGGGAGAGGGAGAGAGAGAGAGAATCTCCATAGACTTCCCAGTGAGTGTGGAGCCTGATAATAGAGCTTGATCTCACAACCCTGAGATCATGACCTGAAGTGAAATCAAGAGTCAGAAGTGTAACCTCCTGAGCGACCCAGGCATCCCTATTGCCTCTATCTTTTATCTGAAAAAATATACTTTAATCATTTGCTCATGTGCCCTAAATATGGCTTCTTGCACATTGACATTTCCTTCCTTTTACTTATAGAGTCGGTTGACTATGACATAGTAAAACTTTGCCTTATTTCATTTTAATAAGGCAATTAATGGGGAATAGAACAAACATAATGTAGAACATAAACACTCTCAACCGATCACAGAATAATTTATAGTGTTCATAAACTTTTTAGGACATCTATCTTTGCTTACCAGTAATGACACTAAATTCCAGTGAACTGTGAGAAGTTATAATAGTGGGGTGAAAAAGGAGCCAAAATGGACTTTTCAAGCCTTGTCTGTAGAAGGAAAAATTGCTGAAGGAAAGAGTGTGACCATATGTGTCTGTTAAACACTATACTCTCATACTTCTTAAAAGTATTTGTTTTACTAATTTTGACTTGCCTTTCATGAAGTAATATTTCCTTTTTCTACATAATATGAAGGCATGTTGACCAGAAAAAAAAAATGGCTGAAGTGAGTTGGAAAAAAAAATCGTCTCCAGGAACAATGGACAATAATTCTATCATTCCTACTCCATGGAGCTCTTTCCTTCCAAACATTTGTAGTGTCCTTGGCCACTTCTCATATCCAGCATCTACAACAAAAATGTTGAAATGTAAAGGATATGATTTAGGAACCAATAAAATTTTATCTGATATCTTATGGTATCAGATTGATACCATAAGGTATGATATATCTTATCAGGTATGATATATCATTGATATGATATATCATTCATAGAAGGTTGCAGAGGAGGCATAAAGGGCACTGCTGTAGGGATGACTAATCCCTGTCAGCTAGACTCATGGCTACATGAGCCATAATTCCCATATTTAAGTAAGAGGAAACTTTCAGTTACTGAATTACACCACTTTTAGTCTCTGAAACAGAAACCTGGTTCAGGCTATATTTGTATCCAGAGCATTTCTGCAAATTCAGTGGCCCATTAAGAGGATAAGGTGATTTTATGACGTTTCACACCAACCTGGAGTGGAGTTTTCAATTGATTCCTAAAAGAATATTTGATGAACTGTGTTGAGTGGGGTTACTCAGACAACTGTTTGACTCCAAAGGATTCTTTGAATATCTCTCCTTCCATATCACATCTAAAGTCTTTGGGTAGTCCATTGTATTTATGCAGTTACTCTAAAATTTAGGGATGCAGTCCAAGAATTTCCAAAATATAAGCTTCAGTTGGCAAGATAGTAAGCAGAATAATGGTACCCCCCCACGAAGATGTCCATGTGCTAATCTTTGTAACCTGTGAAACTGTTCTATTACATGGCAAAATGCTGTTAAAATTAAGGACCTAGAGATAGGTAGTTAATCTGGATTGTGTGTGTGTGTGAGCAATATAATCACATAAATCCCTATCATCTCACCCAAGCCCTGAACAATTACTAATCTACTCTTTCTCTATAAACTTGCCTATTCTGGATAATGAGTATAAATGGAATCCTGCCATATGTGGTCTTTTGTATCTGGTTTCTTTGACTTAACATAATGCTTTCAAGGTTCAATCATATTGTAGCATTTATCAGTACTTCATTCTTTTTATAGCTTAATAATATTCCATTATATGGCTGTACTGCATTTTATTTGTTCATTCAACAGTTCATGGAAATTTGGGTTACTTCTACTTTTCAGTTATTATGAATAATTCCACTATGAACATTTGTGCACAAGTTTTTGTATGAACATACGTTTTCATTTCTCTTGGGTATATGTGTAGAAGTAGAATTGCTGGGTCACATGATAACTCTGTTTAATGTTTTGAGGAATTGTCAAACTGTTTTGCAACATGACTACACTGATTTGCATTTGTACTAGTAATTTGCAACGATTCCAATTTTTCCACCATCTTCATTAAAACTTTTTACCATCTTGGCCGCCTGGGTGGCTCAGTTGGTTAAGCATCTGCCTTTGGCTCAGGTCATGATCCCAGGGTCTCGGGATGAAGTCCTGTGTCAGACTCCCTGCTCTACAGGGAGTCTGCTTCTCCCTCTGCCCGTTTCCCCACTCGTTCTTTCAATCTCTGTCTCTCTCTCTTTTTCTCATTCTTTATTCTTCTTCCCGAAATCCCCATTAGGTATATGGAGTCATACTTTACAACCTTTTATTTAGTGAATCTCTTGACTTATTTTTATAGATATACTTATTTTTAATGCTTTTGTATTTCCTACTTTTCTTACTCCTACTCACAGTCTTCCCTTTCTACTCAAAGAGTCGCCTTTAACCGTTCTTGTAGGGCTTGCTTAGTGGTGATGAATTCCTTTAACTTTTGTTTCTATTTCTCCTTCTATTCTGAATGATAGCCTTGCTGGATAGAATATTTTGGCTGCAAAATTTTTCTTTCAGCACTTTGAATATATCATGACATTTCTTTCTGGCCTGAAAATTTTTTGCTCAAAAAAATAAGCTGATAACCTTATGGGATTTCCCTTGTATCTAACTTTTTATTATTTTATTATTTTCTATTGCTGCTTTTAAAATTCTCTCTTCATCAGTACTTTTTGCCATTTTAATTACTAATTGGGCCTCCTTGGGTTGATTTTGTTGGGGGTTCTCTGTGCCTCCTGGATCTGGATTTGTGTTTCTTTTCCCAGATTTAAGAAATTTCCAGCTATTATTTCTTCATGTAATTTTCTGCTTTTTTCCCCCCTCTCCCTCCTCCTTCTGGCATCCCTATAATGCAAATGTGGTTATACTTGATGGTACCACTGAATTCTCTAAGTCTATTTTAATTTTTTATTATTTTTTCTCTTTCCTGTTGAACTTGATTGCTTTCCATTACTCTGTCATGCAGCTCACTGATGTGTTTTGCTTCCTCTAGTCTACTATTAATTCTATCTGGTGGAATTAAGTTAATTCTTTTACTGAGTTCCTCATCTCTGATATGCTTTCCATCTCTTTGTTGAGGGTCTCACTGAGGTCCTCTACACTTTTCTCCAGTCCAGTAAGAATCTTTATCACCATTATTTTAATTTCTTTATCAGGCATATTATTTACCTCTGTTTTGTTTAAGTCTCTTGCTGTGATTTTTTTCTGGTCTTTCGTTTGGGACATATTCTTCTGTCTCCTCATTTTGTCTCACTCTCTGTGTCTGTTTCTATGTGTAAGGAAAGTTGGCTATGTCTTCTGCTCTTGCAAGTAGTGACCTTATGAAGAAGAGGTCCAGTTGTGCCCTGCAGAGCAATGTTCTTTGTTCACCAGAACCTGGCTTTTGAGAGGGTCTCCTATGTGTGTTGTATGCACCCTGCTTCTGTGGCTGAGCTGTATTTGCCTTTAGTCCAGTTGTCTGCAGTGGCTCTTTGCCTGTTGTGGGCAGTGTTTGGTCCCAATGGTATTTGTGGGCCAGTCCGAAGCCACCTTGAGCTTAAGTTGAATCAGACCAGACATTTGCCAGAGATGCAGTGGCACTATACTGCTGAAGAATGTGGGGGCAGGGCTCACAGTGCCAGCAAGGCCCTCACACGGAGGAGGGGACCTGAAGCTGCTGGGGCCTGAGGGAGATTGTGTTGGAGGGGGTGCATCCTCTGAAGTGTGTGGGGTTGGGACACGTGGTTTTAGCAAGATTTGCAGGTCTGTTCTGGGAGGGGACCTGGAGTTGAGGCCTGCTTGGAGGGGGTGTGGAGGGGGCGTGTCTACACGGGGCAGGGCTTGCTATTGGAAAGTTAAGTAGTAAGTGTTGGTGCAATGCTGGTTCTGGCAGTTGTCCTCTATGTTTATGCTCGGGGACATGGGAATAAAATGGTGCCCACTAAGCCCTTTGATCCTAGAGAAGTCTCCCAACAATCCCTGCCCCTCTAGCACATGCTCTGAGATGAGTGAACACATCTCCCTCCCATATACCCCAGGCTTTTTTCAAAATGCTTCTTCTTCTCCCCCGCCCCCCCCCTTTTTTTTTTTTAGGATTTTGTTTATTTAAGAGAAAGAGATATTGAGCGAATGAGTAGGAGGAGGAGCAGAGGGAGAAGCAGACTCCCTGCAGAGCAGGGGGCCCAATGCAGAACTAGATCCCAGGACCCTAGGATCATGACCTGAGTCAAAGGCGGATGCCTAACCAACTGAGCCACCCAGGTGCCCCTCAAACTGCTGCTGCTATGCTATATTTCCTCAGGGCTATTTGTTGTGCTATCTCTCTCTTTTTTCCTTTTATACTGCTTTTTATTTTATGAAGTTGCAATCGACATTAAATTCACCCTTTTAAAAAAATGTGTGATTCAGTAGTTTTTAGTACATTTACAGTGTTTTGCAACTATCATCTCAATCTAATTTTAAAACATTTTCATCACCCTAAAAAGATACCCAGTATTCCACTCCCCCTCCCTCCCAGCCCTGGGCAACCACTAATCTACTTTCTGTCTCTATGGATTTGCCTGTTCTGGATATTTCATATAAATGGGATTATACAATATGTGGCCTTTTGTGTCTGGCTTCTTTCACTTAGCATACAATTTTCAAGGTCCATCCATGTTGTATAATTTCATATTCCTGAGTATGAGGGTTTCAGTTTCTTCACACCATCTCCTAAACTTATCTTCTGTATTTTTTTTTATTAGCCATTCTAGTGGGTACAAAGTGGTATTGCTTTGTAGTTTTGGTTTGTGTTTCTCTGATGACTAATGATATTGAAATCTTTTCATGTGCTTATTAGCTATTTGTATATCTTATGTGAAGAAATGTCTATTTAAGTCTTTTGCTCATTTTAAATTAGATTATCCTTTTTTATTGCTGAGTTGTAAGAGTTCTTTATATATTCTGTATTCAAGTCCCTTATCAGACATGTGATTTGTTAATATTCCTCCCATTCTCTAGGTTGTCTTTTCATTTTCTTGATGGTGTCCTTTGATGTACTAATGTTTTTAATTTCGATGAAGTGCAATTTACTTGTCTTTTATTTTGTTTCTTGTGTTTTTGGTGTTATAAGTAAAAACCCATTGCCTAATCCAAGGTGATAAAAATATGCCCATGCTTTCTTCTTAGAGTTTTGTTTTAGCACTTATACTTAGGCCTTTAATCCACTTTGAATTGTATTTTGAATATGGTGTTATGTAAGGACCCAACTTCCTTGTCTTTCATGTGCCAGCACCGTTTGTTGGAAAATACTGTTATTTCCCCATAGAATTATTTTGGCAGTTTTTCAGGACAATCAATTAGCCGTATATGAGAAGGTTTATTTCTGGTCTCTCAGTTTTATGCCATTTACCTACTGATCTGTCCTTAAACCAGTATCACAAGATACTGATAAACCATTATATTGATTACCGTAGCTTAACTTTTCAAGTTGGGTAGTTTGAATTTTGCAACTTTGTTCTCCTTTTCCAAGATTGTTTCGGTTATTCTGGATTCTTTGTGTTTCCGTAAGAATTTTAGTGTCAGTTTATCAATTTTTTTCATCAGATTACTGATAACAACATGTAAGGGGTAAATCTGATGTGTAAGAGCCTTTCTGCACACCTAGTTATTCCCTTGAATTTCCATCTTCTCTCCTCCCAATCCAGGTAAATGCCTCTGAGTCCTGAATTCTCCCATCCATGAACCGAAGAGGCACGTTGATCTGGGAAGGGAAGGTCACTTGGTGCATCAACAGTCTGTCCTGTCATTCAGCAATAAGCCAGCTCCCTTCCACTCACCTCCTCAGGGCTACACTGAAGCTGGACCCTTCTGCTGTGCTGTCCTTTTAAGAGCAGGAACTCTGTTTTCTCTTGCCCTCTCAGCTCTCCCACGAGCCTGCTGATTTTTAAAGTTCCATGTTTTAAGCCTTGCTGACTATAAGAACTCATGGAATTTGGCTCCTCTGCTTTTCAAAGCCACATGTTACGGGAATTCCTCTTCCCTGTGCAGGCTCCCTGGTATGAGAGTCTGTTTCTTTCCCCCTCCTATGCCCATAACCTCCTTCACTCCCATGGACAGTTCTGTGGGTCCATTTAGCTCCTGCCCACACCTTTACCTTTCCCGTCCTCTTCAGTGCAGCTTCTTCTTTACATTTAGCCGTGGATAGTTTTGTTCTGCCAATTTTCAGGCCTAATAAAATAAGCAGAGGACATAGAAGGAAATGACATGCTATGACATGCTATGACATTTGGTCTTTATTCTTGGGCAGTGGGAAGTCATTAGTGGAATTCAAAAAAGGAAGTGATATGACCATATTTTTTTGGAAGTATTATTTTCATTGGAAGGCAAAGTATGTATTTGAGAGAAGCAAATCTGGGAGTGGGAAGACCAGTTTGGAAGCAAGTCTGTAACTGAGGAAGAGATGATGATGAGATATGGTTATAATGAAGATGGGCCGATTGGATTGAAATCACGATATACTAATGAAGTAGAGTTAGCAGGACTCAGTGAGTGAAGAGCAATAGGATTTGTGGCCATCTTTAATGTACAAAAGTGGGACTTTTTTCTATTAATATTACAGAAAACTGAACCTATTTCAACTCTGTAGAGAAAGCGTCAGTAGTAAGGAGAGACAAGTAGAGCAAAGTCCTTGAGAGGAAAGAAGGAAAAAGGGGTAAGAGTCCAGATGAAGAGGTTAGCTTTCTTTATTCTTGGATGAGGGATAGCATCTCCTCAATTTCAGGAAGGGATAGAGTTCATATCTGAGAGCTAGCGGGAGCCCAGACTCCAGACTCCAGGCTCTGGGAAAGGGATTGGCAAGTATAGAAGGAGGAAATGGATATATTACCTTCTCTAGAAAGTTACTTGAGTGCCTATTTGATTACCTATGCTCATACTGGTAGAATTCTTGCTTAGAAACTTCTACTATCTTTGTTAAGTAGGTTGTAATCTAAGAGCAATAAAGAATGCTTGAGGAAAATGGAGATGATTTGAAAAATCACCAAAAGGAATAAGAAACAACACTGACCTGGAGAATAAAAAGTCTGCCAGCCACTATCAAGTTCCCAGTTAGTTGGAAATTATGACTTTCTAGTGGCATCAGTCTTTGCCATGGTGTGGCCCTGTGCCATGAGCACATGGTCACCTTGGTATGAGGGCAGGAAGGCTAACAACTACATCAAAAGTTAGAGTTTTACCAAAGAGAGCAATCACAGGGCAAAGAAAGCTGTAATTAGAGAGTGGGAATGTTAGAACCTGAAACTTTGGAGACCTCTCTCTTCCAAATGTTGACAAGATCCCAGACATGAGGGTAAAGGAAAGCTGGTGAGATGAGATGGAGGTGAAGGCCTTAAAGATGAAGAGGTCTAGGTTTGGGGTTTGCACAGGCAGTGTATCACTTACCTGCTAGAGTGTCTGGATGATCGCATTTGTCAGCAACTCTGCTTTACATAGACCACATTGGTTAGAATTTGCAGCACACCTATGAAGGAAGTTATTTTAGTCCAATATTCAGATAAAAATTAGAATCTTAGGAAGTTTGAGTAACTTGCATAAGGTCACACAGATATTAGGAGTAACAATAATGAACATTTTATAGCAATTTACTATGTGTTGTCAGATATTGTTCTAAATGGTTTCTATTTCAAGTTTCAATTGCTCAGAAAAATATTTATTATTATTATCACCATGTTAGAGAGGCGGCACAGGAAGTTTTCATAACTAAGGTCACATGGCTACTTAGTGGTAAGAGTTTGGACTTAGAGGAAGTGTCAGAAATAGCAATGAATCAAACTTGATGTTGCTCCAAAACCCATGTTTTAGCTACTCAGAAATAGCATCTATTTATGACATTTGGAGTGCTTTTCATTCAAGAGATTCTATGAAAAAAATCTCTCCTAAGGATATTAACGGAAAGTTTAATCTATGCAAAATTAAAAATTTTAAGCATAATAAAATAGATGAAACTAAAATTCACATTGAAAAAAAGAAAAAGAAGAGAAAAGAAATCAAACAGTATTTGTGCATAATACAGGAAGAAGGAGGGGAAGGCAGAAATATGAAGGAAAATGAGGCAAAAGTCAAAAATCATTGAGGAGGTCTCTCTGTTAGTGGCAACAGCTTCTCCTGCTGAATTAAAGGTGTTATTTGGGTTCCTCATGAGGATGGTTGCTTTTTTTTTTTTTTTAAGGCCCAAAACTAAAGTGCATGGATTTTACAAACACGAGTCCAGAACCTTATGCGGTTACTCTTAGTACTGTCCCCCCGAACCCCCACGGGGGTGGGGACTGGCGCTTCTCTTCCCGTCAGTCCACACAGACCCTTCGTGCCAACTTCGCCAGCTGGACGACAGCCCCCGTTTCCCTCTCTTCTCAGTGTACTACCCTTCCTTCCACAATCACTGATTAGAATCTGCCAAAGGGGCATAAGGAAACTGAAAGCAATATGTCTCTTGACTCGCTAGTTGTGTTATACTTACATTTAATAAAGGAGCGCAAGGAAATGACAACTTGTGTTTCTATAGTAGTCTGGACTTGCTGCAGTGACAGTGACTACAATTTTTATTTATAAATAATATTAACAGAAAATGGGAACCCATACCTTGAAAAACTGTCATAAGCATAATATTTCCCCCTCAAACTTAAGAAATCAGTATAGTTGAAGGAAAATAAAAACCTGTGTGGCTAGAGCAAGTTTTAGAGCCTTCTTTATCACATGTCATTGGAGTCCCCGAGTCTCATTCTCCTTGTCAATGTAAAAAAAAGAACCATCTTCAGAGAATCATTGTAATAACCAAATCATTAAAATGAAAATCGATAATATATATGAATAACCTTTGACCTGTTTTAGGAAACTTGCTCATTACAGCTCTTTACTTCTTCATTTGGAAAACATAGATCTTTAGACCCGAGCACTGAAGTTATATTTGGGGGATACCTGGTACTAAGATTAATGTAAAGACCTGAAGGCCATGCAGGATGCTTAACTTTTGACAAAGATGTCATTTCACATTTGATTCCTCGTGGAGCAAATGTATGTTGCATTCACTAAAAGATGAAATTGGAAGTTTTTTACCAACCCAGATGTTCAAAGTACATGTATGTAGATTATTATTATTTTCTTTTTCCTCCGCAAGGCCTTTTTTTTTTAAATCAAAATGCCTAGTACATGGAAACAATATATAGTTGAATTTACTATAAAGATCACAACTCGATGAGAGCATAATTGTTCAAATACATGGTTTTGGGCAGTTGAAACACTCAGTGATTTCATTAGTTTTTTATCTTGTATTTATTTTTTAAACAGTCACTTTATGATCCATTACTGTTGGCTTTATTTTGTGGGAAGTGGAAAGTAGGGAGATCTTTATCTCGTTTAAGATACATCTGACTTGGACTTTTAACCGAAACTCTGGTTGGTTTAATATTGGCTTTCTTAGGCTCTTCCGATTAATCTTAATTTAACTGCATCCACATAAAAAAAGGTCCTGCTACATCTAGTCTGTGGGCTGAATTTTTGCTGGAGACGTGTTTTGTTTAGGAAGCACAGATTTTACAGGTTAGAGAATGAACACTCTCCACCATCCTTTTTGGATAGGTGTACACTCTCCACCATCCTAATTAAGCCTTTTTTGGATAGGTGTACACTCTCCACCATCCTAATTAAGCCTCCACCTCTTTACACACTTACACCCATCCTACACCCAGCTGCCTCACTCATTTACGTAAATCGCATGGCCTTGTGGGCATTGGAGTTTGGGGGCTTCTGGTTCATGGAAAGGAAGAAATAAGAAATAACCCAGGTGTTTATTTTTGTGCTGTCATTATAGAATGGAAAGAGAGTTCCATTTTTATTGTGAATACACACTATAAATACTGGTACTACATTCTTTGGTTTTAAAGGAGTTCTGTCACTAAAATGCTCTAAAAAGGGTCTAGTTTTTCCAATAATTTCTTCAAGTGTTTTGTTAAGTAAGCAGCCAAAAAGAGAGTAACAGGGACACTGCATATTCAATCAGAGGGAGAGATTTCCTGTCAACCTCCTTGAAGGAGGGGAAAAAAGGCAAATCTGGCAGGTTGAGGGCTTTCTACTCAATGCCCATGTGATTGCCCACAAGCTTCTGTGATCTGGCGCTGGCTACAGCACATCTCCCTATTTGCACATGCATGGAAACACTTTTTGTTGAAGCTACTTGACAACATTTAATGTTTATTGTTTACTTGTCATTCTGAGAAGCCACACACAGACTGTTTAGGTTACACCTAATGACAGTTTTTATTCATTTTACAGTTTAATGTTTCTTTTTATTTAACTTTTGTTATGGTTTCACAACTCCTTTCATTTATTGGAATTGTAGACAAGTTTGAAATGTGAGTGCACCCGTAAGACAAACACACATCATTACTTTTCCCTCTCCTGGTGTGCCGCCCTTTGTGAAATCTGCCAAGAGAGTGTCGATGCTGATGCATGGGTAGTAGGAGAGAGGGGAAGGATGGCTTCAGAAGGCCCAGGTATTTTACTGATACTTCTCTGAGGTTTCTCCTCGTCAGATGGAAGCCGTGGGATAGAGGTACTGGGTGGTCTACAAAGTGAGAGGCGATAATGACTTTAGCAAGGGTATTTCTAAGAACATAAAGTCTCTGGGGAGAGTTAGCACTTAGTTCCCTTTCCTCCCTAATCCTAGGAATATTATACTGATTTGTGATTGGAAAGAAATCACCCACGGAAAATCTGAATACAAACCTTGTACCCTACCCTAACTTCAACTTAGCCAAGTTGAGAGGTAGAGGAATGAGTATTTTACTCGGGATTGGTTATTTATTCATATGACAAGTAATTAGGAAAACTGACCATATTTGGCTTACTTCTGATTCTATACCACAATAGGACTGGCAAGACAAGGGAGCTGTTAGCTTATGTGTGCCCACTTCCAAGAATATTTTAGCTTCTGGGTGCCATGCTAAAAGCCATTAACCCATGTGATAAAAATTGATGTAAATCAGGATGCCACACTCTTGGTGTCTAAAAGAAGGTCATGGTACCCAAAGACAATGTTAAAAATACATTTTAGGGATAACCCGATAACCAAGTAGAAGCAAGGAAATATTGACATGGATAGTTGGAAATTGTAGCTGTTGGACTGGAGAAATTTGAGATGGAATGATAATAGTACTTTGCTGAGTTTGCAGTACACAACGGCTTAAGTTTGGGGAAAATAGCTTGGGATTCCATAACTATATATACATGTAGTAGTTCAGAGGAAGTTATGTCTCTAGGGAGGGTAAAGCTACAGAAGAAATCAAAGCCCAGGTCCAACAGGAGCTCTGTGAAGTCACGGAGAGCATAGCCAGAGGTCTGTAGCCATCTTCAGTCCATGGATGGTGCTAGGGGATTTCATCAAAAGCAAATTGAAACTATAATCTTGTAAAAAAAAAAAGGTATATTCCTAGCTATTAGGTTTTGTTTTGTTTTATTTTGTTGTTTTTGCTTTGCTAGTTTGGATGAACCATGAAAGCAGATTTACCACGTTTCATGAATGCTTAAGAAGTTTGGCCTGTTTTTAGTTTTAGTTACCTGTTTTCTCAATCATGGTTTTTCAGGTTATTTTTTCCCAATTAATTTTCAGGCCACTAAGACTTGCTCTGATGTTTGACTGTCTTTGTGAATTTTTAAAGAAATTAAGAATTAGTGGCAGATGAATATTTCCACATATGAGTTTCTATTCTTACAACTTTTGCATACTTATGATGATCTTACAACATTAGAAAGTTTGTTTGTTTGTTTGTTTGTTTGTTTGTTTGAATAGGGTCAATAAATCTCTGACCACAGAATAAGGGAATTCCAACAGAGAAATCTCTGTGGTATAAATGGTTGGTGAAATAGAAGCTGATGAGGAATGGAGAAAAGTGGCCAAAGAAAATGTGCCTTTCATGAGTCAGGGAAGCTGTGGTCAGAGAGGGCCAATGGGGGTTTCTGAAGAGCTCATAGTTGTGTCCACAAAAGAAAGAGTCAACATAAGTCTGGTCCAAAAAGTGGGAAGCTGGAATCCTATTTTACCACCCAACATCCATTAATTTCCTGATCTTTCTCCTCCCTTACCTGTGACCCTGATGAGATAAGTGAGAGCAGATAATGAGGTGAGGAGGAGATGAGTGGAGAAGGCTAATGGCTTGCCAATTACAGGCTGAAGAGAAGGAAAAGGCTTCCCTTTGAATAAAAATTCAAGAATTGCTTAATATCTTGAACTTTTGCAACTTTACGTATCTGTAGTGAGACTACTTACTGAAGGATTGAATGACTGAAGGATTTTCTTTTGCCTGAGTGTGAGCAGAGGTATTGGGGCTTCTGGAATTTTTACACTGTACATTTCTACCCGCTAAATAATGTGTCCAGGGATTATAGAAAGCAACATTAAATCACATTTAATCATATCCCATGTGTGTTTCACATATAGGTTAGAAGGTAATTAAAGGAAAATCTTCCTAAACAGACTTAAACAAAGTCTAGGTTATGTGATCCGGAGATTGGGTTGGCATCAGGTAAGGCTTGACCATTCCGTCCTTCTATTGGCTCGTTTGTGGTCCTAAGATGTGTGCCAAAAGTACCTCAAGCTGCATACTTGCTCTTTCTTGTCTAGCTGGGAAGAGAGGTGGTTTTTTTTTGTTTGTTTGTTTGTTTGTTTTGTCCTGATATATTCAACAAAAGCAAACTGAAAGATTCAAATCCTAAGATTCACCCTGGTTCAAACTACCCATGAAACTCTCTCTGGCCATGGAGTAGATCCATTGATTGCTTAGTTTAGATCACATTCCAGGGGCTATGGTCATCTTCCCTGAAACCATATAGGCCCTACAATCATTGCATTGGCAAGGGGGAAATGATTAATGAATTGCAGAGGTGGAAAAGTGCCTGTTTAAAATCTTTAATCTTTATAGCAACCTTGTGAATTAGGTTATATTATTACCCCATTTTTCAGATGAGAAAAATCTCCCAAGGACAAATAGCTTGTAAGTGGTGATTTGAGAATGAAATCCAGGTCATTCTAACTTTATACCTCAAAGTCATTCTATTTTACAGCCTCACCTATGTAGCACAAATTAAACATTTAAAGGTTATCTAATCTATACCAGGAAACGATTTTAAGTTTTGGCTTCCATAACTTTCAGATTGTAGAAGACCTGTTGGGAAGCTTAAAAGTCTTCAGATGAAAAATAACTTTCTCTCCCAGAAACAAAAAATCTTATCAATCATAAATAAGAAGAGTTTTACTTGAGTTTTTGAAAACTTTAAAAAGGTTCTTTCATTCTTGTTTATGGAAGACTCAGAAGAAATATATGTACCTTGAGAGCAAAGCTCCTGTTGATTTTGAAATTATCTAATATTCCAAATGCTATATGTAACATTTGTGCCTTTTTTTTTTTTTTTTAACCTAAACTGCATATGGCAAAGTTTAAAGCTTAGGAAATCAAAGAAAAGAGAGGATCTTAACAGCCAAATTGACTAGAGAATTCAAGAGCTGTTAGCATTATGAATGGAAGCTATTACCTGAAAAAATATTGCTATAGGAGCTTTAGACTGGGACATTAAAACAAATCGTTGTCCTGGGCATTGGAGTTAAATAAGGGGGCATGATAATGAAGTTTCATTGTCTTGAATCTGTGGGAAATAGATATTCCAGGGCTAAGAGCTCATAAGCATTAATGCTGTAGGACTGTACCCTGATAAGTCTCCTTTGGGGAAAAAGTAACTGAGCAAATTATGCTCGTGGTACATTGGCATATCTTATAACCCACTTCTTATTTTAGAAATGCTTAATATTATTAATTTACCTAATTGCCAGGGGAGACAGATGCTCAGAGATTTTCTAATTGCCCAAAGAGTTATATTCTAAAACTGGAAACCCCAGGTGGTCCCACCTCGATTCTGAATGGCAAGAGAGGAATCTTGCTGCTGTTCTCACATGTTGCCCAGCAGAGCTGGGAAAGGCTGAAATACTTGGTCATTTTTTTCCCAACCAACTCTCACCTTGCTTCTCAGGAACCATGTCGGTCAAGGTTCAAATGGAGTGGCTGAACAATGACAGCAGGGGCTTCAGAAAAATCAGGATGGTTTCTTTTATATTTAACAATTTCCTTCTCACAGCTAGGTTTCTGAATTGACAGTGAAGCAGGGGTGGGGGATCTCTAACATAAATAGAACCCCAAAGCTTATTTTAATCAAATTTTGTTCAAGAGGAAGGTCATTTCTTTTTTTTTAAATCCCCCCTCTCTTCCCATCTATATTTTCACTTTATTCATGTCATTACAGATGCTGTTAATGTGAATTTGGGAAACCGATGAAGTAATAGATTTAAAATTCTGTGGTAAATGTCGGTTTTGTTCTGCTTGTGTAGGCAACTAGCAGTCATCCCCAAATGTCAAAGTCTTAGGGAACTCAAAGCCTTGAGGGCCTTTAAAAGTAATATCCTTTTAGGGACATAGACATATTTACTGAAATACATAACACAGAAAATAAAGTTCTTTGCCTTGCTTTACACCCTGGAGTGTGATAAATTTTGTGGGCTGTAGACTAAGCCAGTTCCCTTGTTTCTCAGAGGATTTAGTTCAGTACCAGAATGTCATTGTGATTTTAGTACTCGGTATTTCGGCCTTTGGAATGACCATTTGTTTTGTAGAGTACGTGATGGAAACTCCCCTGAAATGTTATTAATACCTTTTAAACATTTCCTATAATTATTTCAATAACTCTAAGGAAAATTCCTGTTTTAAAAGATCACCTCTCTGTTGAGGGACAATTTATAGCTGATGTGTAATTCAACAAGAAGTAAGAGAGCAATCACCAAGAGGAATGAGATAGTCAGTTTCTCCAGATTAACACATAAAAGGATTTCTTGGGAACTAAATTCAGCCGGAAAAGAATACAGGATTAGTCACACTAAGTTGGATTCACCAGTCCCACCATTCTTTCTCCTGAGGGGAAATGCCTTGTGTTTTGTAAGAAAATAGAAGGCCTCAGGATATATCTCAGAATATATTCCACCAGTTGTTTCCTTAAAAGGAAAAGACTATTTGAAAAAGTTTTGGGTGGGAACGTGGAGAAGCAAATGGAAAAAACAAAAATGTACTGAGTCATCAAGTCCCCATAATTGGTTAATCTCTAGTTTTTATGGCTATGCATATTAAGGCAAGGAATGGTCAAATCCTCAGTAGTTTTTAGATATAGAAATTCTCACTCTTTTTTCCCCATAATTTCAATGGGAAACGCCTCTCCATTTTCATCAGCTATTAAAATGTAATGGGGGAGTTGTTTTCAGTGAGCCCAAAGTTTGTTATACAAGATAAATAAGTTCTAGAGATCTTCGATGCAACATTGAACCTATAGTTAACAATGCTATATTGCACACTTAAAATTTTAGAGGGTGGATATCAAGTTAAATGTTCTTATCACACTTAGAAAGTAAAGATGGATAGGAGGGGGAGGAAGGGAGGGAGGAAGGAAGGAAGAAAGGGAAAGAGACAGAGAGGGAGGGAGGAAAGAAGGAAGGAAGGAAAGAAGGAAGGCAGGGACAGAGGGAGGGAAATGAATAGCAACGACAACAAAAGTAATGTCTTAGAAAATGAAGCCCTCACTTACTTTTAGAGGCAATGCTAGCTTGGCAGAATTGAGTACAGAGTTGGGTTGGAGCCACTTTGATTCCATCTTCTCTCTAGTTCAGAGGTTTCACTCTGTCCTTTGGTAATCCAGGTTGGCCCTGAGAAGACTTCACAAAAGCTATCAGTGAAGAGATTGGCTCCTACCCCCACCTTTATAAGTAATTTAAAAGAAAAGTTTTGTTTTCATAGGGACACTACTTAAAGTGATGTAGAAATGAAAATAGTTTCCTTCTAGTTGTTTTTCAGTTTGCAAAATTCTGGATACATTCATCAAAGAGGAACTGGCCTCCTTTTGATTTCATTGCGCACCTCCTTGCTTTGTTGAGACTTGTGACTGGTGTGCCTGTTGGGAAAGCCAGCATGGGCCTTATGCACAGCAGCTTCTATTGCATTTTCCTTTGATCTTCTTCTAGATTCCAAAGCCATTTTTTAAAAAATCAGAGCTGACATATGCTTTGCAAAAATTTCTTTGTCTCTCTTTGTGGTTATTCATTTAGTTTCTAAAGCAAACACATTTCTCAACTGCATTTTAATTTTTCTGGTCCATTTCTGTTTTTATGTTCTAATGTACAAATTCACACAAAACTTGGCAATGCAATATTCCTTTAATAAAATGGGCTCCACAAAAGTGTTTGCCGTAAATCACTGCCTTCTCAATGCTGCTAAGTGGAAAGGATTTTATAAGCCTCTCTGGTTTTAGGTGAATCAAACAAAAAATTGGGGATTTATTGTTGTCTAAAAACCTTGATCATATATATCCTTTAGTCTAAAGTTGTTTTTCTCTGTCCTACTATTAAATATTCCACCATCTCCCCTTTCCTTTGCCCAGATGCACTAGGGGAAGCTAAACATGTTCTTTACTGCTTGACCTCAGTACTTTGGTATGATTATGCCATGTCAGTTCTTACTGTGTGCCGAATACTTTCACTCTTCAAAATGGCTTGGGATATTAGGAATTTGCACTTAGTGACATTTCTAGTGATTTTGATTTTTTTTAGGCCGCCATATTTTTTCTTCAATACCAAATATGTAAAAATTTTAAGGTTAGTCCTGTTTTGTTTTAACTATATAATTTTTTGCGCTCTCTGCTTTCCCTGGTCATATCTCCGGAGAGAGATCAAAGTGGAAAGAAGAATTGGAGGAGCTATCAGTCCTCACCAGGATGAGAAAGTCAGATATTAATTCATAGTACAGAGGTTTAAAGATGACACAAGTGCCTTGAATACAGGTAGGAGTCACTTTAACAACTGGGGGCACTTTAACAACTGAAGGCCCTGAGAAAAGAATCTGATGTGTGATATAAAAGGAAGACAGGGAAATGCACTGAAGTCGAAAGCCCAAGTTTGATAATCTCGAAACTAAGAGAAGTTGCAGGAAACTTCCAGAATCCTATGAAACTCAAATTTTCACAGATGAAAAAGATTTCTGAGATCTTCTCACAGAATTTCTTTTTCATGAATTGACCTTTTATTCATGAAAATATAATTAATTTTAGACCAAGAGTAATCCAAAGATTCTTTTGGAACAGCTCGAGAGATTCAAATATACTCGGGAAATAACCTATAAACTCCATTCCCACATATAGTCAGTATCACAAATTTCTCTCTCCTTTCCCCTAATGAGAATCAAGGGCTAATTCTTTCATGGTGTTGCCAGGGACATGAGCACTGAGGAACCAGAAATATAGGAGAAATGACTATCCCAGTGTCTGTACAGGGATCATTAGAGATTTATTTCTCTGAGACATGAGATCTTTTTTTCAAATCCTGAAACATTAGAGATGAAAGAAATCATAGAAATAAGACCGATTCCACTGTCTTATAGCTGGATAAACTGAGGTATAGGATAACCAATTTGTTCAAAGTTACAATTAGTGTGTTATTATCTGGGACTAGAAATGAATTCTTTTTTAAGCCATTACAATTAGTTACAACTGAAATCTAACCCATAGGAAATTTGCCAATAGAATCCTGAGTATCTTAGCCTGGGTTCCCTCAAAAGTAGAGCCTGAACTGAGGATTCCTGACATTTATCTGGGAATATGATGCCGGGGAACTGGGGTAAGGGGTACAGAGAGAGGAACAAAGAAGGAGGAAAAGCCAATTCGAGGAATAGCTTGACCACCCTAACTTGCACCAGGGGCTCAGGTGCCTGGTGCTCAGCCTCCCTGAAACCCTTATGAAATACACACAAGGATAAAAGAAGAAAGCCTTTATCCATTGACTTCTACTGGTCAATGGTGGTTCCATGAGCACCAAGTCTCTTCGAGTTCCATACTGTGCACACAGAAGTATGGAACAGCTTCCCACTCTGTGGCACCACAGAAGCCCCTAGGTAGGAAGCAATAAGGACAGAGTTTGGGCCTTCTGTGAGATGCTGTCTCGGTGTACCATCAGGGAGGTGATGGAAGCCTGCATCAAACCAGTGGCCACAGGATGGCCACAAAGGTTAGGTTAGGAGAATTCTGAAGGACCACATAAGACGTGTCTTCTGAATTCTCAAGACGAACTAAAAACAGGTGTGAGAAGGGCTAGAAAACTGCTTGGCCACCCTTCTTCGCCGCCCCTTCCAATAAGTCTTATAGAATTAGCATCTCTAATGTTTCTCAAACTCTTTATGTCTCTAGTCTCTGTGCATCAGTGTCTTTCTTCTTTCTCCTGGTAGGCTTGCTTTCTCCCTATAGTATAAATGTGACCATCAACACTTCCCAAGTTTAGTATCTTCCATCTTTAATCCAGGAGAAAATATTCTGTGTCTCTGTGTCCCAAGTTTAAACATCTCAAGGATGGGATATTGGCCTAACCAAGGACATATGCCAATTCCTGGATTAGAAGGCAGGATTGTAGGGGCCATGGGAAATGTGGGTGGTGGGTCAGGGAAGACACTTGCTACAAGAAAGGGAAGCAGTCTGTGATCAGTGGTTGAAGCAGTCTGCTCCCACTAAATCAGTCGGGCATTTTTCCTTTTATGGGTTTTCTATTAAATGAGACCATACTTAAAGACATAATGCTGAATTAACATTCTAGAGACATTCTTCAAGCTTTAGTGCACATCTTCCACTCTGAGACAGTGAAAATGGGACCCAGGATAGATACTTGGATAGGAGGAGATGATGTCACAATAGGAGATAGGACCATTTTTCCCGTTTTACAGTTAACCCTAGGATTATTCCTGGATTTAGTCTCCTTAAAAACTATGAAGGTGTAGGCAGTTCAATGCAATATTAAGTATAGATATATACTTAATAGGTTATTATTTTTGGTTATTGCTTTTATATTGGTTAATACTTTTATAAAACAGAGAATTACTGAAGATTTTTCTTTCGGTGCATTTTTACTTATTGAGGTTATTTTCCTCTTAAAGTGGAACTCACCTGGAGATGACAAGAGGAATTAAATATGAGAAAAATGTTGGTTTACATCCTCTCACCAGAAAATGAAAAGTCAAGAGTCGCCTGGGTGGCTCATTTGGTTAAGCATCTGCCTTCAGCTCAGGTCATGATCCCAGGGTCCTGGGATTGAGTGCTGCATCAGACTCCTTGCTGAGCAAGGAGTCTGCTTCTTCCTTTCCCTCTGCCTACCACTCCCCACTGCTTGTACGCATGCACGTGCGCATGCTTTCTCTGTCTAAAGAATCAATTTAAAAAATCTTAAAAAAAATAAGAAAATGAAAAGTCAAAAGGAGATTTTCAGCACTTGTATTTAGAGACTTGCTATCCCCAAATAATAGCTAATATCCTTTGAATACTTACCATGCATCAGGCCATGTGCTCCCTGTTTTACGTGTGTTTATTTACTCGAGCCTCAGAACTTTCCTGTGAGATAGATGCTATTTCCTTCTAATTTCTCCCAGTTGGAAGAATAGAAACAAAGAAATGATATGCTCTAGTTTTAATAGCTCATATGTGGTGGACCTGGGATTCAAAACCAGGCAGCCTGGTCCCCTAGTTTATTTTTTTAACGCATTTATCATGTTGCCTTTCCGAGAACTTTAAAGAGATTGTACTGAACCATGGCACTAAAATGGAAAAATGCTCCTCAGCTGAGTTTTTAATTGCAGACTTCTTTTTTGCTTGGTTTTTTTTTTTTTTTTGAATTATCTGGACTCCTGTCTCTAAAATGATATTTACCTAAAATTGACATCTATTAGGAATGTCATGTTGATACGTGCCTTTTCCAAATTCTTTGAGATACATTGTGGTGTTATCCTTTGCCATATTTTTCAGAGATGAGTATTATAAAATAAATTTTATTTTATTTACTCTACTTTCAAAGTAAAGCAAAGTAAACCAAAATAAACTTTGGGCAAAGTAAACCAAAATATAAAATTAATTAACAACAGTAAACCTGACAATTAATTATCAGCAAAGTACGTGGGAAATATTAAAATATCTCCTGCCTGAACATAGGTAGATATGAGACCCTTAATTATACTAATGTTCACAAAATACTCCTCATACCTTGTTAGGCATTAGATATGGATCCTCTCAAGATCATTAGATTCAAGTACTGCCTGTTAAAATGAGAACTACAATTCAAGAGATATCCCAAGGGGAGCAGCATAAATTTAAGCACTGGTTCATCAGAACAAACAAACTATTGTGGGCCCTCTTAACTTTATTAGTCACTAAAAAAATGTATTTATGTATATATGTGCATGTATGTGCATTTATTGAAAAAGGTTTCCCCTTTTCTTTCAAGTTTCCCTTCCCACCCCTGCTTCCTGGAAACACTGGTCTCCAGTAGGAGACCAGTATTTCCATGCATTATCACCAGCCCATATTTACTGAGCACAGCTCGTTTAAGCAGTCGCAAGTGCTAGAAGCTGGAGCTACATCAAATTCTTTCACCAGTCTGGGACTAAGGAAGTTACCATCACCTGCCTCAGCGTTTTGTTATGGGAAAGAAAAAGGTTACTAAGGTGCTTATGCATCATAGAATACTTTCACATGTTAACTGCTAATTTTACACGTGTATCCTTCAAAATTACCAGAACATTTTTCTTTATTTGTTTAGAGACTGGGCTTTGCAAGGAAAATGTTGCCCGAATTTTAAACATTCTTTGAAATCCAATGTTTTGGGGGGATTTTGAGGTTGAAATTGTTAAATTATCATAGTTTTGTGCCAAATTTGGCATTATCAGAGTTGAAATGAAAGTATTTAATTTTAAAAGAAGATTTTATTTTTGGTAGTGAAGTGGGAGCAACTTATTACAGGTTGTTCTTTGCAACATAGCACAAGAGGAACAAAAAGAGAAAGCTAATGAAGCAAAAATATCCTTTATTAGTGAGTGCTATAAAAGCTGAGTGGCAAACTATAGCCCACTTTTTGTAGTTACAATGAAAATTAATGGGAAAATTGGAATATGTAGTTTGCTCTAGAAAGTGAGTGGTGAAACAGTGATGGTGGTAATTATTGGAATGTTCTAGATGTGTCTTATGTGGTCTGCTGTACCTACAACTGATCATATCACCTTGACTGTCCCTCTTGTTCTAGCTTGGGTGGAAGTTGAAGAAGGAGGTTAGAGCAAGGAACTGATTGGCAAAGGGCTATTCAGATGCAATAAGGGCATTTGCTCTTTTGTAATTGTAAAAAACAGTTTAAAAATTCTACATGTGCCTGGTTAAAGCTGCTATCATTTTACCTAGGAAAACTATACATATTAATTAGAGTAAATGCTATATTCCTATCCAACAATCTTAAATAAATAGTAACAGGCCAGTTTAGAACAGTGGAGTAGCTGTGCTCCACAAACTTTTAGAGACTCAGATTCCTTTCATCTTGGTCTCCACCATCATTTGCAAAGTTGAAGTTTGGGTTGCTGGCTCATAAACAGTCCTGTTTGTGGAAATAAGAACCAAAGTCCAGCAGAAGCAGCTTGTCTTCAAGTCAGAGACAATTTAGATTTAGATATCTATCTATCTATCTATCTATCTATCTATCTATCTATCATCTATCTCTCTATCCATCCATTCTTCCATACTCCCTTCTACCTAACAAATCCTCATTGAGCGCTATGTGCCAATTACTGTTCTAGGTGTTAGAGAAATAGCTATGAATAAAAAAATGAAAATATTTTTGCCCTACTGTAAATTATTTTCTAGGGAGGGGAAACACCTAATAAGCAATTATGGAGAAGTAAAATATTTTGATGATTATAATTCCTATGGAAAAAAAGCAGGAGGGGGAAATGGGGAATGCCAGGGACAGTGTGTTATTTTAGAGTGGTCAGGCAAGGCCTCACTGATAAATACTTAAGCAGAGGTCTGAGGGAGGAAAAGGAATTGCCATTCAGATATCTGGTGGAACACCATTCCAGGCAAAGGGAACGGTCAGGACAAAGTTCCTGAGGTGGCACCATGATTTCGGGTTATGTATCAAGGGGCCAGTGAGACTGGAGGACCAGAACAATAAGAGGTAAAGTCAGAGAAGTAACAAGAGGCCAGCTCATTTAGAGCCTTATATGTACTTGACAGAGGCTTTTTCTCTGAGTAAGGGACATGCTCTAATTGCTCTGTTGAGAATAGACTACATGTCTGAGAGCAGGAAGACTGGTTAGGAGGCAATGTCAGTAATCCAAGTGAGAGATGATAGTGCCTTGGACCAAGATGACAGTGGCAGAGATGTAATTAGATTCTGATGAGTGTGTTTTGAATGTCATTTGAAGATAAATAGACAAAATTTTCTGATGGATTGGATTTGGGGTATAAGAAAGAGGAATCAAGAATGACTAGATGGTTTCTAAGCTGAAAAGAGAGAAGGACGGATGAGGAAGACTGTGGGAGGATCAGGAATGAAAAGGGGAGATTCAGTTGTCCGATCTTAGATAATCATGTGGGGAGGTCAGGGAGACAATTGGATATATAATCTAAGTTCGAGGAAGGTATCTGGGCTACAGATACAATTTGTGCATCATTGGTGTATCAAATGTATTAAATCCGTGACTCTAAATAAGATGGACCAGTACACATAGAGAAATAAAAAAAATATATCTTTTTGAATACTATAGAAATAGTAACTGTCTAGAACTATCAGGCTAGAGAGAACATTCTTCAATTTTCAGAAATACTGAATAAAATTTGGATTAATTTCAACAAATGACTAATGTTTATGCTTGACCCTGAGGTTCAATATGGATAAGATATGTCCCAGTATTTTGGGAACTTGCAGTCAAATGACAAGACAAAGGTATTAAGTTTTTCTCTAATTCGTTAACTCTATTCTAATACTTAGGACAGGAACTATGGCTGAGAGAGGTTTTAGGGGAAATTCTCATTTATCATATTTTGTAAGGATATCATCACTAAAAGCAACCTAAAATTATGGAAGAAAAGGCATTAGGTAGAAATGTTAAGCATATGTAACAGAGATTGTATTGTTTTAAAATATCTCTGTACTTTTTCTCTTTTGCATTTTCATATACAAGACTTTCCTTCTATTCATCCAGAAACATTGATTTTTATCTGGAAATATTAGGCATGAAGTAGGCACAATGTGAAGAGAAATAAAGAGACAACATTCAGCTTTTTCTCTACCAGAGTTGAACTTTTGAGCCCCTAATTACAAAACAATCTTAAAGACCAGAAAAGCCTTTGTGGGCACTTGGGGGGTGGAGGTGGGGATTTTCTAAATTTGGTGAACTCTCAGCTTTACCATGTGCCGGGAATGTGATGTAAGGGAAGATACTGCTATATGGCGAAAATCCCACTCACAGAGAATTGGAGAGACTATAAGAGAGAGAATTAAAGCATGCAGTGGCACACATGCATCCAGGCTTTCCACTGCAGGCCAAACCTGGGGAGTAGTGTTGAGTGCAGATGGGGAGGTGGGAACATCCAGAGAGAATTGAAGAAATCTTAATATATCTGTGCTAGTGGAGATTTTCTTGGAACTGGCTGAGGGGAGGGTACAAAGCTTTAGGAGAAGCCAGACATTTATTCAGAACCATTTTCAACCATAGGCATGGTAGAAGACAGGTTTATTTAAATGGACATTAGCTACAGTCCAGGTTTCTTATAGCTGCACATAGCATGCAGATAATTCAGAAGTATCCATTGGCCTTCCTGAGGAGAGTGTGGGGCTTGAAATAGGAGGTAACAAAGTATAGAGTATTGGAGACCAGAAGCAAATGGATAAGACCATGAAAATCATCTATGGGAACATGTTTTCTGGGCCTTAGCAGATATGGCAAAGGGCCCTGTAGACTCAATCAGATTACCTTGGCTAAGCCACCCCTTAACCGAATCCTTTCAAGATCCAGGGTATAGCACAAGGGACTGTAAATGTAGATCCATTACTTTTCCCCTCTTCCCAGTCCCCACAAAGGAACATGATTTACCTTCTATATATCCTAGAGCTACCCTGGGATAATTCAGGCCTAAAAGAAGACCCCTGGAAGACTGAGCATGTTTCCCCAGATAGACCACTTTGAAATGAAAGACCATGTTAAACTGGAAGATAGTAAGAGCTACTATTTCTCACATGCATCATTTGCAGGGTGGGTGTTCAAAAGTAAGATTAACTCGATTATGGGAAATGACTATACATTTATACATTAATGTACAAAAATACATTAGTCATTTGGGTTAATGAGCATCTTAAACATATAAAATGAAAAGCTTAATTTTCTTTGTGCATTTGAATAATGTAGTGACCTATCTATTAAACAAGGACCACTAATCAAGGAAGGAAACTCAG
Organism: Nasua narica; assembly: GCA_028533885.1. NCBI lineage: Eukaryota > Metazoa > Chordata > Mammalia > Carnivora > Procyonidae > Nasua > Nasua narica. The sequence continues at coordinate 59,289,258 of CM052809.1, read as the reverse complement.
AACACAGAGAAGGAGGACAGGGTAGCCCGTGCTAAATAGGAAGAAAGGGAAGGCTCCTTCCCACTTGGAATGAGCACTGACCAAAGCCTGATGGTCCATGCTTGTGACTAATATGTTCCTGGTCAAAACTACAGCCAATTGCATATATCGGTATGCAAAAATATGCACAATATATTAGGTGGAAAAAGCAAGCTACAAAACAACATATGTGGTATGACTTCATTTATGTGAAAGGAAGTATTGAAACCAAATACATGCACGCATAATATGCTTGAAAGACCACACCCAATTGAGTTAATAATGGAATCCACAAACTTCAAAATTCCAATATAAGCAAAAGTGTCACATACTTCTTTCCACTTGCAGATTCCATGCATGAGGAGCACCTCCGTTGCACTCAGTGGTCAACTAATCCGGTTGGAGATGATTCAGGCTTTGCATGGTCAACAGTAAGTCAGCCCCAAACCAGCAGGTGGTTGTCTGCCCTTCTGCCTCTCTTCCTAGCTCCTTTATTTATTTATTTATTTATTTATTTATTTAAATTATTTTTTATTATTGAAGTATAATTGGCATACAATGTTATATTTGTGCACACTGATTTGACAACTCTATATATTACCCACTGCTCACCATGATAAGTGTAGTCACCATCTGTCACCATAGATTATTACAATATTACTGACTATATTCTGCATGTTGTACTTTTCATCTCTGTGACTTATTTATTGTATAACTGGAAATTTTACCTCTTAATCTCCTTCACCTATTTTGTTCATCCCCCAACCTACCTTCCCTCTGGCAGCCACCAGTTTGTTGTCTATATTTTTGATTCAGCTTGTTTGGGTTTTTGTTGTTTCTTCATTTGTTTTATTTTTTTAGATTCTACATGAAAGAAATCATATGGTATTTGCCTTTCTCTGCCTGGCTAACTTTGCTTAGCATTTTGCCCTCAGGGTCCATCCATGTTGTCACAAATGCAAAGATTTCATTCTTTTTCATGGCTGAATAATGTCATATACACAATGACTATATATATATACACACACACATAAATATTTACATATATAAGTATATATTTTATATAAATAAATTATACTTATTACATAAAAATGTTTATATTATATAATATATTTATATTTATTACATATAATATTTATATATAAATTTTATATTAATAAAATAATATAAATAAAAATATATAAATAGATTATGCTTATACATATATACACATATATATATAAATCTACAACTTCTTTATCCATTCATCATCCATCAGTGGACACTATATCTTGGCTTTTGTACACAATGCTGCAAAAAACACAGAATTGCTTATGTCATTTTGAATTAGTGTTTTTGTTTTCTTTGGGTAAATACCCAGTAGTTCAATTACTGGATCGTATGGCATTTGTATTTTTAAATTTTTGAGACAACTCCATACTGTTTTTCACAATGGTTGTACTAATTTACATTCCTACCAACAACAGTGCGTGAGGGTTCCTTTTGCTCCACATACTTGCCAACATTTGTTATTTCTGGTTGTTTTAATACTAGCAATTCCAGCTGGTATGAGATGATATCTTATTGTGGTTTTAATTTGCATTTCTTTGATGATTTGTGATGATGAGCATCTTTTCATGTGACTGTTGGTTATCTGTAGGTCTTCTTTGGGAACATGTCTATTCAGGTCCTCTGTCCTTTTTTTTAAATCAGATTGTTTTGTTTTGATGTTGAGTTGTTAGTTCCTTATGTATTTTGGATATTAACTGCTTATCAGATATATAATTTGCAATATCTTCTCCCATTCACTATGTTGCCTTTTAATTTTGTTGATGATTTCCTTTGCTTTGCAAAACCTTTTTATTTTGGTGTAGTGCCAACAGTTTATTTTTACTTTTATTTCCCTTGCCTGAGTAAACACATGCATAAATATGTTGCTGAGGCCAATGTCCAAAAAGTTACTGTCTGTTTTCCTTTAGCAGCTTTATAGTTTCAGGTCTTGCATTTAGGTCTTTAATCTATTTTGAGTTTATTTTTCTGTATGGTGTAAGAAAATGGTTCGACATCATTCTTTTGCATGTAGCTGTGCAGTTTTCCTAGCTATTTATTGAAGAGACTGTCTTTTCTCCATTGTATATTCTTGCCTCCTCTGTTGTAAATTAATTTACCATATAAGGTGGGTTTATTTCTGGGCTCTTTATCCTGTTCTACTGATCTTTGTGTCTATTTTTGTGCCACTGCCATAGTGTTTTGATTAGTATAGCTTTATAGTATATCTTGAAATCTGGAACTATGATACCTCCATCTTTGTCCTTTGTCAAGATTGCTTTGACTATTTGAAGTCTTTTGTGATTCCATACAAATTTTAGGATAATTTGTCCTGGTTTTGTGAAAAATGCTGTTGGTGTTTTGATAGGAATTGTATTGAACTTATAGATCATTTGGGGTACTTAACAATATTAATTTTCCCCACCTATGAGCATTGGCATATCTTTTCAGTTATTTACGTCTTCCTCAGTTTCTTTCATCTTACAGTATTTGTCTTAAGGTCTTATAGTTTTCACTAGCTTTCTTCTGTTCTGGTAAAAATAAGAAGGGAAAGAAAGAAACAATAAATACAATTTAGAGAAAGTTATATGTCTCTGCCTTTATTCTGTTCATTTTTAACTTGACTTACAGTAAAACTAAGAAAGTTAAGATACTTTAAGTCAAGCTTTGAAATTCAAATCCAAATCAGGGAACTTTTCAGAAATAGGGTATCAAGTTACTGACTTTTAGCATGCTAAAGCAGAATCAGGGGAGTACTGTAGAGAAATTCTCCCTGAACAAAATCTTTCTGCCCATTTAACAAATAAGAGATTCATTGTGTCAGTAAACTCCTTTTAAAAATAGAAAATATTTATTAGGAGAATTACACGTTTTCACTGCCCAGTGAAAAATAAGCACGAGACATACATTTTCTGGTAATATCCAGCATTACCACACTAGTATAATGGGGGAACTTTGTGGTAACAGATAGGAGTAAAGGAGCATAAATGTTTGTGGTGGGGAGTAGGGAGGAGTGGTGGGAAGTATGGGGCTCTTTGACCTGCTCTGAGGGTTCACTGACTAAATGGAGCCTTTGGTCAATAGGGGAACTAGGAGACAGGAGAATTTTTAGGGAGATTGAAGTGGTCCGAAGGCAATTGTGTTATATTCTGGGGTTGTCGTAGGCCATCCTCAGGAGGATAACTCTTCATGTCGCAGGAAGCCACAGGAAACATGCTCTTTTAACTAGTTTATCTAAAATGTTAGACACTGCCCAGGCCAAGTTCTTTCTCAATTTCCCTGTGATAGGGAAATCATAGGAATAGTTGAATATTTTCTATTATATTCAGTTTATAATGTGAAGTTCATGATCTTCCTTAATTTCCATCCGACATTGATGTGAGAGTGCTGGTTATTCTTCCCAGAGGTGTTCTTATTAAGCAGAAGAGCAGAACTGGAGAGAGAGACTTGTTTCTGGACATGAGTAAGAATTAAGAGAAGACTATGGGGCAGGTTTCAAAATCCTGTGTGAGTCACTTTAACTGGACTCATTCACACACACAAATTTCAAGGTCCTTGCTTCTTGGGTTGGGTTGTATTTTACTTTAGGGCAGCATGCCCCGTTTGAGAAAAAATTCAGAAAAGCATTCTGAGAAAAAATAGTTTCCTTAGGAAATAGGAGCATATAGATTTTATTCATTTATTAAAACAATTACCTTGAAATGATCTTAATTTCTAAGCCAAATCAGCTGAAAATTGTCAAGACTAAGTTAGCTAAAATTGCCTTTTGAGCATAATAGTAAAACGCACAGAGATGCCTGGGTGACTCAGTTGGTTAAGCGTCTGCCTTTGGCTCAGGTCATGATCCCAGGTTCCTGGGATCGAGTCCAGCATTCAGTGAGGAGCCTGCTTCTCCCTCCACCTGCCACTCCCCCTGCTTGTCATCTCTAATTCTCTCTCTCTGTCTCTGACAAATAAATACATAAAATCTTTAAACACACAAACAAAATTATAGTCAGGGAATTGATGTGTGTTTTGCACTGTTGTTTCTTTCTTCACTATTTTGTTATATCCTATTGCATTCCAGTTCTGGAGAAAGTCAGGAAAGGTCAACGTTAACTTTGCAGTGGTAGAGATGGAATTTTGCATGAGCATGTGCGCACATGCGTGTGCCCTGTAGATGAGAAATAGACTTGCATGATCTCTGTGCTCAGGTGGAGTCTCATGACTCATCACTCTGTATCCAAATCAGCCCCCAAAGACAGGAGGGTTCCTACAAATCTTGGAAATCTTTCTTTATACTTAACTGTGACCTCCTATTTATGCAGCAGGGTATGCAGCACTCTTCTGTTTCATAAACAAATCGTTTTCTGTTATAATCTAGAAATACCCAGGTCCCTAAATGAACCTGAGATTTGGGCCATTCAGCAAAATTTTTATTTGCAAAAAAAGCACATGCCTGCTAGCCTGTGCGATTGCAGTTGCTATTCATATGAATGTTGGCAACATTTCATTGTGGGGTCAATTATGGTCATTTACCATGATGACATAATAACAACTGCAAAAATGTGAAAGCTAAAGTAGGATTATTATTACTGTTTGTAAAGTCTGTGTCCCAGATGTTCCTGCCAGGAGAGAGAAAAGCTGGAGTGCAGAGATAGCTGACAATCGTGCTAACCATTCAAATCACCAGTGGACTGAACAATTTGCAAGACCAGGATGTAACAAGAGGGATGTAACAAGAGGCTAAAGCTGGCATTCAGGTTGCACTACCTCCCTCACCTTGCGCTGCAAGCGTTTTCCTTCCCCGCACATCATGCAGAAACACTCCCACCTCTGCACCCCTGCACTGTATCCCCAGGCTGAAAGAAAAAGAAGAAATACAGGCAGAGCATTTGCCCAGAGAGATGGGCCAACAGCCAATGTCATCCTCTGATATATAACTGAGGAGGAATTTATTTCCAACTAGTAGAGGATTGGGGGGCTCATAAAACTGTATAGCTTCAACCCTATGAAATAAGGTTAGTAAAATACATAAACTCTGATACAGCACTGTGAAGTATGCCTCTAGTCACCTGCAATTCACCAACGACTTCATGATAGATATTCCCAGCACCTGGCTGTTCCTTGTCTGCTGTGACCGGTGTGTGCCTTTCAGCAATGCCCGCTCTCCTCCCCTCCCCCAACCACCTTGCCCGTCATGGGTAGAGATCTAGTGCTCCGGTCGCAGTAGGCTTGCTGATTGCAGAGATGCTCAGGAGATCCCGCAGCAAGGCTCTTGAGTGATAACACTCTGATAGCAAGCACCAGCATGAGACAAAAGCACAGTACTTGTCGAATGAAAAATACAACAGCAGTTGAATAGACGAAAGGTAGTAGGAAAAAAACCTAGCTCTTAAAAAAAAAAAAAAAAAGCTCTGATGATGCCTGTTTTTTTTTTTAATAGCGAAAAAATCACGGTAGGCAGAAACTCCATTTTTTTTAACACTTCATACTTCTGTCAGTGTGATGTTGAACAAGTGCCATTAATCAAGAGTGCTTTTATTCGTTAAGCACAGTGATGTACTTGAATTGTTACTTTAGTATCATTTTTCGGAGCGTCTGGAAGAGCTTTAAAGCAGAAGGAAAGAATTTACAGCTATAGTTTACAACTAGGACTGTAAAAGAACTTTCTTACTACTAACCAAATGTTAAACGTGGTAATAATAGTAATAATACCTTGTATTTATACAATGACTGTCTTCTGAGAAACTCAAAGTACTCAACAAACAGTAGTATATTCACTGTCAACAACGTCCTTTTGAAGAAAGCTAGGGGGTGGTGTTACTTTCCTCTCTGCTCTCAGGCTAGTAATATGTTCTTTGTGTTTACAGTTATCTCTGGTGTGTGCTGCAGGGGAGATGACAGATGGGAAGGGAAGATGGAGAGATGGTGTGTGAGTCGTGGTGGTAGGAGTGGATTGAAAAGTTCTGTGCAGCTTTTGAAGAACTAAGCCAAAATCAGTCCTTTGCTGTGTAGTGGTTGTGAGGGATTTGGATAAACGTAATGGTAAAACTAGTTTCTCTGGGCATTGGAAATGAATTGCAGTATATTGTAATCGGAATGCACTAAGGAAATGTGCTTGATGTACTCGGACTGCTGGGAGGAGGAAGGGCCCCTCAGGTCTAGCGCGAGGGCTTTGACCCCAGTGGAAGGGAGAGTCATCCTCCTCAGACTGGCTGGTTCTGGCCCCGCCCAGTGTCCCGCAGCCGATTGGACCAGGACTAGACCAATTAGATTCCTTCTCTCTGGCGTTTGGAAATAGATTTTGGGGGACTCCGGTGAACCTGATGGATTCCTGAACTCTAAAGTGACTGAAAGCCGGGCCCGTGATGACTATTAGGACCATGTGAGAAAGCAACAGAAAAAAGGGAGAGAGAACACTGGTTCTGGATGGATGTTCTGTTCCTATCTCAGTCAGAGCCATAGCAGGCTCTATGGTCTATCCCCAATTCTCTCCAATAAATTATCTATTCAGCTTAAGTGTTTTTTTCTGTTTCTTCCTGGACAAACATATGGTCTCTAACTAAGATAGAGAATGTCCCAAAGTAAATGTGTTCAGAAGACTTTGTAAGAGTAAAGGAACCTCGATGTATTTTACTTGAAGAGCCATTGGCCCCCACACATCTAATAGCTTTTCTAGGGAGTTCAGCCCAGCAGAGAACATTTAGTAAAGTTTGTAAGTTAGCTCTGAAAAAAAGCAATTTTTTGTGTGTGCTTTATTAGCCTGATTCCTTTTCTTCAATCCTATTTTGCTTATTTATTTCCACCCTCTGCAAACTACTGGATTTTTTTTTTTTTTCACAAAGCAACAACTTGAAAGGGCTTAGAACTAAGATTGACCTGTATTTCTGAATCGCTTTGATCCAGTAGGAAAGAGACAACAAAAATCTCAACACTTGACACTTGGACCAAAACTTTCACATCTGAGGGAAACACCAGAAGTCTGCTGAGAAAAAAATACTCCAAAGAAATATTGTACCCCAGAATTCTTGGTCTCCTGCCCAAGACAAAGACAAAGAAGACAAAGAAGACAAAGAAGACAAAGAAGAAGACAAAGACAAAGAAGGCACATTCCAATTCTGTTCCTCTGCACATCTCTTATTCTTGAAGCATTTTCATACTTACATCTGTAAAACAGAATAGAACAATGGGCATAGATGCTCAGAGCAGAAAAACAGCAGTACTTGTAACAATAAGTAAGTGGTAAAGTGGCAATTAAAGAATTCTACAAGATAATAGATCTGCCAAAACAGTGACCCTGGAGGTTTTCTTAGAGGCTGCTAGAGGTGGGCCGGAGACTAGAGTGAGGTAGGCCTTCCCAGCTTTTTAAAACAATGACTTTGGATAGGTTATGGAAGCTTTCTGAGGCTGTTTCCTGTCTTCCTTGCTGGTAAATGGAATTAACAATAACTACTCTGTAGGCTGTTGCAACAATGAAACAAAATGATGTATATGAAATACCAGGCACGTGGTTGCAGAAAGGAGGGGAGTTCTGCATATTTTGGGGAGGGTTTATGACATAAACTTCACTACCATGACTCAGATACCTCAATGATTATGACACTGAGATTCAGCATACATTTTTCCCTAGATGTTTTTTATATTTGAAATTTAATGATTAAGCCCCAAAAGAGATTCAAGTGAAATTAGATGACCCCGTGTACTGTTACTGCAATAACCAGAGTTTCATAAGGTGGTTTCAACCTGTAATCCCTCAGCGTGAAAACTGATGATACTAAGAATATCATGACTTAATGGGCAGTAGAGGGACTTGTCTGGACATTCATTTTGGAAAGCTCTACTTGCTGCACAACTAAAATCATTCTTTAGGAGGAGAGAGGGTTGCCGCCATCCTTGAGCAAAGCAGTTGTGTTCTGAAGTGGCTTTAGTGGGTTACACGTTCTAACAATTCAAAGGGTCTCCCAATGGACTAAAACTACAAGCAGAATAAAGCCTCTGTCCTGCGTGCTGCAGCCATTCAGGTTCTTAATCAAGCAACTTGAAATATTACAGGATGTGACTTTTTTTTTTACACTAGAAATGACATAATTCTTTAACATGAATCTGAAGTTATTTCTATTTCCAGAAAGTTCACTGTTTCATGGATCTAGAGCCCAATTTCCCAGGGAAAGCCTGAAAGACCAATCTCTTTAGTAGGACTTTTGATGGAATCTTGTAACTTCCATCATTTATTCTACTAATTCAAGAAAATTAAAAAAAAAAATCTACTGTGTTTGAAGTAGTGATGATGCAGTGCCGAGCAAAGCGGCTTGAGTCCTGTCCTGGAGCAAGGGATCTCCCTGTCTCTGTCATTTCAGCCACTGATCTCTGCTCTCACCACTAACAATCTGTAATTTCCACCTGGAGCTTCAATTTCCCCTTTCTCTTGTGGACCAATATACTTTATTGTGGGAGATCATGGTGTTTAGGATAAATTCGAAATTCCTTAGCAAAGAATACAGGGCTATTGATGATGTGGCCCCAACTTGAATCTTGTAGTTTCCTTCTTCCGAGCCCACAATAATCAAACTTAACTCCTTGCGGTTTTTCCCAGGAAGTCCCCTGCTCTTTTCTTCCCCTCCCTTCCCCCTTTATCCCTCTCTTGACTGTCCATGGCCTGTATGAGATGTGACTGCTTCGCAGGACTTCGTTTGTGACACTGTAGGATGAGCAAAAGGAATCTAATATTGAATCAGTGTACCTATGAAGGGATCACCTGGGGTGAAAGGACCTCAGGAAGTCTTAAGGGAACCACATAAAAGGAGGGGACAGAAAGAAGCCTTTGGTGAGTCTCTGTGTCAGTTGTGTCATCACGAGTCAAGGTGGGCATCCAGCCAGTGAGGAAGATGATCCAGCCTCGCAGAACTAGTTGTTAGCATTGCCCACTCCAGGGCCATGTTGCTGTTGATGACTGTAGCAGGAGCGAGGCCAAGTCCTCTAAACCGGAAGGGAGCTCAGCTATAGGTCAGAGAGAGCCAGCGGTGACATTAACGTGGAAACACGAGCCCCTCTCCTGCTGCTCTGAAAGTGCAAAACCTTCTTCTATGCCCACCTATCACTGGGGAAGTCATGAAAAGAAGAGAACACAGATGCCTCTGAGTGGTACTTCTCCCTAAACAGCATTTAGCTAGGGTGCAGTCAGAAAAGACTGAGTTACACTAAACTGGCAAGTTAATTTTTAAAAATATTCTTGCTGCTGAGTGAGAACAGAGGTACCAGAACATGATGCGATCAGCTAAATAACAGGTATGTGCAGGTGTGTGCACATGTGCAGGGCCGTGTATCTGAGTCAATTTTGACTCTGCTCTTCATTTCCTTCTATTCTGCTCATTTGGACTTAGCTCATGCTCTGTAGTATTGTTATCCATCCCTTGGCTTACCCCCCAGATAGATTTTAAACTTTTTTGTCAATGATTGCGTTTTACCCCTTGATATCCTCAGATTCTGATGATGTTCTATACAAAGTAGGCTTTATATTATATTTACATATAATATAAGTCTGGTTGTATCCTATCACTATTGCACTATCTGAGGGCTATATGATGCATCAGGCTGTGAGAGTGGAGAAAGACCCGGAATGGGTGTGACTGCATTTGCATCTCCAATTTGAGGAAGTTTTCTTGGGAGGTGAGTCTTGAATAAAAGGAATAAAGATGCTGGGAATATAAGGCTGTCCACCATAGAATGCTAGTTCCTGAGAAGCCCAACACCTGGAGAAGGGTAAATGTCCATGGGGACTAACTTGGAGATCAAAACAGACGGGTCTGCAGCAGGAGGTAATAAAACCATTTTGGGAAAGGAGATGGAAGTGTGATGGTCACTGTCAAAATATTGAAAGTGATGCATTGTAACCTGGGGACTTAGGGGTTTCTCACCATATAGAAAAGAATGACCAGTGGGACAAGGAGTGGGAAGTACATTTGGTAAAAACATTTGGAATGACTGAAGAAAAGAGAAAAAAGAAGTGAGGGCTATCTGTAAGAAAAGGGTAAGTTCGTTAGTTGTCGTTGTTGTTGGTTTGTTTTTAATGTGTCAGGAAGTGCTTTGCACATAGTGAGTACTCAATAAGTGTCAAATGTATGAACAATGAGCTTATGCATGAACTGAATATATCACTTTAACAAGTTAAAAAAAATAGATAAAAATTCATTTTACAGAGGAAGTGAGTTTATTGTATAACATAAACTACAAATAAAAACAAGAGATACAGAAAGATTTACAAATTTTTAATGAATGTTTCTATATAGAATATTGTGTGGTATCAAAGTTATGTCTATTTCCCTATTATTACCTACCACCGAAGTACTAGCTTTCGGCATAATTTAATTCATGATCATCAGTGAACATTTTTTATTATTGGATGGCTATTGAACTTCAACTTACACTAAGTTCTATAGAGAACATCAAATAAGACATTGTTCTTTCTTGGTGGTTTCATAACATAACTTAGAGGGGCCACCTTTTTTTTAAAAAAAATAATGTGTGTCCATGGCTCATCAAACATTTTAATATCCGAAAGGCCAAAGATGCACTGCACATTTATATTCAGGTTCTGATATTTATATATTGTAATGTGCTGGGATCCCTATTACTTTCAGCAACACCATCTAGTTCTAAAGGGCAAAGTACACAGAATTCTGAATAAATTCATCTTTTTCTTATTCTTCTTTCCTAAAGGAAAGAATAGAAAATTGTTAATATTCTTAAGAATTTTAGAGCCAGGGACAGTGGAATGCTCTTTTATTTATTGCTGCGTGCACTAACTACTTGATATTAAGGACTCTTATTTTCATTATTTCAATTATTTCTTAAATTGAAATGAATCCTTTTAGTCTAATCAGCTGCAACTGTAATCATTAGAAACTGATTAGAAGAGATGTGGAATCTTTATTTTTCTTCATTACCTTTACAGAACCATAGGATTTTAGAATTAGAGAGAATCCTAAAGATTATTTATTCCAGTTGTCCCCAGTGCCTGCTCACAGACTTATTGCCACAGAACATCAAAAACACAAAATACATTCACACTGGAAACTCTGGAGACTCACCTGCCTTGGAGTGATTGAATCAGAATCTGTAAGGTTGGTCCAGGTATCTCTGACAAAAGGGATTGTGGTGAGGAGACATCCTGGGAAGTGGTGAGTTGAACTATTTTTCAATTAGGGAAAGTGGCTCTTAGCAGGTTCATCCAGGTTGACACTGTGAGAATTAGAAATAAAATCTGGATTTACCTTTTCTTAGTCTAGTGCTCTTTCAGATACACCACACTGTTGCACATACAAAAGGATTTGTGACGTATTTCTTAATTCTGAGCAACCTGTGGCAATGTCAGTTCAAATCCATTGCAATCTATAATAGATCTCTCTTCAAAGTCAGTTTATAAATCATGTGAAAAAAATTATACATTTTTGGTCCAGTGGCTTTCCTAGATTTTTCTTTTATTCTACTTGGCAGTTTTGACTCTGAATGACATTAGGTTTTATCATAATTCCATTATCAAAGGATCCACTGTTGTTCTCAATGGAGGCTATAATTAAGAATATGAAACTAAAAAAATAAAATTTATACATCTATATGATGGAGTTCTATATAGCTCTCAAAGATGTATATTTCAAAAATATATGTGTATATACATATGTATATATTATGTGATTCTAATTTTGTAAAAATAATATTTATAACAAAATGACCAATGGCCAATATAGCATAGATGAAAATGTTGACAAAGGTCACTTCTGGACTACAAGACTATCCCAATATATACATTTACTGCTATAAATTCCTCTAAGTCAGGATTCAGCAATTTTTTTTTTGGTACAAAAGCCAGATAATAAATATTTTAGCCATTGCAGGCCCTAGGTCTCAACCTTAATTACTCGCCTCTACCATTTTAGCTTAAGTGGCTATAGACAATATGTAAAAAGTTGTAGTAGCTATGTTCCAATACGACTTTATTAACGAAAATAGCTGGTGGGCAGGATTTGGCCCAAGGACTAAAATTTGCGAACTACTTTAGCTGCATCCCACAAATTTTGATATGGCGTGTTTCTATTTGTAGTTAGAAATGCTAATTTTACTTTTGATGTTTTCTTTGACCCATCCATAGTTTTGTTAAAAGTGTGTTATTTAGTTTTCAAATGTTTGGAGATTTTAAAGATATCTTTTAGCTGTTGATATCTAAATTAATTCCATTGGGGTCAGAGATATACTTTGATTTGAATTCTTTAAAATGTATTGAGACTTGTTTTATGGTCTAGAAAATGATCTATCTTGGTAAATGTTTTGTGTTCATTTGAAAATAATATGTATTCTGCTGTTGTTGAGTAGAGTGTTTTAGAAGTATCCATTAGGTCAAGTTCATTGATAGTATTTTTCAAGTCTTCTAAATCTTTATTGATTTCCTGTCTATTCACTTTACAATTATTCACAGAGGGATGTTTAAATTTCTGACTATACCTATGGGTTAGTCTCTTGCTTGCAGTTCTATTAGTTTTCTGCTTCCTGTATCTCAAAACTCTTCCTTCTGTTTGAAAGACAGAAATATCTTGAGCTGTTTGTGTCTCTGTGTCATTCTCGTCATGTTTCTTGTGCTTGGAGTTCATTGAGCTTCTTAAATCGGCTAACTTATAATTTTCATAAAATTCAGAACATTTTCAGCTATCATTTCTTTTAATGTTATTTATCATTTCCCTCTCCTCCTTTGAGAACTCCAGTTGGATGTTTATTGGGGGGCTCCATTTTTTTTCCGCAGGCCAACCATGGTCTGTTAAATTTTTGTAGTCTTTTTTTTCCTCTCTCTCTTTTTCATTGTGGACAGTTTCTATTGCTGTTTCTTTAAGCATACTAGTTTTTCCTTCCATGGTATATAATCTGCTGTTATTCTATTCAGTGTGTTTTTCACTGTATACATTGCAGTTTTCATCTCTATTAGTTCATTTTGGGTCTTCTTTTGTATCTTTCATGTCTGTACTAACTTGTTCAATTTTTTCTCTAGCTTTTGAATACATGGAATACAGTTATGGTAAATGTTCAATGTTTTTGTCTAGTGATTCTAACATCTGTGTCGATTCTTTCTCATTTTGGATTGATTCATTTTTCTGCTTATTATGGATATTTGCCTCCTTCTTTGCATACCTAGAGGTTTTTTAATTAAATTTTTCTCTTTTTATTTACACTTTTTATTAAATTTCATTTAGTTAACATACAGTGCAATATTGGTTTCAGGAGTAGAATTTAGTGATTCATCACTTCCATTATATCAAGTGCCCTCTTTAGCACCCATCACCCATCTAGCCCATCTCCCACCCCCATACCTCTATCAACCCTTAGTTTGTTCTCTATCGTTAAGAGTCTCTTATGGTTTGTTTCCCTCTCTCCTTTTACCCCACCTTCCCATATATTCATCTCTTTTCCTTCTTAAATTCCACATATGAGTGAGATCATTTGGTATTTGTCTTTTTCTGATGGACTTATCACTTAGCATAATACACTCTAGCTCCATCCATGTCATTGCAAATGGCAATTTTGATGCCATTTTTGATGGCTGAGTAATATTCTATTGTAATATTCCACATCCTCTTTATTCTTCATTCGTTGATGGACATTTGGGCTTTCTCTATAGTTTGGCTATTGTTGATAATGTTGCTATAAGCTTTGGGGTGCATATACCCCTTCAAATCTGTATTTTTGTATCCTTTCATACCTAGAAATTTTTAATCAAATCTAGACATTGTAAATTTGACCTTGCCGAATGCTGAATGTTTTCATATTCCTATAAATTTTCTCGAGCTTTGTAATTGCATGCAGTTATGTTACTTGGGACCAGTTTGGTCCTTCATGGTCTTGCTTAAGACTTATAATTAAAGGGGCACCTGGGTGGCTCGGTTGAGTATGGATTCTTGATTTTGGCTCAGGTCATGACCTCAGGGTCATGAGATTGAGACCTGAGTTGGATTCTGCACTGAGCATCAAGCTTGCTTATGATTATTTGCCTCTCCCCATACCCCTCCCCCTTTCCCCCTGTTCCTGCTCACTTCCTCTCTCTCTCAAAAAAAAAAGAAAAAAAAGAAAAAAAAAAGAAAGAAAAGACAAAAAAATTTATAATTAAAGAAAATTTGGTGCTCTTTATTCCATGCTACTGAGACAGGACCTCTACTTAATGCCTCATGAATTATGAAGCTTTCCAGTTTCTGTTACCCCTACCAACGTCCAGTTACCATTGATGAAACAGTAGGGGCTGAAGACTTGCAAGAGAAAATAACATAGGAACAGACACTATTTTTGGCCCTGTGTGAGTGCTGAACATTGCTTCCTCTAATTTTTCAGGTAGCTCTTTCTTTAACCTTGGGCAGTTTCTTTACCTGCAAGTGGGGATTAGTTCTCTCTTTAATACTCAAGGGGGGCTCTCTGTAGATCTTTTGAGTAATTTCTCTGTGAAACTCTCCCTCTCTGGTATTCTTCCCTTCATAATTTTTGGCCTCCCTGGTCATGCCATACTGTCATCTTCAACTCAAGGAATCCACTGAGCTCAACCTGCTTCTCGTAGGAATTGTTCTTTTTTTTTTTTTTTTAATTTTATTTACTTATTTGGCAGAGAGGGAGACAGAGAGGGAACACAAGCAGAGGGAGTGGGAGAGGGAGAAGCAGGCTTCCCGATGAGCAGGGAGCCTGATGTGCGGCTCGATCCCAGGACTCTGGGATCACGACCTGAGTTGAAGGCAGCCGCTTAACAACTGAGCCACCCAGGCACCCAGGAATTGTTCTTATCAACATTTATTCTTGAGATCAGTACAGTACCTGAAGCAAAAGAGGTTTTGTGGAAATTAGATCAAACAAATTATTTTATTTTATTTTTAGTTAAAAAATTTCTGCCCTTGCCATAGATTAGAGGCTTTCACTTGAGTGAATCATTCATGGAATATCTGTGCCCTCCCTAGCTTCAAGGAATGCCTTATAAACCAAATATTGGCCTTTGTATCATTGCTTTTGTCAAAGAGAATATCAGATCATCTGCAATGATGCATTGTCTTTAAAAGATCATCAGATGAGCACTATTTACTCAGCTTTCAGTGGTAATAATGCAGGTCCCTATAAAGATGTATTAAAATTAGTATGAAGGTATTTATAGATATATACTAAACAATTAAATTTAAAATTGATTAAATGGGTAATTCTTAACCCAGTATGTATCAAAATCATCTGGGGAACTAGCTTGTACCTAAGAGATTCCAATTTCATCAAAGCCCTCTAGATGATTCTACTGGGATTAAACCATAGGTAAATTTAGGGTATCAGTTTCCTCTTCTGCAAAATGGGAAAATGGTTGTTCTTAACTGACTGGGTTGTTATGAGACTCAATGAAACAATGCGTTCAAAGCATGTAATTCAGTGGTTGCATATAGGGAATGCTTAAATATTATAAATATTATGTAAAATATATTATCTTGAGGAAAGATATAGATGTATACAATAGATAATTTTTTACTTGCCTTTAAACAGTGATAATTTATACCTGGTCTTTGGAATTTCCTGTTACCTTAACCCAGAGGAGTCTCTAATGACTGTTAAATTACTGAGAATTAAGGAAATTAGAAATTTTCCGTTAACAGATGTAAATGTAAGTAATTGGGGATTAGAACCACAATAGAAAATAGGCAAGTGAGAATAACTAGAAAGTGGGCTGAGTTTAACTACAGGAGTCATACAAAGTATTTTCTTCAAGAAAGTGAGTCACTGGGGGTGTTCAGTTTAGAAGATTTCTTCATAATATTGTGAGAACTCAAGTGAATCTTTTCTCTAGGCACCTAGGCGTGTTTAACTCATCTTATTTCCTTTCATTTCCTTGGATGGAGCCAAGACTTGGATAATAGCAGATAGAGAGATGTGGGAACATTAGTATTAGGAAAGAGCTGGTTTTCCTATACTTACCTAGGAATCCAGGTTTTTGCTAGCTGTATTAAGTTATAATTCTGCAAAAATGCCTCAGGTAAACTTAAGGTACAAGTCTCTAAAAGCTCATCTGGGATATTAGGCTCTATTAACAGACTCTAGTCAAGTCACACTTTATTTTCATAATGTACCAGGTAATATAGGTCAGTAATAGAAGTGGGAAAATCCCATGATCACCTAAAAATCAATCAAGTCAGAAGGTAAGACTGTTTAACAGTGAAAATATTCACTGTGAAATATATTACAAACAAAGAAATTCCCCCTTATTTCTCTATGATTGTCCCATAATATGTATGTCTGGGGAGTGATTTCTTTCATTAATAACCACTCCTCTAGAATGTATTGAGTGAGATCTTACAGGGTGTAGTTCACCACTCTGCATGAGACATGATGAGAATTTGAACAGAAAAGGGTAATACACCTCCCAAATGTCCAAGACTCTGAAAAAGAAAACTCAAAATTTGTAATCCCTTAACAGTATCTTAACTGTATCCAACACAAATGAATGAAAGATTCACTCTATGCCCCAGATCTGAAAGCTTTCCGATCTATATTTAAGCATATTCAGGATATATTATTTAGTAAAATAAGTTATTATTAAAAAACCTGTAGGTCTGATGCCCCAAGATCCAAAATACAATACTGTTTACTTGTAATTTTCAATGATAGATTTGTGATTAATATCAACAAGAGTAATTTTACCTGCTGGTAATTAACTCCCCAGTCACCTCCCAAATTCATGATATTATGTAATAATAATACAACCAAATGTGCTTTGAGCTTGGTTAATGACATGTAGAATCAATTGTTCTATGTCCGAAAATAAAACTAGATAATTAAATGAAAAAATCATTTGTTGAAATTGAAGCAGCACAAGGACAGTTACATTGCAGATTGTGTGTATGTGTAAATTGTAGTGGCAAAGTGTTTTACTGAAATAAAGGTAAGAAAATGATTGCACCAGCTACAAAAGCTGAAATTGTGTTTCATTTTCAAAGCAACTTTCATTTTGGTAAGAGTGATGTTAGATATTTTTTCCACACCATTTACCTAGCTCTTCTCTTTATTCAATTATTTAGCAATGATAAGTCAAATAGCATTTAGTTTACCAAGGTTTGTGTAGTACCATTTGTTGAAATCAAATGTGATTTATAGTGTGCAAAAAAAAATTTCTGGGTACTAGATCTAATTAATTATATTTGTAGCAGACAGTAAATATTTATGTATGTATTAATCGTACTTTTAACTATTACACCTGAAAACAGACAAACTGATTTAAATGGCATAGCCACAAAGGACATTGTTAATAAAGTTAGGACATGGAAATAACCACATCTGTTTTTTGGAAAGGCATGAAAAACGAGAATTTTTATGTTGAAGAAATGATGTGAATATATATTTTGTTTTGGTTTCACATAATAACCTTTTCGGTTCTTCTTAATAAGCCTATGCCCACTTTAAAAAACGCACACATCATTTGGAGGTGGATTATTTTAGTGGATTATCTCCCCTATTCTGGGAAGTCCAAGCTTTTTCCCCCACAAATGTTTGTGGTAAGTGATTCATACCAGTGTCCAGTTTGAAGCAATCATGAATATCATTTGGGAGCTTGTGAGTAGATGTATTTATCTTCCTGAGGATGTTATGCTGTGCACCTCAAACACATTCGACATCAGCCTGTTGAGAAATCATCTCTGTAAGCAGGGTGGATTAAACAGTAGCTTCTTCACAGGTTTATGTGTTTAATTAGCTGACAGAACAGACAAAACGGTAGTGGCTGAAGACTTGCAAGAGAAAATAACATGAAAGTGCCGTGTAGATCTTATTGTGCCAACCTCTATTAACAAAAAATAAAATAACCAAAAAGCAGAAAGAGAATTAACTGAACTTTTTCATTTTTTTAAAGAATCCAAATTTCCTGTTTCACCTGGTTGTAATAAATTGTACATCCCACAAACAATTCCCTCAGTATAAAAAAGCCCCAGTTTCAGACAGTATATCTGGGCTTAGGTCAGTGAAGCCAAACTGAAAAATAGGGATGAGGTTGTGATTCTGGGGGTAGTTAATGAAACTGACATTGGTGAGTTCAACTCTAGATCTCACTTTATATTTCTAATACATAAGCGGGAGCTCCAGAAATAGTTTGCACATGTCATGTGCTTTGTTGTATCTCAGATATTACATATTTCTCTCACCTTTTAATGGAATTATCTTGTATTTGAAAAATACACATATTCAATATAATGATCATATGTCCGTATATGTTAATTACAGGAAATATCCTCACAAATATATAATATTAATAACTTATAATATTATAATAAATTAAAATATTAATAAACTTGTTATATTAAAGCATGGAAATACTTTTTAATCAAAACCTTTATTGCTTGCTACCAGAAAAAATATGTGAATTATCACAAAAACTTATTTAAGAAGATGTTTTAATTAGTCAAAGCACTGGGTTCACTGTTACATTTTAATGATGATCACTAATAATAGTAAAAATGAATTTTGTCAAATTTAGAATTTATTTAAGTCTCATGGGTTATAGTACTTGATTCAGTGTGAGTGAGTTTTTCAGGGTTTTTTTTTTAAAAAAAACCTTCTCAGGTTTTTTTTAAAAAAGAAAATAAAAGAAAAAGAAAACAAGAGGGGGAAAAATGACTTTGAAGAGATTATACCAAAAATTCTAGGGATTCTTATATATCAAATAGTCTACAAAATAGGATTTTTTGAGGTGCTATTTGCAAGTAGTCCAAAATATTTAAATTTAGACATGACTGGCATTTACTTCAGGATGAAATGCTTGGAAAATTATTTGACAATTATTGCAGGATCAAAAAGCAGATGGCAAATGGAGAAGCCCTTCTCTGAATCCTAGGTAATAATTATGGATTCAGTTATACTAGCTGTTTCTTAAAATTGTCAAATCAGTCATTTGGGTAGGCGGCCTTATATTTCTTTGTACCTGTGGTGGAATGGGCAAGTCTCACTGCCCACTTCATGGTTGGAGCATCTGGACTTTGCCTGAGGCCCATAGACCTATACTACGTGAATACCCATAACACAGTGGCCAAAACTCCTTTATTAAGGGAATCTATAGGGGCGCCTGGGTGGCTCAGTGGGTTAAAGCCTCTGCCTTCAGCTCAGGCCATGATCTCAGGGTCCTGGGATCGAGCCCCGCGATCGAGCCCCGCGATCGAGCCCCGCGATCGAGCCCCGCGATCGAGCCCCGCGATCGAGCCCCGCGATCGAGCCCCGCATCGGGCTCTCCACTCAGCGGGAAGTCTGTTTCCCCCTCTCTCTCTGTCCATTTCTCTGCCTGCTTGTGATCTTTCTCTCTGTCAGATAAATAAATAAAATCTTAAAAAAAAAAAAAGGGAACCTATAAAAAGCTCTATTAATCCTGGAGATGCTGTCCTATCAGTGGAAACTCAAGGGTAGATTTGAACATTTAGTGCCAGAGAGAACCATATAAATACTTTCGATGAAAAAGGTTATTTGAGGGAAAAATAAATTTTACCGAATCAGACTTACTCAAACCAGAGCAGATAATCTGTTTTTACATCCCTAGCTGAAATCTAGGGTCTTCAGAGTCAATGTGGGAGCCTGTCCTGTGGCGGGAGAAGCCCTATGACTTGTACCAATTGGTATTTATGCCTGCCTATTGGATATGGTAACATAGATAATTTCCTTCTTAAATTAATTTGAAGTAAAGATGGCAGACAAATTTATTCACATTCTGAATGTCATTAGAAATTGGCTAAAGGTTAAAGTTCTTTCCAAGAAAATCATAAAGTTTCTAAAGGCCTAAGAGTTGGAATGTCCCTGATCCTCAGAATAAGAATCCTTGTCTCAAGAGAGTATGCTGAGTGAAATAAGTCAAGCAGAGAGAGTCAATTATCATATGGTCTCACTTATGTGTGGAGCATAAGGAAAAATATGGAGGGCATTGTGAGAAGAAGGGGAAGGGTGAATGGGGGGAATTGGAGGGGGAAGTGAACCATGAGAGACTGTGACTCTGAGCAACAAACTGAGGGTTTTGGAGGGGAGGGGGAGGTTTGGGCGAGCCTGGTGGTGGGTATCGAGAAGGGCACGTATTGCATGGAGCTCTGGGTGTGGTGCATGAACAATCAACCTTGTAACACTGAAAAAATAAAATAAACATATTTGGGGAAAAAAGAGAAAAAAAAAAAAAGAATCCTTTTCTCTATATGGCTACTACTGTTACCTTAGATTACCTTGTCCCTAGCAATATGTCTGGGTTGGTTTATTGTGGCTTTTTGAGATGGGGTCACATTGAAACATGCAATGACAGGCTTTTACTTTTGGAGTCATGCTCTCCTTTGGTAGCTTAGGCTTTTGAGAGAAATCATCAATAATTTCAGATATATGGTTTTGTGACTAGTGCAATGCTTGATGACTGGAAGATAGAGTAAGAGTAGTAGCATTTACTGATTGTGTTCTGCTAGGGGCTTTGTATTTTATCTCATTTCATCCTCATAGCTCTCTGAGGTAGGACTGTCACTGGCCCTATTTTACAGATGAGATTAGATAATTTGCTGGAGGCTGCAGAGCTAGAGTGGTAAATCCAGGATTAGAAACCATGTGATCTGACTCCAAGCCCTGATGATCTCTGTAGTTACAGTGAAAAAGCCATCTTTGAATTCTTTTGGGTGTCCTAATTCTGCTGCCCACATTTCAAGTGGGTAAGACCTACTCAAGGGACACCCTCCCATCTTTTGCCTTAATTCTCTGCTCTACTTTATCTTCTCATTTTTTTTCTTTTAAATACCCTCCTTCGTAATTCTTTTCTTATAACTTTCCAGAAGAGTCAAGAAAGGGAGCCTAGCTGGGGGCGTGGGAGTGGGGAGGTGCTCGTGTTATTTAGATGACACAGTCAGAGGTGGTAAGAAGGCGATGGAGTCTGATTTTTTAATTATGGGGATTATTGCAGCTCTTTTTCTATCCCACCTTAATCCTTCACTAAATGGTGAAGGTATCAACACCGAACCACTCCTGAATAATTGTTCTTGTGTGTGATCTAAGACAGGCAGGTCAGGTTAGGTGAGGGTGAGTTTGAAAAGACAAGCTTGAATAAAGAACAGAAAAGATCAGGACAAATCTGTTACTGCCACATTAAAAAGGCTTGCCCAGCTTTTCCTGTTAAAGTATTATCCTCTGTTTTTTTTTCCTTTGTTTTTCTCTTGCTTAGAAACAGTTGTAAATATTTAGTTTTAAACTTTTCAAATATAAATAGAATGAAAAAAATGTCAAGTCACTTACCTAAAAGTTCAGTGCTATCAGGCATTTCTCTTACATTAAATAGCTGAACAATAATTTGGTCTTTGCACTCAGTAAATCATCATGAACTCTTAATTTTTATCAAAAACAGGCTAAATAATTGAAAAGCAAGACAGAAGATGATCTGGAGTACAGAATAATTGCTATTTGAATGTCCTTATTTCAGAGAGCTGCTTTACTTTAATTAACATAATATCGTTAACATTTTGTTCCTCAAAAATGACCTATATACTAAGTATTATCTTTATTTAGAGGTTAGAAAAATAAAACAGTTTATGTTTTATTCAGAATTTTGAAGTAAATCAATAAAAAAGCCACTTTTACACTACAAAAATTAAAAAAGAATTGAGACAATCATCCATATAATAAAATCTTGAACTGCCATTTTTTGCATTGATTGCATTTTGTTAAAATAAAAGGTTCTTTTTTTTTCTTAAGAGCAATTGCCTAAAATAGATATTTTTCTCTCTTTAAGAATGGCATTATTTAATTATGGAACAAGCAAGAAAGCTTTAGACTGACTCACATAACATTTCTTTTGGTACGTCTATTTAAAGAAAGTCATAAAGGAGAAAAATCACAGCATGGCAGCTATGTTAATGACTGATGAAAAAATAAAGTAAAAGACTTTTTTTTTGTACACAGTTAACCCTTTAAACCAATTAGATTAACTACACTTGGTAACTGTATTTTCTAAAATTTTTCTAAAACCAAGTGAAATGCCCAAACTTAAAGATTACACTCCACAGACTTCACAACAAACTAGTAAATTATTCTAAGGTTTATTTAACAACTAACTGATCTTCAAAAAAGATTTTTGGATACAAATGCAGAAATTAAATCCAAAAACTAAAAGTATGCATGTTAGTGCCACTGAGAATAAGATTAAAATATATGTGATTGTTCACAAAACCACACATAGTCCTTTTATCTATAAAGAGACTAGAGAATAGAAACTATAGCTGTATCACTTTACTGTCCCATTTGCCTCTTTGAAAAGAAAAAAATCTAGCCTCTTTGTTTCCTAACATGCAATGCCAAAACACAATAGTGTGTGATTTTCCTGTGGGAACTATTTCCTTTCTTAAATCACAGCTTGAACCCAGAAGCCTCTTGTTTTTCACTTCCTATTTTGGCATATCAGCAGTTCAAGGAAAAGGAATTCTGTGGCTCTTTCTTCTTTTCCTTCTTTCTCTCTCTCTTCCCTTCCTTTCCCTCCCTCCTTCCCTCTCTTCTTGCCTCCTACCTTCTGTCTCTCTGACTCCCTCCTTCCCTCTCTCTCCCCCTCCCTTCCCTTCCTTTCCTTTCCTTTCCTGTCTGTCCTGTCCTGTGCGTAAGTCAGTTCCGACTTTCCTTCTTCTCCTGAGGAAAGAATGAATTGGCTTGAAACTCTAAGATGAACTCCACGGTTACATCATGACAATTGGAATTAGCAAGTTGCTGTGGTGACTCCCCACCAGCTGCTGTCATTGCAGTGTGTGTGCCAGAAAAGCTACAATGGGTAGAGGCATCCTCTTGAATAAAAAAGAGAACATTATAAACCAAACACATTAATTGGCCCAAATGTAAAATCAATAAAAAGAAATGAGCTGGGAACCAAAGCACATGGACATTAGTAGCTTGCCTCTTTCTTTACCAGAGGTTTTCTGTTTCAAACCATCTGGAGAAATATAATGATGAAGTGAGTGAGCATGGCTCTCCTGGTCACAAAACAAACACTATTGTTAGTTTCCCATCTTGGAAAATACTCACTAAGCTAATGTGGGACTGACTTACATAACATGCTCTGCATTTGTCCAGGATAAAGTAACACATGAAAACTTAGGTTCAGGTGGCAGTCATGGGTATAGAGAATTGGGTATCACTGGTGTTTAGTCAATAAAAGTTAATGGTTGAGCCATTAATAGCTCAGTATCTTATCATTTTGTATAATAATTTCTTATATCATATAAAATTGTTTTGAAGCTTGTGATCAAATATTGTCCCATTGGAAAAAAACCTGACATCTGTATTTTCCTAATAAGGTCCAGATTGGCTCAAATGCAAGCTTTATTTGGAAAACATAAGATATAAAATGGTCCTTTTTATGTGTTGTAATTGGAAGCATTTACTACATAGCATGAAGAAACCAGAATCACAGAACTGCAGAAATAGGTTTTATTTTCAGACAGACATAATAATGTCCATCATTTCTGTCATTGGCAATTATAAGTGGAAAAAAGTTCATTCTCTATCGATCATTTCAATAGAACACAAGCTAATGGTTACACTATTCATGCACTGTCAAGAAACAGGCCTTTCATAAGCAACATCTTTTTCATTCTTAATACATACCCCAGATATGAACTAGGTATTAACTGGAAATACCATCCTACATTTTGCAGATGGTAAATGTTTCTCCAGAAAAGCACTAGTTTGAAGTAAATTGCTCTCAAATGTCCAGGTTCTTAAAGTTATTATGGGTAACATAATCAATGATTGGCATATAAAGATGTGTTTTGTGTCTCATTTCTTTAAAATAATATCTACTTTTTTAAAATGGTGACTTTATATGTTAAGGCGTGGAGGCATAAAGACACAAAAGCCAGCATTTGTGTTGCTCAGTACTGCTTCAACATGCTTAGATGTAACGTCAAGATATGGAATATTTTCAAATCTACCTGTGCGATTATGATACTGGGATCATTATTTTAAGAAAGTCACTTGGCTTTTATTCATTTAGGTTCTTGATATCCCTCTGCCTATTACTAGATTAGGCTGCAAGTATAATCAGAATTTCCTAATCTTTTATACCCTATTCACTACCCTCTTGATCATGGTTCTAATAAAAGCATGAGAAGCTAATGGCCCAACTTCTCTGTAGATACAGGCCTCCAGGGCCAGGCTAGCAGTAACAGTGATGGAAAATAGCAGACTTGTAGGGCTTGGGCTTTGCACTAGATCTTTACCTGGACCAGGGTAGCCATGTTCGGGCAATGACTCAACAGAAACCTGGAAGCTGTCTCCTCTGGGATATGGCACAGACCCAGGGGATCTACTATGAAGTGGCAATGGACCGCTACTAATGACAGGAGCTCTGGATAGGGAATACAGCAAAAGATGAACATGGTCTTAAAAAGGAGACAGGGTAAGTCTACCAGGGAATTCTATATCTTGGCATTTGTCCTGGAAGGGTATACAGTCCATTTGCATGAGGTAAATTCTGACAACTGACTCTAGCCTCAAGGGGCATTAATAAGAACAAGAAAAGGTCTGGCTCTAGGAAAAAAAAAATGCTATGGGCAATGACAAAGATAGTTGCCCAGACAAAAGAAATAAGGCAGAAACCACTTCACCTAACTGAGGTCAGAGCTGGTATGGCAAGTGGGACTTGCCAAAGGAGTAAGCCGAAGCTCTTTAATCCAGTCCTTTTTCTGCCTCCTAGTCTACACTGGACTCATCCAGACCAGGAAGTTACAGCTACAATCAAATGACTCTATCTTTGGAAAGAGTCTGGAAGCCTGAGAAATATGCTCAGAAGCACCCTAGTGGTGAAAAAGAAAATATTTTCACCAGGCTGACTCTGCAAGCAACTATCTTGTATCCATTCGATACCTTTTATTGGATTTTCTCATAGACTATACAAGTTTCACTTCAGAGGAAGTATTAATGGCGGACAAGTCCTTCAATAAGGTTTCTTAGCACCTACTGTATGCAAAACCAAACTTCACAAGGAAGGGATAATTAAGAGAAAAAGCAAATGAAAGCATCTCTGTCCTCCTGAAATTTAAAATCTAATACTTACGAAGAAAGCAGTATCGAGTCCCCTCCATGTGGTAGAAGCTAAGAGCAAATAACAGATGTTAGATGTTGGGACTGAAAATCTCTTACTTTACTGGAAATAATAACTTCAAAGCCACAGTATCAGAAAGATCGTCCAGCCCATGGCTCTAAGAACCAACCCAAAACATACAATACAACAAGCCATACTTCAATGAAGTGGTGCTTAGCAGCTTCTGAACTATTGTAAAAATAACAACAAACCAACGAATAAGAAGGCGAAAGTAAAGGAAGCCAAAAGTGAAGAGATAGAGAAACTTAAGATCAGATCTTTCAGAAGCATAGGAAGTTATTCTCTATACAGCCTGCAGAAGGAACAAGAGAGGATGGGATAAGAATGTAAACTTCAGGACGCTTGCCCTCAGGATAATTCCAGTATACTAAGGGAAGTATGCTTCCAAGTTCCTGCTCCTCATTCTCATATATTATCTTAATCACAAATAAGTGTGCCTATTATTTCAGTATTTTAGGAAGGCAGTTATCTAGATCTATCTTATTGTGATTTTGAACATTTTCTCAAATGATTTTAGGAAGGCAGTTATCTAGATCTGTCTTATTGTGATTTTGAACATTTTCTCAAATGATTCAGCTTTCTTTTTCTAAACTGAATGTGTCACAGAAACCTATAAATTGCAGTAATCAAAAATGGAGTTTTATGATTTTTTCATAGCTATTAAAAAGATTCAGCATTAGATTCTTATCTAAGTCAAAAGGGAAATAAAATAAGAGGATGGCATGATTTCTTATAGTCAAAACTGGAGGAGCTCATGAAAGCTCATGGTTTAGGTAGACAAGCTAGGAAAGACTGTTTCTAAGTTCTAAACCATGATATAATAGACAAACAAAATATGATGTACTAACTAGATGGTGAAAGAAAAATCTCTAAGAATAATCTTGGGGCCACATAAATAATAAAATAATGACTTCTTCTAATAGAGAAAATCAATGAGTGAATGAAAACCTGTAGCCAATCTTAAAAATCCTTAATAACATAATATGTCACACAAGAAAAAAAATGAATTGGCCATACAAAAGACAACACATTCATCAGTCAGAGAGCAATGATGTTCCCGCCATGTGTTTAATACAATTATCTCTTGGTTGTGATTTTGTGATTTTTCTTTCGGCATCTTCTAGAGGTGTAGGTGGCAAACGTTTCTGAAATTTAAGAAGTTGCATCCAAGTTAACATTCTGAGAAGACTCCATTGCTGAATTAAAACAGAGAAACATGAATTTGCTTTCCTCTTTTTTACTAGAATAATTAGTTAATAATGGCAAGACACACCAAGTTAAGCAAAGATATTAGAGGCCGCCTACACTGCTAGGCATGACTAGGAACTCTCAGGTACCAAGTATATCCCATAGTTACTTCTTTATGGTAAATTGCATTCATGAAACAAACTGTTAATTTCCCTTTCAGAAAGGGAAAAATGTATATCAAACATATATGGTCTTTGTTGTAAATAGAGAAATTAACCATAAAAGAAAATTAGAATTCAAAATTTGGTGCATATAGAATTCTGTATCACTGGATATGTTCTTAAATTTAAAAAATACATATGTAAAACAATTGTTATTAAAATTACTGGGTGGTTTTTATCAAACCCTTTGAAAACATTTAAACCCTGGTATATAGGCCTTATTTTAAAAACAAAATTTTAGATTTGGGTACGTACATCTGATACATTAACTAAATGCTCATATTACTACATTCTGAAATTTCTGTCTTTTTGGACCCAATATTTTTCTTTAATTTAAATTTACCTAACTTAACAAATTTACATGTGTGGTGATTCAATGTTTTCTGAAAATATATTCATTATTAGTCTCCATATTAAAATTTGTCTTCAATTTTTACCCACTATGCAAATAAACAAAGAAGCCTTGTCACTTACAAGGCCTACATCCAAAGGGACTGTAACTATGTGACTATGAAGTGTATGTTTTCAAGTCATGCTTCATGCAGAGCTGAAAGAGACTGTGATCTTGTAAAGGACTGACAGGCAGATATTCGAGGGCAGAGTGACTGATGATTTTAATTAATATAACCAAACATTCATCAACAAATGCTTCAAAGTAGTCATCTTGTAGGTATTAAATACTCATTTCAGTGATGCTACCATTGTTCAAACCAGTATTGGATGTTCTCTTGATAATTGCCTTATGTGCCACTGCCTACTATTTTGAACATTTTTTAATAATGGAAAAACTTTGTCCAATAAAAGAAGGCTGACTTCGGGAAACCTACGTGGAGTTAGGTGTGGTGAACGTGGATATTTGGGCTTTGGGTTTAAACATGAAGTCTGACTGTAAAGTGTTCTGACTGTAAAGTCAGAATATTTTTCTAGTAGCTAATTATCGCACTTTGAAGGTAATTCCAAAAGAAGAGCTTGATAAATGTTTTGAGCAATGGGGAGTGAAACTTGTGTATAGACTCTCAGGGTCGCTGCTGTAAAGAAGCCCATCCAGATGCCTCATTGCATCATAGTGGTCATACTTTGTAAGAAGAGACAAAAGAAGAGAGCTGCTGACTGACTTTCCAATGAAACCTCCCAATGGGACTTGGGACTTTACCAGTTAGCCTGAAAGTAAGAAGATTTGACTTTTCTTCTCAGATTTTCTAAGAAGGAGTTTGGTTTCTAAGAATTATTTTAATAGATGTTTCCAATTTCCCTATGCTGAATGAGAAAATTAATGCATGTACTTTGTGAATATGCACTGAGCTTGGACTGGAAGGCCTCGGTCCGGTCAAAAGAAAGCCTTTAACTTCAATATGTAAACATCTCTTGGAAACTGAAGAGAGTGCTACTGTTAGTATTTTACCCTAAAAAATCATAGGGAAACTGTAGGAGAGTCCATTCAAATATCTGCATGTGAATACTCCAGGAAAAAAGTCAAGCAGTCTTACAGTTTTACAAAGTTCTATGTGAAAAATACTATAATTATCTCTTATTGTGGGAAATTAAATTTTTAAAATTTTCCAATGATTGAGTATAGAGAAAATGTAAGATTCTGAGAGAGAAGAATCTTTATGTGTAGAAAGCACTGTATTGGGTACTCACCAACTCCAGAAATGACAGTTGAATATTTTGTCAAAATTCATTCCAGTGAATCTACCACAAATAAACATTACCATGAGTTAAATGTGTCTGAAAAGAAATAATTAAGATGTTCCTATCAATTCAATTTTAAGAATCCAATTTCTATTTCATTGAATTATTTCTCATAGTAATATATTTCAACTTAGTGAAAATTAGCTCTGCTCCCCACCCCCCAGTAACAAAGTGAGTATGACAGGTATCACTAGGAAAAATAAATCATATTTAATCCAACAGAAACCATTTTGTGGAGTAGATGCTAACAGCATTTAGGATATTTTTCAGCACAGTTATTCATTTAAACAATTTACTCAATTTTTACTTTATGTCATATACATGGGATTGCTTGAGGGAATGTTTTTCCAAGGTAGAAGGGAGTAATACTTTATATATACTTCAATATAATCCTGCAGATTGGCTTTAGGAGAATCTTTAGACTAAAAATCTCTTTATTTTTCTTTAACACTTTGATAAATGAGTCATTAAAGAAATAAAGTATATGTGATCATGCATAAAGAATGAAATTCTATGAGATAGACTTCTTTCTGTGTTCTCAGGAGTTAAAAAAATTAAGCAAAATATGTAGCACTTTTTTCACTACAGTTCTAAGACAGATTGAACTCATTTTATAGTATTATTAAAACTGAAATAAGTAATAATTTGGGCACAGTATTTATGAATATGCTAAACATACATAGACAGGGATCACAGAACTTACTAAAAGATCATCTATATTGTTTGACCACAAAAGGCCACATAATAAAATAGCAAAACAGAATTAAATTTCAAGGAAAATTTTAAGCATTGGGATTATTATGTTTTAGTGTTGAAACCAAAATAGTTTCTCATTTGCTTGCAATCTTTAAATGTGATAGAAGAGAAAAAACTCAGAAAAGGCACCTCTAAATATGTTACAATATGAATTTTTTGCAATGTAAATATTACTAATTATTCTTGCATATGGAAGGTACTGAACACGATTTTGTTAATTTTCTCACTATAATGATTTACTGTTAAATAGAATTATTTCTGTATAATTTTTATTATAAATTTAAAGAGGTTTAAAGAGGAGTTAAAACTACAACATGTAAAAAAAAATGGAATACAGCAAAAGGTACTTTAAGGACATTTAAAAAATACTATTATTGAAACTTAAATGGTCAGTTATTTTACATTCTAGCTACTTGCCTAAGATAGAGGGCAATCTAAAATTGCCAATTGATGACTGAGTTAAAAATTTATTATACATTAAGAGAATAATTCTCAGGTTTATTTTAGGAAATACAAGTCAGCAAAGGAACTGAACTAATCAGTATGAAACTAACAGGTAACAGTCACTTGAAAAAAAATCAAATCTAATGAAAATAATATTAGCAACAGATTTTATCATTTCGTTATCTATATCAGGTACTGTATGAAAACTTAAAGCTTTTAAAATGGTTTGCAGCATTAATAAAAATGTATAGATACCATTATCCTTAAAGACACTGTCATCCAATACATAGCTTGGCAACTTTTTTGTTTGTTAACTGTCCTTTTTTAAAAAAAATGCTTTTAAATACTAATTAGATATATTGATTTAAAAGTGTTAAGCATGCTTAATACTTTAAAACTTTTTATTTAAAGTATAGCATCAGGAAGGTATAAAAATAAAAATAGAGAAATGAAATTTATGAATTATAGTATTTGATGCCAAGTGTTTAAAAATATTAAAAGAATATAATGCCTAATTTTGTAGTTTAAGCTAACTAATCTAAGACACTCCAGAAATGGAAAATATTGATTAGCAATATGATAAATTTTGAGTAAATTTTATATCATTCAATAATAAAATTTAATTTAAAATGCAATTTAAAATTTGGAAGATTGAGTGAAAATTGTGTGGAAAGAAATAAAATTTTTCCCCCAAACAAAGTAATTCCTTGCTGTTCTCATTTTCTGTGTTTATAATATCCAACTTAAACTTTGTGTTTCCTATGTTTATTTTGGAGATCCATAATTCTGAGATGATTCTAACAAAATCAAAACCTTTACATTAATTCCTAAGTTTTATTTTTAAAGGAAATATTATTAATGCTTTAATTCAAATAGTTACTACTGTTTTTATCTACCAACTAGAAAAGAATTCACCAAAATAAATTTGTTTCCATTTTGCACAAGCCTTGATTTCTTTAGTCTTCCAAGACAATGGTAGTTGCTAGAAATTTTTTTTCAAATGTCATTTTCATGGCATATAATGCTGTTTCTACAAATAATTATTTCTCTTGAATAGGAAATTATTCATCTTGGATAGCAAACTACTTTCAGTATCTAGTCCCTTTAACTATGATTGTTTTTAAGAGCAATACTAGCTGCCTTTTTTTTTTAATAGTGTAACTACTATTTCTAGCACAAAAAAGTTGCCTTTACACCTGCATGTTTCCTTTCTCTCCTTCCTTCCTTCCCCTCACTCCTCTCCTCTCCTCTTCTCCCCTCTCCTCTTCTTTCCTCTCCTCTCTTCTTCTTTTCTTCTCCTTTTCTTTTTTCCTTTTGGCGAAGTTACTGAATCAAGTAGATGTCTAGAGGGAGGAGCAAATGTTATTACCCATAGTCAACTGGCAAGAAAAATGAAAATCTTTATCACATGAGAAGTAATTAAAGCAAACAGATTTACTTAGAGGAAGGCCTGAGAGCAAGGAGAAGTGGTAGTCTAGCACATAAGCTGAATTCTTGTTTAGGAGTTTTTGGTGAAATGTCTTTCCTTTATTTTCTGAAATGCACTCTACTGATTAAAAAAAAAAAAGCTGACAGTTAATTAGCACAGAGTCTTATAACAGAAGTCTCCTCTAAAGCAGACATATTCAACTTATACTGAGGTGATTGTCATAAAGGGGTTGTTTGCTGTGGCGCTCCCAGATGGCAGAAAAGACAGCCCAGGAACGCAAACAGCCTGATAATCAAGATAGCCTTAAAATATGGGTGAGTTTTCAACTCTGATTCTGGCAGCAGTCTCTTTTCAAATATCTTGGGTTGTTATGTCCAAGTGGTTTACTTTAAAGCAGCCTTGTCATCAAAGGGGTCCCAGAGTCAAGAATAATTATGATAATTACCCAGAATTGCACCCCCCCAATAATCATAATAATAATCCTGAATCTTAACCAAGTATAATATTGTTTGTGCAATATACTGCTACATTAAAAAAGATGAAGTGCTAGACAACTACGGTCTATTCTTGACTGACAAAGCTGCTATAATTGTATGACTTTCTGGGATAATGGTTTAAACAAAAGTAAATAGTAAAAAAAAAAAAGCCCCCCCCCCCCCCCAGGATTGGAAAGCTTAGCTGTGTTTAGTGCCCATTGATGAAAGCAGTGTTCTCTGATCCATGCTGCTATTGTTGGTTTTAGTTTAGCTCCCTCTCAATCAATATCTAACAGGGCATGATTTAATAAGGTTTTATAATCTCCAAAAATGGTGGGGGAGGGTGGTTGTGGTATTGTCATTCATCAAAGGGGGCCTTTCAGGTTTCTTTGCTTTCACCTGCTGGGACCCATTTGGTCTCTTTCAAAGAGAATGCAATGACAAAATGAATGAGAAATGCTAGAATAAGAGTCCCTTATTCTACCCAATAGTATAATCAATGGGTACTTGTAATCCCTATTGTACCTCACAGAGGTAGTTGTAAGACAATTAAATCTTGCTTCTCAGGCAAATGATTTTGGTAGTTAACCTGAAACAGCCAACAATATTGAAGAGAATGAATGCATTTGAAGCAATGATGTAATGGGATACTGCCTGGCCAGAAAGCATGCATGTCTATTGACGTGTGTATGTATGTGCAATTTATCTCAATACCCCATGAACACAGCTTTCATGGGTCATAGTCCCTTCAGTAGTACATGGGTAAGTGGGAAAGACTGTAAACAATTTCTCACTCTCTTTTAATTTTTACTTTAAACTAACATGAAACTATTCTTATTTTTGCAGCATTATACTCTCTAAACTGTAGTTTTATAAACAGAAAACATTTACATAGTTAACATCAGTTTGATATGACAACCAATTTAGTTTTAATTTCATTTGCATCAGCTAAATTCAATTTCTTTTTCCCTCCTTACTGAGTTGCATGTATGTCAAAAGAGGCTTGTAGTCTTTGGGAGACATATGCACACATTTCAGTGTGCATTATTTTCCAACTTAGTTGTGTGGACTTCATATTCTATTTCAAGTATTGTCTGTCAAGACATCTTACAGTTTACTCCTTTTAAGAAGGAATAAAAATGTGATCAGCTATAAAAGTTCTAGCACACACAAATCTTTTAGGATTTGTGAAGAAAAATTATACTTTTGTTGAGAAGTCTTGCACTTACTGGTGAATATTAAATATGAAATAAAGAGAGCAAAGAGGTTGTTATATCAGATACACAGAGTTGCATTCTAGTTCACAATAATTTAAAAATTAAAGGGCCCTTCCTTTAACATATATTTTAAATATGCTCTTTTGATTTCTCTTACATTTCATTTATGTTGAAAATGCCCATATTCCTTTGTCGAATTCTTGGAGAAATCTCCGTGTTCTTATTTACAGCAACTCCCTATTTGATTCTTGAGACAAATGCTACATTTAGTTGATACACAAACATGTAATAAACATACTTTGATCTCTAGAATACACATTTTCTTCTTTATTCTACATCTAAGGAGTTTTTTTTTTTAATAAAGAGCTATTGATTTGAGACTTAAGTACCCCCAGATATATCGACCCAGATATTCAGATGTGTGCTCGGCACACAAGTGCATATGTATTTTCACAGAGTTGTGCAGAATTGTAGCTACCTTATATGCAAATAAAATAGCTCTTCATTGATGGTTTTACACACATTTCTTTCAATTATCTTTGAATATTGAAAAGCAACTCTCAGAGAACTAGAAATGTTGTCCTGTATGACTTCCAAGGCAGATATATTTACCATCAGAATTCTAGATACGTGTAGATTATTTTTTAAACCTGTTATTTTGCTATGTTTAGATCATAGAGGAATAAAGAAATGCGCTAGAAGAAGAAATTGACCTAAATAAAACAATGTATTCTCTCATAATGCTGAGTTTAGCGAAGACTGAGACACCTGACTCCTCTGGATACTTCCAAATGAGCCTAGCTAATTGGGGTAACCCAAGCCCATGGCCATTTGAAAGACTTGAGGTCAGGTGTTTTATTACTGGGATAGTATTCAAAAAAATGACTGTCAGGGGTGAACGAAGAATTATGTCAAGAGCATTCAGCATTACTGCCACTAAAGAGAGAGGAGGGGGAAAACATTGTGAAGAAAAACATGTCATTTTCTAAATGAGCTAGGGGAGGAGGATGGGGCAATAATGTGGCCTTCAGCTGTTGGTTTATTAGGTTTCCATTCCCATGATCCACATCTGCGTTAGGCAAAAATAGTTTTACTTTTAATACAGTTGCACTCTACCACTTTGCTTTCTTGCGGAGTGAAAAATAGCTGTGAAAAACATGCAGATGAGGTTTGTTCTTTGTGGTTGTTTGTTTCCCCATCTCCTATACTATTTTCCTGGTTCTATAGCCTATCTTAGCATTGTTGTCTGATTTTCCATGGAACAGTGAACATTGCTTTTCCTAGCCAAATCATCCAGTGTTAAATGGTATGTGATACAGATCAATAGGGCATCTACAGCTGTACAAAAAGGGCAATGTTGTTTCTATTAACAATTTTGAAAGAGAGTGTGGACTCCTGGTTAAAGGATTAAATTGGGTATTGAGGTTTTTGATGTCTTGAATTCTAATTCTACCTAAGCCATTGGATACCTGATGAAGTTGTTATCAAGTATTTTCATTTCTCACTCTCTCTTTCTGGAAAGAGTGAAAGTGATTGCAACAATAGATCCGTATGTTATATATTTGGCCTCCCATGTGATCATTCAATAAACAAGGGGAATTTGGAGAACTGATAAAATTGGACGACATCTTGGGGACTTCAAAATGTATGATATCTCAAATTTCTATCAGATTAATCTCTCATATTCTTTTTCACATAATGTTCTATGCTTCAGGCTGTTTTTCCATCTCGTCTGGAGCCCATTTAGCTGCAACTTCACATTTATCTATTTGGAGTTTCAGTCAACTGGGGCAAAGGCTTGTGTGGGTCTGGTTGCCTGCATGGTCCTTCCAGAACAGGAGGCATTCTTATTTGTGTGAACCCTTTCTCAGTAGCATTTTAACGTAGAAAATAATTTTGGAAAAGCAGTTGGCTTTTGTTGCTATTGCCAATGCCAGGTGCAAGTGGTTGTTGATAAAGATTAGCAATGCACATGTGCCCTTTATTTCAGTTTGGGGTAGAGGCCTGTTTGAGAGTATGTGTGTCCATGTGTCCATGTGTGAGAGAGAAAGAGATAGAGCAGAGGCAGAGAAAAGTATTTTATAAGGTCGTATATTGTTAAGCGAACCTTTGAAAGAATGATAGGCCTTCATATTGTATTTCCTGCTCAGATTTCTCCGTTCCAGTTAAACTGAATGCTCTCTTCCTTCCTCCTTCTCCTCTTCACTACCCACCCCTTCTCTCTCTCTTATTCTCTTCCCTCCCCAGTTCATTTCAGAAGAATGTTACATGTTTTGTAAACAATTCATTCAAGCAGAAATCAGAGAAGGAGCAAAGTGACACACTAGTCTTGATGTAATCAAATAATAGGGGTCCAACATTAATTTCATTCAAATGTCTGTGGTTTCATTTTGTGTTGTTTCCCTCTGTTTTATTTGTTGAGTACTGTACTCAGTAGGAGTGGAAATGTTGAACACTGGTGAAAGACAAAGTTATGACGCTGATGGAGGCTATGCTCTTATTTTGGGCTTGGACTACTGGATCTCAGTCATGGATTAAGTGCTTAGGGCAGTGCATTGTGGGAAGACACTGTGTGAAAACACATGGGAAACTAGAATTAATATATTGATAAAATAGTTGTCTTGATTTTTAGGATAGCTGACTTAATCACTTGAGTTTCTGTGAAGGAAATAAATGAAAAAGCCAGCAAATAAATAACATTTTTGGGATGCCTGGGTGACTCAGTCTGTTAAGCTTCTGCCTTTGGCTCAGGTGGTCCAGGAATCCAGCCCGGGCATTAGGCTCCTTGCTCAGTGGGGAGTCTGTTTCTCCCTCTCCCTCTGCCACTTCACCTGCTTGTGCTCTCTCTCTCTCTCTGACAAATAAATAAACAAAACTCTTTAAAAAAATACCATTCTTTTTCCAAATCAATGGTGAATTCTTAAATCTTTCTTCTATATTTTGTATATTAAAGAGATTAGAGTTTTAGTCACTTCAAAATACTGTTTTGTTTTTTTGTGTTTGGCCTCTATGGCCTGTATGCTTTCTATGGCCTTCTTGAAATTTTTTGCCCTAACTTCTAACTTAAGATAGTTATTTAAAAAATGCAATTGAATTTTAAGATATTTCAAACCCATAAGAG
Organism: Nasua narica; assembly: GCA_028533885.1. Classification (NCBI taxonomy): domain Eukaryota; kingdom Metazoa; phylum Chordata; class Mammalia; order Carnivora; family Procyonidae; genus Nasua; species Nasua narica. Next base: position 59,253,561 of record CM052809.1, on the reverse strand, counting down.
TGTAATTTTTGTATGTTTTTTCCTAAAGAAGGTTATTTATTTTATTAACAGTTTCCAAATTATTAGTGGGTCCCTGTTTATTTTTCTTGAAGATATACAATGCCTTTGTAGAATCTTGACCACAAGATAAAATACAAAATTACTAGAGAAGCGAAGCTTAGGAGCTTATATCCGTGTACTCGCTACTCCGTTATCAATATGTGCTGTTTATTGTCAAAAAGGAAATGTATATTTAAAAAGTGAATCGAAATTAATTGGCCAAAAAGCCAAGCGATACTAAAGGGAAAAAGCCTGTCTCCACAAACAAAACAAAAAACAAAACAAAACAAAACAAAACAAGAATCCACCAAGAAATGAAAAAAAAAAAAGTTTTGTTTTTTAAGTAAGCTTCTGCTCCGTAAGTTTTCTTCTATGTTTTATAAATACAAAGATTACTGGAAATCAGTTGACCACTGAGAGTATAATGCATTCCTAATCATTTCAGATACCAGCTGAGTCGGCTCAGTATAACTCCGAATGTAATTTGGATGCGGGTTGTTCTATGCGACCAGCCCATCTACAAAATCATTTACAAAAACTTTGTTTTCAGACACTGTTTTTGCAGAAAATCATATCGCGAGTCTTATCAAACTCTTTGAATATATGAATCCAAAAAGAACGAAACATTAATCCACGTTGCTTCCACCTCCCACCCCTCTACCAAACTTGGAAGTGTCTGCGTTTTCCGTTTTATGGGAAGAGCTTACTCATTTATCCACAAGGAGCCCGAATTTTTTTTAAAAAAAGATTTTTAAAAAAGGCTTTCCTTGAAATAATTAATCGCAATAATTATGGACGCACCATCCCTCTCAGAACCAGTGAAAAGCTATTATTTTTCAGCAAGTAATCAAACAGAACTGCGCAGGCAGTTTCTACATCACATATATATACTCCCTGGTGGATTTTCAAGGATAAAGTGACTTAATGCTTCACTGGTGTTAAATAGTTAGATGCCACCAGAAAACTTAGTGGTCATTTACAGTCAGTTGAAATCATAATACTAGAAATTGTTTTAGATTGTTATATAAAATCACCCACTTTAAAAGTATTAACCCATTAGTCTGTAGTATATCCCTTATGACCAATTGTGAATTACGCGGAATATCTAAGGATAGCAAATGGGTTGTGCATACAAGGTTTCTATTTCAAGATATATCTATCATCTATCTATCTATCATCTATTATCTGTTTTATAGCAACTCACTGTATAATAATAATAAAGATTTTAAATGATACTAAAGATTAGAGCCAATTAAAACATGACTCACAGGACTTATTTCATGGATCTTTTAATATGACAAATTAACTTCTGTTTCCATAAACCAGAACTGCACAGGGTAAAAACAAGATGTAACATTGCCTGTGAAGCAAATTTGCCAAGTTGTCCATTTGGTCTCCAATATTTGTGTTTTAAAGAAGTATGATTGCATTTTAATGAATCCTTATTTTTCTAAATATTTCAATGAAATGTCCTCATAAAATCTCGTGTGTTTTTTTTTTTGGTAAATTCATTTAAATCAGGGCTAAGAAGATATTTGAAAAATGATAATCTTGCTCTGAGATATGATACAAAGGAAAAAAAAAACTTTCTAAGGGTGGAAAACAAAACAAAACCCCAGCACTTTTAGAAATCTTTGACTTTGAATTTATATAAATGTGAGAACTGTAAAACCCATTGTATGTATAAACATTGCTATATCAGTAGCCTATGAAATAAATTATGCGGTTCAGTTTGCCAATGTGTAAAATAATTTTTGATCACATGTAAATTTGCTATAAGTGGTTTTAAAAGGAATCTTTTTAAATATGCCCCAACTACAACAGATTTGTCATTCATGCACTGCTGAGCATAGAGGCCTAATTTTACCTTTTTGCTATTGTTTGAAATTAAAGCACTTATCCAAAAGATCAAAACAGCTTTTACAATGGACATTTGTGCAGAGAGATGGTGATAATATCCAGAGGAATATGGTAATTGTTCCTGTCTTGGAGGCACAGGGAGGTATATGCTTTCTATATATACTGGGAAGCTGGAAATACACCAAATATAAAAGTATATCTCAAAGTTTGGAGGGTAGATTAGAAGGTACCTAGTGATCAGGCAGAAACATTAAATGAAGCAAAAACCTTGCATTTGGAAAGCAAGAACAAAGACATTGCCTTTTGCTTTGCTGGTAAAGAATATTAAAAGAGGACAAGCGCCATTCTGGCTGCAGTTTTAAATCCAGCTTTTCATATTACGGTCCTTAATGAGAGACCCCACAATATCAGATGAAGAAAGACAAAGAGAATTTTTGATGAAAAAAAAAGTCAGGGGAAAGAGAGAGATGACTGAGAATATGCAAACTTTGTCTTCAGTTGTTTGAGCTCAGGCATAATGCTGGGGGGACTGCTCTTCCCCTCTAACTACCTATTAAGGAAGACTGCATAACAAATAGCAGACTATCCCCTAAAGAACGGAAAGGTAAAGTTCTCAGGAAGCCCCAGTAAATACTGAAATGATTTTTTACTATTCCAAATTTAATTCGACATTTTCTGAGTGTGTGTGTGTGTGGGGGGGGAGGGCGGAATACCCGCTTTGTGTCCTGAAAAGTGTCGTGCGACACAGAAAGATTTCTCTGAAAGAAAATGCATCTTACTTGACTAAACATTGAGCTCTCAGCATGAGAATAAACGCCTCGATGTTGCACGCTGTGGCTTGGCCAAGTGGGCCCAGTGCAGTGCTTTCATGCCATCTAGTGGCTTGAGGAAACGTCTCCCCAAGACCTTCTGATCTCAGGGAACCAATTCCTGTCTGTATTTAACTTGTGTCTACAAGGAAATGAAAGAGAGGAATTGTCATAATTATTCAGAGAATTTGGACAAAAAGGAGTTACCGTGCTTGAAAAATATAAAGGTTTTGGGTTAAAAAATCCCAGCAGTTGAAACAACCTGGCTTTAAATTTTGGGTGCCATTTTGGCTTGGGTGGATCTAGTCCAAGAATTAGGGTTCTTTTTCCTTTCCTTTTTCTTTCCATTCTATTCCACTCCATTCTTTCTCCACATCTTCACTTTAAAATTCTTGTTTTGGTTTTCAGTTTTTCTAAGACTTGAAGATTCTGTGTGTGTGTGTGTGTGTGTGCGCGCGCGCGTGCGTTCCCATTTCTATCAGCCCCCCAACCCCTAAAATCCCCTCTTCAGCACTCTACTACTATTGAGATGATAAAGTCAAAGAACGACTGCCTTGGAAACGCCTAAAATAGCTGTACTCTCTGACACTCCTCTCTTACCTCCCCTCAGATGTGCTTCCCCACAAGCAGTGCTTGGAATATCAGACTGTAAAGGTATAAGTTTACCACCTAAGGTATTTTTGTCATCTCAGAAACACGACTTTCCATTGTTATCCTTGCAAAATGTCATTAAAATGTCCTTATCCACACTATTTATATGCATAGCGAGTGTCCTTAAACTTTCTTTAAAAGTCAGTCTTCAACTGGTATCAAGTACACTCAACCAAAATCACACAATTCTATCTTTCCTATTTGAGATTTATTCCATTGGCATAGGGCTTCTCCCTTTTGATCCCACTGATTCACACATTTTAATATTACATTTAGTGTACCTGCAGATAGAAACCATTCCACTCTGGGAATATAGTTGCCTTTTGGTATGATGTGAAAAGGTTAGATTTATAATATTGTCACTGATGAGGTATAGATGCCTTTTAATGACACAAAGATGCAGATTTCCATATTTATGTAACAAGCATCTGCATAGCTTTAGACATGAATCAAGGATTAAGATTTGTAAATAATTTAAAAAGGGGGCTTTTAGTGGAAAGAGCTGTGGCATTATATCTGCAAAACAGGAATTTTGAAGACTGTGGCCTAAGAATTACTTGTTTTATTGTGATGGGAGAGCAATAAGAAATACAAGTTGGAACTTTATATACATGGTGATCAATGGCTGATAAATATTTTCTGTAAAATATTCCTGCCTGAAAGGATTTAGTAAATGAATTTCTCAATGAAGAGGTGTGGAAATTTAACTTTTCATACATTTTACATAATATCATAGCGGGAAAATAATTTTATTGTTTTTTCCTTATTTTTGGCATATTTATTAAACATTTAGTTTCTAAGACTCAATTTATGAACATAGAAATTCATAAAATATGAATTTAACATTTTCTGATCGATATGATGGATTTGCCTTAGTTGTATTCTTTTTGAACATTTGTGTTTTCACCGTTTAATTTAGATGAAGAACAGATATTTTAAAGATGTTCTTTTTAAATGTTGCCTCAAACAGAATGTTCTTTAATTTCCCCACTTTGTACTAAATTTTAGTATAAATTTGCTTTAAGAGAAGTCAAATCTGCATTTTCACTTGTCTCCCCATTTATAGATTTTAAACAACTATGGTGGAAAATTTATGTTGCACAAAATACTGAATATTCCCCCATTTATTTTTTTTTGCCTTAAGTGGCAATACTAGATCCTAAACAAGAAGCATTTACTGATACTTTATATCTGTATGTGGATATAGATCCATATATAATTATTTAACTGTTAGTGATTTTTCCTAAGTAATTTTATTATATAATTTTTTACCTGACCTGATAATTTAAAAATTATATTCAGTTTTTACATTTTTTACTAATTATTGCATATGGTCTTCAAAGAAACAACTTATAGAGTTCTGAGAAATATTGGTTCAGTTTTTAATGTAATATTCTGTAGTAATTTAATGCATACATATTTCAAATCCAGCAGCTTGTCTACACTTTTCAATTTCAGTAATATTGTGAATCATAGAGAGTAGTGTCCCTTAAAACAACATTCAGAAATACTCCCCAAAACTGGAAAACTGGAAACTTTTTTGTTGGGTGCTTTCCTTTATTTCTTTTATGTAGATTCACATAATCAGAGAGGAAAAATAGGCTTTCAAAGAGTTTTGAACACGTGTCTCAATAAAAGGCTAGTTTTCTGATAAAGATAAATTCAGTGCAACTACACACATTCATTGTTTTAAAGAAGTGGAAAAAAATCTCAGGGAGGTTTCATTTCAAAGAAAAAGGCATATGGGCATCACACACGTTGCTGTCTGAGGACAGTTCTGAATTTTGATGAGAACAAGAAGCTATAATTGGAGTGATAATCTTTTACACTGTTTTTAATTGTAATCAGTGCAGATGTTTGTAGCTTTATGATAAGAAAAATGGTGCTTTAAAATTTGTATAGTTGATAAGTTTTTAGGCCACAGGCTGCTCAACTTGGCTCATCCTAAAAGATGAATTTGATATTTAGAATTATTGAAAAGCAAGAAATTCACAAGTATTTTTAAAAATCAACTCTTTATGATAAATTAAAATGTCCATGTTTCAATCTTGCTAAACTTACATAGGTAATTTACTTTTTTTGGTATCATTTCTACATAAAGTGAAATAAACAAAGAAGCTCCATCTATAAAACTAGAGAAAAAGAGAATTTGAATTATAATTAAAAATGTTTTTGATACAGAAAATACCAGAAAAGATCTTCATAATTTAACCTTGGTCTCCCCAAGGATAAAATAATTGGCTCATTCTTTAGGTGTTACACTTGAATCCTGATGAATGTGCATATTGCATCTCTTTCTTTTAGCCTATTTTTATCTTAGGATGATTTTACCTGATACATGTATCTCCAGGTAAATTCAGATTTAGATCAATACAGATGTCTGAAATTTTTAGTTTTTTTATTCAGATGCTTTAATGGAATTAATGGAATTAATTGATTTTGGCATTTATGTTATATACCCGAGGGAGATTCTTTCTATATTTTCTGGAGGAATGATTTGTAATCTCATAAACACAAATCAAGGGGGCTCTTTCCTCCCTTCCATGTGTAGGAGTGTATCTGGTGTACAGAAATCTCCTAATGAATGTCCTTGCTCAGGTGTTCTCTACTTAATGCTGCACTATTAGAAGCAGCTATTCTGAATAGTGATCCTTCTTGCACTTTTTCTGGACTGTATTTTTCTTTTGGGCTACACAGCTAGGCTGCAGCACTACCCCATTCTATCTGTCTCATAAGTGAAGCACAGGGTGGAAAACCATGACCCACACAGAAGCATCTGCTGTATTTAGAGCAGTACATGTGTTCAAGACTCAACAAGGCATTTTGAATCACAGTGAGGTTTAGAAATTAGCAGATTAATTTTCCACAAGAATCCCAGGGGAAATTTCCTTCTTTCTTCCCTGCCTCCCTTCCTCCCTCCCTCCCTCCTTTCCTCCTTTCCTTCTTTCTTTCTTTCTTTCTTTCTTTCTTTCTTTCTTTCTTTCTTTCTCTTTCTTTCTTTCTTTCTTTCTTTCTTTCTTTCTTTCTTTCTTTCTCTTTCTTTCCTTCCTTCCTTCCTTCCTTCCTTCCTTCCTTCCTTCCTTCCTTCCTTCCTTTCCTGTATCAAAAGCACAGTAATATAATCTATCACAAACATCTTATTATATTTTGTGGAAAAGTGAGCATGCATATGTTTTAGCTATGATTCTGAGCTAGTTGATATTTAAATTAAGGACTATAGGTAAAGAAATTTGAGTAATATATTTCTGCTTTAAAGATTCCAAAATTATAACTTAAGAAAGATGTCCTACCTCCATTATAATAGCAATTTAGAAATCGATTCATTACCAGAGTGTTTATGAATTTTATAGGAGAACTTACAATTGTTAATGACTAATAATGATAATTTTCATAATAATAGCTATTACTTAATGCCATCTGCCATGATTCACATTTTATTTTTGCTCATCTTTAGAACAATCTTACAAAATAGGAACTATTTATTTTACACATGAGGAAACTAAAAGTCAGAGAATTTGGTTGACTTGCCCATGATCACCAGGCTATCAAGTGACAAAATAAATTCAAATCCATGTCTGCTTCATTTCCCCATACTTCATTCCTCCTTGCCATGCTAATTACTAATATGAGCCAGAAATTGTGCCATGTTTTTCATATATATCATTATTTGATTATAGAGACTGAAATTTCCTAAATGCTTCTTAAATTGAACCGAATATGGATTTTTAAACAGCAATATACTGACAACGTTCACTTTTCAGAAAAAGCAGACACAGAACTCTAATGAGGTATGTCAGTTATCAAAGCACTATTCTTTGGGCAAAATGAAGGGTAGTAATGCTAACAAACTGGATTTAATACAATATTAAAATGAACTCTAATGGATGAATGTGTTAATCATTATTTTTCACAGATTCTGTATCAGTACTCCATTTTATGGAATGGCACCATTTTTCCTTTGTTTGTAACTGCTGCCTTTTATCTCATCGTCTGGAGAGTCTTGCACTTGATTTATTTATCTTACCACTTCAAACATAAAACCCAGTAGACCTAGCATGACTTGTTACTCTCAGCCTTGCCTGGCCTCATAACTTTCTTCAAAGTCCAGTATGAGATTCAACTCCAGGGAGTTTGTGGTGATTGAGCCACTTGATCAGATTCCTTTTTGTCTTGGCACTGCTTGGTGTTAATTTCTATTATATCAGTTTGTAAAATAAACTTGTTATTTCATTTCATATATGTGTTTGATATTTTAAGTCATATTCAAAACTTTCACAGTGGAAGCAATTTTCATTTCTTACATTTCCATAATATCCATCCAATGTACTCAGTGGAATGCTCCAAAAAAGAGCTACCCTTTTTAAGAGTTAAGACCAAGCCTGATGGGTGGCAGGACTTCAAGTCATTTACCTAGTCTTAGGATGAGGAATGACACTCATTTTATCATATACATTAAGAAGATGTTAAATAAGATGAGGCCAAGGCTAATTCTTTTCTTTCTTTCTTTCTTTCTTTCTTTCTTTCTTTCTTTCTTTCTTTCTTTCTTTCTTTCTTTTTTTAAGATTTATTTATTTATTTTAGAGAGAGAGAGAGTGAGTGAGCAGGGGGAGAGACAGAGGGAAAGGGAGAGGGAGAGAATCTCAAGCGGATTTCCCACTGAGCTTGGAGCTTGATGTGGGGCTTGATCCCAGCACCCTAAGATTATGATTTGAGTGGAAACCAAGAGTTGGATGCTTAACTAACTGAGCCACCCAGGGGCCCTTGGATTCATTCTTATAGGACATTATTGGTTAAACATTTTCCAGGATGATCCAGAGTCTAATAACTCTTTCTTTGGGGACAGTTTTAGATCCATTTGAAATTTTTTACTGAATCTTAACTATAGTTTATGGGTGAGCACATCATGAAGATTAGAATGAAAAGTTTTGTTGAAGTTACGATACAGTATAGCAATTTATTCCTCCATCTATCAAATATTTTTAATAGATTATCTGAGAAGAATTGTTTGTAATTCAGCCACACTGATTATGGTTGAATATCTTTAATTTTTAAAGGGTTTTTGAAACTTATATTGTAAGTAGCTGCATACATATGTACATGTTGCATGGGTCAAATGAGTAGGTATGGATCATTCAGCCCACAATTCAGTAGCAAACTAGTAGCTTCTGGGCTAGATCCCATTCTCGTATATGCTTTGTTTGAACTGTACAGTTTTCAAGGTTTTTTAAATAAAAAAACCCAGGGCATTTCAGGGGTGCCTGGGTGGCTCAGTCAGTTAAGCATCTACCTTTGGTCCAGGTCATGATACCAGGGTTCTGGAATTGAGCCCTGCATTGTGCTCTCTGCTCAGGGGGGATTCTGCTTCTCCTCTCCCTCTGTCCCACCCCCTGCTAGTGCTTTCTCTCCCTCAAATAAATAAAAATCTTTAAACAAAACAAAACACCTTTTAAAGGGCATTTCACTTTAAAAACAGAAAACAAAAAACCTTGCTTCTCATGAAGACCTGGAAGGTTTTATAACACTGGGTCTTAGAGGGTAAAATCATCTGGGACTGAACATTAGCTATTCTCTTTAGACAGGGCATACTTTCTTCAATTGGCCCCAGTCCTCAGTACTTCTTAGAGAGATTTCCACCAACTCCACTTCAAGCATTCATTATCTGCCTTCCGTCTGTAAGCATTTAAGTGATTCCTGATTTAGTCTAAGTCCTGCATTTTAAACTATTAAAAGGAAAGCTGAGTCATTTATAGTTATGCATCTGAGCCCTGGGTGTTATCCACTGAGAGATTAGATGCTCCAGGAATGAGTTACTTTTGGAAATTTCAAAAGGATTTTTTAAATAGTAAAAGCATTCTATTATAAATTCGTAATACATATGTACAAAATATAATTACCCAGATTAGCTGTAACATGAGTTATTATACAAAATACCTTCTGTAATACGTATTTCTGAAGATTGAACAATGAAATGGGTAATACGTGTTTTCATTAGATATGAAAGACACAAGGCGTTCTATGTATGTAAGAGGAGAAAACATAAGAATTTGTAGATAGTTCTGCGTGAGAGAATTGAGTTCTCAAGCATGAGTAGAACTCTTCCTTCCCTGTTATCTTTCTGTCAGTTGGTACTAGAATGTCTGATGGTGAGGAAGGAGCCAGCCCTCAAGAGATGCGTTGATGGGACAATCTGACATTGGCCCATGAACTTGTCCTATATCCTGTATCCCCAGGAAGGATTAGAAGAACTGAAGACTCTTTCTGATCCCAAGAACTGTGTATGAATTTGAATCCTTGGAATTTCCTTGCTCTTACTGAGCTGAAATTCTGACTCTGGATCAGGGAGAGATTCTTCTCTAAATAGATCCTTTTCTTGAGAAAAAGCTAAACCAGTAGCACTGAATTCATTTAAAGGAAAAAAAATTGGCGATGTGATTTCCTTTATTATTCATTTATAACAGAGCATTTCTTAGATGAAAATGAATTCTTCTCCCCAAATCACACACACAGGCACTCACCTTGGGCAATTTCTCTGTATTGCCTCTCAAATTTACCCCAGGCAAACGGAGAAAATATAGAAAGCCAGTTAGAGCATGGTAACACTAGCTGATAAGCCCAGCTGCCATCATCTACAGGAGCTTTTATCAAGATATAATGGAATGTTAGAGAACTAATTATAGTATCATTTTTCAAACATGACACTCTCTAGACGTTCAGGTTAATTTATTCCCTCAATATGTATTTTTTTTTTTAGTGCAAACTTGATGAAAGGACCGGGTTGATGTGCTAAAATGAAGATGACAGAACAAAAATACCAGATGAAAGCCCTGCCCGCCAGTGGCTTACTGTCCAATTAGAGAAAAGTCACAAGGCAAATTTTTTGTGTTCCACACAATGGAAGTGGACAGTGAACATTATGGTTCTAAGAAGAGCTATAAAGAGCGTTTTGTAGGAGAGGTGAGACTTTGGAGAATAGGGAAGATGAAGTTTGAGAAAGACTGGAGGTCAGAAATATGCTTTGTTCAGTTGACAGTAAAAACCTTTGGAGAAGAAGGTTTGCATCGGCAAGAAGCAAATTAGGTAGGCAGGAAGGAGCTTCATGGCTAAAAACTCACGCAGGGAAAAGCAGCTTGGATTTGAATTCACTATCTGTCACTTAGTGTGCAAACTTGGCAGATGACCTCACCTCTTAAGCCTCTATAAAGCATCTCAATAAAGCATCTGAATAGAGACATTTGAGAGAGTATGTGAGTCCATTTGTGCAAAGCACTTAGCACTGTCCCTGGCACATTAATGCCACTCCATAAATGTTAGCTACCCTTAGTAGTGGTGAGAGAGAACCCAATATTAGATGGATTTGAATGCCAAAATGAGAGGTCTAAACTTAACCCTGTAAGTGAAGTGAAAGCTATTTGTGTTTTTATTTGTTTTTTAATGGATTTGAGACCTGACACAGATGATGTTTTCAATAAGCTTGATTTGACCGTATTAGTTACAGATGATGAGTTAGAGAAGGGAGACAGGAGGTAAAGAATGCATGTGGGAAACATAATCAGGGTGTGAGCATTGAAGGTCTAGATGGGGAAATTTTAAAGGGAAAAATCTTTGGGAAGTTTATATTAATTAGCTATAGGACTCTGAGTTAACCATTTGGGGATATGGGCTTCTTAATGTATCTGATGAAAGTTATGGATTGTCTTCTCACAAGTGTACAAATACAGTTGCGTAAAAAAATCTCCATGCAATCTCAGGTGGGCATGAGTGTGTGAAAGTGTTCCCTTGGATTCCAGATGTAGGGGATGAAAGAAAAGGAAGAGGAGAAGGCACTGTCATGAAGATATGCAATAATAAAAACAGCATAATGATAAAGTAAACATAAGAGATCATAATGCATATTTTATATAGTTTTAATATATTTTATATTACTTTTCACTTATTTGTGGACTACTTTGCATTTTAGTTTCCTCCAAAGAGCATTGACATACTTTTGTGTCTCGATTAGTAATAATCTTATTTCCTTTTTTCCTTAATTCTTTTCTCCTGAAAAATCTTATTTCATTTAAGTGAGCCATCAGATACTACTTTTATGCTTTGGTGGTGAAGTACAGGATATCCTACTGCCAGACTATGTTTTTCTTATCTGTGTCTTGTGTCTTTTCTATTTAAATTTCAAAATCGGGTAGCAGACAGGGCCCAAACTTATTTTTGTAGTTTGCAAATTAAGAAGAAGTCTGTATTGGAATCTTCCCTTCTCCATTTCTAACACCAATTAAACCTGAAGACTGAGAAGAGTATGAAGGGTGTACTATATCAGTATTACCCTCACTTACTACTGATTACCCTTCTGTCAATTTAATCTATGCCCCTGTTATAATTAAGCTGGCTAACTCATAAGCACTGCACCCCTAATTTCACTTTCCCACATTCTTCTGTAAAAGGAGACAAGAAAGTGCAAGCAGAGTGTACGTGTTTTCTTTGGATTAGCTGTCTGATTCCCAATAGTCACTCCAAATGCCTATCTAGGTCTTTCGTTATTTCTTTTATGTTAAGAGCCAGCTCGTCCATACATAATTTTGTGATGTACGAAGAACAAATTGTGTCTCAATTACAAGTATTCATGTATCACCCAGAATGTGAACACAAGTTTTTGGTAATAATGGATCCATTTTATTTCTGTTGCATTGATTCTTTAGGAAGTCTCAAATAACATTTTATGAATCTTTACCAGGCTTTTGCCATGAATCCTGAGAATCAACAATATTATGCTGCTATTTAGGCTACATCTAACACAAGACTGGATCTGCTGTTTTGAAAACTAGTTGATCAAATTCTATCAAATAGAGTAAACTGAGGTAGGTAACACATCAAATGACCAACTGACTCATTAGTTAAGTCAAAATTTTTACATTTTCATGGCTATTAATTACATGACCGTTTCTTTAAAAGAGAACAAATGTAATTCTCTCCAAATAAATGGACATTGGCCTTGAAAAAGAGTGCAGAATCTGAAATCTTCAGTAAATCTGCCCTAGTCACTAAAAAAAAGGGTGGATGAGCTTACCTTTTGAGAAATTAATTTAATTTTATTATTATTATTTTTAAGAAATTTTATTTATTTATTTGAGAGAGAGCATGAGCAAGGGGAAGGGCACAGGGAGAGGCAGAAGCAGACTCCTTGCAGGGCTCCATCCTAGGACCCTGAGATAGTGACCTGAGCTGAAGGCAGACACTTAGCTGACTGAGTCACCCAGGTGCCCCTGGGGGAATTAATTTTAGATAATGCTAAAATGTGTTATAATAGAATTAGTCCACAATTTTTTTGAATAATGGTTGATATTTTATATATTTATGTAGGTCTAAAGATAACAACAAACTAAGAGCAGCTTAGCAAGTTAAATCAGAAAATTTGAAATAACAATTGAGTTGAAGTTAGATCAAGACTAACTAAAAAAAACAAAACTAAAAACAAACTTTCCTAGTCTCCGTGACCTAAGAGAAATGAAACCTGTAAGCATGGTCTGCTTGCCAAAGTGGAAGGCTCACTGCACTAGAAGTCTGAGGGATTATGTTCTATGTTGATTATGTTCTCTGTCACTTAACACTTTTGAGGCCATTTCCTGTTGTGTAAAGTGGGAATTAAAATACCTTCCATAGCTCTTTTGCAAGGTAATTGTGAGGCTCAAATGAAATAAAAAGTGAGAACGCTTGAACAAAGAATAATTAATCTTAGGTGACACCAAATTATGCAAAGAGGTAATTCTGCTATTCCAAATATTAACTTGTTTTTTTGCATTGGTCATTTTTTTCCCTTTGATTTTTATTTGTGGTCTCTGACCTCCATCCCTCTGATAAAATTTTGAAACTCCTTTTCATAATTGTATAAAATTAGGAAGAGAAACTGTATCAATTAGCCAGATGCCTTCATCATTACATGAGAAATTCCAAAGAAAATCATTTAGGCTTGCAGACCCCACTATTTTATAGGCGATGTCGGTGTGGAAGCATGTAAGTAGAACTCCATGTAGTGTACCTAACATTTGCTTCTACCTGAGCACATAAGTCTGCATGAAAGGAAGTTCAAATGTCCACTCTTGCTTCCATTTCTCAAGCTAACAAAGAGAACTGTGTCCACTTCGGCAAACGCAAAGGAGGAAAGAAATCCTTTTTAATAAGCTACTTTAACTGCAGGCAACCTCTTGCACTAGAGTAAAATCTTAACAACATCAGTAGAGCAGACACAGGAGAGCCCCGTACATCCTTTGCTGTCCAACCCTCGGCAGAGAACTTGGTTTGAGTCCCCAGGAGGTGGAAAGCTGCGCAGCTGGTGGGAGCATATGACTCCGGGTTCCCCCAGCACTAGAAACAAAGTGTGTGTGTGTGTGTGTGTGTGTAGTGGGGGGGGTGGCACCACTTGGTAGCCTTTCTAAGTGATTCTTAGGTTACTCTGATTTTGTTATAGTCGTCACGTGAGTTAATTACAATGCTAATTAGCCCAGTTTACGGGGACTGCCAAGCATTTGTACATGAGGGTTCTTTGTTTGATCTGCTACATCATAAGCTTAGTCATCTGCTTACCAGCACGGAGGGATAGCATGTATAATTGAACGTGGAAGAACACACCTTCATCTGTTTTAACGAAGAAAACTATTGAAAAGCAACAGACTAATTAAGGGTAATGATGAACAATTTTGATCAGCAATTATTTTTTAATATCGAAGTTTGCTACAGGAAAGAGTAGAGTGGGGGAAGCTCGCCTTCCAGCTTTCTACCCAGAAAGGTAAAGAGAGAGAGAGAGAAGGAGAGAGAGAGATCCTGCTTCATTTCCTTTCCTTCTCCTATAAACTGTTTTAACATATAATTGAATTGATGCTTTTATTTCAAAAGAAAAAAATAATTATAGAGCTTGTTGGGATCATTTTCTGAAGAGAGGACATTATGCGTGCATGAATTCCATCGGTGATCTGAAGGGGAGCAGGCTGCGTGGACCATTACCCATCATTGTGGAACAGCATAGTAATTAATTAGGGAAATACGTCTAGATCTGGCGAATTCACATGCACAATAACTGGGCAGCAGCAACATACATACTCTTGTAATGTGAATAAAATAGTCATAGTTTTGTGTGCCCGTGTGCTGTATCAGATGCCATTTTTCCCCTCTTGGCTTGATCAATTCCATATTATTTTGTCCATCTTTCTGTACTTGCTTGAAAAGGGCTTGTTTATTATAAAGGAAATAAGACTACAGATGAGCAAGTTTGACTTGGATATATCCGTTTATTTTTAAAGGAATGAACCTGATTCACTATTCCTCCACTAATTTTAAAAATAATTTGCTATTTGTACTAAAATGGGTTAAATTGGCATAAGTCTTTTATTCCAAGAGGCTTCTCAAATAACTACCAAAACCTTCTGATAACTGTGGAATATTAAGGCAAAAGTTTAATTTTTCATTTAAAAGTGATCTATGAAGGTAGAAAATAAGGCATAGCATTTGCCCTGGATAAAGCGATGAAGGTTATTTGATCACCACCTTCTTAAAATAATTCTCTATAAAAGTATAGGCAATCAAAAAAATCTAACACTTTATGTGAACATTACAAAAAATGCTGAGTGTTCAGAGGAAAAGAGTATTTGTTTTTGTTATTGTTTTTAATGTAAATCATCTCTGATGTTTTAATCTAAATGTAACAAGAAAGCTAGGTCTCGATTTAAAAAGAACTCCATTCTCTAGCATCTTCACTTCTCAAGAGGTTAAATGACAATTTTTTTTTGTTCTGATCACATTTTAATCCAGATAACAGAGGACTCGCACTTCTAATTCAGACTTTCTGGTAAGGCTCAGCTTGTCACAATGTATAGCTTTCTTTCCTTTGATAAGGTCAGTTTGCCAAAAAGAACAAAGTGCATATGAGTAATACATTACTCAACCACTTGTATACATACATCTATTTTTCTTACCAGGTCTCACTATTCAGAAAGGTACAGACATGGCACCATGATAAAAAGGGTCATTTAAAAGACTTCGCAGAGGCTCTGTACTGTGAAGGATTGAATTTTCACTTGAATGCCTACATTTTCACATCTTTTTCTTTGCAGAAATATTCCTTTTGAATGGCAGACTGCAATTGGGAAGGTTTTTTTTTTTTAAGTCACTGACCAGGAATATATAAAATATTAGAAGGCATTTGTCCCAGTGGAAGAACACAGTTCACTGAAAAGTAGTAGGTGGTTATTAAGAAGGTTATACAACTTTGCCTCTTTACATTGGAGGGCTCCCTTTGATGAGAGCCTCAAGTTCAGTCAAGGTGGAATGCCACGGTATGCCACTTCTAAATGATAGACAGTTTAAATAACTTGTGACATCATTAGCCCCAAAGCCATCTACCTGGTAATTTTTCATAATCATACCCAATGTATATTTTGAGGAACATATAATACTAATTCCAGTTTATTTCATCTTCAATATTTGATCTGAATATTATGAAAAATAGTCTCCACTAATTTTTAAAACCTTTAATTTTTCTTAGTGGTTTTAAATATCCAAACTTCACTTATAAAGAGAGGAGGCAGAGAGACAGACTTCTATTTAATAAATACACTAAGACATTTAATTCTGATCATTGGATTCTCAGTGAAGTTCATGTTTTTCAGTTTGGTTGAATGCAACAAATCTTTCTTGATCTACTCTCAGTGAGGGATTGCACTAGGATCATGGGGAGATATAAAAATGAATATGGCATCTTCTCTAGCCTTAGGAATTCTACAATATAGCAAAGAAGTAAAGTGCACAACCATAATAAAAGGTAGACTATGATGAATAAGAACAGAAAGCCACAAAATTCCATCAGAACAAATCAATGAGATTTCTTCCAGTTGAATTAGGAAGACTTCACAGAGGAGAAACCACTTCAACATAGCCTTGAAAGTTGCATTCAACTGGGGTGATGGTATAAGAGGGATAGGAAAGGTTTGACAGAATTGATACATCCCAGATAGGAAAATGGCAAGAGAAAAGGCATCGAGGTGAGCAAATGCAGAGCATTTTTGTGTGACATGTAGTATGTGGACTGGATATAACGTAAACTGCTTGAGGCGGAGTGATCGAAGTCAAGAGTGAACAACTCTATGCTCAATGACTTTGCTAAGGAGTTTGGAGTTGGCTGTGATTCTATAGGCAAGAGGGAGTTTTTGAGCAGGAGAGTGTCTATCAGAACTATGATTTGTATAACTCATAAAATATTGCTTCTTTCTTCTCATATATAATTTATCTGTTTTTGCCTATACTACTAAAGATTTTTCTTGAACTTTAATTATCTTTCTCCCCCTCTCCTGTTGGAACTAAATCAGAGGAATATCGAAGTTACAGACAATCTATGGCACACACAAGTATTCATGTCCATTTGGGAACCAAACAAAATTGTTAAGAAACTCCATAGTAACAATAATGATTTTGTGACTCCAAGTCTAGTGGAAATTGCATATTGTTATTTTATAAAAATACTCAGAATTACTTCTGACTTATATGGAATCGGAAACAATTTTAAATTCCTTTGAAAGCAGAACAAGGACATCTTGTTCATTTTCTATAACAATACTGGATGAAAAGATGTTTCTCAGACTTTTAAAAAATGAACTTTCAAGCCTACCTAGAGTGTGGACAATTTGACTTCTAAATGTTGACTTCTGGAAAAGT
The DNA here is from genome assembly GCA_028533885.1 of Nasua narica. NCBI lineage: Eukaryota > Metazoa > Chordata > Mammalia > Carnivora > Procyonidae > Nasua > Nasua narica. The sequence continues at coordinate 59,236,510 of CM052809.1, read as the reverse complement.
TATAAGGAGTAAAATACATTGATTAGTCTGTATACAATATCGTCATATTCTTCAAATGCAGGGCTCAGTAAGCTTTACCTACTGCCATGAAATTCTCTCCTAACATATTTTGTAGTTAACTAAAAAGGTACCTACAATTTACAAATTCAGGCTCTGATTAGTAAAGGCAAATATAAATGATTCACTTCCATGTTTTTTATTACTCTTAGATATGGAAAATAAAACAAATTCTATTTTGACAGAAATGAAGCCATTGAAATGGGAGAGGAGAAATGGCAGTGAGGGCAATATCAGCTCATGATAGTTTTCAGACCAAACAGGTTATTGGTATGAGATTAATAAAATTGGAAGCTGTGCTAGAGCTAGTCTTATGGCCGACAGATCAGTTATTTGTAGTGTACATGGTGAATAACAGATCAGACACGTTCTCTTTATTTTGGTGTCATTTTTTAAATCCAATCAATTGCTAAATATTTAGCCATTATGACAGCTGAAGCAAACAATTGGACACTTAAATAATTGAATTAGTGGCCTCGCTCACTTCATGTTCAATATTTGGAGTGGGCAGACACAATGGAAAAGTAGGATGGCTTGTAAGGCAATCTGATGAAAAAAAGAAATGCTATTCTTTCACTTGTATATACAAATACTTCTATTTGTGTATATAAGATTTAAAATATGGCATTGGTCTTATGCAATTTCAAAACAAGAAATCATTTTTTAAAAATTAACATAAAAAGTATTATTTGCCCCAGGTGTAGAGGTCTTTGAATCACCAGGCCTACACATTTCAGAGCACTCACCATAGCACATTCCCTCCCCAGTGTCCATAACCCAGCCAATCTGTCTCTACTCCCCTACCCCCAGCAACCTCGGTTTGTTTCATGAGATTGAGAGTCTCTTATGGAAGAAACCATTTTTTAAAAAATCTAAGAATAATGGCATTAATTTAGATATTTTGTCTTGGCTTGAGATGTTGACCTTAGTGTGTAAAATCTAATTTCTCTTTACACTGGAAATTGCTACAACTGAAAATTACAATGTAGAAAGGGAAAAGAATTGTGATCCCCCTGAAGTTAATATATTAAGAGACACTGCAACCAGCAAAAAGGCTCATATTTTCTAGTTTCATGAAATATACTGGCCCCCATTTAACATTCTTAAATTCAGATACCCATGCTCAGTTCTAAACTTATTTTGCCTTCAAAGAAATATAGTTCAATTACGAATTTCTATCACTACTTAGATCTCTAGATAAACATTTGATGAGAATGACAATACCTAGTCCATAGTCATTGCTCTAAAGAATGCCATGATTTTTTCTATTCCTTGCTACCCCTAAGCTCCTGGAATCTCTCATTCTCCTACCCCAGAAGAACTATTTCATCCACATTATATTCTCTTGCTAGATAAATTATCAGCACATCTTATTCCTGCCATGCACAATCTTCTCAAGAGTGGTAGATATCTTGCTCCAAATTATTTTTATAAGATTGTCACTTCCCACCCCTCCCTGGCTTATGGTATATTTTCCCTTTGCCCCCGGGACAATCACAGCATCACCAATAATAAGCTGCTTACATAAAATAATCCAGAGACCTCTCTGATCTCTGAAAATATTTGATTAGGTATAGATTTCCCTGGCAGAAGTTCGTATGGAACCTCCAAAGTTGAGGAAAATGCCTTCCTGTCCTTCCATACTAGTTCCAAAACATGGTCTGGCAGGTGCAAATGTTATAAATAAGTCAACAAGTATTTATTGGGTAGACATAATGAACAACATGCTATGTTTTACAATGTGTGAAATACAAATCAGAACCTTCAGCTGTCAAATAGGGGTGAGAGGTGAAACATTTATAGGCAGGTGACCATAGTTTGAGAGCCAGTTAACACTTAGTAGCTCTAACATGGGGCAGAACACTTAACCACTCTACACCCCATTTCCTTCTAGAAAATAAAGACAATAATATTCTCTATAACACAAGATTCTTGAGAGAGTTAAAGAAGATAATGTACACAAAATAGTTCTTTAGGAACAGTAAGCTATTCAACAAATATGAGAAAGTGTAGTAGGGATCCTTTGGGAGGGATGGCCTGAATATGGAGATGAGCTGGGTGCGGACAAGGATTTGTCCTGGGGAAGCCCCAGTCCTTATAAAATAAGGAAGACAAGAAAAATATTAGTTTCCTCTAAAAGCAGCAGGGAGTTCCCATGGCTTCCTGGTTTAGTTGCAAGGAAGAAGAGAAGGAGCTTGAGAAAGACGTCAGCTCCTAGTAAAAGAAGTTACAAGTCCTAGGCTTAGGAACTAGCAAAGCAGACTCTCAATACTGTTATCAAAAACAGAAGTAGCAGTGCCATTAGTCCAGCTTCATTTTAATAGCTTCACTCTATAGCTCCACAAGGATAATAATATAGGAGAGCATACTACTGTGCTGGAACTTGAAAACAGAGGCTGACTAAAGACGCAAAAGCAGTACTAAAAAAAAAAAAGTAACTGGAAGTAAAGAGAAGGAACCTAGGGAAGAATTCCAGCAGTTACTCCAGTGAGGCCTCAGAACCTTAAGTCTTATTTTATTATTGCTGCTCTGACTCCTTTTCCTTGATTTGACCCTTCAATTGCAGAGCCTGGAAAGTACCTGATGCTTGAACATTTAAGAACTCTGAGTTGCGATAGAACTTCCTTTATGGGATTTTAACATGACTGGGTTGAAAGAGCATGCGAGTATATTGTTCCCATTTTCCAGAACTTTGATTAGATTAAATTTTGGTGGGATAATTTGTATTCTATTCTGATATATAGATTTCCCCTCCCCACACCTTAAGAAAATTGCCAAGTCCTTGTCTCTCTGTGATCTAGGAGTTGGTAAATTTCCAGGAACCTAAAGATAATCCTCACCCAATACTTTGGCTTGGAAAAGTCCAGGCTCTTTTAGATCATGGGGCTATACGTGACAATGGGGAAAAGACCTTGAAGGATTAAGAGTCCAAAATGAGCCAGTGAGAGAAGTAAGAGAGGTTTGGAGAGTTTTTTGGGAGAGAGAGTAAGGAAGGAGCTGGAGTCTTGCTTATTCTGCAGGTGACACAATCAGAGCTTGCGCCCCATGCAATAGCACAAAGAGGTAGCAAGATCTTAGATAGAAGCAGTTATGGCAATACCTGGAAAGAATGGAGACTAGGCCTTTAGTCTCTAATTTAGAGCACTTAAGCCACCAGTCTTCAAGGGACCTTGCTCAAGCATTGAGCCTTTCAAAGGCCCAATGTGAACTGAAGACCAGAGTGCTTCATTAAAGAGTCTGGAGTGGGTAGAACACTAGAATTCTTACATGACTTAAGGTGTAGGAGCTTCCTAAATTATTACTAATATTGCCTTTCCCTCCATCTAATTAGGAAGGGACTTGAAGCATTTTTATCTGCTTTAGAAAAAAATAAAAAGTGACAATTTTTAAACTCCACAAGTTATGGAAGAGAATTTATGCCTTCTGTGTCTTGAAGGGTTTCAATATTTTTAAGTATGTACATGGTAACAGTGACTATGTAGTAGACACTGATTTATATTTTTAAATGTCTCAATAAGATAGGTGTTAGAATAACGATGTTACAGATGAGGAGAATGAAACTGAGAGGTATTTATCTTCCTCCAGTTTTCATAACTCATAAATGACAAAACATGATATAAATTTAGATCTTAAGCTGCAAAGTCAAGTTCCTGCCCCTAACTATGCTGCTTTCCTAAAGTATTGTTTTCAGAGAATGATATGGTTGATGTTAGGAGTGGGTCAAGGGAGAAGTCATTCATTCATTCATTCATTCATTCATTCAATACTTATCAAGGGTCTCCTATGAGCCAAGTACTATTCTGGGGGCTGAGGAAACAGCAGCCAACAAAACTGGCCCTCACGAATCTCACATTTTGGTGGTGGGAGTTGAGAGGACATGTTAAACAAGACAAATACATAATATGTCAGATGGTAGTAAGTGACAGGAAGAAAAATAAAGCAGTGGAAGTGGGATTGAGGGTGATAGGGTGCTGTTTTACAAGTGATGATCAGAGAAGACATCTTTGATCAAATGACATTTAAGCAAAAATGTGAAATCATTGATGGAGTGAACCATGAAGATCAAGGGGGAGAAGCTTTCTGGGCAAAGGAAGTAGCAAGTTCCGTGGCCCTGACAACACAGGGCTGTTTTTTGTTGAGGAACAGGAAGGATCCAGAGTGACTATAGGGAAGGCAGAGAAGCATAGAGAGGGGGATGATAAGGTGGAGTTGGGTGGGAGGCCATATGTGATGGAGACTCAGAGGCTCTACAGTTCAACATAGATAAACATAAGGATAGACGTACAGATAAACTCAGAAACCATCTCTTCTGACTTGACTGGTAGGCTTCAGATCTTGGTAAAAGTAGTTTCTATTGCTCTTAACCAATTCTGGGTTCCTATGAACTTGGTACAAAGATCTTGATGCCTTCTATGCTTACTTTGTAGGCATCGTCTATGAGTCATATGTTCTATTCAAGAGTCAGGTAGGATCACTTACAATGATTATTTTGGTCACCTTATGAGATCAGATTAATAACCCCTCCCATCCAGCGTGTGTTCTTTGGGAGGGGCATATCTTGCAGGAGCAGACTTTTCATTCATGGTAACTAAGCGCAAATGTTCCGGGATAAATATCAGACATGGTGAAATGTGACTTTAAATAAAATAAAACCAGGAACACGTAGTTTTGCCTTTCCATTTGAAATGTGGTAAACTTGTGATTTCCAAAAATAAATCTTACTTTGTTACTTGTTTTCTGCCAAGCAATTATCCTTTAGTTTTGTCTCTGCTTCAATCTACTGTATTTTATGAGGACAGAGTAAATTTTCCAATAGGGTGGGAAAGATTTAAATAAAATTCCATTCTGATAGTTTGGTCACATAATATTAATTAGGAAGATGACAAATAGAAAAATTAATTTCAATTCTATACGACCTGCTGTGTATGTCAGCTTCAAGTTCATCCAACTTGCATCTCTCACTTCTCCAACAGATCGAGTACTCCATGTGGGGATGCCCTCTGAATAGAAATTAAATGATCTATTCTCCCACAAGTACCTAAGGAATTGCAGGGGTAACTTTCATTAACCTTGATGGACCTCACATATAAAAAGCCCTTGAATGTCAATGGGAGACTCCAAAGAGTTTCTTCTACTTTCTTTAATATTATTCATTTAATCAAAGAATGACAATAAAGTGATTATTAGCAAAGATTTATGCAAAAGTATTTTAAAACTTTGAATGGGACCAACAAATGATTCACAAAAAGTGGCAAAGGTGGTTGCTACGGTCACCTTCAAAAATACTTCTTGGTAAACAAAGCACTGAAATTGCTTCTCCCAAGTGAGAAGTGTTAAGGTAACTTTCTTAAGAGAAATGAATCATCTGTGCCAACATTTGTCACTTGCCCCTGATCTGAGTATAGCTCTAAAACGGAGTTTACCAGCCCATCATCAGTGTGTGTCTGAAAGCTACCACAGTGCTCTGCACTTTGCATCATTATTGGACTCATTCTGCATGGAAAGTGCTGCAGTGGGCCTCTTAGAAGTCTCAAAACTATGCCCATTTCAGTATAGATAAGGCAAATATTAAATACATTAATAGGAAGGACAGAGCCTTTTGCTCTACCACTTACTCACCCCTCACCCACCCACTCACTCATGGAGCACAAGAGCTCATTGACCCTATTGACAGGAAGGGCCGCTGAGGATTGCAGAATTTTGCAAATTAGTTTGTGTCCCCTGTGAGCTATGCAGTAATTTATACTTAATAGGAATTATAAAGAGGTCTTCCACCAAAATGTGTCAGAGAGGCAATGGGTTAATAAGAAATGTGAACTTAAATTCCATAGAGAGGAGGTTGAAAGCCCCACTCCAAAAATAATGGATCCATGAGGGAATGCAGGGCATGCGTGAGGGAATTCTGGAAAGGAGTGAGCAAAGAAAAAGAAACCTCTGAAATGGTCAAAGGAAGTGTTGAACCATTGCCAAGCAGGTGACTTTTGTAGGGAGGAGGTAATTTGATTAAAAAAGAAACACACAAACAAATTAGTCAATTTAACTGCTGATGGGTTTGGCCTCTCTGGCGGCGGGGAGAATTAAGAGACAAATTTTTAGATGTCAGAGTAGACAAAAATATTCAGGTAACTGACGCCAGTTCTTCATTTTGTCGTAGTTGATAAAAGCAGCATCAGCGTGTGAATGTGTGTGGCTGTGGTGTGCACACATTTGCTTGTGTGAGTAAGGTGGGAGAGGAGGCAGGGAGGCAAAAAGGAGTCCTTAACCATGAGGCAAACCTGCGATAACGACATATGGAACTTCAGTTTTCCTGAGGTTCGTAGTCCTAACCTCACATTAGGGATCTTTGTTTAGAAAACAGTAGTTAGATGTCCAGACATGTTAAATTGTTTTAGATCGTAGTGTTTTAGTTTTGAATATGTCATTTCCGTGTGTGTTATGTCATTGATAGTTGACAGGATTATCTTTTATGCACGCACATCACCCACACCACACGCACACACACACACACACACACACACCACAGCAGACCACAGCACACCTCCACACTCGGGCAGCCGCAAAATGCATGGAAGATTATTGAGCCCATGCCATCATATTGTATTTTGGCAGTGAAAAATACTTTGAGAACAAGAGTTCTCAAAAAACACGGGGAAAATTCTCCTAAAATTCTTTTTTTTCCTTCTCTTTCTTTCCTTCTCTCTCTTCTCCCTCTCATTTCTTTATAAGCCTTAAAGCTGACTGATTAATCCAGTGAGAAACAAAGATGGTAGCACGAAGACCTGACTGCTGAATCATTTGTTGGGCCTTAAAAACCAATGAGAGAGCTTAGCAATTGCTTCAAATTACAGCCCTTTTTAAATAAACTGATATCAATAATGATTTTTTATACCAACAAAGATATAACCACTGGCAATTAATAAAGGTCTGTTAAGCCAGTGCAGATTTATTCAAAATAAGATGTAATTCAAAGTCACTGGTAGTCCTTAGCTGATTAGATGTTAGGCATTCTTTACAAAATGCTGAATAATTTAGAAGAATTGAACCTCAAGTCAATTAATGTTGGTTGAATTCTGGCTTGTTGCTTGTTGGAATTAGTAAGAGTTGGCCACAATCAGTCCTAGCCTCACCTTTGGGCTTGAAAGGATGCTAGAGACTGTAGTGGCCTCGAACAGGTGACAGGCTGTTGGAGAGTCCCCTTTCCTGTCACCCATCTTCCCCCACTACTCAATCCCACTTTTTTTTCCATGGGGAATAAAAACTAACACAGCTTGCTGGAGAAGCTGCATGGGATGGTGGTTAAAGACATGGGCATTGGAGCCAAATTGTCAGGGATTGCAGTCATGGGGCAACCACTCCGTAGCTGGAAGACCAGAGGCGAGTTACTCAATTGGTTAGAGTGTCAGCTTATTCATCTGTAAACTGGGGATAATAATAAAGCCCATGGTTCATTAGGTTGTTGTGAAGGTGAGATGGGTTATTGTTTACAAGGTGATTAGAGGGATGCCGGGCACATAGGAAAAAACTCCGTGTTAGTATTTATAATCAATTTCTCAGCAAACATGATGTGATTGGGGAATTATGATTATTTTAAATGACCATTCCTATCTTTTCATAAAGGAACAGCAGCCGACAGAGAGGGGAGGTCCAAGCTCTGCTATTCTGGCACTCTCCATCTCCATTCCCATCTCACTTCAGTTCAGAGTCCTTGAGACTGTTATGAGCAGGAAGGGTCATCTTCTAGTCCTTTTGCCAACCCAGAAAAGAAAACAACTTCTGTTGTTGTTTTTATAATATCACTTCAGTTAACACCGAAATTTCAGTTTCAGAAGATCTTGGTAGAGAGACTTCTTTATAGAGTCTCAATAAAAAAAATACCACACACGCCCAAATTTCCATATCCTCTAATATTAAATATATCTTATATATATGTCTGCCCTGTCTTAACAAAGAATTGAACAGTTATCTATTCCTTTGAAGTGAAGCAGGAAATTTGAAGCACAATATATACTCTTTTCTTCATGAAAGAATAACTATCTTCCTCTGGAAGTTTTTTCTGATGGAATTAACTTTACTTCCCCATACTCTGGACAGAGGCTGAGGACGGGGGAGATTGACGCTTTTATGATGATGACCTCTTTTCCACATAAAATCCAAGTTCAATCGTATTTTTTAGTCTGTTTAAATTCAATATAGAAAAATTACCTTGTAATTTCTTGTTACGGATAAGAGTAAGTGTGAGATGTGAATTATTTAATATCTCACAAGTCAAATATGATATAAATAGGGCTGCAGGGAAAAATGGATCCATGGAAACATATCAATACAATTGTACTAATTGCTAAAAACATATTCTCAATGAAAAACAATTTATAGGATATTATAACTAATTTTTCATACTTCAAGGACCTATGGTAAGAACTTTGCCCCAAATATTCCATCATTTCAAAGAGAAAATTAAAAACAAAATCATGTTGAAATTCATGATGGAATAAAAGCTCATGAAACAGAAGTATTTTCCTAGAAGATTCTAGTAGGAGAAAGATGGGTATTTATAAAGATAATTTTTCACTTAAGTTGTAAATTTTAATATTTCAAAACTTCCTATTTATTAAATGTGGTTGTTTTCGCCTTGTTATTTTTTTGTGTGTGTTTGTGAAAGCAGTTTTAATTATCTGGCTCTCATTGACTACTAATGATATAGTGTAAATCTTGGGGAAAAATCAAGAAGGAGAAGCAACAACATAGAATACTTACCATCTGGCGTACTTTCTCAGCTTCTCTGAGTATCAGTGGATAGGAGCCCCTGCTCTTTGGTAGAAGAAAAGGAAGCAATCTCCCTCCTAAGTGGGATCAAAGAATGCTTCCTGTGTCTTTCAACATAGGAGAAGGGAGGTTTGGGTTATACTAAGAATGTGTCTCTACCATTTATTGAGTCATATCTTTGTGCCAGAATGCTGCTAAGTGTTTGATACACAACATCTCAGTGAATCCTTCTTACCATTATTCCCATTTTATAAAAGAAGAATCTGCACCTCTGTGCAGTTAAATAATTTGCTCAAGGCCATACATGGTAGAACTGGGATAGAAACCAGGTCGGCACAACCCCAAAGACATTAGAATCACTAAACTGTTTCTCTTTAACACAGATCATATAAAGGGCACACATTTATGGAAGGGCAAGGAGACCAAACTGAACCTTCAAATTCCGCATCTCCTCTCCATCCCCAAACTAAGCATTTTATTGACATATATTGAAAATGATTAAAACACAAAAACGGCATTGTGCTTTTTATAATACCAGTGATTTCTGGGCTATAATAGACCATAAATGATAGCAATCGCACCTCTATCACCACCTCTAAGAATAATGTCTGCTGCCATTTACTAAGCATTTACTTGAGGTATTTTGCTAAGCACTTTACATATATTGTTTCATTAAAAAAAAAAAGAACTAGCCACAAATTTTATAATCTAAATCTCCAACTAAATTGAAACGTGTATATATGTTTTTTCAGAAGTGGAAAATATGAACACAATTTTCCATTTCCCTGATTCTACTTTCACTTCAAGTAGACTGATTTTCTATTGTCCTAAGCCTGGTTCCTACCAGTCTGAATGCTTAAATCCATATGGTGGCCCCAAAGAACATGCAAAAGTTTCTGAAATCCTTAAGGGCTTAGCAAGGTAAGAAAGACTTAGATGCAAGACCCAACTTAGAGCTAACTAAAATCAATTTTACCTTATTTTATTTATTTATTTATTTAACCTGTTCGTGCCAGGCCATGGAAGCTAGAAACAGTAAGACTTTGTACTTCTCTCAGCATTCACGTAGGTTCGCAGGCCAATGTACTGTCACCCTGGGCTAACAGGGGGAGTAACTCTGCCGTTTCCACCAGTACCACATTAAGGGAAATGAATCTCATTCTGTTCTTTTTTGGGGAGTAATTTATCAGATGATTTATTTACAGTGCAATCTGCGTGACAAGTAAACAAATATGTTATTTTTGCCCACTGTGGTTGGATTTTAAACATAAGAAAGAGACAGAGTAAGTGTCGTTCTAGGATATGTGAGTAGCTCTGACAACAGCTTTGAAAAATAAAAGAACTCCATTACGAGGCGTTTAGCAAGAACTGATTTACATACTAGAGTAGATCTTTCATGAATTCTGCCAACGTAGAGAGGAAAGGGGAGGGAAAAAAAAGGTTCCAATTGCACGCTACCACTGTGCATGTTGATGAATCCCCCAGCACATGTTAATTAATGCCCTATTGTGTTTGGCAGACTACCAGGGACTGTGATTGTACACGGGCTGATCCTTTAAATGGAGAGTGGCTTACTCTATATTGAAAAGAAAAAGATTTCTATTTGTATAAGCCACAACTATGCCTTAGGAGTGAGTGTTTTGCTTTTAGTGCAATTAAGAGAGAAGAACTGCCATCTATCACAATATTTTATCATTACATGTAAAAAAAAAAATCCCCAACCCAAGTAAGTAAAAAACCACAGAAATGTCATTGTTTTTAAGGAAAAATAACATTGCTCCCATTACCCTATCCAAATCAGTGTCCAAATTTCCCCCACAAATGATGATAATGAATACGGTTATCTGCCATCTTGTGCTCTGGCTGCAGCAGAGGATTGTATTCAAGCAATTAAAAGGAAATCCTCATAATAAACACATGGCAATCTTGAAAAATTTAAATATGTAATGCCATCTTGGCAACAGAGGTGAATTAAACAGGGAAAAAGGCCTGGAAGATGCAAATTCCGTAGGCTTAAAGCTATAGAAATCTTATGTCCTGTTAGACTTTTAATTTTAATAATGGAAAAAAAAGATCGACTAATCACTCAGGTCTTACTTCTTATTTGTTTAAATTTGCTTTTTACTACTCGCACCCTAAAGAGCTGATAAATATTGGATGTCTTAAAGCTTGAGTGGCCGAGGAAAATAAATTGCCTTATATTATTGTTCCTTATGAATAAAATTGACATATCTAAGAAGCTGTTGCAGTAGAGTCCAAAAAGATATTGCAGTCAAATCGATTAATAGTCTTTCACCGTACTAAGTAATAAAGTACAGCAGTGGCTTACGCAAGAACCTACCTTTTTCCTAAATCTACATTGCATCAGCTGAAATGGGCGGAAGTCTCTTTTATTTTTATTTTTTCCTTGAAGACTTCAGTCATTTGAGCTTCTTTGTATGTTAAACTCTCCACATTTCCCTCAGTATATTTAAGCTTGATTTAAACAAGTGATTTTCAAAGTGGGGCACGGAGGCCACCTAAACCAGAATCGCATGGGGATGCTTGTTTAAAATATAAGTTCTGGAAATCTATGCTTCCAGAGGCCCTGATTCAGTAGTGTAGGATAGAAGTCCAGGAAACTTCATTTTTAATAAGTACCCAAGTGATTCTGATCATTTAAACTACTCTATATGCTCTTCTTTTGGAGTTCAGTGACCTTTGAAAAATTCACCAGCTTTTTTTGCAGCAACGTGTGATTTCAGTGGACAATGACTATCCCTTGGAGTGTGGTGTCATGAACTTTGTTTTAGATGGCCACGTCTGTTTTCCCTCTGACTTGAGGAGTTTGGGACCCAACAACCACAACGACCTTAAACTCAAAGTGCCAGTATTGTTGGCCCTCTTTGCCAGGGGAAAAGTACCACCAGGCTGTGGCAACAGGAAAGTTCAGGACCAGAGTAGACATAATCACAGAAAGGACAGACCTTCAGTGGGCCCTCCAAACCTGTGGGAAACCTCTTTCTGTGACATTGTTACTCTCATTAACTCTTAATTCACATCTGCATCAACCATGGTACAAAAAGAACTGAACTCCAGTCTTAGAGAACAGATTATACCTTTGATTCTTTTTGTGTAGGATTCTTGGACCTATTAATGAATAATAGCGATAATCTGTTGAGTATTTACCGTGTGTCCAGCAGAAGCTAAATGCTTTGTATATACTACATCATGCGACTTTTCGGCAATGACCCTCTGAGAGAGGTATTACGATTTCCCATTTTACAGATGAGGAACTAAGGATATGCAAGGATAACTGGTTTACTTGAGATCCCTGTTGGTAGATTTAGCATTTTATTCCAGGTTGGTCTGACTCCAGGCCCTGCTCTCTTATGCAGTAGGCAATCCAGCCTCTAATCTTAAGTGGGTTTCTCTCTCCTTTTTAATCAGCTCATCTTCGTGCCTCAGCTCTTTGAAATAAAGCGTAGGGTCTATATGAGCCTCTGCTTCCTTTGGGAGTGCCTCTAGCTACTATTACTATATTATAAGTTCTTTGAGAAGAGAACAAACAGATTGAGCCCCACCTCTGGGTTTCGTTGCCAGTGCTGTCAGAACCACAGTACGATGGCGACGTGCTCGGGCTAAGTAAGTGAGGTCCTGCCGCTCTATTTTAGGACTCAGAGCTCTGACAGAGAGCTTACTGTTACATTATCGCACAACATGCTTACAATAGATGAAGTCACTTTCAAGGGAAGCCAGAGCCTATACCCTGCCAGTACTTTGTTTAATGAGCCCGAGACAAAAATAACAGCATCTAATGGCCAGGGAAGCTGAGAGAATGACACGAAACAGTCTTTACAGAGTGTAACTCTGAAATACAAAGTAAGGCAAAGGCAAACTGTGAATTGACTTTTAAAATCTCACTTTGTCCCCCAAATCATTGCTTTCCATTGAGGATTTAGCCCTCGAGTGTATCCCAGAGTTCTACAAAGTAGGATGACCATTCTCTCATCTGGCTGCCCCACCTCTGTAGCACCGGTCATGCCATTGCTTGCAAGGAAGCCCCCCTTACCTCAGACCTCTCCTTTCCCAGACTGTCTGGCTAACAGCTGATGATTTCTTTTAATATGAGGGACAACAAGGCTGCAAAGGTGTGCTCTTGCTCTTTTAAAAAGTAATCTATGCAAGGAGATTTAGCGTTGAAAATAGGTCTTGGCATCTGAGTCTTTAAGTCCACAGCAAATTTCGATGCTTTGTTTGCTTCTGCATGCTCTTGAGCTGGCTTTTGTCAAAATTCTGATTCCGAAATTCATTCCATTTAGTTCTTATAACCGCCCATCCTCATAAGAAAGTATTGGCTTCTGGTTCTGTCCCTTGAAGTGACAATTCTTCCCTGGGCTGGCTTTGTTGTCTGGCTGCTGTCAGGTTAGTATCATCCCTCAAATTTCTAGATACACTTTCATTTTCCTTCAGCCTATGACTTACATTTGATTCAAGGACTATGAACTAATGGTCAACCTCAGCCAAAATCTTGCTTGATTATTTAGGAAGCAGTGATTTACTACTCCCCTGTATTTGATTTAGACCATTTGATGGCATTTGTATGGCCCGCTATAGTGATTATTTGTATACCTCCAGTTTTCTCTGGTTTTATTTTTTTCTCTATTTTATTTTTTATTTTTTTAATTTTTATTTTTTATTTTTTTTCTCTGCTTGATTACTAGTTGGTGTTAGGAACCAGGTCTTACTCACTTGTATATTGCCCACTTGTGTATATATAATCCTTTGAGTTAATAATAATAATGGTAATAATATTAGATAGCATTTAGTGAACCTCTAATATGTTCCAGGCACGTGCTATAAGATTTTAACCTATTATCTCTTTTAATTCCTATAGGAATACTGTGGGTAAGGCATTACTGTCATTAACATTTAATGAAGGAAGATGCTAAAGTTTAGAGAATTTTAGAAGCTCGCCCAAGTTTTTACAGCTAGGTTGTGTGAAGTCATGATTCCAGATCAGATCTGCTTAACTTCAGAATGAGAACTCTTAATTATAGCACTAGAGTTTTTAGTGAAGGGGTTGAATGAATAAACCCATTCACAAAATTAAAGGAGAATAAATTGTTAAAATGAGAACTGTATTCAATGTTTCAAGTAAATACATTACAGACTCTTTTTTTTAAAAGATTTATTTATTTATTTGAGAGAGAGAGAGAGAGTGAGCGCAAGCACCAGCAGGAGTGGGTAGAAAGAGAGGGAGAGAGAATCTCAAGCAGACTTCCTGCTGAGCACAGAGACTACCACGGGGCTCAATCTCAGGACACTGCGATCATGACCTGCACCAAAATTGAGAGTCAGAATCTTAACCCACTGAGCCACTCAGGAGCCCCTATAGACCTAATATTTTTAAATATCACAAAGGGTTTGGGCGCCTGGGTGGCTCAGTGGGTTAAGCCTCTGCTTTCAGCTCAGGTCATGATCTCAGGGTCCTGGTATCAAGCCCCGCATTGGGCTCTCTGCTCTGCAGGGAGCCTGCTTCCCACTCTCTCTCTGCCTCTCTGCCTTCTTGTGATCTCTCTGTCAAATAAATAAGTAAAATCTTAAAAAAAAAAGAAGGGTCTTTTTCTCGGACTTTATGATATTTAAGGACTTTATGGCAATCTATGCAAGGATTTATGGCATTTAGAACTGACCTGTTAAAAAAATTTATGTTAAAGATGAAAATAAGATGAGATTCAGTCAACCAAGTGGACAATGAATGTAAAGTGTAATAGAAGGACTTTATGCTTCTTTATACATAGGAAACACCCATGTTTGTTGAACAATAATAAAAAAATATTGAATTAATGCACCATTTAGTCAATGAGCAAATATACTGAAAATCAGCCTGTATACTAGCTACTTTAGAATAAATCATGAAAAGGTACAGCAATGCCTATAAACCATTTGGAATTAGATGTACTATCAATAGTATATATCAGCACAAAAATGGAAATACATTTGGAAGTTGATCCTAACAAAATCTCCATAATGTAATGACACTTGATATCATATCCTAGAGTCAGCAGCTCAAGCATGTCATTTGTTTAGAGTGAAGATGGTTAATCCTACTTAACTATGACATTATAGACTAAATGAAATGTAACATGTATGTATAGTAACTGGGCACATAAAAAGCACCCAGTGAATGTCAGTTCTCTTTTCCCATGCCATACTTTCCTGTCCTATTCATTGAGTTAGATGGTTTCAACTATTGCATCTTCCTGAGACCATACTTCTTTTAAGGTTCAGATCACCATAAAAATGGTAGAAATCATACCTGGCTTCCTCAGAAACCCTCAATTCCATTAACAAAAGGGACAAAAGAGAGTAAGAATATTTGTGGTAATTCCTTTCCTCTCTCAAGAGAGGCCTAAAGGGAACCCTCAGGCAAGGGCAATGTCTGTGTCTCCTCTAGGTCTTCTACCTCTCCTCAGGGGTAGAGAAGGGGATTGAATTGTGAGTTATAGAAAAAACCCCCTTTCCTCAGGAGTCTCAGCTCCATGCACAAGTGTCAAGGCTGAATCCAAGGCTTTGGACTTCAACTATCCACAGCTTCTCTGGGCCTTGTGGCTTCTCCCAACAGGGGTCTAGCAGGAGGCCTAGACACCCAAACCTGTCCATCTCCTCACACTTACAGCTTTGCTGCCATGTTCGGCTTGACTCTAGCAGGATACATTACTTCCATTCTCCCTGTCTATGTCAGTCATTCAGAGAAGCCCAGGATCCCATCACTCCTCATATCTATCTCTACTTTTTGCAGGGCTCTGCTTAGCCTCTGGCCTGTTCCATTCTCCCAGCACTCTCTACTTGATGAAATCCCGCCAGCGTGCTCTCTGGAATTTACAGTCTGCGTTCAACAAAATTCCGTAGATTCTTAACTTCTTGAACATTCCCTTTATCTTCTTCATTCTAGTGGAAACCTGACTTCTCTGTAGGAAGGCTGTTTTCCTTACAAGATCTCTCAGGCACGGGCAGGGGGTTTTATTTGTTTGTTTTTGGTTGTTGTTCTTTGCTTTCCTTCCACAATCCTCATATATATGGACCTGGAGATTGGATGCATGTCCTTATTTCTTCATTGCCTCTTCAAACCATTCTTGTTTTCTAGTGACAACCATACTGGTAAATCCAATGGGCACTTTTGCTTCTTTTTTTTTTTTTTTTTAAATTGTGGAATTATTTACTGAGAATACAAATTATAGAATTAATGTTAAACCATAAAACAAAATGAAATATTCTAATATATTTCTTTTTTTTTTTTGAATAATTCATACTGGAATTTATTAACATATAATGTATTATTTACCCCAGGGTACAAGTCTGTGAATCATCAGGCTTACACATTTCACAGCATTTGCCATAGCACATACCCTCCCCAATGTCCATATCCCTATCCCCCCCACCTCCCAGCAACCCTTAGTTTGTTTTGTGAGTTTAGGAGTCTCTTATGGTTTGTCTCCTTCCCCATCCCATCTTGTTTCATTTCTCTTCCCCACCCCCCCATAACCCCCTGCCCTGCCTCTCAAATTCTTCATATCAGAGCGATCATGTGATAATTGTCTTTCTCTGACTGACTTATTTCGCTTAGCATAA
>CM052809.1:59113595-59219576 GCA_028533885.1 Nasua narica | reverse complement strand
TGTATGAGTTCTAGCAGTCTTGGAGTGGAGTCTTTTGGGTTTTCCACATAAAGTATCATATCATCTGCAAAGAGTGAGAGTTTGACTTCTTCTTTGCCAATTTGGATGCCTTTTATTTCTTTTTGTTGCCTGATTGCTGAGGCTAGGGGCACTTTTGCTTCTGACCTCACCTTTCATTAGCATTTGACAGAGTTGGTTCCTTCCCCTTGAAACTTTTCTTCATTTGGCTTCTGGTTTACCACAGTCTTCCATTTTTTCTTCTATCTCACTAGCTATTCCTTCCCAGTCTCCTCTGCTGGCTCCTCCTTACATCTTCAACAAAGTGGGTACCAGAGTTTACAATGACCGTCCTTAGGTCTCTTCATTTCTCTATTTCATATCCTTAGTGATTTTGTTCAGTCTCATGGATTTACTTACCACTTATATGTTGATAGCCTCTAAATTTGTATCTCTGGACTTCTCTACTGATCTCTAGATCCACACAGTTAACTGCCTACTCAGCACCTCCAATTGGAGGTATAGTAGTGATCTTGTACTCTTGGCACCCCACAATCTATTTTTGGTAGGCACACAAAAACAGAGATTCTAAAAGATAACAGAGCATGTCACTCTGTTCAAATCCTGCAATGACTTCTTTTTCAACTAAGAGCAAAAGCTAAAGTCTTTATAAAAACCTACAGGGCCTTAGAGAACCTACAGGGCCATGGTACCTCTCTGACTCTACCTAGGACCACTCTTCTTCTCACTTACTCTGCTTGACCCATACACTTTATGGGCTCCTACCTTAGGTCTGTTCATCTGAGCTGCAGAACCGTCCCACAGATAACTGAAAGCCCAACTCTCTCACCTAGTCTCCAGTCTTTGCTCAAGTAACACCTTCACAAATAGACCAACCCTAATGATATTCTTAGTTATTCTGCAACCCCCTTCCCGACCATACCCCTAAGACCCTTTTCCTAGCTCTATTTTTTTTCCTTTTTCCATTATACTTAGCCATTTTAACATTTGATGACATTAACTTTTTTTTTTAATTTTTTTTGACATTAACTTTTTATTTCATTAACATCTATTGCTTGTTTTCTCTCTCCCCTGCTAGATTATGAGTTCCGTAAGAACACAAATTCAGTTCTTTTTTGTTCTCTGATTTGTTCCAGGAATTTGGAAATGTGCTACACATAGTATGTGAATAATAAATATTTGACAAATAAGAGCTAGGTTTGTATAGTGTTCTGCAGTGTAAGGCATGCTGTCATACATTACAAAATTATACCACTTAAACTACCTCTTGCTGTTGCCTATGCAGTTATCATTATTCCCATGAGTCAAATTAGAAAGCTGAGGTCATAGACAATTTTTCCTGATTCTAAATTTATTGTTTTTGCAACTTAATTCTGGTTACCAGGGCACTGTTATTTAGGATTGTACTTGATTCATAGCATAGAACAATGGTGGTGACTGCCTTGTGCTGCTGATTATGTACAAATATAAAGTATCGCTCAGGGTCTGGCAAACAATGTTTTTGGGCAAGAAGGATATGACTTGGTCACAACTTCTAAAAGGCAGAGTGATTGTTCTTTACCAGCAGAGCTGCACGGACCCTCATGTCAGTGGTTTCTCTCCCACTCACAAGCCACCTGGCATCCTGCAATTGGTTTGACATGTTCAAATCAGGGTTTTGATCTCAGCATTACTCTGAGATGACACCTTGGAAGGTGACTAATACAATTTTATTAAATCTAGATTTGGTAATTTGTCAGCACTTACTCACTTGACTAGGGGAGCAAGGGTCCTTTGGTACTTCTGATCATGAAATTTAAATAATAAGGCTCTTGCTGATTGCTCTTGAATGCATTAAGCATATTTTAGGCACAGCTTTATGATTGGTGACCAGAAGCAATCCCAGCTGAATAGAAATTCTTTCACTGGGTGTTTCTTGTTTCTCTGAGCTGTGATCACAACCTTACCATTGGCTTCCTTGCAGAAAGCATTAGAGCTCCTTAAGGAGCTTCCGTACTGAATACCAAGACATACTGGCCCTTAGGTTTGTCATGTTTTTAAGAGTTGTTACCCTTGTTCCTAGCCAGCTATTGAATTCTCAAATCCCACTCAGGCACTGATCTAAATTTTCTTTGTTTAAGGGTTTTTATTTCTGACCAGAGAGAGCGGTTGAATTGATCCTAGTAATCAGTGAGGTTGTTTTGAAAGTCTTGAAGTTGATTTGCTGTAATTATCAGTTCTTGTTGCGTGTGAAAAGGAGCATGTTTACTGCTGGCTCACCTCCTGTGTGTCACAGCTGTTTCAGGCACTTCACACACATTAGTTAGTGCAGTTGGTCTTGCCGTTGCTCTAAGAGAAAACTATGCTCAAGGCCTTTTCATAGGTGAAGATAGGGAGACTCAGGGAGATTAAGTAACTTTCTTAGGGGCTACATGAGGAGTGAGGCAGAGCTAGGATTTGAAACCGCATTCTTAGACTGCCTCAAAATGCACTGATTGACATTTTTCAGTGCTGCATACACCTGAAGTGTAACCACACAAAACCCAAAGAAATAGCAAAATAACCGATAAGGTTACTTGAAAACCCACATTTGAAAACTGTGCCTGTAAAGTGCCGGTGAGTAAAAGGCCTAGCCAATCAAGACATCACCATAGGGGTCAAACTGAGAGGCCATGGAGACACACGGGAGAGATCAGTCATCATATGAGTGATTAAGGATCAACCAGATGTATAAGAAAATAATTCAATTTGAAATTAAAATTAACTGATAAATTGGATGTGGCCATTCAGACAGGAGAAATCTTGAACACATGCTTCCTAGGGTGTCTCAATGTACAGAATGCTGACTAAATTAGATCTGGTGTATTTGTCTTAGTCAAACTTCATGAACTCATGTGCCAGAGAAAAAAATTCTGGTCTTCCTTTTCCTTCCTCTTCTCTTCTCTACCTTCCCCTTCTTTTTCTTTTTCTTTTTTTTTACTTAGAAATCCCTACTACGAAGAAGTTGAAAGACCCTCAAATTGGTAACCCTATCTCAGGAGTCATTGGTTTCTAAATTTTCTGCTATGATTATGGAATTTTCATTATTAGAATCAAAGATTAGAAAGACATAACTATCAGTGCTCTAATCCTTTTTTCCTTCCTGGAAAACTGAGGAATTGCCTTGGCTCTATTCTTCAGACTATAAAGTATACTGTTCATGACTTCTAAGTGCCTGAATTTAATTAATTTTCCACTTAACCCTAGTCCATTCTCAACTTCTCAATATCCATTGTTTAAGGCAGAAATGCAGCTCCAAGGCCCTTACGTGAAGTTGATTTTCTCATTGGTTTAAAAGAATCCCACCCCTAGGTGTGTTTAATTCAGTTATCCTGATTTTCATTTTGCTTTTAATATAATTTGAGTAGTTTGGGATGAGGCATATGCTGTCCTGTAAATCACAGTCTTAACACCTCTCAATTGTTCAGTTTCTGACTTCTTCCTACGTTTATGATACTTGCTTAGGCCCTGAAGGCATTTCAGTTTGCAACCCTTTCTTAAATGAAAATCAACAGTAATATGATTTAATGATGGTTCAAGATGTCTTTAAGAATATGTATATAGGTTCATCACACAATATATTTCATTTCACATTTTATGCCTTTATGATCAGGTTCTGCACCAACAATATTCTTAACCATATCCATTTGAAAAATTTATTGTCATTTTAGCAACATTTCTTTTTTATGTAAAATGGATATGAATTTCACAGTAATTTTTAGAAGAGAAATTTGTCTTAGCAAATATGTTTGGACCTTTATCTGCCATTGATAGTTTGGTGGTTTCAAGCACAGCAGTAACTGCAACCTTCCAAATATTTTTTAAGTCAAGATATTTTTGCAAATGTAAAATCCAGCTATAGCAATATAGATATTTCTGAGTAACTGTCAGTATTTAGGGGATACATACACAGTATAAAAGTTGTTAAGGAGATTTGTTTTGTTCAAACCAGGGAACTTAATGACCAATGTTGACAGCATAACAAGTTGTCAATTGAGTTCTCATTTTATGGAAGCTATCTGACCATCAAATGACAGTCTGACCCCAGTGGATACCCAAGAGTATAAAATAGTTTGGATTTAATAATATAAATTGCAATTCATTTGGAACACAGAAAAAATGCCCATTATTTTTTTTATCATATTTTATTATAGATTCATTTTGAATACAAAAGGAACATAGTGTATCACCAACCCAAGGGAAATGTTTGCGTGTTTAAATAATTATTACCATTGAAGTCGTTTTATATCCTTTTCTTCTGTTTTCATAAGTCAAATTACTAAGGAGTTGATTCAAATACTAAAAAATAAAATACTTATATTTTAATATTTTAAATGCCTTTTGTTATAAAATTCAAGGACCCAGTTTCCAAATGTGGATCCAAATTTGTTTGTCCTTGAAAAAAATCGACATTAATTCTAAATGCCACTAATGCAGATACCAGAGAAAAAAGGCTGGATATTTACTAGGAAAGTCAGACTTGAGTAACAACTATTGCAATAAACTGTTAAAAAAATCAGAATTATTTAAATATTTGTAGAAAAAAAAATCTGTATTTTGAGTGACAAAAAGCCTCGGTGCAGTCTTCACACATTAAAGTTAAGGCTAGAAGGAGACCTAAAAATCCTTCTGTGGAATAGTTCATTTAACAAATGAGAAAACTATGATTTGGCTAGGCCTGGGAGAACTGGAACTAGAATCCATATGTTCTAACGCCTAAACCAATGTTTTTTTTTTTTTTTCACTACTATCCACACCCATATAGGGAATAATATGTAATCGGAACAGCTACCATTTGTTGGGCTGTTAAGTGTCTGGCATGGAAAGTCTTACTTTATTCTCTTAACAATCCTCTAAGCTAGGTTTTAATATCCCAATTTTACTGATAAGTTAATTATAAATTTCTGTTTTGAGATTAACTAACTTACCCAAAGTCACCTTACAGAGCCAGCAACCTAATAAATGTCTGTCTGAATTCAGTCTCCCTTCTCGCTGCCGAACTATTTAATTAAAAAAAAAAAAATCACAAACACATCTGTAGAGTTGTATAGGAAATGGAAAGTACAATATACTGATTGGTTTTTCTCTTTTCAGCTTCCCCATTATGTAGATAAAGTTAAATATTTATGTAAAATTTATAACCTGTACTCATGATGGGATATTTGATCCAGAGAAACCTGAGAATAGCTAATCCATCCCACTCATTTATAAATGAGGTAATTAAGACCAGAAAGGTCAAGCACTTTCCACCAGAGAGATAGTCGTAAAACTAGACTGAAGCGAAAGTTCTGGTTTGAAGTTCTCTGATTCATCTGCCATTCCACCATCACATTTTTGCAGGTGAAGTGTGGGGAGGAAAATCAAAGGGGAGGGGCTAAGAAGACACATAAGTGCCACCACAGAGTGAGCTGGGTGCTGACAAAGACAATGCTAGTCCATTTTTGGGTGCTGACAAAGCCAACTAGCTAGTTGGGCACTAGCTTTGGGGACAAAGCTAGTCCCTTTTTTGGAAAGACAGTGCTATTTGAATGACTACCTTCAAAGGGCCTCGTAACTTTTTAGCTTCTCTATGAACCTTATGAGGGACAAATGATTAGAATATTCATTCCATGTTTGGCTAAGAAAAGAGAGCCGCGAATTTTTATATTTCACTGTGTCCTCCGGTGAAATGTGTATTTTATTATGAAAAGTGAAAAAGAAGGTAATTGTTAGTTGAAACACTAGTCACCAATTAATTTTAATTTTCTTTTTTTTCTTTGTCTTTTCATCGATTAATCTTAGGAGAAATTGTTTGAGTGGAAAGAAAAGCATCTATAGCACATTTAGCAATTTTTCCCATATCTAGTTTAACTTATTTTCTTAGGGAAAATGAAGTGGCTATAAATACTTTTACCACTTGATCTTGTAACCTTAAACGAGGGCGAAACTCCCCTTGGCACTAACAAGAATTTTGTCTGCGGATAGTTACAGAATTGGGTCCATGATGATTATGAAGCAATTCGGTTCTTTCCCAAGAGATAGAAACTCCAGCATGATTTTCAGATGGAATACACATACTAGCACCTTGTCCATATTCCTAATAATAACAAGAATGAAGGAGGAAAAAAGCCAGGAATTCTTGCAGGCTTTAGCTGGCTTGCTTCAAAAGCCTGTCAGCTAAACAAATAAAGTGAAGTAGTGGGAGGAAAAGGCAGGAAATTAACTGCTGTGGGCTATTAGTTAATGAGTAGTCCAACAAAAAGGAAGTTATGGCCATGGAAGTGTAAACTCAGATTGAAAAAAAAATTAACATTACCAAAAAGAGTTAGCGTACACAAATCAGATTTTTATTCAATTCTGAAGTTTATTGCTTTCTTGTGGGATCTGCCTCCAACCAGCTACAGAAGCTTTCCCCTATCCCCTTGTCCCCAAACAAGATGAGTGAGATCAATCAAAAGATTGAAACTTTGAAGCATGGTTAGGCTGCTGGGTAAAAGCATGCAAAATATGTCTGAGACTTCATTAAAACATGCCTACACAACACCTTGGGTAAAATCCACAGCAGCTTGGCATTGCCGCCTCATTAGGAATAAAATGAAGTGGTCATTCCCTGAAGACTGCCCCTACTACATCCTGACCAATCCCAGGGGTATCCTGCTTACACTTGGTGATTTTCAGCCTAAACGGCCACAAGTCTTTTCTCAACTACAGCTGGGCAAGGATCTGTTGGCTTCAGGCAATATAGCCCAGGCAAGCGCAGGTTATCTGTCCAGGCTCACTTTTAAAAGAGGCGGCTGATGGAAGATAGTCCACAAAAAAACTTTTTGCTTTCCCTCAAGTATTTGAAAAAACAAATGAATTATCAAGAACTTGTATTTATCCAGAACTAATGAAACAAACCCAGCTCTGGAAGTAACTATGACTGGAATTTTTAGGTAAGGACAACACATAGAGAGAAGGACATTCTCAAACACAAAAGTTCTGCTACCCCCTATCCCTCTACCAGGTGCCTTTGGGAATTAACAACGAATTAGTTCTCAGGACAGGAGAGGAGCAAGGCTTTTTGCAGTGTATTCATTCTCTGTGATTGTGATCTTTAAAGAATGGTTTGGGGAGCATATCACCTGGGAGCTCATTAGAAATGCAGAATTTGGGGCGCTTGGGTGGCTTAGCCCCTTAGTGCCTGACTCTTAATTTCAGTTCTGATTATGATCTCAGGGTTGTGGGATCAAGCCCTGGGTCAGGATCCACGTTCAGCAGAGAGTCTGCTTGAAGATTTTCTCTCTCCCTCTCTCTCCTTCTCTCCCTGCGCCTCCTTCCAAATTCTCTCTCTCTCTTTCACATAAACAAATACATCTTAAAAAGAAAAAGAAATGCAGAATATGAGGCAGATCCCAACTGAAGCAGAATATACATTTTAACAAAATCCACAGAATCATCCTTTTGCACATGCAAATTTGATAAGCACTGCTCCAAGTCAAGAGTTCACAATGGAAAATATCACTGGATAGTAGTAATAGAAATCCTTATCACTGCCATTCCACCAGGACAACTTACTTTTAAACCTCTTTTCTGTCAATGTGCTTTCATGTAGCCTAATGACACAAGAGGCTTCAGAATTATGTTACTACAGAGTACCAGCACTTCGAGACCCTATAGTTAGTTGAGTTTGACAAAACATGATGTGGGCCAGATTTTAGTTAAAATATTGATAGCACCATTACTAACTTTTATACTGAGGGGGAGAAAATGCTATAAATAAAGTATTTGTTTTCCAAGATTAGATCTTTAAATCATATAACTATCCTGAAAAGGATAGAGAAGGGCCTAGACCAAACCTCTCTGCTGAGTCAGTTTAAAGTAGTAATTTTCAATCAAAACTTCTTACAATCAGGACAAAATTCTTATTATTGATGGCAAACCCATCATCACCTATCCCTTGTGTCAGTACGTGCATGGAGGAGTCAAATGGAGTGCTGCTGAGATATCCTTCAGTTAACTCTATGGCTATCATCTATGGCTCTATTTCTATCATAATTTTTTTCTTGGATGGATGTCTTTGTTATATATATATATGTATACATATATATATATACATATATATGCGTCAGCCCAGATATTAGACTGATTCCCAAGAGCATAATAAGTGCCACGAGGAGTCATATTAGATGGATCATGGTCCATCAGCCAAATTTTATGTCTACCAAGATCCTGACTGTCATCCTGAAATTCATCTTAACAAAAATAGACATATTCCTGGTTTTCTTATGTTCAGTTACTGCGATATTTGTTTTCACGATTTATGGATTTACCTAATCCAGTGTTTTCTAAAGTGTGTTTGGAGAAATATAAGTGTTAAGAGACATTAAATTAATCCCATGGTTAATTAAATTTGGAAAATACTGGATTAAATTAAACTATAAGTATAACTTTTCTGCATGACTTCTTAGAGCTTTCTTTATGCTAAGATACCTTATTAACACCCAAAGCGGGATATAATATACAATATTTTTGACCTCAAAAGCCAGTATTAAAGAGTATTCCCTATGATTAGTGTCTTCAGTTACACATTTTGGGACACCCTGATCTATCTAATTCCTAATCCTGTTTGGATTTTCATTCTTAGAGGACCATATTATACCACTCACAGTAAAAACAATAAACCAGTGCATTTGTGATCTGTATTAGGAAATTTAGCACATGCGGATAAACTCTTGGAGCTCCTAACTAGATTGTACCTACTTGGGCATATGAATCACGCCTTACATTTCCATATCCACCACAGAATTTACCCTGTGCTGGACATGTAAGTAATAAAATAATTACTGCTATATTGACCTGTGCTAAAATTAGTTTTTGAGTTTCCATGGATATCTAGTTGCTCTAGCATTTCAGGATTTGATGGGATAATCTATTTACTTTAAATAGAACTTACCTTTAATTTTGTAAACTTTGATCCTACATCCAATAATCCTTTGTCTTTCTGAGCGGATAAATCTAAATGTTTCTTGCATATGAATATCAAAGTTCTACCAGAGATACGGACCTTTTTCCAGATTTAAATCTTTAAAAGAGATTCCGTCTGTGTTATATATGCCAGATATGCTTTCTTCAGTTGTTGGAGGCAGACATACCAGAAAATTCCAGTGCAGATGCACCACCAATTTGAATCTGTTTTGTTATTTTTTCATCACCAGCGAGGTTCTTAATGAGACCCAACAATTGTTCGAATTTGACACTGCAGGATATTGAAATTGAAGTCTAACAGCTACACGAAACTTTATTCGTGTATAAGGTGCTGAGACCCAGGGAAGTGAGGTCAATGTCCTTTAGGGATATTTGCAAAGCTGCCTGGATTTGGTCTTCTTGACACATCCTTCTTAAAAGTATGGCTGCCATTATTTGTCACTAAAAGAATAGCAGTGCCATACCCTTGTTTACCATGAAGTCTGTTCCTCGCTTTTCTCCATTTTCACCCACACTGTGAGCTCATTCTTGAATTTAATCTTTTTCCATGGACATTTGCCAATTAAGGAAAGAAAAAGTACTTTTTAAAGCTTGGAAATTCTACTGAGCACTCCATTCCCTGGGGTGGGGGTGGAGTGTGATGGTGTGGTGGTAAGTAATGAAATGTTCAGATATTCTTACTCCCACCATTTCAGGCCATTGAAGAATGCTCTTGATAGTCAGTTCGTTTTCATTTTTGACAGTAGATCCTACGAATACTCACACAGGTCTTTGGGATAATATGGAGAGCTTGTATTGAGTTTCATAAATGAATGGAAAACAACCATTCACGCTGATACCTATTCAAAGTATGTGGTTTATGCTACGCTAGATTATATTTGTTATCCTGAAATTTACTACCATCCAGTTACAGAATTCAGATTACCTTACCAGACACGCATTTGGGTAACATTTAGAATCGCCTTAGTCCTTTCAATTGGCATCTTGTTGAGTAGGGAGAAAAAATTCCAAGCAGTGAAAAACAATTACCTTCCCCTTAAGGATTGTGTCCACAGAGATAAATTTTATACTCAGGGCAAAAAGGTGAATAAAGTAAGAAAGTAAGATTTCAAAGTCAAGGAGATGCCTCAGAATACCTATCAACACTTCCACTCCCACCCTGTTCTCATCCAGACACCATTAGGAGAACCACTGAAATTGAATTCAACGGTTATGTATTATGCATGACTGCATTGTTTACTGTATGGTTTTATGCCATTCAGTGCACCTAAGATGAAATCAGGCAAAGGAGGTAAATTAAGTCTACCTTCAAAACCCTAGACTGCTGACTCTTATAAAAATTGATTTACTAGTTTATCTAATGTTTTAAAAACTCATTTTATTAAGTTGTAAATCATATCATTCGGTACTACTACATCAGAAGGTAAAATTAATGATAGAGATAAGGACGTTAGAAAAAACCACAGCATGGCTACATGACAACATGAAAAAATTGATGAATAGCAGCTTAGGAGCAGTGACACAGGGTTCAGATTTAATTTGAATGGTGAAGGGCATCATCCTATTGAGCCGACTGGATAAGGGTAAGTTCATATTGGCACCTAGTTTGATGTCATCGTGGGTGAAACGAAATAGTGGTACAGTGAGAAAATGACATGTGGCATTTTGAAGACCAGAAAAATAAAAATTTGAGGTTAGCCCTGAATGAAAGTGCTTTTTCTTTTCCAGATAAAGAAACACTATCCAGTAATTCTGAGATCTAAAAGTGTGGTTTTTTTTTTTTTTCTTATTAACTCTTTAGACGTCTCAAAGGAAAACAAAATTGATGGCAGGTTTGTGGGGTCATGTTAACTGTAGGTGGCAGATAGACAAATTTGTGAGTGAAAATTTAATATCTGTAGAATTTTATCAGAATGAAAGAAATGCCATCATAATGAGATACATGCTACATCAGGAATTTTAGTCCTTTTCACATAACAAATATACTTTCTACACGTTATTATACCAACCCTTATGCCATCCCAAGGAAGGGAATGGATTTAAATAGAAGATGAAAGGATCTTTAATTTCATTGAGAGATGAAGAAGATGAGATATCAAACACATGTCACTATAGGTAACACTTTCTTCAAGAAACTTCTAAGACATCAATAATCAGTTAATTGTTATTCTGAAGATTGATCATAATGCATCATTAGCTGTCAAAGCTAGTTAACTAATTTAGTTAAATTAACTAATTTAGCTAAACTAAATTAATGTTTAGTCCAAGTCAGCAACGTATGCCATCAGATCTGGCCACCAACTTGTCCTCTCCTCACCTGTGTCAGAAACTAGCTCTGTCATGGCCAACTGAGCACAAGTCCCACCTGAGGCTGCAGTTAAAACACAAGGAAATCAGTCACTGCTCCTCATCCCACTGGATCTGGAAATCATGACTTACTTGTTTCACTATGGCAAATGTGCTTATGAAGATCAGAGGGCGTCACTTTACAAATGAGGAAAGTAAGGCAAGAAAAAGAAACCCTCCCCTTTTAATCACCAAATGATAGATCTAGGAAGTGAATTCTGGTTTTCTGTCTCTGTTTTAATAAGCTTGATCACAACAAGTAATCAGTTTTGCTGCCTTTTTTTCTTTCCTGGAAGAAACACTACCTATATTTTGAATGAGTCCGAGAAACAAGGAAAATGTTTATTTTTCAGGGGGAAAAAAGTGAACCCATGATGCAAAATGTAAAACTTACATTTTTCTTATATGGAAGTGACTAAAACTAAGTATAGTTGATTGTCGTAACAACATGAAAGTCAGAAAATAAAGTATTCAACAAAAGCTTTAAAATGATTTAATAATGAACCGGTTACCAAAGTCTGAAAATGAATCAATCTACATATGCAAGGATAAAGATTTGGAGATGCTAATATTGAAAATATAGTATGTGTGTCAGGCCTCCTGCCTGGTTTGAAATGAACACAGTTAAGCCCCAGTGCATGTGACTATTTCCTGGTTTATGAGTGAGATTGAGGCAAGTATACACTTGCCCAAGAAAAGTAGAACTCTCCAGAACTCCCCTTCTGACCATTGAGGAATCACACACACAGTGTGAGATAATCAGGTCTTCGCTCATAAAATAACCACATTCGTATTTCTTTATTCCTGTAAGACTAAAAATTGATTTTTAATGATGAGCAAGCAATTTCGTGTCTTTGGAATAGAAACAGGATTTTAAAAACTTTTATTTCGGTGCGTGATACTTACCAGCTTACTCGTTCATGTCTGCAGTGACATGTGAGGGGCTTAGTGCTGTAACATCTAAATATTTTATATAAATAAAGAAACATGCTAGATCTTGCAAGTGTCTCCAAAATGCGGGGGCAGTGGTGAACATGCCCCAGTATTACTTGACTTTTCTTCAATATAGTACCTTTCGTATCAGTTACAGATAGAGGAGTAGTGCGCAGACATGAAACATGGGAGTGGGAAAGAAAAATAGAAAAGAACACAGGGTGTTATAGAAAATAAAGCAAAACACTTAAGACAATAAAGTATAGGTAAGAGGAGTTCCTGCACAGGAGTGTTTACATGTGATGAAATGGTATGTAGCCATGCTGACCCTGTGCATTATGTTAATTTACTGTATTAAAATGTGTACTCATTCACTTTTTAATCATTTGAACCTCATTCTTATATGATAAACTTATTATCTGGATAGAATTTTGAGGTCCTATTTCATTTCTTTAAAACTTAGGGAACAATAAAATGCAGAGATTAAAGCAATTACTAACTTTTATTTTTTGGGCAGCAAATATTTATTAATGTCCACCTGCACTAGAAACAAGTAGATTTCGGGAATAAATAAGAGCTTGTCATTCTAAGAAGCACAGGTAAAAGTCAATTAATAAAGATGATGAAACTAAATACAGTAAGATTATAGCTGATTTTCACCTTGAGAAAGGGGTCACTGACTAGTCTATCATAGAAAGGATACTAGCAATTGTTGAGTGATTTCTAGGGAAAGCTGAGAAAAGGATGATGGGTGGAGTGAGGGTTCTTATAGGAACTGTTCCACTAGTAGGCTTCATTTAAAAAAATGAAAGAGCGAAAATAACCAGTGCCTTTCATATGCTTTATCAATAAATAAGAGATCTTCACCCAAAATGTTAAGCGAAGACAAAATTATGTAGTATTAACGCAGACATTCTTCATTGGCCCATTTTAAAAGACCTTTTTTATAAGGTGAGAGAAAAACATTTTAATTGCTCTTTCAATTACATAGTCTCTTAAATCTTAATCCAAATGCAGACCAGTTTACTGGTAATTATCCATCAAGTTTTGGCTGTATGGATCAATTATTATAATATTAAGTCAATTATAAAAGGCAAATGATCTGGTCATGTTTCAAAAGTGATCCTAATGTTTTGATCGTACAATAAATCCTGTCTCCAACTCTTTCTCCGGTTTCCAGTGTTGGGTGGACAGACATTTTAGAAGATGCTGTGTCACTCAACATTTCTCCCCAGTCTGGGAGGAGGATTGAGGAAACCCACGAGTCCATAAGAACTTGTCTACCAGCATTCAGATCTCAGGAGTATGGCTGAGTGCAAAGCTAAATTCACAGAGACGAGAGTTCTTACCCTGCTGGATAAGAGACTTTGCTCCTTCAGGCCCTATCTCATGGACTGTTAGTGGATAAATTCTGAAAGACAAAAGGCATTCCTGTGATCCTTTCAGTAAAAGCAAGGTTCTGGACTAACTGTATAGAAACAAGATGGGTGAGCCTTTAGAAATAAAAAGTAAATGCTTAACTGTTCTGAAAAAAAGCATAAATAGCTTACTTGAGTTTATACGATGCTAAATGGCTTGCTAGAACCTATAAAGAAAATAGAAACTACCTTGTTTTTCACGGACAAATATCATTTGCGTAGTTATATTACAGCAATGTGGTGACTCTGGGGGTCAAATAATCAGAGACTAGGCCATTGTGATGAGACACTCCTCCTTCCTTTCATTGTTTGCCTTATCTACAAAAACAAACTGCAATTCTCTTTTCCTAAGTTAGATGATAATTCAGATAATTCAGTATGTTTATACATTGTTTGTTTTATTTAATAAATCCTCCTATCTAAGAATTTCCTAAATTAATGCTAAATAGAAAAGAGTAGCAAAGAGGTAAATATTTTCCTTCTGAATCTAATCTTTTATTAATCTGCATACATGTTATTCCAAATATGTACATGTAGATCGCCACATATATATGTGCATAGAATGTATAAATACATATATATTATACATGAATGATTTATTACAGAAATATCAGTGTTTCTAGATTACACTGCATACTTGATGAGCTGTCATTAGTGCAGAAAGGATACATAGCTTTTCAACAAAAGAAAAGAATGAGGCTGCCAGAGTGTTGCAGTGGTTTGGGCTTTTTTTTTTTTTTTTTTTCTAGCATCCATCCCTGCCAATCTCTGCACTGCCAGTAGGGAAAACCATATCCATGGCAACCAACCGTACCATTCCAACCCACATCAATGACGCCTCCAATCTAAACTGTCAAATATTCTATGCACATCATGTAAAATAGGTCTCTTTCCCCTTATACCTCTGTGCATCTCGTTTCCGTGGCTACATGTTTATGCAAATGAGAATTGTCCTTTCTCTCTCAGGTTGATTGAACACTGAATTTGTTTTGCACCTTGGCAATGCAAAGCCATGCTGTCTTGCCACCTGGTCTACCACATAATTGCAAAAAATTACATTATAATGATAACTGTCCCCAAATTAGCCTGATAACACCATCTACCTGCCTTGTGAGCGAAAGAAACAGTGTGCAATAAAGAAGGATGTTAAAACAGAGTCGAGATAGGGGAATAATGTTTAATTGGCTCTCCAGAGTCTACTAATTTTCAGAATTGGAAACCTAGTGTTTGATTTGTTCTTTTTAGTCAGTGAGAAGAAAAAATATCCTTCATAAATTCTGAATGACAAATTTGCCCATCCTTTTTTGCATGTGGTTCCAGCATCCCAGGGAATCTAAAGTGTCATTTCCTCTCTGGAAGAAAGGAAGCACAAAACATGCTAGGTATGTACTCTAAATTTTCACTCAGTTTCAGCTCCAGCTATAAATTTCTCCCAATCCCCTGTATCTCCCCCTTTCTCTTTCCCTGAAACCTCCTCAAAATATCTGGGATCAATACCTTTCTTTTAAAGTTAAGAGGGCAGGATTTTTATAGGATGACACATATTAAAATTAGAATAAATAGAATAAAATTAAAATAAAGCTGGGACTCAACAGAATTGCCTTTTCTCTTTTCCCATCTCCTTTAATCTATTGCCCCCCATATTATTAGATCCTGTAAAGAATTTTGTTGTGGTAGTGGTTAGTTTCTTTTTCAGAAAAATCACTATTAAACATTTTGCAAATAATAAAAATGATCAGTTGCTTTTTATTTCATTCATTTTTAGTTATAACTTACATCGATATGATGACTTTAACCAAGGATATTTTTAATGCTAATTTTTCTGCAACAAAGAAGGACTGGAGATGTAAAAATGGAGTTTGTAGTGTATTTCCCCAGAGTGTAAGTGACAAAATAAAAGATACTAGATTCTATTATGATAAATGTTGGGGATATATTTTACTTCTCCCCCTGCTTAATGCCTTTCTCTCTGCAAAACAAATCCTTCAGTATTTAAAAAAAGAAAAAAAAAAGGAACAATTTTATACAATTTCACGAGATTTTCGTCTCAGACTATAAACTATGTTTATGAAGACCCTGAGTCACCTTTGAGCAGATTCAGGAGATACAAAGATTACAAAGATGGACAGGATCTTTTTTACAATTCGCTAGATCATCTGTAAATGTGTCCTGGCCAATGATAAAAAAAAAAAGAAAAATTATGAAGTTTCCAAAGCCAGAACTGTAACCATCTTTTCTCCCATCTCCTTCTGCAAACTCTACATACCATTTAGGTTTTAGCTGGGGACCGACTTTCTCCCTAAGAAGATCACAAAGTGATGACTTCCTTCTCTGATCTCTTGGCTCTAGGAGTGCTGTTGATTCAGCATTTCATTAGATGCCATTTCCCACTGGTATGACTTATATCTGACAGGATTGTAAACCCTCGGGCAGAATTGGAGGAAAATAAGTTCATATAATTTTTTTTGTATTTTCAGTCCTTAAAGTGAATATTTTGCTCAGTTAAATTGAATATCAAGTCTTGATTGTTCCTGGGTTTTAGGCTGAGACATTTAGGTAGTGAACAGCTAATAAACGTGCCTCGGGTTATGTCAGAAGAGAAATCAACTTTTAGGTGTGTTCACTATTGTTGAAAAAATCGTGTTAAATGTTTTACATATGCAATAATGATATTTTTCTTATTAAAATTTACTTTTAAATAACAGATTCTATTTTTCAAAAGCAATAATATTTGAAAGAGAGGACATGATGTCCTTAAAAATTCTGTTTGATTGTTAGATCTCCACCAGTAATATTGTTTCTTGAGCACTGATCTTGCCTCTTCAGGGAATTACTAAGGAAATGAGAGACCTAATTTTATAGATTACAATCAAATCAGATGATAAATACATATAAACACAGGTGATGCAAAATTTAAAAACCATGATTCAATATCAATTATGACTGGTTAATATCATCATTCCAGTAGATTTACCAAATGTAATATATGAAATTTCTAGGTATTTTGGAAGACTAAAAAAAAATGATCATTGAAGTTAGATTCTGGAAGTAAAAGTGTGGATGAATAGATTAAGTCAGATTTACCTGAGAAGGACAAATATTTAAGGACTTGACTTTTTTATAGAGCCAGTTTTTTAAAACCTAGTTGTGTGTGATTTTGGACTTTCCCTACTCAGTCTCAATGTTGGAGCTCTTTACTCTTCTAAATAGCTTTTTCTGGGAGCAAGAAAACTTGCTTGTTAGAGTTTCATTCTGTTAGGGAACCCCTTGTTGAATCCACCTTATTTCCTCCTTGACTTCACCCATGCAAATAAGGAGGAAACTCATTTGCAAAATATAAGGGCCAGAAAAGTTTGTTTGAATCCCACCAGTGAAAAAAAAGAGAGTTTATGCAAACGACTAGAAATTGCCTTAACTTTCTTACCACATTTTGTACCACACAATTAACACTGCCTAGATTTTTCCTATGAAAGAGATTTTTTTCATGGAATCATTATGGAGAAAAATAAACAAAATCCAAAAAAGTCTGTTAACTAAGAGCAACCACTTGTGAGATGATAATATTATTATCAAATAAATAATCACAGTAAATTCTTGTGAGGCATATGTTCAAAGCACTTTTTAATCCCTTTACATAATCTAAACCATTTAATCCTCATGACAGCATTATAAAGGGTACAATATTGACCTTGTTTTACAGATGAGAAAACTGAGGCAACGAGAGGTACCCAAGTTACACAGCTGGGATGTAGATCTCCCAAGATCAGATTTATCTTGCTGTAAAGTCTTCAAAGTGTTAAATTTTTCATTTTTATGCCATATGACCTTTCAAGAAATATTTTTATTCTCAATTATCACAATAAAGTTATATCAGTAAAAAAATGTCTTGAAATTATGATATTCCAAAATTCTGTCATCATAACTCAAATTCCCTTTCATTTAATCTTTCAAAGCATGAAATTGAATCTTCTCTTGGGGAGAAGAAACCCTTTCTGAAAGACTTCAATATTGGAAATGTTACTTTTAATGCCAGCAATGATTTAGAAGACTTATGGTGATTTTTTAAAATATCTGGATATATGTTCATTCATTCAGGCAGATAGTTACTAAGAGCTGGCGCTGTTATTGGCTCTCAGGATCCAGCAGGGAACCGAAGAAAGATCTGCCCTCATGGAACTCACTGAGAGGAGAGATTAGAGAATAAATAGAATTAGAATAGAATAGAATAGGATAGAATAGAATAGAATGCAACACAACATAGTACAATAGATGATAGATGGTGAGAAGTGCTAGAGAGAAAAATTAAACAGAATAAGGGTATATAGAACAAGGAAGAGGAGGCTGCTCCTTTAACAGGCCAGAAAGGGTTTTCTTGGTACAGTGATATTTGACCAGAAATTTGAATGAAGTGAAGAGGGGAGCCCAGACATACAAAACTGGCTTGCTAGGTTCAAGGATTGTTAGGATGGCTGACTGGGGTAAGGGAGAAATTGCTGTAGGAGATGCCATCTGTGAGGCAGCAGATGGTCAGATCATGGAGACTTGCAGGAGAATTTAACATACTCTTCCTTTTTACTCCGAGAGAGATGGGAAGCCATCCAAGGGTTTTCCGCAGAGGAGTGAAAAGAACTGACTTATTTTGTACAAGGATCACACCGACTCAGGGAAATATGGACTGGAGGGTTGGGTGAAATCCTGGAGCCCAGTTCCAGAGGCTGTTATATCACCTCAAGCAGTAGCTGATGGTGGCCTGGATCAGGATGGCAGGAGAGGACTTGTGAAAAGAGATTTCAAAGTTGTAAACTACAAGATTTTATAATATATTAGACATGGAATGTTGAAAAATCAAGGTGTGAAGGATGACCCTGTTCTATTGCAAAATGAAATGGGAAGTTTTATGCTTAGATGTGAAGACTAAATATTTGAAATTAGTTAAAATTATAAAACAGTTAAAATTCTTCTTAGACCCTGAATTTGTTAGATACTCAATTTAAAACTATTATTGACCATTACTTCTTTAGTGCCAGTGTTTTTGTTGTTATCCAACTTTTCCTTGAAGACACAACTTGATAAGTTAGCAAAATTCTCTAGCTTAGAAACAACAGTCCTTCTCCTTGAAACCTGTTTTGTTTGTTTGTTTGTTTGTTTGTTTGTTTTGTTTTGTTTTTTTAGTCTTCCAAATCTTGGATGTTCTCCCCTTTTGTCCTACTTCTTGAGCCATTCTTTCTTAGTCTTTTTTGCCGGCTCCTCTTCCTTGGCATTTCTTAAGTCCCAGTTCTTTCTTTGTATTTTTTACAAGCCATCTTTTTATATCCATCTGTAACTCTACTTGGACCAGCTGCACACACTAGAAAAACTTTAATTACTGCCTAAGTCCTGATGATGTAGGATTTTCTAGTCCTGCACTGTTCAGTATAATAGTTAAATCTGCTAGTGTTATATGCTAATAGGGGTACTATAGCTAAGAGTGAAAATATAGCTAATAGTGCTAATGGTGGTAGGATTATGGGTAATCCTACTGAACCCTGTATATGCTATGTATAACCTCTGTGTAACATATCTAAGTATATTGTATATACTATGTAATATCTATTGCATTTTTTCCTATACATGCCTATGATAAAGTTTAATTTAGAAATTAGGTATAGTAAGAGATTAACAACAATAACTAATAATAAAATAGAACAATTATAATAATATGCTATAATAAGAGTTATGTGAATGTGGTCCCTCTCTCTTTCAAAATATCTTATTGTATGATAGTCACCCTTCTTGTGATGGCATGAGATGATGGAATGCCTATGTGATGAAATGAAATGAAGTGAATGACATGGGCACTGGGATATAGCATTAGGCTACTATTGACCTTCTGACGATAGGTCAGAAGGAGGATCATCTACTTCTGGACTATGGGTGACTATGGGTAACAAACTGGAAAGTGAAACTTTGGATAAGGAGGATGGCTGTATAATAAAAGTGACAATTAAAATTGGTGAGGAAAATATGTACAATTTGGTAAAAATTGTTGTGGCAACCCGTTAACCACTTGGCAAGGATAAATTTAAAGCCTTAACCCAAACCCTAAAATAAAATTAATTCTCCAAATGGATTGAATATAAGTACATAATAAAGTTTAAAACTACTGGAAGAAGATACAAGTGCATATATATACAGGTGAGGAAAGCCCTTTCAGTGAAGACCCAAGGCAAAAATTGAAAGATAAATATTTTAAGATATCTGTATGGAAAAAGTACCACAATCCAAGTGAAAAAGCAAATGACAAGCAAGGAAAAATGTAACTATGTGTGACAAAAAGGGGTTAATGTATAAGATGTAGAAATCTTACAAACTGGTAATAAAAATAACATATAACAGGCAAGGTACAAAAAAATCAGAAATATAAATGATAATATATGGTGAAAAATATTTCATCTTACTAGTAATCATAACCATGAACGAAAGACTAGATATCCTCTCTCTTCTCATCAATTATCAGGCTGTCAAAGAGTTAAAGAAGGAAAATGCCCAGAATGGTTCACAGAAAAGAGATGGGCTCTCACAGATTGTTGGCAGGAGTAAAATTAGTAGAAACTTTCTAGAGTATAATTGGAAATAATGTATTTAATTCAGAAATTCCACTTCCAAGAATTTTTTCACTAATCAGATAGATTCATAAAGATAGAAATGTTAAGATATAAATAAAAAAATATTACTTATAATGTGAGAAAGCTGAAAATAATTTAAATGTACAGCTGTAGGTTATTGGTTTTGTAACTCATACATCATAAAATGTAATTCTCAATCATTACAAATGATGGTGTCAATCTATATTGATCAATATGTAGCATGTTGATGACATGTTGCTAAATGCTAAAGGTAGTTTTCCAAAAAATATGTTCCCCTATGATCCCACTTTAAAGATACATATTATTTCAGCCATGCATATTGAAAATAACATATAAAAATATTGTCCCAAATGCTCTAATGGTTCTATGCTATTGGTGGAAATATACTTAATAGCAGTCATGGTGGTAGAATTATGGGTAATTTTTTTCTGCTTGTTTTTATTTTTTGCATCTATCTTTCTACATAAACATGAGTAATCTAAATAATTTTAAAGTGCAATAAACAAACATATATTGAAATGTCATGATTCATAGCAAAGCTAGAAGCTTAGACCAGACGCTATGTTTATATTGCAAGAGCTCACTTGTGGCACATTTCTTCTCTACTTTCTGACACAGCGACACCTCTTGTCCAGACTCTCCACAGCACATCTATGTAGGTGCTTACATCGGAGCCCACAGACTGAATTCAGTTCAACTGCAGAGAGCGAGTTCTGCCTTGCTCCTCCTCAGGAAAACATGGCAGAATTGGCATTGTCTCACATTGGGTGCCTGAGCTCCAAAGAGATTTCTTAATCCCTTACAAAAGGATTCACTGGGATTTCCATGTGCTCTTGTTACAGCCTGGTCCTCCTTGCCCCCGAGAGGAGAGTTTGATTTCGAGTTCTTTATTCTAAAACAATTATTTTGTCTATTTTTAGAACTTCATTCTCAAACAATTATTAAAATACATAAGAGTTTTGCTCATTTGAATAAAAGCTCCCATTTATTTTTTAAGGAGTCTTGCAAGCTATGTTGGGCTCCTTTCATCTTCTCACATATTAGGAAAATAAGATTCAGAGATTTTACATGATTTTTTTTTCAAGGTCACAGCATGAGAATTCAAACTCAGCTATTTTTCTTTTAAATCTGAAGATCCATTTAATTTTATCACATAGCCTTCTACACCTGTCATTGAAAGCCATAGACTTTAACTAACGAGCAGAAGAGAAAACCCAGACACTTTTGATTGTAAAACATGATTCATAAGAAATTATAAATAATTACTTCATAAAATGCTTTCCAGCTTTTGTTTTTATTTTACAATTAGAAATAGCACAAAAGAGAAGAGAAAGGGAAAGTATTCTTTAAATTCCCTAAACAGACTGTTTTCTGAAAGCTGCTTCTTGCCCAAGATTTTTTTTTCTTTTAATTACTCGGCAAATGAAACTGGAATAAACACACTGTGAAATCTACTGATTTATATGTGTTACAGATGGTGTACTAGAAAGAAAACACTGAATTTAAGGAAAAAATATATGACACAGTGTTGCAAAGTATGCCACTCATCTAATCCATCTAGTATTCTTCAAATATAATGAAAATTATCCTTATATTTTAAAAACAATAATGTGGCTTATACCTTAAAAGTTTAAGGTGGAAAATATTTGTAAACCAAAGGTTTTCAGCTGTTTGTAAAAGCGTAATTTGGTATAATATTTTTCTGATGCTGAATGCTCCTAGTCCATTAACATCCAACCAGCAACAATGTCATGCTCTACGAGCATCATTGTCAAAGTGTCCAATCAATTTGTTTGTATTATGAATCATCCCCTATTCCTATTGGTTTTCTGCACATCAGCATTCAACTAATGGACTCAAAGTCCATGTTATGTATGTTAATCTAAAATTCCTCTGTGTACAACCTCTGCGGAAATAACTGAAAAGGAGAGCATATCGGTCCTACTACTTTCATGTTTGTGAAACCCAACAGTTGCACTCTCTGGGTCAATACCGAATGGAGATTTTTTCTAGTAGGTAATATAACTTTTCGTTACAAATTGGATCTGGCATGTGCTCTTGCAAATAGTCACATTTCTTTTTTTCTTGATTGATTCTTAAATTAGTTATTAATGCAAGGTCAATAGAGACTCCTTCAAGTCCTCCAGCTATGGGCATTGGTCAACACCCTGCTGAAATGCTGATCAATTTTATATTATTTCATTTGTCTTCTTCATGTTTGCAAAATTTCACTGGCATAGAGATCCATGGGTCTGCATACTGTTTTTTGATGAGTTATAAACAGTTATTCTCAATAAAATAATACATTTTAGAAAATTTGAAAAAGAAAAAAAATCACAGTTACCACATTAACACAATGATTATTTGTGTTTATTATCTTCTAGTCTTTTTTATTAATGAATCTTTAAAAAGTATATATTTTTCTAACAGGTGCCTTTTCTTTTTCCCCCCTTTGACTTGTAGATATCCATAATTGCAGGAATTGTAATCCTTGGTTCATGACAGCATTCTAATTATTGGTTCAAGCATGTACTTATTTGTAATACTGTAAAATCCTTCAGAAATTCACCACCATTCCCCCAAAAGCTATGAGCTTGACAATAACCTATAACACACACTGTATCTTGCATCCCTCTACCTGCCTTCCCCCACGGAAGTGGCATTCAGAATTCTATTGTTATTTTCCCTTACTTCATGTATATGAAATATATATATTTTGCATATGGTATATATATTATATACATTATAAATATATACACTTATTGTGTGTATATACATATATAAACTAAATTATACTTACATGTGGATCTAAAAAATACATATTTTATTTCTGACTTTATAAAAAGTTTAGTATACTGCATATAATCTTTTGGAATCTACTTTTTTCATTTAATAATCTCATTACTAAGACTTATTCATAATGCTGTATATCATTCTGTATCATTCATTATGACTTTGTATAGTAGAACACTGTGACTCTATCACACTTCTTTCATCTATTCTCACTTGGATGGGCATTTGGCTTGCCATTGTTATAGTCTTCATAACTATCTTCTATAGTTATATATAGTATATATATATATAACATATATAGTTATATAGTATATAACTATAGTCTTCATAACTATCAGTTTTAGTAGTTGCATGGTGTTCCATCAATTTTCCTAATCAATTGTCTATTTTTTTTAGTTGGTTGCTTTGATCAAGGTTGAAGTGAGCACCTTTGTACGAATAGGTTTTCTACACTAAATATTATACTTTAGGTAACTAGAAATGGAATTATTAAGTTGAAAGATATGAACATAATAGATATTTCTAATTTGCATTCTGAAGAACAACTCCAGTAATTATACAATTACTAGGTTGCCATAAGCGCTGACTTACCCATTTTTGATTGTTAATTTTTTTTTGATTGTTAATTTAAGAGATAGTTATGTTTTGTTTTTAGGCTACACTGACTTCAATCAATCAATATTGACATACTATAGAACTTAAGATTTGGAACCTTCTCTTCTGATCTGATAATCTTCCATTTGATGAGGAAAGGCATTAAGGTAAGACATTACAAAGATAAGACATTAAGAGTGACATAATGGCTTACAGCCTGGGTTGAAAGTCTAGTTTCAAAATCTGAATGGAATATATTATCAGTGAGCATTATTTACTCTTACTAAAGTGATCCCAACTTGGAAATGATGAAGCTGAAGCTCAAAGAAAAGGACAGACATTTCTACAACTTATGTAGTTCATTTTCTGTCACACTATATTGCTTTCCAACTGATCAAATATAAAACAGACCACCAAAACTTTCATTTCATTTTCATTTTGAATGATCTCTTTTCCACATTCCTGTAGGATTTATAATCCTGGCCTTGCCATGTACTCCTTAAATATGCTCCTATTATTGTTGTTGCTCTTTTTCATAAAGAACAATCTTTCCTTGCTGATTCCTCTCCCATGAATTCATCTCTCATAATAGGTTGAAGCGTGCTACGCCTAGCATAGTTTGTTAATCCAGACTTGCTGAGCTGACCTGTCAGAAGTTATAGTCTTTCCCCATTGAAGAAACTTCCCTATCATTCTTCTAAATCAAAGAATTATTAATTACATAGTTTTGATATCTCATTTTCAATACTCTTTTTTTTTACATTCTGTATGTTCAGTAATATTAATATTAACTACAGTTTGCATGACATTGTGGCATAATGTGTATTGCAGTGTGCTTGTATAATTCGTATAAATTTCTGCCACGATTTTTATGCCCTAGGAACGATCGCATGACTTGGCCAATGGAAACAGTAATAGGAACCTTCCCCGCCACCCTCAAGGCTCATACAGGGTGAGAACAGTTGCCAGGCACTCATGTAACACACTGCCACTCTCTTCTCAATAACCACAACCACAGACAATTGTCGTTCAGCCTGATTCATCCCTAACAAAGCAAACACATATTTAACACTTGGTCTTGATGACTAAAGTCAGCGATTTTACTCATCATAACTGCAAGTTCCCACCCTTTCCCTCCATGCCTGCAATCTGCGTCTGAATTGCCTGATGATTACCCTCCTCAGTTCATTTTGC
Source organism: Nasua narica (assembly GCA_028533885.1). NCBI lineage: Eukaryota > Metazoa > Chordata > Mammalia > Carnivora > Procyonidae > Nasua > Nasua narica. The sequence continues at coordinate 59,194,690 of CM052809.1, read as the reverse complement.
CCACTCTCATAAACCGTCGCCAATCCTTGTGGCCCTGTGCAAAAATAGACCCCTGGATGGGTCACTCATTGTGTGTCCAAATACTGGATAAGTTTGTAAAGCAAATTCGTATTTTCACTTCTGTCATATTTCTCCTAACCTCAACCTTTTCCTAAGGTTTTATTAAAAGGACTATGTCCATATAGAACGTGTTCTCTTTTTTTTTCTCCTTCTGATAGAGCAATTTCTTTGACTATAGAAAGATGAACTTCACACATTTATCACATAAAAGATTCTCAGCCTCTCTTCCTTAGTAACCTAACTAAGCATACAACATTTAGTTAGGAAAACCCTTTGCTGTATTAAATACATCCTTTCTTTGCAGCCCAGACAGTCTATGCATTTCCCAGAACACGGGCTGATTTCATGTGCACAAAAAGTGGACGGTGAGCCCTCAACACACTCTTCCCAATGGTAAGCCTTCTCTGCAGTATAATACAGAATGCATTTTCTCAAGGACTTCTCTGTATTTTGCAAACAAGAACTAAGGGTATTTGGTAGATGTGGAATCTGATTCACAGAAAGCTGAAATAACCAACCTGAGCCTAAATAGGCATTCCCTGGACAAGTTTGTTCAGAACCTTGACCTTTTAACTCTGTCTTTTGCTCTAATGTTATGTAGGATAAATTTTTTTTTTCACCCAGCCAGAAGAAAAAATAAAAAAGCTTTAACAAACATTTGAGAATGAATTGTTACCTCTTACTCATCTTGATATATAAACCCTTGACTGTCAATGCTAAGCAAGAAAATATCAAGGGAAGAAATTCAGTTATATTGAAACACCATCCACAAACACCACACAACAGGAAATGCAGACCACTTTAAACTGCTAAGTTCTAGTAGCTGTGAACTTCTGAATGGATTATGTGAGATAAAAGTTAATTTTGATATTGGTTGGACCTTAAAATATATCTTCCCATTGAAATTATGTGTATCTGCTGATTATGTTCTTGGCAAAGAATGAAAAAAAAAAAGCCTATTTAATGCAAAATAGACTTAAACGATGGTAATAATAGTACTATTTCCACTACACCTCACATGTTTCAGTGGGAGAAAACCTTTCCAGCTCCAGACTTTCATACCAGGACCACTTCAAAAGCAAATGTGACTGATTCTGTTGGTAGTAGGAGATACATAAGGGACAGGCCAAGTGACAAAAAAGCTAGAGATGCAAGCAGGTTTCAAAACCAGTATCTTAATTCTGCATTCCTATAGGATGAATGCCATTTTTTTTTATCTGCATAAAGGATGTAAGGATGTCAGACAGTCCTCAGGATCTCCGAATTGAGAAAGAAGGAGCAGTTACTCTCTGGCAAGTGGGAATCTGAATGCAAGCCATCCCTTATTCCACATATAGACCTGCCTTGTGTGTAAGAGAGCAGTCTCTCTGCTGGTGGCACAAGACTCAAGATAACACACAGGAAGGAAGTGTCATTGAGGAGGAGGAAACATATGGCAGGTTAAGTCTGGGTAAGGAACATCTTGATTTTGTAGAAAATGCACACCTAGTAGTCATAGTGAAGAATGATAAGTCATACTCAAGCCATGCCTTTAGTATTTAAGTGGGAAAATCTGCTTTGATCCCCAGTTTCCACATCTCTTAAAGGAGGATAGTAAATTCAATGATTTTTCAAGACCTTCTCAACTTCCACATGCTATCTTGTGCTGCCAGCATGCATACAAAATATAGTTGTAGGGAGGGGCCAAGCAGCAACCTGGCAGAGACCTATATATGGAAAACAGAGACCTGAGAAGTCACTGGGTACCAGCCAGAGCCCAGTGAAAAGCAGAATGCAAGGTGGAGAGTGGGACTTGGAACCAAGGTAGAGGCCATGCTCAAAGACCATTCTTTTGAAACTGCTTCCAAGGTAGCTTCATAGGTGAGCTGGCACCAAATGTCAGAGTATTGACCAAGACCCCTTTAAACACCTTCTCGTGTCTGGCCAGGATTTAGCCTAGAGATTATGGTAGAAAGAAGGCGCCCTCAACCATTGCATCATGTTGTGGTAGGGATTTCCAAACTCTTCATACTCTTCTTTTTTTTGACTTGGATTAACACTCTCTTGGTTTTGACTTTCCTCTTTCCTACCAACCCACAGGAATTTCCTACCACAGTAATTCATTATTTCTAGTGAAAATAAGCCACAGCCATTGGCCATGATGGGAAAAGCATAGGGTTGAGAGTTATGATCATGTTGGGAGAAGAAGAGAGGGTATTCAGTGACTGAGACTGGGCAGAACCTAAAAAATATATTGACCATCTGATTGTTTTTAGCCAAATACAGTATTAGATTATATGGTCTATCTTGCATGGAGTTAGCTTTAAATGTATTTAGCTATTAAATTAAGAGGTATGGGAGCCTGGGTGGCTCAGTGGGTTAAAGCCTCTGCCTTCGGCTCAGGTCATGATCCCAGGGTCCTGGGATCGAGTCCCGCATCAGGCTCTATGCTCGGCGGGGAGCCGGCTTCCCCCTTTCTCTCTGCCTGCTTCTGCCTACTTGTGATCTCTCTCTCTCTCTCTGTCAAATAAATAGATAAAATCTTTAAAAAAATACTCATTTAAATGAAGAGGTATACTATATCCAAAGTATTAGAAGTACCTATTTTAATATCATTGGTAAAAATTTCCTGTTTTTATCCATGGTCTTGAAACATATAAATACATTGGTATATTATGTCATGAAGTCTTCTGATGTTTCCCCTCAGTTCATGTTGTTATTGCACACATGACTTTAGAAAACATTTTGTACACTGCTAAGATAAGACAAATATTTATGAGAATTTACTGCATTGTTCTACCTATAATATTCTTCAGTAGGTAGATGATTATCTACTAATTAAAATTAAGATTTAGAGATTTAAAGAAAAAAAGACATAATTCGTTACTCAGCAGTTGGTAAGAATAATCATATTACAAAGAAGCAGAAGAGATAAATCAATATGGAAAATCATTTAAACTTAGAAACACATTTTCCTTTAGAATCTATATAATTGATAAGAAGTTTTGGGGCACCTGGGTGGCTCAGTGGCTTAAAGCCTCTGCCTTCAGCTCAGGTCATGATCTCAGGGTCCTGGGATCGAGCCCCGCATCGGGCTCTCTGCTTGGCAGGGAACCTGCTTCTGTTTCCTGTTCAGCGGTTGAGAAACCTCCATGGCATATTCACAGACAATGATGTTTAGGCTCTAGGTGACTGAGCCTGATATTTAAAAGAAAAAAATCAGTTTTAGTAACAAATCAAAGTTTCACTAACACCTGGAACACAACCATAGACTTTCATGAGACAATCACCTCTACCATAAATGAGTAGAAAAGATTTAATAGGGACAAAAGTAATTTTTCTCCTAAATTAATTGTTAGAAATTTCAACTCCTATGGAATCTCACAGGAGGTAAGATATTAAAGAGAGATTTATGTCAACTATACATCATAAGAAAAAAAGGGAGAGGTTTGGCTTACAAGATAGAAATATGAAGCTAAGTTATAAAATGGGGTTCAATTATAAAATGGGGTATTTAAGCATGACCAATATAAGAGCAAGGATTCTTAAATAAAAAGTTGTAATAAGTTAGATGTGAGTTTTCAGTGCAGTGTGAGAATCAAATAATCATAAATTTGGATATCGAGCCTGCAGGAAGGAGAAAATTCAACTAATATTTATTAAGAACCTAAAACAAGCCTGGTGCTCTTATATCCTTACATATTTATTAGTTCATTTTAATTCTCATGGATTAATATTAATATCTACAAAATGGCAGACAAAGAAACTGAGGGTCTAAGAAATCAAACAAATTTGTTTAAAATCATATGCTTTGTCCTTCTGATTACATGAAACAGTGCTCCAAATCCGTGGTATGCACAGGACAATCCTACATTGCTCCTATGTTCTTTTAGGCATCTTATGACTTGAAATATTTGAAGACGTTTATCATTTACAAAGATGAAAGTTCCATCTATTAAATAAGATTTGTAGTCAAAACAAGTGCGGTGTTTTGGCATTTGACCCTGAGCAAGTTGCATTATGGATGTCCTCCACACTGTGTCCCATTTTGACACGGTGCGCCATTTGCCTCATATATAAAGAATTATTTATGTATTTGAGAGAGTGAATGAAAGAATGAGCAGGAGGCGCAGAGGAAGAGGGAGAGAGAATCTCAAGCAGACTCTGCTGCTCAGCATGGAGCCTGACATGGGGCTCCATCTCATGACTCAGAGATCATGTCCTGAGCTGAAACCAAGAGTCAGAAGCTTAACTGACTGCACCACCCATGCACCCCTTCCTCACCCATAAAATGGGCACAGGAGTAGAACCGACCCATAGGCTGCTATGAGAGTGAAATGACATAAGGTATGTTAGAGGCTGTGAAAGAGATTGAAAAATAAGAAATGATTAATAAATTATCATTTACTCTTTTTTTTAAAATATTTTTTATTTATTTATTAGAGAGAGAGTGAGAATGAGAGGGGAGAAGGTCAGAGGGAGAAGCAGACTTCCCGGAGAGCCGGGAGTCCGATATGGGACTCGATCCCGGGACTCCGGGATCATGACCCGAGCCGAAGGCAGCCGCTCAACCAACTGAGCCACCCAGGCGCCCTCATTTACTCTTATGACTATCTTTTCAGATATTTCATTGGTTTAAATAACCTTTTTTAATTATAGAAAACAGGAAATCTGCTTAAATAAAACACAAACTTGCTCCTGTAAACATTAAACCTTTCAAGGGAAAAGCTCAAAGCACCTGACTAGTGTTGAGAATGATCTTTAGATAAAGCAAAGCCAATCATTCTATTGCAGGTCCTCCCTAACCCAGATAATTAAGCCTTTGGAAGATTTCAAGTAGGACTAGATAGCAAATTATAAAGTAGTAAGTGAACACACCGCATATATTGAAGACTGAAAAGATGATCCAATAATTATGTCATGTTTACCTTAAAGTGTTAAATAGACTTTGGACACCTTAAAATCATTTCTACTTTAACTTCCTTAGTGCCTAAAACTGGATACAAACTGATGATACTCTCACAGGGAAACAGTTTCTTTTCACGTTTTTGTGAAAGCATTTTGAAAAGTTGAAAAGCATTTTGAAAAGTTGCAAGTAATGTATTATCATAAGAAAGTGTCAAACTAGGAAGCAATGAGCTTTTCTATATGGTAAATTCTGAACACTATAAATAACCTGTAAAAAAATGACAGTAAATATGTAATGTAAATAGACTTCTGGAGACTGAGTGGAAAGTAGAAATTTCACTTAAGATTATACACATGTTCTAGGATAACCTTACATGCAAGGGTTTCTTAGGCTATTTGAGAAAAATGAGACAGCAGTTTCCTGATCAGCTTGCTCGGAGGGCAGATGTACCAGGGGAGAGCCCATTGGCTCTAGTTTGTTTTTTCTCTTGATTTCAACTACTTGTTTCCAGTCCTGTGCATTAAGGGGAAGGGAAGATAAAAGACTTGAAGAAGCTTGGTCAGAATATCCATGAGGTATTTTGCGTGTGTGTTTTCTTTAAATACAGCAAAAATTGTGACATATGCTTTTAAACAGCTAAACTCATGCTTTTTGAACTTCAGCAAAAAACTATGAGCCTCACATTATGAGGATAATTTAGTAGAAGCAATGGCTTGGAAGAGGGAGGAATTTCAAATAAAGGAAATGAATTCCTTTTCTGCTGTAGTGGAAAGAGGTAGATGAGTCTCGTGAACAGGAGACAAATGTTCAGACTTGATCACCTTCAGACAATCCATGTTATTAAAAATAACATTTGGAAATACTGAAGTTGTAGTTCTTAGATATAGCTACAAAGCCAATGTTTGTTGTAACTAATGATTTAAACATCTCTGAAAAACACTTAGCATTTCATAAGAACCTAAGTGATGAAACTTAGAATGAGTAGCTAGATATTTTTAGCAATCACTTCCATGAAAAAATAATCAACATGAAAACAGTAACAAAAGCAACAAACTGTCTGTCTTCACAGTCTGCATTGGAAGCAAAGAGCTTTGCTTTCTTAGAGATGTTGTCAGAAGCGCTGCCCTGCTTGCTCCAGAGAGCTGCTCGCATGCTTTTCACATGAGATGGCTCCATAACCCAAGAAATTTATAGAGGAAACATGAAGAATTTATTAATAATTTTAACATGATCCTTTCCAAATGTCTTCATTGATTACTAAAGATAAGCCATCTCCCTTGTTTCAAAGGAGATAAGCCATCTCCTTTGTTTCTCCCAAAAAATTCATCAAGAATTTTTTAAGTGCTCATTACAGCCCAACTAAGGGAACAATCTGTCTTGTCATTAGGTTTTTAATGCATTCATAAGACATGTTGCAGCCCTAACAACATCCCTAACAACAAATGGAGTGAATTCCATTCGACTTTTTCTCTACCCACAGTGCTGGCTGCATCAATTATCAGGGTTGAAAAATGATGTTTGGGTGTCATTCTCAAAGTAAAAAAGGGCTTGACCTTGTCAATCTGGTCACAATAAAAGGGTCCAGTATGACCTTGGAGTAGAGTTTAGAGAAGTTGGGCAGATGGAAGACAAATAAAAATATTGCTAGTTGAATTGCAAAACTGTAAGAGTGGCAATTTTGTTGGATATACAACTAGAAACAATGAAATAATAGTGTAGAGCCATAAGATTTCATTTGGAAATTTATTCTGAATAATTCAGACAACCAATAATTTAACGACCAAGAGGAACATAGCATCAGTATATGTTTTATTTCTGGTTTAGAATATGTGTTGTCTTTTAGTTTAACATTATTTCATTTTGGTGTAGAAGTTCTCAATTATGTACTTCTTCCAGTAATTTCTCATAGGATGAATTAGGGAGTTGTCCCATTGCATTTGAAGATTTCCTCCAGTGCCCTGAGGCTCTTTCTCCCCTATCCAGCATTTAATTCCTCAGAATTTTCATTCCTTCTGGTTGTATAGCATAATGTATGAATGTCCCTTTAAACTGTGTTCCTGGAGTTGTTCCTTGTTCTTGGACTGCAAGTAGACACTAAATATTTAGCCATTAGTGTCTCATAGAAGTACATGTCCATTTTTTTTTCATGTTGGATGTCACCAATTAAAACTTTAATTTTTGAAGGAAGAATGTATTCATTTAATCAAGATTTAATAAGTGTATGTTATATGCGAGGAGTGATGTATATAATAGATACTGGAGATAGACCTGTGAAACAAATTGCAATCCCTGCTATCATACAACTTATGTTTTGTTGCAAAGAAGATGAAAAATAAAGTTAAGTAAAATAAGAAGTATGTAAGATAGTTGATAGATGTTAAAGAGAAAAATTAAGCAGGGAGGGGAGACAGTGGTCACTGGATAAAGTAGGGGTTGGTTCTGGGTAGATCTTGCCACAAAGAACACATCTGAGTAAATTTCCAAATGAGGCAAGTCAGGGAGCCATCAGGATCTTGGGAAGAGTGTTCCAGGCAGAGGCACAAACATGGGAGACTGATGTTTGGTGGCAGAATCAGTGTTTCTAGAACTTAGAGCTTGAAGGAGGAATCAAGGTCTTAGAGGGAAAGGTATGAGTGTTGGGGTGAAGAAGAGGGAGGCAGATTGTTTAGTACTTTGTTGGCCATTCCAAGGACGTCAGTCTTTTTTCAAGTGAGCAGGAAGCCACTGGAATAGAATCTGAGGGAATTTTAGTCTTCTCTTTAACAATCGTAATGCTCTGAGGATTTTTAAATTGGAGATATTAAGGAACTATAATTCAATCATTTTATAAGTAGATTAAAACCTCCTAGCTGCTTGCTTTATGTAATATGATGTGTAAATTTTAAAATAGATCCCTTTATGTTAAATCTGTCAGGCTACAAATAATTATTTTTGTTTCTGGAAGCAGGAAGTTGAATTAGCCAATTTTACTGAGCCCACAGCATTTCGCTTGCTATTCAGAAACTTAACATGAAGCAGGGCCAGAGTGCTATGTAGTTGAGATGCTATGCACGTTAAAGAGATTCAATTAGTAATCTGGCTCAGTGAAAAATTTCTATGTTACAACAGGAACTGTAAATTCCAGAAAGAAGATAAAGAAAAAATATCTTTGAAAACACAATTTAGGGACGCCTGGGTGGCTCAGTTGGTTAAGCAGCTGCCTTCGGCTCAGGTCATGGTCCCAGGATCCTGGGATCGAGTCCCACCTCGGGCTCCTTGCTCGGCAGGGAGCCTGCTCCTCTCTCTGCCTCTGCCTGCCTCTCTGCCTGCTTGTGTTCTCTCTCTGTTAAAATAAAATAAATAAAATCTTTAAAAAAAAAAAAAAAAAAAAAAAGAAAACACAATTTAATATGAAAGTTTTCTTTTTACCAGTAAAAGTTTTAGAGTCTTCCTAATACTTGTGAACAATTATTTATTGCTTACTAAGTTTAGATATTGAAAAAACTCTTTATGTTTATTATCTTTGTCACACAACTATTATTTCCTAATATTATTATGATGTATTAATATCACCATTCTATTAGTAATAGTATCTGTTATTATAGTAGAAATGAAAAATCAAGCTTGAACTTAGGGAGGTCAAGCAATTTTTATAGTGCAGAAGAGCCAGAGTTGGTTTCTCAACCCAGTTTTGCTGACCCTAGAGTCTACACACTATGGAAAACTGCCTCTGCTTTATAAAGTTAACATTGGCAACCTTAGAAATCAACTTGCAGAGCTGTTATGCATGGAGGCATTTAATGCTATGATTATAACATACTGCTTGTATGTGCGTGACACATGGAGTCCATAAAATGCTAGTTCCCTCACCATTTCCCCTCATAATTGGTAAAAACATTTCTTATTTTAAAAAGAGCAATAGAAGACTGCATGTGGAGTCTGTTTAAAGAATGTGCTTCCTTTTTTATAAACACTTTTACAGTACTGGGCATGATTTCATAGGGAAATGCACTCCTCCTGTTGATGCTTATGGTAATTCTCTACAACAACAGTGTAGATGGTACACACATAATGGTAATTTTAGAGTGGAAACATATCAATCACAATTTGTACATATAATTTTGGAAGACATAGTGTGCTATACAGTGTCTCCAAGGAATGTGTTTGTTCTGCAAGAAAATTAAATGCTTCTCCACAATAAATGTTACTGAATGTATCACCACTGTGTTCTACCTTGCACTCAAACTCCTTGCAAAACTGGAGTTTGACAGGTATACATTTGACAACTCTGAACCATCTAGAATCTTGACCCCTATTCAAAAATATTCCTCTTTTGTACAACTAAAACCAGGCTCTCATTTCTTTGGGGGGGGGCATAACTTATTTTCAGCTTCTATCCCCATATTTTACCTTTGTGTCATGTCAAGTCATTGTTAATTTTTCCCCTCAATTACCCCATTCAAACACTGGAAGGCACATAAATTGTAACCTGTGTCTAATAGCATCCTCGGAGTCCATGTCATGGGACTAACTTATAATGAGATCTTTTTGGCTTCTCCAGCAAAACTAAATCTTCTTGGATAATATCCAAGACATATCTGTCTTATATCAAATTCTGCTCTAGAGAATGCGGTAATACAAATGTGGACAACAGTAAATACGTCTCCAGGTTCAGTAAAACAGTAACTTTAATTAAATATTAATTTGTTGCCTATAATACTTTACAGTTTTTAAAAAGATTTCAAATATATTATCTCATTCTTCACAGCAGTCCTGGGTAATAGGTAGTATTGAAATTACACTCACATTTTACCCATGAGGAAACTAAGACTCTAAGACAATAAGCAACCTGTCTAAAGTTAGACACCTGGAAAGAATTAAAGATGGTTTCAAGTTGAGGTATTCTGACTCTTATTTCAGAACTCTTCTCACCACACCATTAAGTCTAAGTGAAAAAGTTGAGGTGAGGTCACTCATAAACTTGTGGGCAAAATGTAAGTACAATATTTTCTTTGGGACCAAATATACCAAGAAATCTTGGAGTCATTCTTTGCTTGGCAATATAGATTTTGCCTGCAACTGTCAAATTGCATTCTGCTGAGAGTACATTCTGCATTTTTTTCCAGAAGATTTTTTCAGAGTATCAAAAACTCAAGAATTATGAGTAACAAAGGTAAACTAGCCCAACCAGCTATAAAACAGTGAAATAAAATTAACAATAATTTTTAAAATATAGTACTGACACAAGATTAGCATGGAACTGTTCAGAAATAGACCCATATATATTTTAAAAATTTAATATATTCCAGAGGAAATAGCCGTGGAAAAGTCAAATTATTGGAAAATTGGTATTGTAAAAATTATCCATCTTCTCTATCCATCTCACGACAGAGAAATATATTCCAAATGGATTAAAGACTTAAAATGTATAGGTAATAATTTAACAAATTGATATTGCTGACTACAGTTGCCTGTGTTGGAGGCTACATAGCCCAGGAGTTATACTCACATGGACTGGCACAACCTCTTAGGTGGGGAATATTAGCACCCATGACTGGTTCTTGGTTGGGGAAGCATAATTTAAATGAGAAAGATATATAAAAATCACATAAGAAGTGAATGATGGGTTTAACTACATAAACACATTTGATTGCTATAGATCAAATATAAAATTAAAAGATAAACAAGAACTGGTAAGAACATTGGCCACAAATACAATAAGCTCATAAGATTGATGTATGAAATATACATATGTATGTAATGACCTTAAATTTAGCTTTACAATGCCCAAACCAACCAGACACTATTCATTACTTACATAAGTTAGGGCAGTGCTAAAAGGTATAAGAAAAAGACTCAACAAGGTAAAATGGCTCAAACATAATATATGCAAACATTCTTAAATTTTTTTGTACCGGGGGCATCTTCGCAGTTTGGTGAAGCTTAGGACCTCTTTTCCGAATAACTTTTTAAAAATTTTACTTATTTACTTGAAAGAGAGAGAGAGAGAGCATGAGCGAAGGGAGGGGTAAAGGGAAAGGGAGAAGCAGATTCCCCACTAAGCAGGGAGCCCAATGCAGGGCTCCATCCCGGGACTTGGACATCATGACCTGAACTGAACGTAGATACTTAATCAACTGAGGTACCCAGGAGCCCCATCAGAGAATGTTTTTAAATACATAAAATAGAATTTAAAGGATGTCAAAAGAAACCAATTAAATTGAAGTGGAATACTAAAATACTACAAGAACATGTGATAAAATAATAAAAGTGCTTCTTTATCAAAACATTAAATAACAAAATATAACAGCTAGAAAAGCTGTGCAGACAGGAAGAAGAGGAAAATATGGGCTTTGATGAGTAGGTAGTAGTCTTTGCCAAATCAAATTAGCAATTTGATTTTTGATGACTATACCCAATGAGGTAAAGTTTAGAGTGAGGAAGTGAGAACTGTTGTGGAAATAAATTATGAAAAGAAACATTTTGGAGAGTGAACTGCCAAGATGGATCCAGCGTTTGAAAATTGTTCAAACTCTTGGATCCACTAATTCAATTTCTATGAATTTTTCTCAAGAATACAAACTAACAGAAAAATTAGGCACAAATTGTTCATAGCAGCATTAATTGAAACAATATACTTATTATCAATTATAATAGATATGTTTACAATAGCCAAAATAAATTAGTATTGTCAATGAAATTGAGGTACATCATCATATCATAGACTATTATGCTTTTGAGTTGTAATAAGTAATAGTTGAAACTTCTTGAATACTTAGAGATTTTAGACATTTTGCTAACTATTTTATGTCCTTTGAGTCTTTCCAGTCACCTGGTGAGATATTTTCTTGATCTCATTTCAAAGGTGGAAAAACTGAACCTCAGCAAGACGAAGTGTTTTGCTGAGGATTTTACATTTTACAAGAGAAAAAATCCACTGTCTTTTTTTTTTTTAAGATTTTATTTATTTGAGATAGAGACAGTGAGAGAGAGCCTGAGAGGGGAGAAGGTCAGAGGGAGAAGCAGACTCCCCATGGAGCCGGGAGCCCGATGTAGGACTCGATCCCAGGACTCCGGGATCATGACCCGAGCCGAAGGCAGTCGCTTAACCAACTGAGCCACCCAGGCGCCCCCACTGTCTTTTTCTTGCTTACTAACAGGTCTCCAATTTTGAGTTTGCAATGAGCTCAGCTGAAAATACTGAGCCAGTAACTAACACAAGTGAGGTTGGCTGCATGACTAATTGTGGTCAATTTAAGCAGAGATTGCTATTCTAAAGGAAGACTTAACAGAACAAGACTTTTCAGCCTTTTGACCCTCACCTTTCCCCTTTTCTTCTCCCAAAGGGGTAAGTGAAGCCTGTATGTGTAGTAGTCATCTTAGAACCATGGCTGAAAACCACAAGCTAAGAATGGCAGGACAGGAGGCTAGGAGAAGCCTGGACCTGAGGAAACTATTGAGGACTGCACAAGCCCATGTTTGCGTAAGTCCCTGAACTGTGTTTGATTAAGTCACAGAAGTTACATTATTAGTTAAGTGCAGCCAAACACAATTCTATTTGATCTAGCTGGTCAGTGGAAAAATCGGGACTTAGGCTCAGATCTATCTGACCCAAAGATCTTTTAAGTACTAGTATATACTGATTTTGTGTTTATTCGCTAATGTTAACTTTAAAAAGTAGGATATTAAAATTGTATATATATGTATGCTATCCACTATATTAATATGCGTAGAAAGAATACAGGAAGAGACCAAAATTTTAATAATTGTTGTCTCTCGGTGGCAGGATTATGAGGGTTAATTTAAAAAAATAACTTTATTAGGAGATTTTGTTATTATAAATGTAATTTGTGCATATTGTGGATAATTTGCAATTTGAAGGACAGAACAAAGGAAAATGTAAAATGTGCTACCTTACAATTTTCCCTACACTTATATTTTTAAATTGTATACACTATTTTGTATCCTGCTGTTTTTACTTACTATTATAGGCATTTCTCATTGTTATCAAATATTTTAGAAATGCCATGTTAATGGCTGCCTATTATTCCAGCATGTGGATGAGTACAAATTGTTTAAACATTCTTCAGTGGGAAATTTTAAACTCATTAAAATTTTCAATAATAGAAATAATGCTTTGGGAACAACTAAGTTTATACATCTTTGTCTGTTTCACTGACAGTTTTCTTAACATAAGTTCTTCAGAGTAAGACTTCTGAGAATTTTGTTGTTACTATCAGGAACTTTTTAATAGGTGCTTCAGAAATATTGCAAAAATACCTGTACCATGCGTGTGAGTGTTTCATCATTTGAAGGCCTTGAGAGTGTCCCCCTGCCTTTATTCACCTCCAGCTGATTGGTTAAATGGATTTCCAGAGTCTGTTATTTTATGTTAATTAAAATATCCCTTGGTGAACAGTGACAGAATTACTGATTGAATCAAAAATACTTATAATGTGTACATAAGGGAATCAAAGGAAAGTGACAGAGCTGAAATTTCTCTTACTTCTGGTAGGAGTTTTCACCTATATTATAAGGTAATTCAAAGATGCCATAATAACATAGAGTAAGAAGATGTTAAGAATAGAAGATTTTCGTCCATCATTAACAGCCTTTCCCTAAATCTTTTTCCTTAAAATAGCCAGTGAAAGTGAAAGATATATATGGATATAAATAAATGAATATGTTTACATTGAGCTTGTATTTTAATTTTTATTTTATTTTATTTTTTTAAGATTTTATTTATTTATTTGACAAAGAGAGAGAGATCAGAAGTAGGCAGAGAGGCAGGCAGAGGAAGAAGGGGAAGCAGGTTCCCTGCTGAGCAGAGATTTCCCCATGATGTGGGGCTCAATCCCAGGACCCTGAGATCATGACCTGAGCCAAAGGCAGAGGCTTTAATCCACTGAGCCATCCAGGTGCCCCTGAACTTGTATTTTTTAAAAATTTTTCATTAATGAGGTACATGGCAAAAGTCAAGGAAGCAGTTTTTAAAATTAATTTATATTATTGGTTCTAATTTTTAAGATAATAATTCCTTTAAAAAAATAGATTCCAATGACCTAAAAATACTTACTTAAAAAGCCAAATCATAAGTCTCCAATATATGTTCAACATACATGTGTTAAAGTGAGTTGCTATTTAATATGGCCAATATAGGCAATATATATTTCCATGTATCTACATATTGACACTTCCCCATTTTTATAAATTGTTACTTCAGTTGCACAGAATTAGAGTTAATGTAACCTATAGTCCATTATATTCTCTCATTAGCAGTCTATGCATGTCCTATGTTTTAGTTATTATTTATTCATTATTTTAAATAGTAAAATAAACACTTATGAACCCACGACCCAAAATAAAAGCTAGGAACTGAACAATAATCTAGTGTATGATTTTCTCCAACATCCCATTCCCTTGCCATCCCATGGTTTTATTTTCATCCAGATGTCAATAGACTATTCATATTTTGTTTTATTTATTTATTTATTTATTTAAATTAACCAATTAATTAATTAATTTGAGAGAAAGAAAGCACAAGTATGGGGGAGGGGCAGAGGCAGAGGGAGAAGCAGACTCCCCGCTGAGCAGAGAGCCCCATGCGAGACTAGATCCCAAGCCTCCGAGATCATGACCTGAGCCAAAGGCAGATGCTTAACCGACTGGACCACCCAGGCGCCCCATATTTTGTTTCTTAAACTGTGTCTCCATGTTTTCAAATTCTGAAAACCATTTTTAATCTTCAGATTAGTTTTCAAGTGAATACTTTGGCTGTTTCAAATTGAAATGGTAAAGGTTTTTTTTTTTTCTGTTTTAGAATCTAATCTGATGTCATATTTGAAGTCCAATCCAAGTAAATAGTCATAAGTATGTTGAACAGGTCTTTGAAGCTTTGTAACGCAAATCCTCCAAATGGTGTCCTTTCAGCTCTAACACATTTAAAATTTCCATGAATCTTCCCTTGGATCTAAGGCAGTAAAAGCCAGAAAGGGCTTATAATAATAATAGGCTTATTTTAATTACGTTCAGTAAATATTTATTAAGCACCTAGCAAGTAGGGTGCATAGAGTTTGGCATTGGGGGTGGTGGTGGTGGTGACTCAAAATGACTAGGATAATGGCTTCTTACTAAGGAGTTTAAGTTCTAAGAGAGAACCTAGAAACAGAACCAAACACATATGGAAACTAAACGTATGAGAGATTAGGTCAATGGGAAAACATGGGTTATTCAATATGTGGTTTTGAGATAATTATTATTGGCATAATTATTAAATGAGATTATTATTCAATAATAGAAATTATAGGAATGACATGGAAAATGTGACATTTAAGGTGGACCTTCAAGGCTGAGTGGGATTACAATAGGTCTAAGAGACGCAGGTGGAAATTTGGGAGGAGTTTTTCCAAAATGTTATTTTCAAGCAAGGTGACTAGTTCATCCTGGTGGTTTTGTGCTTTCTGGTTCTAACACTGAAAGTCCCAAGTCATGGGAAAAGGATAAATCAGGACAATTGTTCACCTACAAAGGGAGTGGTAACCATACTTTCCCTACCACTCTTTCCACCAAGAAGCAAACACATAGTTCTATAAAACCAGACAATAGGTGTCAGCTTTAGGAAACTGAACTCAGCCTTTCCTGGCTCTCCCACCTTCTCTGAAAAGCGAGGTTTAAGATTCCAAAGTTCCTTGTCCTTCTCTGTTGCCTCCAGCAGCACTTCTGTTGAAGCTTACACGGGCTTCAAACTCTTTCACTGCTAAGATGTCAAATTTGGGCCTTTCTCTGATGACTACCTCCCATTCTGCTTGGGGTCAGTCCTCCATCTCTGCCTGTGTTGTTTGACTTAAGCCACACAGTTAACTTCTCTCAACTTTTTTTCTTTGCTGGAAAATGGGAGATAATGTTGCCTCCTATTTCATAGGGTCCTTGTGGAAGAAAATGAGATCACTCATGAAATACTGTTTTAAAAAAGGAGCAAGTTCCAGAATCGCATGTTCAGTATGATCCTACTTTTGTTTAAAAAAACATATATTGAGCATGTTGTTGTGTATTAGTTTATAAATGCAGTGAAAAGAAGAAAACCAGACTCTAAACAATGGTTACGTTTTAGGAAGGGTATGAACAAGGGGAGACATGCTAGGTAAATGATCTCCACATTCTGTCTTTGAATTTTGTGAATATTCTACAATAAATTTAGGTTATATTTTAATTATAATGTAAATGAAATCAATACAAAAATGAACAAACAAAAAGACTTCACAGGGGAGTTGGCATTTGAATGAGTCTTAATGACTACATACACCTTATGTTGAAGATAAGGAAGGGTTTCCCAGCACACAGAGTAGTGGGAGTCACAGAATCGATAGGGCATTGCTGCCGGAACCCTACAGAAATCCCGAATGCTGAGGGGATGCGTACAAACAGAAATGCAGGTGGGAAGTCACAAGACAGGAGGCTGGAGAGTTGGCCAAGGCTGGATCTGGGTGTCCTTTGAATGTCATCCTCAGGAATCTGAACTTTATCTTTAGAGTAATGGGAAAGCATTCAATGGTAATATAAACAGGAAAAATAATAGAAGATGCATTTTAGGATGCTTCTGTATTGAGGGGTGAGAGGGTGGATAAGACTGTAAATTTGAAAAGGAAGTCAGAAACTTCCGGTAGTCACAACAAAAGATGACAAAGGCCTGGTTTATCACCTGAGACCAAATAATATCTGTCACTTATACGCTATAACTAATATTAGGAGCTAGCATTTACTGAGATATTTGTTTAGAGCTAATATTAGCCAACCTTAAATCGGCTAAGAATCATAAATGGCTATCTCATTTATTTCACACAAAATCTCTGTAAGATAGGGACTATTAATATTACAAATATGTAAATGAGGAAACCAGGATTCAGAGGGGCTAAGATACATGCCCAAGCACACCTTAGATAATAAATGGTGTGACTAGGATCTGAATCCACACAACTTGCTTTCTTGGACATACTTTGAGGTAGTCATAAACCCTTAAAAGGGTCCTCAGTGTCAGAAAAATTGCACTAGATAGACTTAAACAGGCATGGAAGATTTCTTTCTTTTTTTTTTTAATAGTTTTTTTTCCTCCCCAAATTTGTTTTTTTTAATTTTTCAGTGTTACAAGATTGATTGTTCATGCACCACACCCAGTGCTCCATGCAGTACGTGCCCTTCTTGATACCCACCACCAGGCTCACCCCCCCCCTCCAAAACCCTCAGTTTGTTGCTCAGTCCACAGTCTCTCATGGTTCATCACCCCCTCCGATTTCCCCCCATTCGCCCTTCCTTTCCTTCTCACGATGCCCTCCATGATTTTCTTTATACTCCACACGTAAGTGAGACCATAAGATAATTGCCTCTCTCCGCTTGACTTATTTCACTCCGCATAATCTCTTCTAGTCCTGTCCATGTTGATACAAAAGTTTCCATCAGAAAGGATGAATATCCAACTTTTGTATCGGCATGGAAGATTTCTTTAAGACTATTGCAGTATGGGAAAAAGACCGATCTCATTTCCACTGAGACAAAAAGCAGAGGGTTTTTAAGTGCTGGGGTAAGCCATCAGAAAAAAATTGCTGAGGGGTGTTAGGGGGAAGGTCCATCAGAGTGATTAGGTAATCTGTGTTTGTTAATTGCTGCTTATTTAAGTTAGGCTCCCACTTTCTCTCCAAGACTGGGAGAGAGAGATGCTATGTCCCTTGATGTTTACATTTCAATGTGATGGCTCTCAGGTCCCTGACAAAGGACATTTACTGGGTTGTAAAATTGGCAAAAGTGTGGGAGGAGACTTACATCTCAAAGGGGCAAAGAAAGATCTTAGAACTTCAAGTTTGCTAAACTAAATGCTCTAAGAGAAGGGAGGTCAAGAACCTAGAGTCAAGAAGAAGCCTGTCCCAAGTTTAGTCAAGCTGAGGGGAACATTAACCTCTTCTTTATCATCAGGTGTTGGGAAGTATGGGATGCAGTAAAATTCAGCACGTTAGTCCTCATTCTCCTGAGGAAATCCAGGAGAATGTCATGTAAGGCATTCAGTACATAATCCATTTTAAATTAAATATATGTGTATATTTTAAAAGTTAACACACCAATCTATCCATATTGAACAACGTAATACACAACTTTAAACAGAAGACCATAGTGAACCAAATGACTTTAGAGCAACAAAGGTAATACTCAACATTTGTTCAGTATTTATTATGTATCAGACATGAAGCTTAAGTATTTCTCATATCCTCCTAAGAACAATCCTGAGAGGTAGGTTCAATAATTACCTTCATTTTATGGACGGGGAAACAGGTTCTTAGAAGGGCATACAATTTGTAAATAATTTGTCTGAGCTCTCAGTAGGAATGGCTTCCCAATTTGTGAGAACCCAGTGTAAGACGAAAATGTGGGGCCCCTTGTTCAAAAATTATTTTGCTTCAAGAGGGAAAGAAGAAGAATATTAAACCAAACCTAGGACTCTATGACACTGTGACTGTGCAGGTCATCATTGCCCATAAAGCTGGCCCTGCCCTTAAGTTCATGCTTTCAACCTTGAGGCAGGCTACATTCCACCTCTCCTGAATAAGTTACTAAATGAGGAGGTCCCTGCAGGGCCAGAGTTCTTAATTGGTTATCAATTGACCTTTTTTAATGCCTAGAAAAAAACTTTCTCACAGACAGGCTTTGGATCTTTAATCCTACCTGTATCACACAGCTCCTCAGTGGGATATCAAAGTATTAGAAGACTTGAAACTCCCTACTGAGTTTCTGACCGAGAATAGTAAATGCTGGGAACAAAGGAGGTTCTTACACACAAAAGGGAGCTACAGCTAAATACTAGCCTATGTACTGTGGCTTCTTTCACAGGATATTCTAATAGCAAGTATTATTGCATCAGATGAGAATGAACTTGGATGACATAGTGCAATACTTAGATGACAAGGAACATTAGTAATCCAAACAAATAAAAGAGGGTTTTTTTTCCATTATTATAGAGAAAGATATAGGATAGAACTGAGGCTACTACCAGGAAAGAGGTATATTAATACTGAATAAAAAAGTGTCTTTACTCCGACACACAGCATGGCTGAGGAGCATTAAATGAAGAGGTTTTCCAGCCGATAATTCCATTATTCCTGGAGGTGAATACTGTCCCAAGTGACTATTATTATCACTACGTGATGCACAACATGATGTAACATTTCAGTGTAAACAGCAATGACAGAGAGTAGCAGATTCCAGTTGCATTAGAAAGGAAGTTAGTTTTCATTGTAAAAGTCCACTTTGCTTTTTAATAGAGGTGGAACTAAAATGAAGCTGACCATGGACCAAATATAATATCCAATGTGAGCAGAGATAAAAATTATGCATATGAGTTTTTTGCAATTGTAGGTTTCTAACATCAGCTCCTTGAAACAATTAGGTGAATTCTGTAATTAAAAAATGGGCACTGGGAATAGATAAGAGGATATTTTCAGAGTAACACATGTGCACTGTTATTTGGCATTTTGCATCATTTTTTAAAAAGTGGTCTTCTGAATGTATTAACTAAATGCTCAGAAGACTTCTTGAATATCACTATGAGTCTTGGCTTAAGTATAAATATTTTTCTTCCAAAACAAGCAACTCTATTATATACTGTAGGGTTTTTTTTTACCTTATTAAGATATAACTGACATAGAATAAACTGTATATATCAGAAGTATAGACTATAAGTTTTGAAATATGTGTTCATCCATTAAAATAGCAACAAAACCAAGATCATGAACATATCCCTCACTCCTCAAAGTTTCCTTGGGCTACTTGGTAATCTGTTGTTTGCCTACCTGGTTCCCCAGGTAACCATTGATCTGCTTTCTGCCACTACAGATTAGTTTGTATATTTTCTAGTATTTTATATGAATGGAATCATACAGTATGTACTCCTTCACCAAGCGTACTTTCGATATTCTTCCACGTTGTAGCACACATCAATAATTCCTTCCTTTTCATTGCTGAATAGTGCTTTATCATATGGCCATACCATGTTTGCTCATGTGTTCACCCGGATGGACATTGGTGTTGTTTCTGATTTGGGGCTATAACAAATAAGGCTGCTGTGAACATTTGTATATAAATCCTTGATGGATGGGTATGTTTACACCCTGAGTACATACTTAGGGTGAAATGAATGTATCATTTGATAGATGTATATTTAAAATTTTAAGGAACTACCAAACTATTTACCAAAGTGTTTGAACCATTCTCTATTTCAACAAGCAGTGTGAGAATATGAGGGCACCGCACATCCTTGCCAATGCTTGTAGTCAATGTAGCTTATATTTCTTAAGTAAATGCTAGTATTTTAATATTCACATGAGATAATATGCACTAATAATGAAGATAGCCTGATATACCCCTTTCCTGGTAGCAACCTCAGTTCTATCCTATATCTTTCTCTTTAGTGATGAAAAAAAAACCCCTCTTTTATTTGCTTGTATTACTAGTGTTCTTTGTCATCTAAGTATTGCACTATGTCATCCAAGTTCATTCTCATCGGAAGCAATAATACTTACTATTAGAATATATTGTGAAAGGGGTGCCTGGGTCTCAGTCAGTTGAGCCTCTCTCCATTTCAAGTCATGATTCCAGGGGCCTGGGATCAAGTCCCACATTGGGCTCCCTACTCCCACAAGGAGTAGGGAGCTGCTCTCCCTACTCCACAAGGAGTAGGGAGCTGCTCTCCCTTTGCTGCGCCCCCTGCTTGTGCGTGCTCCCTCTCTCTATCAAATAAATAGTCTCTTTAAAAAAAAAATATTGCTAAAGAAGCCATAGTACATAGGCTAGATAATAAAGCACAATTCATCTGAAGAGGTTGGAGGGCAGAGGCAAATATATTTCAAAATCATCTTGAGAAATCTTTCAGCTTCCCGTCAATTTTCTCATCACTATCAGTAGGTACAATACCTGAAATTTAAGTAGATATTGTTTAACGGTAGAACCATAGCTTCTATTTATGTATAAATATAAAAGTTACAAATACATCAGAACTATTGGTGAAGGTCAAAGTGGAAACAAATTAGAGGAAGTGCAACTTCTCACAAAATAGGAATATAACGGGTGGTTCTCATGCATCAGCTGAATGAGAAGTATCTATGTGATAAGGACATTTGTCTTTAGATTAGGATAGCATTTTTTTCTCTTAAATATATTTTTATTGGACTCAAAACAATCGAGAGTCGTTTTGAGTCACTACGCAGACCAATAATTTTGGTTCAGTTTCTACCAGAAGATAGACTGTGCTTTGGTGAAGATATAAAGTAAAAATCTCATTTCAAAACTTGCAAAATATAAGAGTAGCACTTGTGGAATCAGAAACTGTCTGGTGCATTTTCCTTACTAGTTGATCTGAACAACATCTCAGTCAACTCATGCATAGCTTCATGTGGATGATATTCACAATCTAACTCTGGTCTCATGCCTTACTGCTACTCTGCAAGGCAACTAAAGGTGAGCAGTGTCAGTCTGATGTCTTTGCACAGTGGCAAAGGGGTCACAGGCCCATCTTTCTTTAGCTTTCCTGAGTGCCGTTAGCAGTTACTCGGTGATACATACCTACCTGACTCCCTTTTTGTAATAAATTGAATTGCATGATAAAACTCCATTCCTGATTTATTTCATCGTGATTGTAGAATAAAGCAATAGACTCCTGTGATGTTACACTTGGCAGAGATCTCAACACCTCCTGATAAAGTCTGTTTTGCTTGAAGAGTAGTTAATAGAAGGCGCTTCCCTTTTATGAGCAGAAATTTACCTTCTAACCATTTCTTTCAACCTAATGAAGATTCCCTACCATTGAAGAAGAGACTCACTGAAAGAAGGGTGTGGGAATACCTTGAAAAGAGTGAGTTTGAATCATAGTTCCAACAGTTACTTTACTTTTCTTTGCAAGTCCTAGATAATATTTATCTTTTTGAACCTCTGTTTCCTTATCTTATGAAATGGAGATAAAAATCACATCTTAAAGTTGTTTGAATGCAAATGAAATTATTATAATGCACAGTCCCTAATTGCTAACTACTGGTTCCAACTATAAGTGCCATTATTCTCCCCAGTGAACCTGATAACCTAGCTTAAGTTAGAAAGGTCAGGCTTTATCTTGGCAAAAACTGTTACTGCTGATATCATTTGATCATGAATCATTTTTAGAAGTTTCCCACATTGAGACTTTTAATGAGAATTGAGTGTTAAAATTTGAGCGCTTCCAAAATGATCTCTGTGAAGTTATTTTGTTCATCAGTTCCTTTTTAGTTTTTAATTTCCAAAATTGCAAAGAATACCTAAGTCAGAGCTGTTGTGTTTAAAAAAAAAAAACACAAACCCAAGACTGTTACATGAGGGCATATTAAATATTTTCACCCTCTTATGAGTACAATGGTCTGGCCACAATTGCTTCAGTGCTTGTCAACCTACCTACCTGCCTACCTATCACCTGTAGATTCACCTCTCACCATGCTCAGTCACAAATGAGCCATATTCCAGAAAGATAATCCCAGTGGAATCAACAGTAAATAGCATTAAATCCTAGTAGTGTTGACTATATGGGAGCTGGAGCAAACTCATCAAATTCAGTGAGCAAATGAGTGGATATTTGTTTACCTGTCTGGTGCAATAGTGACAGTATGTGAAATACCCAAAGTCTCACTGCATACCTACTGTCAGAATCCATTGAAAACATACTTAATCACGGAGTTCTCTACATTTGGGAAGCTTCACTCTCTTTTTCTGGTGTTTTTTAAAATACATCTTACTCCTACCTTTTAAGCCATCCACAAAGCTGTCAATTTTCTGATATGTGCTCCTTCCTCTGAATGTCTACATTTCTGGTGGTACCCAATAACTCAGAAATGAAGTATAGCTAACATCCTAGTGAGTGCTTTCAACTTAACTGATCTGGTTTTATAAATTGTTAAGTAGTCATTTTTTTTTTTTAATTTTTCTTACTATAATTAAAATTGCCAGTTGCCAGAAGACAAAGTAAAAGTTTTGGGCAAAAAAAAAAAGCAGCAACATACAACATTTGTAATTTAAAAGCCAGATAATTTAAATTGTTCACAAAATAATGATCATCATAAAAATTAACGTTCTTGATTTTTCTCCCTCTTACTCTTGATTAGCCACTTTAAGAATTATTAGCCACCAATAAGAATTCCTTATCAAGTATTCTGTGACTCCCTTTATCCACTGCAGGTCATTCATTTGAAAGGCAAACTCTTAAGCAAAGCTGTGTTTTTCTCTGGATGAAATGAGAACATTTTTTTCAGTACCTCATTGTGTTAATGTTGTCACTCTGGATTTCATCTGCTTTATATGTTGACTCTAAACAAAACATTGCCACCATATCACCTATATCAGAAAGTCCTCTCAATTCTACCTGCTGAATATTTTCTAAATGTGGCCCTTTTTGACTTCTCAATACTACTCTCCTAGTCTACTTCACATTCTTTCTCACCTGAACTCCTTTGTCATCTCTCACCTGGTCTCTCAGTTTCCTCTCAGGCTCTCCAAACACTCAATCCTTTACCCTGTACACAGAGGAACAATTTAATATGTAAATCTGATGATTCATTGCCCTAGTTAAAACTTTCTAGTTACTTCCCATTACCCTTGGAGTACAATGCAAACTCTTACTTTGACCTATATCCTGAATAATCTGTTCTCTGCCTCCCTTTGGGAGCTCTTCTCCTAGCATGATGCTTCACTCCTAGCCATCCAGACACATTAGCCTTTATGGAGTAAACCCAGCGCATATCTACCTCAGGCTCTGGAATCTGTTTTTCTAGAACTTTGTTTTATTGGCTTTGCTACCTCCACATTTTCTCTCTTTCCATTATGCTTTAATTTCATTTTAGAACTTTTTACTCTCATTATATAGAATTATATTTTACATTTGCATTCTTGTTTGTAGTCTACTTTCCCAGTTAGAATAGTTCTTTGTGGTACAGTTTTTGTCTTACTGTATCCCACCCATCTTGCCCTTCCCCTCCAGCTTACATTAACACTTGCTAGGTAGAGGATCCTCAAGAAAGATCTGCTGAATGAAAGAACAATAGAGCCCCATGTTGACTAGTATCACAAGACTTGTCACTGAGTTCTCCTCTAAAGACATTCTTCTAAGAATGCTCTTGTAGATTGCAAAAAAGATGGAATTTTATGCGTCTTAGGAGACATATAAGTGCTCATATAAATGCCTTTTTAGAAAACATTTTAAATATTCCAAAGAAATCAAAAGAGTGTAATTTATTCCCTAAATATGGATCCCTGGGTGATACAATCACCTTATTAATAATTGAATATCCTGTCCTAATCTGAGTCTGGTGACTGAAATAACATGAAGAGGTAGTGTTCTTATATGCAAGGGTAATTGTACCAAAGAGCAGAAGATACTCACAAACAAAGAAAATTACTAAAGGTGGTTAATTAAACAATGAATTCTGTGACCTAGAAGGTATGTTATAAGAATTTACAAAATGATAAAACTGAAATCAAAGCAAATGTAGAAGATATCAAATAGGACTGGCTTATCTTGAACTTCATTGGGGAAGGGATTCTTCTTGGCTAGTTTATTCCTACTGAATACCAAAAACTGCTTAGAATAGCCATCCAGTTTCTTGAGTTAGGTCTCTTCCCTTAAAACATCTCAAAGCAGTCTTTCAACAGAAAGCTTTATAAAACTGGAATGGTAGGGGGTTGTGGAAGTTTTAATTGAAAATAACCAAGTCTACATTTGAAATAACATTTCAGTGTGTGTATAAACTCATGTTTGTGTTAGAATTTATCACATATATATATATAGATAGATAGATAGATAGATATAGATATAGATATAGATTAGAAAGAAAGGCATATTTTTAAAAACTGAAATAACAATTTGAGATGAATACATGACTATTTTTCATGTGGAAGAAATTCAGAGGCAGGCTTTCCTGAACTTCTGTGGTCACTCTGAGATTTCACTAAAAATTAGATTAGTTTGATTTTCTTCCTCTACATTTTTAGAATATTGTTTCTATGTTCAAGTTTTCTCATGGTTTCAAAACTACTGTTGAGCTCTGGCCATCATATTTATGTTCCATATAGGAGGAAGGAAGAAGGAAAAAAATGCACAGGGATATACCTCTCAGTTAAAGAACTTTGCTGGAAGCTTCATCCATTGACTTTGCTGATATTTTATGGAACATCTCTCTTTTAAAGGGAAGATGGGAAATATTGTTTTATCTGAGTACAGTGGCACCCTTTATAATACAGAGATTTCTTTAAAAGGAAAAGAGGTGAATGGATATGGGATAGGTAGCAAAGATTATCTGCCATTATACAAAAAATACCAAACCACCAAAACTATACATAAATAACTAAAGTGTGAGTTCTGAGGAGGAGATTCCATTTTTTTTTGTTCACTGCTGTATCTCTAACACCTATCTTAGTGCTTAGATCTTAATGAGTTATTCAGTCCCAATGAATAAATGAATGAACGAAGGAGAGCATTTCTGGAGTACTAATTGTCTTTAGTTAAGGTGTAACTAGGTAGAACGTTTTTGGAGTTGTTCTGGTGTAACCATTTCCTTTTGAGTCATGTGGCTCCATGTCCTTCCATGAGCATCATCCGTATCCCTTTTCAGGCTGATCCAATCCAGTTCATGTCAACTGCTTACCCATGTGAAATCTGATAAGCTAACAGCATGTTGTTCCAAGTTTTGATTTTAAAAGTTTAGCATACTCACCAATTATAATTCTATATAACAAGGTGTTTCTATTTCTATTTTCTAATGCACATGGATATGCAAATGTTGCAATTTCAGACCAAACTTTCCAATTCTATAAGTAAGTCTACTACTCGGGACATTTTTTAAAGGTCTTCATTTGTTGCAATGGCTTTGGCAAGAAGAGAACAACTCCACCTCTTGTACCCAGAAGTCTTGGGATTAAAGTTTCCTTTCCATGTCAATTACCTATTAGCAGCAAAGGTTAAATATTGGTGACTTTCTACCTAACAGTGATTTTCCTATTTTCATGCTCATTTGTGTTTAGGTTAAAGAAAGAGCATGTAAATAGCTTTCTTGGAAATTATCATTTTCCTTTTTTTTTTTTTTTTTTTTGTTTCTGAACTGTCTGCTTTTGACTAGGATGGGTATAGTATTTATACTTTGTGAAGAAATGTCCCCTAATTTTCTATCTTTTGTGTGTGTGTGTGTGTGTTATGTTAGTCACCATACAATACATCATTAGTTTTTGATGTAGTGTTCCAAGATTCATTGTTTATGTTTAACACCCAGTGCTTCATGCAATACATGCCCTCCTTAATACCCATCACCAGGCTCACCCATCCCCCCAGTCCCTCCCCTCTAAAACCCTCAGTTTGTTTGTCAGAGTCCACAGTCTCTTGTGGTTCATCTCCCCCTCCGATTTCCCCCCATTCACCCTTCCTTTCCTTCTCCTAATGTCCTCCATCTTATTCCTTATGTTCCACAAGTAACTGAAACCATATGATAATTGACTCTCTCTGCTTGACTTATTTCACTCAGCATAATTTCCTCCAGTCCCATCCATGTTGATGCAAAAGTTGGGTATTCATCCTTTCTGATAGCTGAATAATATTCCATTGTATATATGGATCACATCTTCTTTATCCATTTGTCTGTTGAAGGACATCTCAGCTCTTTCCATGGTTTGGCTATTGTGGACATTGCTGCTATGAACATTTGGGTACATATGGCCCTTCTTTTCACTATGTCTGTATCTTTAGGGTAAATACCCAGTAGTACAATTGCCAGATCATAGGGTAGCTCTATTTTTAATTTTTTGAAGAATCTCCACACTGTTTTCCAAAGTGGCTATACCAGCTTGCATTCCTACCAAAAGTGTAAGAGGGTTCCCCTTGCTCCACTTCCTCTCTAACATTTGCTGTTTCTTGCCTTGTTAATTTTGGCCATTCTAACTGGTATAAGGTGGTATCTCAATGTGGTTTTGATTTGAATTTCTCTGATGGCTAATCATGATGAACATTTTGTCATGTGTCTGCTAGCCATTTGTGTGTCTTCATTAGAGAAGTGTCTATTCATGTCTTCTTCCCATATTATCAACAAAAAGAAATAAAAGGTATTCAGATCGGCAAAGAAGAAGTCAAACTCTCTTTGCAGATGACATGATACTTTATGGGGAAAACTCAAAAGTCTCCACCCTCAAATTACTAGAACTCATACAGCAATTCAGTAATGTGGCAGGACATAAAATCAATGCACAGAAATCAGTCGCTTTCTTGTACACTAACAATGAAACTGTAGGAAGGGAAATTTGAGAATTGATTCCATTTACAATAGCACCAAAAACCGTAAGATACCTTGAAATAAGCCTAACCAAAGAGGTAAAGGAACTACAGAACACTCATGAAAGAAATTGAAGAAGACACAGAAAGATGGAAAAACGTTCCATGCTCATGGATCAGAAGAATAAGCATTGTTAAAATGTCTGCTGCCCAGAGCAATCTGTACTTTCAATGCCCTCCCGATCAAAATTCCACTGGTTTTTTTCAAAGGGCTGGAACAAAGAATCCTAAAACTTGTATGGAACCAGAAAAGACCCCGAATTGCTAAGGAAATTTTGAAAAAGAAAAACAAAGCTGGGGGCATTACATTGCCTGATTTCAAGCTTTAATACAAAGCTGTGATCACCAAGACAGCATGATACTAGCACAAAAACAGATACATAGACCAGTGGAACAGAGTAGAGAGCCCAGATATGGACCCTCAACTCTATGGTCAAATAATCTGCGACAAAGCAGGCAAAAATATCCAGGGAAAGAAGACAGTCTCTTCAATAAATGGTGCTGGGGAAATTGGACAGCTACATACAGAAGAATAAAACTCGACCATTCTCTTACACCATACACAAAGATAAACTCGAAATGGTTGAAGGACCTCAATGTGAGACAGGAATCCATCAAAATCCTAGAGAAGAACATAGGCAGTAACCTCTTTGACATTAGCCACAGGAACTTCTTTCAAACATGTCTCCAAAGGCAAGGGAAACAAAAGCGAAAATGATCTTTGGGACTTCATCAAGATAAAAAGCTTCTGCAGAGCAAAGGAAACAGTCAACAAAACAAAGAGGCAACCCACGGAATGGGAGAAGATATTTGTAAGTGGCACTCCAGACAAAGAGCTGATATCTAAGATCTAGAAAGAACTTCTCAAACTCAGCACCCTTTCTATCTTTTTAAACTGTTCAAGTAGTCAGGGAATGAAGACAGCTGTTGTATACATATAATGATAAATTGTAAGGACTGAATGAAAGTTGTAATGGTTCAACATATATGCTCAACATCACATTATTATATGAGCATGTTGTAACCACATAAACTAGATTCCGTCACACACATAACAACTTTGAAACTTTTATGCATGCATTCAGATGGAAGAAAATGATGGAAAAATAGAAATGTCACTAGGAGTGGTAATAAATAGAGAATGAATGTAAGAAAGTGTGAGATATAAAGCCAGTGTCTTAGGCCTTAGGCACAGAAGTAGGGATAAGAAAGCAAAGGAACACAAGAGAGATGACTTTGAAAAAAAAATAAAAGAAGCTCAGTAAATTGCTACCTACTCAATCTCAGAACGTGCTATTGATATTATTTGTTGATGGAAAGAAAGTTTCTTTCAGGTAAACATGTGAGCACTTTTTCTACTCATTCCCTTGAAGCTAGAAAAAAAGGAAGAAATTGTTTTACCAACTGGCAAATTAAAAGACAACTTAAGTTTAATGTTTTGGTGATTCTGACCTCTTAAATTAAACAAATGGTGGATGAACATTATCAAATAGGCGTATTGTCTATAACTAATATTTTTCTATGTAGTGTATGAGTTGGTTCTAGAGATAAAATTCAGTAGAATGTAAATTCTATAGGAAGAGATATTTTTATCTACAACTTGAACACCTAGAAGGCTACCTGGCCTATTATATGCACTCAGCGAATATTCGGTAGGTGAATAAATAAAACCAGCAAAAAAAGTGGCTCAATCCTTGATACCTAAAAGCAAAACATGCTATAATGTTTATCTAAGGTTAAAAAATAAATTATCCACC
Source organism: Nasua narica (assembly GCA_028533885.1). Lineage (NCBI taxonomy): Eukaryota > Metazoa > Chordata > Mammalia > Carnivora > Procyonidae > Nasua > Nasua narica. Next base: position 59,165,640 of record CM052809.1, on the reverse strand, counting down.
TAATAATTAAGAAAAGCATGGATTATGTTAACTAGAACTGAAGTCTAGAATTCAGAATTCTAACCATACCGATCATATTTACTACAGAAATAATCTAATTTTTATTTTAAGGTTTCAGTAGAAAGTATTTGACAGTATCTTACATAATGTTTATCACATAATAAAAGCTCATAAGTTTCTCTTCCTTTTTACTTTTCTTTTTAAAAAGCAAAGTGAGTTTTTAAAATTTTCAATATAAAAGTAACTCTATTCATGTTATAAAGGGCTATCAATATTAGCCTGGAGTCCACATGATAAAACAGAAAACCTAGGCTTTTGCATTAGACTAACACAAACTTCAACTTAAAAGTGGGTGGCCTTGGATGAACTGTTTGGCCTTTCCAAACTTGAACTTCCTCAGCTATAAAATGTAGATGATACCCATTCTCGTAAATCAGTGTGGGGATAAAATGAGATGAGACATCTGGAAATTGTAACATTGTATCAGACACACAGATCTTTTAAATTGTATTTTGTGACTTTTTAAAAATTGTATCTTGTGACCCGAACAATATGGAGTCATTAAGTCTCACAGAATATTTCAGCTCATCTGTTTTTAAAACCACAGAAAACGTATGTGCAGTTGCTGGAATATAAAAATGTGATATTATGTAACATTGTTTAACTAATAGTTCTTTGTTTTAGAAAAAAGGAATTTTGAAGGCTAAAGCCCCAAATCTGACCTAGAACTCATATTAATTCTTTGAGAGGCAAATAATGAATGACGTGAGAAGTTCAACTATTTTACATGGCCACAAAGCAAAAGATGATCAGTGACAACAGAAAAAATGGTGTGTGCTGAATAATCTTACTGCAGAAAATTTTCTCAAGGCATTTGATTTAATTTCTTAGTTTTTGTTTTTTAAAATTCTCTTGGAGATTTTTTTTAAAGATTTTCTTTATTTATTTGACAGAGAGAGAGAGATCACAAGTAGGCAGAGAGGCATGCAGAGAGAGAGGGGGAAGCAGGCTCCCCGCTGAGCAGAAAGCCTGATGAGGGGCTTGGTCTCAGGACCCTGAGATCATGACCTGATCCAAAGGCAGAGGCCTTAACCCACCAAGCCACTCAGGCGCCACTAGGCATTTGATTTTCAAGAGAACATATGACCTATCAGATTCATTGAACCAGTCAATGACTGCCTTATTTCAAGTCAATCAAAAGTGATGTGTTTATAGTGCTAGAAATTATGCCTAGAAAGTATTCAACATTTCATATTGAATCACTCATATTTTCTCCGGTATATATTCACATTAGTAAACTGATCACATGAAATACACACATATACTGAACAAAACTTTTTCAGAAAATGAGTGGTTTAATGAAACATTATTGTTAATTCGACACTTCACAGTTAACCCATGTTTTCCATTTTAAACCAAAAAAAAAAAAAAAGGTGGAGAGTAATAAAATATTCATTAACTCCACTGAAGCCCATTTATAGCAGATGGTCTCTGGAGGGTAAATTTCAAAACATTTGCTAGAGAACACTGTGCAAAGTATGCAGTTGTCCTGACACAGCAAGTAGTGTGAAGAACAGCAAACACAATAGTTGTTAATAGTAAGGGAGTAAGTGAATCCCGGTGCAGCTACCTTTTGTCATTTAGATTGAGAAAAGTTGAGTCACATTTGCTGTTGCTTTTCATTTGGGGGATTTTATAGGTAGGTTAAAAAAAAAAAGCACAAGGTATATCCATGGTCTCATCGATATTCTGGTAATTCCTAAAAATTCTTAATAAATTTTCTTTCAATATTCCTTAAGTTCTTAGATAATTAAAATATTTGGGAACATATGGCCACAGTAAGCACCCACAGGTATTGCAGAGTGGAAGGAAGGAAAGGAATGAGGTAAATTATATATTTGTAGATGAATGGAGAGTTGGATGGATGGGTGCATGGATAGATAAAGACAGATCGATAGCTAGATATTTAAAATATCAGAAGCACACACATGTGCTTACCACCCACTTCAGCCCCTGCATCTTAGTGGTCTGGAGTCCTGGCACGTATTATGTTTCTCTCATCTTTACTCAGGCACTCCTTGAGAGCCTGTTTGTGCCTATTGTCTTGTGCACATGGATTGCAAGCAACGGGACCGTGAGTCTGACTTCCAGGTACGAGTTGAATAGATCGCGACAGTTACCATTGCTGCTGAGACACCTATGATTCGTTATCTAGCCTACAAGAGGTTTTATGTTAAAGATCATCAGGACAAATCTATGGTAAAGCCTTCACATCCAGAAAGACAGACCCAAGATAGTACATGCTTTTGACGTGGAGGACGTGGAAAGGTGTGTACTGCCATTGTTGGAGATCCAAAAATTTTCCATTCTGTGATGGGTCTCACACAAAACACAATGAAGAGGCTGGAGAAAACTTGGGACCTCTGACCATTAAGGAAAAAAAGGAAACAAATAGACAGTTTTGACGCTGCAAACCAACGTGTCACAATATTACCTGATTGATTAGTTAGAATGACTACTTTTGTCTAATTCACCTCCCCTGGGTTCTAGATGTAGTATATTGCAAACTGCAGCTTTCATATTTGTTGAGTTGTATATCCTTATAAGGTATATGATTGCAAATATTACCTCTCATTCCGTAGGTTGTTTTTTCAATTGGTTGATTGTGTCTTTGATGTGCAGAAGTTTTTAAGTTTGATGTAGTGTTGTTTATCTTTTCTTTGTTACCTCTGCTGTTGGTGTCACAACCAAGAAATTGTTGCCAAATCCAATGTTCTGAAACTTTATCCCCTTGTTTTCCTCTAAGAGTTTTGTAGTTTGGGCCTTAAATTTAGGTTTTTAATTCATTTGAGTTAAGACTTGTGAGATAAGGGTCCACTTCATTCTTTGCATTCTTTGTAGATATTGCAATATTCTTTCTCTCTCTCCACTTCCATCCCCAGGCATTTCCATGAAAAGGATATTTTGATTTTTTAAAAAAATCATCACCTGCTATTACTTCATATTTCTCTTCTCGTGCTGGCATCAGCTTCAATGAACTTTATTGTGATATAGTAATCAAACACTAGCATAGTAGATGGACAATAACAGAGGGAGATTCTTCTCTGTTTCTGATAACATAAAGAGAAAAAAGCTACAACTTTTGACATAAAGAGGAAAGTGTTCCTAAGCAATGTTGTTGTTTTTATTGCACTGCCCTGTAACAGATTGCCTCATGTGAGGCTCAGTACTTAGAGAAAGTTATTTATCATTTATTTCTCAAAGATGGAGCAGGAAGAGAGAAGGTATTCTCTGTTTGATTTATAAAATATAAATACCGGTAATATAATGCTGCATTGTACATGTGAAAGAATGATAACTCTTTTCCGGGAGAGTCCTAATATAATTGCAAGATCTGTTATGGGATTTGGATCTATTCCCAGCTTGTTCTGTTATGTCATACAAATCTGCCATCGGGTAAAAATCCTATCAGGTTGCACCAAGGTATTGTGAGTTAATTAAAATTAAAAACCCTCAAAATCTTGATATTACTACTTTTAAAATATCATTTATTGTCTCAGAGATATCAAGAAACAACCACTATTGAGACTTTATTCTCTGTTCTATGTGAAATCAAATTCTCTCCAGGGTACTTTATGTGACTTATTAAAATAGTCTGTTGGTAGGCAAAATTCTTCTCACTGTGACCAGAAGACTTCAAAATTGGTGGCAAAGGAATTTGGATAGTCTCAGAGAAAAAGAATCACTGAGTTGGGTATTTGAAGTTAGGTTTAATGGCCTAATTTAATGTGAAAATATAGGTGCAAGCTCAGACATATTTTGATACAAGTATCTGGGAACTAGATATTGAACTAAACAATTTACAGACCTTGAAATAAGTAGAATATTGCTCTTGAAATCATGTTAAGAAGCAAATGTAAAATTGATCACATTGGAATAAAAATAATCATGACTAAAATGTAACTCAGTAATGTACAATTTGTATTTTTGAGAAAGTTATTTTCTACATGTTTGATCACTTGTATATAGCACTAACATTTAAATAATTATCTTCTCAAATTTACTTATATTTTAAAGCAGATAAATTATTCAGAGGTCAGGTAAAGTAGGTCAAATCCATATGCTATGAATCAAAAAAAGTGCAAGGGGGCTCTAATTGATGATAAAATCCTAATGTTACACCTGTCAGTCAAGGTTACTATGTTCCACAAGACAGTTGATCATTTTGCTAAAATATTTTCTTCAAAAAGTTCTTGTTTTCTTTTTGGATTTTGTTTAAGTGTATTTGTATGGAATTTCAAACATTTCCAATGGGTGGCTTCAACTGCTATATTTGTTTAGGGCAAATGATTCATCATGTTACCAGGCTCAGAGGGAAGAATGACAGCTGATATGCATATTTAGTTCATTCTAGGAGAATTTACAAATAGGCAACTAGACAATCACACAAGCGTACAAAAGCCAACTCTTCATACAGATAAGAATTCAGTCTGTGATTTTTGTGTGTGTCTATTTATTAACTGAGAATTTAACTTGACTTAATGTTGAAATACCAAAGGCATGAATTGGATTTCACTAAAAAAAAAATCCTATCCAAGAAGGCAGACTAGAATACTGATGCACTTTTTCATTAGCTTTGCCTGATTTTGAGATAATTTTTTTATTAGTGGTCCACTCATAAAATGGAAAAAGTAAAAAATCCCAAGTAGATTAGCAACCTTCTATATGAGTCTGAAGCAATCATGTGTTGTGTTCTGAACTTTCCACAAACATATTCTAAGCAATTAATGCAATTGTATTTAATCATGAACACAATATATTTCAAGTACCATTCCATAGACTACTTGAGCTCTGTCAAAATGACACACTTTTAAAAAAGTCACTAAAAAAATCATGTTATCATCAGGATAGCAGAATAGGAGTCTTTCCAAGTAGATTTCCTCCAAGGCTAAAGTCTATTCATAGTCCTGTGAAATGGTCTGGTTGTGATTACTCAGGATAAAAGGTTTCTGCATAAAAAATAAGTTCACCAGATTAATAACTCACATCCTACTTCATTTCATGTTTATGTGAGTATTCCATTGGCTTCTGAACACAGGATAACTTTTTATAGAACGATAGAATTTTAGAGCTAGAACAAAGCTTTGAAATCATCTCTAAAGGACTTGAGATCACAAAGCTTTAAAAAAACAGAAATGAATAAAAATAAAAAACAAGGAAACGATACAGATGACACAGAACTGCTTCTTGAAAGTATTGATAATAGACCAACCTCCTGCAAGAATTACCAAGGGAAAAAATAGAATATCACAGATAAAATACAAAATGAAAAAAGGGACATATTACACATATAGTAGACATTTTAGAAATCATAAGAAAATACAATGAAAAAGTTCATGTTAATGAAGTTAAAACTTAGATGAGAAGAACCTTTTCCTAGAAAAAATATAAATGATTAAACTATATGCAATAAGAAATAACCCAATTGATCACTACCACTTCAGAAATTGAATAAGAAAGAAAAAAAATTTCCCTCAAAAGATGCACGGCCCAGATAGATTTATAGGCAATTTATACAAAATTCAAAGAAATAGATAATTCATATACAACCTGTATCAGAGAAAAGAGGAAATCTGCTCAACACATTTTATAAAGCTAACATAATTTTGATACTAAAACTTGACAAAAAATATAACACCCAATTTTTTAACCAGCCTCACTTAAAATTAGAAGTGGAAAAACACTGCATATGATACTAACTAGCATTTGTGATTTCTTCAAGAGTCACCATAGAAAATTTATAAATGTAATGCACTATGCTAACAAATAAAGAGAACAATGGTAATCCTAAAAGAGGCTCCCTTATTAAAATTTCTTCTTAAAGGTCTATTTCAAGTACTCATCCTAGGTAGATTCCCTGTATATCATGTAAGTCCTCCATAAATCATATGATAGAAAGCTGAAAATGTTTTAATTCCCTCCAAAGTAATTAACCTTTAAAATAAAATTAAATTTTAATTACAAATACTTTTTGCTCTACATATCACTGAGTTCAGAATGCTACTGGATTAGTGGTACTTAGGAAATTGCAAACAAGTTTTGAACTTAAAATACAATAAAAATATATGCTACCTAAGCCTATAGAATCTTTACTGATGTTGGCTGGCAGCCTAATATGATAAGGGTCATTATGTAAGAATGACTATACAAATTCATTACCCAATAACTTTATAAAACCTACCCATTAAATTATTGATTATACAATTCTATTAATAGAGTCAAGCGACCAGAGTAGTTGAGGAGAGCTCCAATCAGAATAAGAGAACTCAAAAGTAAGCCAATCCTCCATCTCCTCTCCTCCTCCTTGGCCTCCTCTATACTAAGAAACTTAATTGGCTAACTCACACACGGTGTTATTAAATAAGACTTTGTCTATCTAGATTTAAACAGTATTAGTTCAGGAAAATGAAAATTTCAGGTATATTTGCAAATTGGAATGATTGGGTTCCTGAGAGATGAGTAACACTGGATGGAGAGATTTGTATATGGGTCATGTCATGTACTTGCACCATCAATTAGATTAAGAATTCTTAAATGATGTCCTAGCTTCATTGAGAACATTCAGTGTTTTTTGAAGATGCATGATCTTGCTAGGGGATCCCTATAAGGTAATTGATATCTCTTGCCTTAAGGTGATACTCAGTTCCAAAATTTCTGTACAGACAAGTGTTCCTCAAGTTTAAGGCCTCACCTCATGTAGATCAACCCACGTTTTATTTTATATAGGTCAAAGGACTCATTGGTTACAATTTACCTTAACTACCAATTGATTTAGCAATCATATGTATACAGCTTTAATTGCTTGAGTCCCTCACCAACAATTTTTGGATATTTTTCCGACCATTAAAATGAGAATGCAAATATTACAGATATTAGAATCTGAATATATTTTTTTGTTCACCAAATACAAGGCGATTAGATGTTTAAAAAATATTTTTTTAGGGGTGCCTGGGTGGCTCAGTCATTGGGCATCTGCCTTAGGCTCAGGTCATGATCTCAGGGTCCTGGGCTCAAGCCCCACATCAGGCTCCCTGCTCGATGGGAAGCCTGCTTCTCCCTCTCCCGCTCCCCTTGCTTGTGTTCCCTTTCTTGCTGTCTCTCTCTCTGTCAAATAAATAAATAAAATCTTAAAAAAATTTTTAAAGAAAAATATCTTTTAAAATAACAGCATAAGCATATATGATGCTTAACTGTTTTTCTTCTTAAATGTCTAAAAATAAAATAAGCACGACAAGAAATAAAACTATTTGCAAGATGCAAATTATTTTTCTTCCTTAGGAATGTAATGCATTATAATTTTAATTCTATTTATGTGATGATTTCTTTCCAAAATTTAAACAAATGCTTTGTTTTCTTTACACAAGGCTTAATGCAGTACAAGATGACTCTTGCCCTTCTGGGAAGAATCTCTTACTAAAATGAAAGGTAAATTCTGTGGTCATTCACTATCTTTGTTGTTTCCAACTTCATTTAAAATATGTTTTCTTTTTAAAAGAACTTCAATGAAAAGAAAAGAACTTCAGTGATTCTTGCAAATAATACAGATGGCAAAAGCACAAAGGAACTCGTTTATCACATTAAAGTGGTTTCACAATAGCTTCACCAAAAAGAGTTAAATGAGAATTTTTCATTTTCAAAATTATGCGTACCTAAAATAGAATTATAAATATGCTATCATAGATCCAAAGATGGATAAGATCTCTTCCAAAATTATAACTATTCATTTTTTGTTTAGAAAATAATTTGGATTATTTTGAAACAAATGAAAGGACTAAATACTAAAGAAATGAAAGTTCAGCTGATTTCATATGATAAGTATTCAATAAGATGAGCATCACCTGAATAAGAGTCTTTGGTTAAATAGTTCCAAATCTGTAATCTCTATATAGTATGGTAAAGATTGCTTGGTGTTTATTACAGCTGTAAACATTTAATGGCTGATAATTAAATAAACAGCATCCATACCGAATCCTGCAAGATTTAATTAAACGTAGCACACTGCAGATGTGAGATTTATATTACTATTTATAATTAAATGTAAAACACAATTGCTGATACGAGTACATGGAATTCTGAGAGAAATTTGCAATTTTATCTCATTTTAAACAATTTTTGTTTTGGATACCTTTTTCCACATTTTTACAAGGTGTTTGTCAACAGATAAAATAATAAACATGTCAAATGTATTTATGATAGTTCATTTTGAGTGAAGAAGTATTGTTTCAAAAATATTTCTTTAATATATTGATTCCAAAGATACAGCAAAAGAAAGAAAGAAAGAAAAATAGAAATAGACCCTCACCTAATTATAAATAATTCAAATAAAAGAAAATGGAAACTAGACCAACACTATCATTAGGTATAGAGAAAGCTAGAAAACAAAATAAAAAGGATTTTATTTTTCTTTAGTTTCAGCATTGTATGAAGCTCACATTTGAATAATTTTTACAAAAAGTATGAAAAATGTTACAGTGTAATATTCATTGAGAATAAACTTTAAAAATTTTATATGGAAGCCTATGAAATACTGAGAAGTTTTCATCCTTTTTATTCATTATTAAAGATGCCTTTGGTATTTTTATCCACATAATGTATAGAAAGTACAGTGAATGTGGAGTATTTTATAGTTGATTACACAGACTGATTATACATATCACTCAGTATACCTTTCATAACAGTAATTGTTCAACATCTTATTTGTGATACACTCCTCTGTGGAGTAGGAAAACAAAAATGGAATGTGCCAAAGACTAAATTCAATTTACACCATTCTCCAATCCCATGTTTCTGTAATGTTTCAAGATCACAAATGTTTACAATGAGAATCTTGTCAGTGAGGACTCTGAGACCAGAAATGCAAATGGCTAATGTTCAAGTGACTAACAAAGGATGGTGTAAACCTCCATATTCCTCATCTCCACAAGCATAAAGAACGGTATAATCTATTTTTAGTAAATTGTGGGAGTGAATTACACCCTAATATCTAAATTAATTAGCTGGTCATTCTTGATGAACACTTTTCCTGTCGCTGTTGTACTGCAAAGAATACCAAATTTAAAAATCTGTAGGTGGGCCGAGAGGAAACTATAAATTACATATTGTACAAGAAATAATTTGTCAGATCATATATGCTTATTATGTACATATATAGTACCATAATTGTCCATGGCACTTTAAAATAGATGAAACAGTCTCCAAGCTATCTATTGAGAGAATATTCTGATAAAGAGAAATAGATGGATCCTGGCAATGGAGCTGTTCGGGGCTCCATATGCATGTGACAGTTTCTTATTTACATGTCGCTCATGTTTATGCATGTTCAGAAGAATACAGCTGCTACCCCATTCTGCAGAAATCATAGACACCGGTCAAGTCTACAAACGGTAGCCACATTTGAGCCTGTAATGCATTTATCATGAAAAGCTAGAAGTTCTAATGTTAGGGAGGGGGAAAAGCAGCACAATTTGCTTTGAAAAGATAACAGACATTTTTCAAAAAACAAATACTGTATATTCAATTCAGCTCCTTTAGGTGCTTTCATGTTATAGGAATTCTGCTGGTGATGAAAATAGCATTCAGCCAATCAAATGGCAGTACCCTGGTGCCATCCAAAGTAGAAGCCTAGTGTTTAAAATAACCCTGATGAATTATTCATAGAACTGATGTTTATGCAAATTAGAGAATCATGCACCCACCTGACCACCAAGGGAAGAAAAAAACACAGGGAAAAAAAAAACCACCATGCTTTTAGCATTCTCCAGAACCTATGTAATCAAATGATAATATTCTTTCATTAAATGCATCAAGGAATTACAATCCTTACCTGGTTAGTTTGTAGGGCCTTCAGATTTTCTGGATGAAATAACTGACTGTGCGTGCAACCAATAAAACTGAACTGAAAAGCTGATTAAGGGCACTTACTTAATGCAAAGCCACTCACTGAATATTCATATGATGCCTGTGTTTATGCAAATTAAAGCAAAAGAAAGCCCAAGGGGATTGGTTGCCATAGCCCACAAATACTGTGTACAGCAGAAAATATAGAGAGTAGTGACAAATAAATCTTAAAATTCATAGCTTTGGAGCAACAAAGAAGAAATAGTAAAATATTAAAAAGGCTAGGTGAATTACAGTTTTAGAGTGCTTTATTTAATCATATTACTTTAGGGCTATTGACAATTCCTACCATGTAATGATCTATAATTATCTTAATGCCAAAAGATATAGTCACTTGTATTTGTCAGCTTTATTTATCCTGCAGTCATTTATATGAGCAGATCCCTTAAGCATAGAAGAGTAAAGAAGAAACAATTATAATAAAAACATAATTCAGTATACTAATAACCAAACCCAGGGCCATATGTGGCCCTTTATTAAGTCTTTCATGTAGAGATCCTTTGGTGGTAATATCTTACTAGGGAGTGAAGTTCAGTGGAAGATTTCCAACATTAGGTTGAGCTCAATGCTTTCTTAATACTGATATGTATCTGCTTTATTGTAATTGGGGATTATTTTATATTAGAAATAGGTATTGTGAATCTTTTGGTCAAGATAATTCTGGTATATGCGGTTTTAAATTCCAAGGATTTTTACTTTTGGAGGCCAAATGCAATAATGTTTTCTGAAATGCATGCTAATATGTAGTGTCCTAATCATGAAAAGATGTGAATCCCCACGTATGTATATGAGAACCAATTACAGACATTGACAGGATTCATAATATTTAAGTGATACAATGCATGTCTGGCATAAAATGCTTTACATTGTCAAGGATATTCTCCACTTTTTACTTTTTTAGTAAGTAAGAATGGAGATGGCTAAAAAGGCTGGAATGCATCTGATAGGTATTTTTGTTTGCTTTTTGTTTTTCTCTTTGTTTTCTGGAACATACTGTGCAAACTTCAAAAATAAGAGGGCAATGAACCTCATTGCGGTTACCACTGACTAGAAAGTACTTATCATTTCCAGTATTTTCCTAATAGTTCTCACATCTTCACTCCACGGTCACTCTGGTCTCCCTCACATAATGTGATACATTATCCAATTCTTTTAGGAAATAAAAACATGTAAAGGAACTTAAGCATTTCTACAAAGCTGGCTACACTTATCATAAGTGCTACAAAGACTAGATTCAATGTTTATTTCCTTGATTGTGGTGATGATATCACACATGTAGGTATGTGTCTGAATTCATAAAATTATATAGATGAAATATGGGCAGTATTTTGTATATCAGTTAGACCTCAAGAAAGCCAGGGTGGGGAAGAAGACTGGATCTAATTACTGAACATTGTTTTCCTAGGAGGCATTTAGAAAGAAAGAGATTTCTTTGTGGTAACTTCTCATTGCCTAATTTCAGCTCTCATGGCTTCAAATAATTTCCTTTCTTTCATAGTTGCTCATTGGCTTTCCATGAGAGAAATCCTTTATCTTTTATCAATATTTATATCAATATTTAATATTGGGCATATTAATTCTAATTAATGTCTCCTTAAAATTCCCTTAAGTTTCAGAATTGACTTGGGAAACAATGCGATTGGCATATTGAACCCTTAGAAAATAAGTTGGTAAAATTTTAGAAGCCATGAATTTCCATTATTTATTTATTAACAACTTCTTTAATTTAATTTATTAATTATTATATTTACATCTGTTCCAAAATACAGAATAAGAATTCATGGATAACCAGGAGGACATCTGCTTGGTAATCATGCAATTCTTCTTCTTTTATTGACCTAAGAACATATTATTCAGAAGGTGGACTAGTAATTTCTTAGTTACCAATTAAAGAATCCTAAATTTAAAACTTCTAAGAAACAACATTTAGTTTAATTAGCAATAGTTACCTTTTATTAAGCTTCTCTATCTATACAAAGATTATTTTTAAAAAATCAGAGCACATAGGTAATTATCTGGTCCCAGATCTTCCTCTAAAAAACATTTCTTCATGTACCTTAATCCTAATAGAAACATCTGTTCAGATAAAATACTTCAGTGGCTACTGATGATAATGATAATAATAATTATTGTTTGATTTTGTTTTCAATATAAGAACCCTTATTGAAAGGCCCTGAAGACAGGTGGCTCAGTTGGTTAAGCATCTCATTTCAGCCTAGGTCATGATCCCAGGGTGCTGGGACTAAGCCCCATGTCAAGCTCCCTACTCAGAGTGAAGTGCTTCTCCCTCTCCCCCCTTCCCATGCTCTCTCTCCCACTCTCTCAAATAAATAAATAAATAAATAAATAAATAAATAAATAAATAAATAAAATCTTTTTAAAAACCCAAAAGACCCTGGAGGAAATGTTAAGATTACAAAACCAATCAATAATATGTCAATGCATTTTCATGTTGGTAAATTCAGATTTTTCTGTTAAACCTCATTTTCATGTTGGTAAATTCAGATTTTTCTGTTAAACCTCAAAATTTTTCCAACTTTCTAATTAAAATTCAAATGCATTTTTACCAATAACAGTTATTGCTTGTTTAAGCTACATTAGCTGTGCTTTGGTTGCAAAAAACTAAGCCTTCCTTCAGAAAGATATTTCTAGTTTCAAAGAAACACATCACACACACACACACACACACACACACACACACACACACACACACATCCCTTGAACTGTCAGAGCAAAATGTAAGTGGGTATCATTAATGTCATCCTTTGTCCAGTTCTTCATATCATTAGTGGGATTTTTCTTTCCTGTTCTTGGACTGAATCTCTTAATCTCTGGACCTTGTACAACTCGGGGGGTATTTCTGACAACTTTAAAATATTTATAAACCAAATCTGAACTGCCCTAGGCCATGGTCACTTTAGACCTTTATCTTGTATGCATGTAGAACAGGAGTAGCTTATTCAGTGAACTAGGTTCTATAGAAAACCAAAGTAGGATATTCCACATAAAATAATCATATGCTTTTGAAACTAAGTTAACTGGTTTAAATGATGGATTCATAATTTCCAGGCTCATAATTCATTCAATTGTTTGCTCTGTGATCACAATTAAGTGCTAAAAACTATAAGTTGTTATAAAATTTCATAAATTTGCTGATTACATTAGAAATCTGAGTCTTTCTTTTGAAGCCAACCCATTGGACTGCAGGTAATCAATCCAGACACAGTGAATAAACTAAACCTCAATCAGTAAATCAGCCTGGTGAAATTGGTAGTCCATTGGCCCAGATATAAAATTGAGCCAAGGACTAGCTTTCCCCCCTGAAAAGTAAACACCTAAAATTTGTTTGTTCTATAAATATTTTAAAATTAAAATTAGTTGCCAAGATGAAAAATTACAAGATTTTACATAAAAACCAGATCTGATTGTCCAAGAAAATCAGAAAGTGTGTCCTCCTGGGCTGGCATTCCCATGAAGTAACAAACCCCTGGAGCCCGGTAAGTTTGCTTCTTCTAAGCAGATCCCGGGTTTTAAAATGCCAGGAGTTCTCACCAGGATACTTTGTTTCTTTTTTTATTTTTTCTTGGATACTTTGTTCCTTTATGCTCTCCCTAGAGGCATGAATTTTTGACCCTGAGGCATTTGAATTGAGTTGTGAATCTGAAGTAGCACTGTTTTCAATATACATGTCTGATTTTTATACTTTTATTTGATAGTTGTATGTTTATAGACTTATAGTCCAAAGAGTCATTCAGAAGAAAAATAATCCGCACAGAGAGTAGGTTACCACTAGGTAACCGGGCTGTTTCCATGTGTACATTTTGACAATGCAGCTTATGATAGATATTATCATGCTATCTTTTTTTTTATAACAGCATCAACAAAAACATCTATAATAGGAAAGTAAAATAAAACATCAATACTATCTTATAGATCTCTATTTGTAATAGAGAAACAGTCTATCTGCTCTGTGATCGCACCTACAATAACTAACAACCTTTACGTTTGGGTTGCAGTTTAGGTAAAGCAGCATTTTTTTCCTGTTTGACTCCTTAGCAAGCATTGCCTACTATATAAGCAGTCCACCAAAGTTAGACACATGCCATTCTTTAGTAAGAGCATTTGGTAGACTGGTTTTTCTAAAAAATGCTCTGTCTCCCCAGGGGAAACTATTTTTAATCAACTCAGGGAGCTTAGCTGCTTATTCAGCATTACGGTCTTGTTATACATAAGATGGGAAGCTTATACATAGACAGGTAGATCTTCTCTACCTCAAATTAAAAAGTAGATAACTGGTCTGTGTGAACCCTACATCATGATTATAGAGATCCTCAACATATTCAGCTCTTGATTTTGCTTTTTTTCTGACATTTCAAAATTCCTTTTACTGTTTCCTCTTTTTAAGGACTTTGGATGATATCTGGTTCATTGAAATTAACTTGATAAATTACTTTGATTAACAGTTTAATGAAAGGGCCAGTGACAGAAAATTCAGTTCAAATGAATCTTTCAAATCACTCCTTATATACAAGAATCAGCCAAAACGATATTGGCTGTAGTGGCACCTAATTTAAACTTTAAAAGTAGGGCGCCTGGGTAGCTCAGTTGTTAAGCGTCTGCCTTCGGCTCAGGTCATGGTCCCAGGGTCCTGGGATTGAGTCCCACATCAAGCCCCTCATTGGCTTCCCTGCTCAGCAGGAAGCCTGCTTCTCCCTCTCACACTCCCTTCACTTGTGTTCCCTCTCTCCCTGTCTTTCTCTCTGTCAAATAAATAAAATCTTAAAAAAAAAAAAACACTTTAAAAGCAAAACAAAGAGGTAATCTTGGTAAATTTCTTTGCAAAAACATTTACAAACATGTTATAGATGTCATTTGAGTGAAGAAAAGGGGATTCTAATTGATGGCTTGACTTGTCCTATGGTTCAATCCTAGTGTAAGAACTATTGTTGCATCCCAGAGTCTCATTTCCTAAGATAATTTCTGAACTTTGATATTTTGGAACACAGATTGGTGTTTTGCTACGAATATTTTCAGAATACTAAACAGCTACTGTCTTCAGGTTGTTGTTCCATGTAAATCCTGTGATATGTCTGTTGAAGTACACTGTATCTGTTTGCTTCACGATCACCCCATCTTCATTGTCATAACTTCATTGCCATAGGATACAGTTTTCCTATTACTTAATCTTTTTTTTCACATATTTAATTACTTAAAGGTTGACAGCTTCAACTTCCCCTTCATGTATCTTCCAAAATTCTGAATTTAACATCCTTACTCTAAATATCTCAATTGCATTTCTACAAACTTTGAACATTATCATCACCCATGGTACGTCTGCAACATTCTTTTTCCTGTACTTACAGATCGCCTACTTCTTTTCCATTTAACCTTCTTTTAATTTTCATTGCATCTAGTATATCTCTGTTTTTATTTTG
Organism: Nasua narica; assembly: GCA_028533885.1. Taxonomy (NCBI): domain Eukaryota; kingdom Metazoa; phylum Chordata; class Mammalia; order Carnivora; family Procyonidae; genus Nasua; species Nasua narica. Next base: position 59,150,248 of record CM052809.1, on the reverse strand, counting down.
CTCTCGTACCAACCTGAATTGTACTGTAATCCCCTCAATTATCTACCTTCAGAGCTTTCTTATCCAGAAATATACCCCACATTCATTTTCTTTACTCCCATTCCATATAGTGAGGCATAAGAATGGTGAGGTTGCTTCTTTATTTTTTGAGTGCCATCTGAACTCACATTATCACCCTCAATCTCTACAATGAGATGGACATCTCACTCCTTTATATGCTCTACTTCCTCCCAGGAGGAGTGGGATATGATACTGAAAAGGGTATCCCGAGTGCTAGTCATATATTTGACATTATGCACATGCAGAAATCTACCACTTAGAATACAGATACAGGATATCATTTTTACCCAGAATCTTCCTTTGTGCTCCTTTCTGGTCAATCTCCATCCCTCATGCTTGGCACCAGGCAACTATAAATCTGCTTTCTGTCACTATGAAATACTGTATCTTTCTTTTCCTCTATCAAATTCTTTACCATTTCATAGAAATAAAATGTAGTATTTTGTGTATGGCTTCATTTACTTCGCACAAATGTTTGAGATTCATTCATGTTATTGCATGTGTCAGTGGCTTATCCCCTGTTAATACGGAAAGACATTGCATTGTATATACATCAGTGTGTTTATCCATCTGCCGGTAACTAGACATTTGAATTGTTTCCAGTTTGAGGTTATTATAAATGAATTTTATATGAACATTTGCGTACAAATTTTTATCTGGACATACGCATTAAGTTTTCTCAAGTAAATATTTGGGTTTAGAAGTGGGGAGTGGTGTGATGGTGTAGATTTATCCCCCAAGAAACTTCCAGGCTTTTTCAGTCTGTCTGTGAAAGACAGACGTTAACGTAGCCCCCATGATTCTGCTTCCTGGTGTTCAGGCTCTTTTGTAACTCCATGCCTTGAATGTAGGCAAGATCTGTGACTGGCTTCTAACCAATAGAATGTGGCAAATGTGAGTGTATGTCATTCCCGTCAACACATTATCTTATATACGAATCTGTGCTGGCTGGTAGATTGACTCTAGCGTCACTCTCTACCTTGCTGTCTTTGGAAAAGCCAGCTTCCATGAATTCCACAGCCAAAAATAAGTTAATTCCGCCAAAAACCTGAGGCAGTTGGAAAAGAATTTCAAGCCTCGAATGAGAACCTAGCCCAGCCACACCTTGATGGCCGTCTTGTGAAACCTTAAGCAGAGGACCTCCCTAAGCCATGCCCAGGCTTTTGACCTGCAGAAACCATTAGTTAATAATAATTAGCTGTGTGTGTTTTAAGCCACTGCTTATGGCAATTTGCTGCACAGCAATAGAAGAATAATATGTTAACTGTATCACTTTGTATTTCCACCAATGGTGTGCATTCCAGTAGCTCCACATCCTTGATGTGGTATTATCAGTCTTTTGCTTTTTATGTTATTATTTTTTTAAAGATTTTATTTACTTATATGTCAGAGAGAGAGAGAGAGAATGAGTAGGGGGAGAAGCAGGCAGATGGAGAACTTGATTCCAGGACCCTCAGATCATGAGTTGAGTCAAAGGCAGATATTTAATCGACTGAGCCACTCAGACATCCCAGTGTTTTGCATTTTAACCAAAAAAAAAAATGCTTCCTTGGATTTTATTAGCATGGCATTGAATCTACAGAGGAATTTAAGAAGAATAGACATCTTAATGTTGAGTATACTGATGAATGAACATGGTATATCTCCTCATTTATTTTAAACCCCCTTTAATTTCTCACAACAACATTTGGGTTTTCAGTATCTAGGTCTGGCAACTGGATATATTATGTTAAGTGTATCCCTAAATAATCCATGCTTTTAACATTAGTTTAAATGGTCTTTAAAATTTGTAATTTATAATAGTTTATTTGCTAGTATAGACACATAAAAATTATTTTTGCACACTGACCTTGTATTTTACTATCATGCTGGCATTAGATTTTACTTGTGGCTTCCCTGGCATTTTCAACATTGATTTGGATGAGCTGAAAATAGCCTTTGCTCTAGGGATAGTTTAATCCTACATGGTTCTTCTGAATTCCCTGAGTGAATATCAAGGACTTCTCCTCTCTGTGTGCTCTGGAAAGTGTTCAGCTGAAAGCCCCTGCTGCCTGTTTGCCCTCTACATACATTTCTTTGTATTCGGCAAAGACTTAAGAGAACTCTCCTGTGGAATTTTGAAGTTTCTCTTCTGCTTAGCTCCCCTTCTCCATAACTCTAACCTGCAACTCCTGGCTGCCTCAGCCTCCCTGAACTCCAGTCTCTTGTGTTGTCAATTCAGCAAGAGCAACATTCTGCTCTCCACATGTTTCACAGTTTGCAATTGCCAAAGCAGTTCTTTTAGACATTTAATCTGGTTTTCTAATTGTTTCCTGTGAAATTGTGATTCCAGTCCCTGTTAATACATCATGGTGAGAGATGTACACCTCTGCTTGTATTTGAGACTTTTTAAATTCTCCAGTTAGATCTCATTCTCTTGCCTTTTTTCACAGATTACTTGGAATTTCTGGTCCACTAGAGACCGTTTTCTGTGTGCGAACAGATTTGACAAAACACAACCATATTAAGAATTGATGATTACACAGCCAATAGGCATCTCTTTCAGATATCAACAGACAAAATAGAAAAATAAATAAGGCTGTGGAGAATTTTAACAACACGTTCAATTGCTTTAATCCAATTCACTTACAGAGAATTTCCTACCAACTAAAAGAAAATACCCATTCTTTTAAGACATAACACAAAACATTAAAAACTTAACCATTTGGCCTCAACATCATCTCAAGAATTCCAAAAAGCATAAACCATACCAATTGTAATACTAGGAACAATGTGATAAAGTTCATGATTAACAGTAAAAAATTAGATAAAAATATATATTCATCTGAAATTAAAATATGCACTTTGAAATAGCTCTTGTGTTGAAGAAGCCCTCGAAAGAAGAATTACAGATAATAATGGAGTTGCATCACAAACAAATTTAACTTTTGCAGATTCAAATATGCTTACTTATATGAGAGAAAAAGTGTGAGAGTGAGATATAAATAACTGTATAAATAATGGGGTTGATTCTGAGTGCCATTCCATTCAAAGAGCAGATGCATGTGGAAAGAGAGAGTTCTATCAGCTCCGCTGTTCTACATGATATGAATATCACACCATAGTGATTAGGGTGTAGATCTTTAGGGACACATTAAAGTGCCCTCCACTTTTGGTAACAAATGACCACGTAATTTGGACCAAACCACCAAGTGAAGGCTACCAGAGGAGGATTTACCATGAAGCTAATGACGCTTAGGTTCCTGGGCTTTTCACTTGCATGCTTCCTCTCAAGACCTTGTGTCTGATTTTGTGTCCTTTCCCTAAAGATGGACCCACAAATTGTACACATTTCAGAGTGCACAAAGCATGACAGTCAACCAAAAGAAATACTGGAGATCAAAATGATAGTGAGAAGTTACCATGTCAATGTCTAGGAGAATATAGAAATCTAAATACAGCTGATCTTTGGGGCTCTTTCTGTGCAGGGGACATGTGCAGATCGAGAAAGAACTTTGTGAAGCTGAGAAGTATCTTTGACAATTTGATCTAGGGTAACAAAAGATGAGTTCAAGGCTTCGCACCCTGGTAAACAACCCCTAAGGACCACCCACACCTTAGGAGTAAGGACAAACAAAGTAGTGGAACCTTTGCGAGTACTGAGCAAGCTCTAAGTCATCTGGTTTCCACAGAAAACCTCACACCTTAAAATTGACTTAAGATCACCTATTTTGCTTGTGCCCCAAGATGCCCGACAAAAGTAAGCGGAAATTCTCACTGAAGGGAGATAACTTCATTTTAGGCTTCGAATTATTTCTACAAATTCTTTTTCAAATGAAACATCCAGCACACAGCCAAAGATGAGGCAAAAAGACAACATAAGCAACAAACAGCACATTAGACAATGAAATAGATCCATAGGCACACTAGTCAATGAAATTACTGGTCACAGATTGTAAAATAACTTTCTTTACAATGCTCTTAGAATTAAAAGCATAATTTTCAAATGTTAGTTAAGAAATGGAAATTTGAATAATGATATAGCCTATTTTTAAAAACTAGAAATTTTAGAGCTGAAGAAAAACAAGAAGTCCCTGGATATTACAATGGCAAGGAAGACATACACAGGGAGAGAATTAAAGAAATAAGAGAGCGAGATCAGAACAAGCTGTCTCTTGTAGAGCAGATGGCTTTCTGGCCTATATAAACCTTACTGGGGACAAAATGGTCTTCAAGTCCTTCTGTTATGATTACAGTTTCATAGAGAGGTTGACGCTTAATATCTTACCTCCAGTTCTAATTTGGGCTTGGGAAAAGACTCTGACTGGGCCATGTAATATCAAGGATCTGCCCTTGTTCTAATCAACTATGACTAGGAGAGGTATGCATTTTGAAATAGCCCCAAAACACAGGTTAAGGCATGTATACTATAATTGTGAATGCAGAACCTGAAGTTGCTACTTTGGGTATTGACTCCTTTCCACGAATGCAATTTTGCCCCACATTTCACTGAAAATTATAACTAGAAATCTTAAAAGATATTTCACTACCTTTATTAGAATTCCCCAGCATGTCACCCTTCTTTTGAAAAGCTGTCATATGGACATTGTTAGAGAGTTTTCTGTTTTCCTATTGAAAGAGGGACCTCTATATCATATATATAAAGGACACTTATTTTTCTTGATCTCTCTATAGCATTTGATAAACCTGACTACTCCTTTTAAAAACACTCTTACACTGGCTTCTTGTACTTTCATGGTTTTCCCTATATTTTTGGCCATTATTCTTTCTATAGTTACTTCTTAGCCTCATTCTCTTCTAGCCATTAAACATTGGAATTTATTTTTTTAATGAACATTGGGTTTCCTTAAGGTTTTGCTCTAGACTCTCTCTGTAAACTCACTTCCTAGGCAGTCTCATCCATGGTGAGAGCTTTAAAAACTATCTATTTCAATAAACCCACATTTAGTCTCTAGCCAGAATTGCTCTTCTCATTTTGGAAATATTTAAGTCCTCCAACTCAGTGTAATGTGAGATATTGATAACAGAGGAAAATAAGTGCAGGGTAAATGGGAATTGTCTCTGATCTTCACAGTTTTTCTGTAAATCTAAAAATTTTTAAAGACTTAGTTTTTTTAAGTACTTGAGAACCAAATTATTCAGTGATAAATGGAAAAACTGTGCTAAAGGAACTAGTTAACCAGTCAGTGCCAGAAAACGGGCTATCAAATCCTCCCTGTGTCTCCACAAAGTTATAAGGGAAAGGACTTATGACCCAAGAATTTTATGCTCAGCTAAATTATCATTTGATTTAAAGGTCAAAACAAGGTGCCTCGTTAGCGCAGTAGGTAGTGCTTCAGTCTCATATGATTTAAAGGTCGAAACAAACACTTGACTCTTCTGGCAAAGAAAAATGAAAAACCAAAATTCAGTGTTTAAAAGTGAATCAAAATTTTAAAATTCAAGAATAAAAAGCTCTATTAGGTGCCCATTGCTGCATAAAAATCACCCCAAAACTTTCGTCTTAGAAGAACAAACACTTACTAAGTCACGATTTCTGTGGGTTAGGAATTTGGGGGTGGTGAGGATGGGCGTTTCTGACCCATTGTTGCGTGAGTCAGGCTGGATGTAGGCTAGGGCTGAGTCATGAAAAGGCTTGACTGAGGCTGGAAGGGCAGCTGGAGGCTCACTGATGTCTATTGGCAAAGGACCGAGTCCTTCGTTATTGTTCCCAGGGAGCTCCAGTTCCTCATGAAGTATGTCTCCCTAGGGCTGCTTGAATGTCCTCATGACATAGTATGTGGCTTCCCCCAGAATGAGAGGTCCAAGGAAGAGGGAAAAAATAAATAAATAAAAGCCAAAAAATTGCCCTTCATGTCCTCATCTTGGAGGTTACTTTTTCCCATTCTCAAAGGGAGAACCAGATGAGTTAGTTTTATATCTTGTCAGAAGGAACATCCACGGTTTTGTGGACATATTTAAAAATTTCTGGTGGAAATAAGTGCCAAATTATTTATTACTTTTCTTTAATATCAAGGAGTTAATTGATACCTAGAAATTTCTAATGTAGCTAAGATTTCATTTTAATGCCTAAGGAATTTGTAGTCTTTCTCATCCTCAACATTATAGGTATATTTTAGAAACTAACACACCTTGTGGTGAAGAAATATTTAGGTGAGTTTAGCAGTTATTTCTGTTTCACTTCATCTCCTTGTTCTTTTGTTCCATTTCAATAAAACTAATTTAATAATTTATTTTAAAATAACACACAGTATGTTTCCATTTATGAAAATATATCTATTAATTTCTGTTACCTCTACATTCTTCTGTCCTCTATCTGGAAATGTGGCTAGAGAGATGTCTATAATGGTATTTGCCTAATATTTCTTCTATTTATAGGTAATATATATATATATTTTTTTACTTTCTAATTTTCATTGTCCTGTATTTTGCAAAATTCTGACCGTGGATACATTTTTGGTTTTTGACCACGTGATTCATGCTTTCTCAGAGTGTACATAATCTCAAGGTCACAGGATTCTTGCTAGGTATTGACATTATAAAATACCTTACAAATTTTTGCTCACAGAGACAAGACCAACCAGATGACACTTCCCACTGTTGGTGGGGTGGGGGAAAGGATGCAGATTAATAGGGAGAAAAATATATTAGCTCTCCCAGGGTGATATCTGACCGGCTCCAAAAAAAGAACATTTCATGCTATTTCCCACAGTTTCTTGCTCCAATCTACTTTCTTTTTAATTAAAACTCAGGTACGCAGAATAAATGTGAAGCTTACTATCATCATCAGTCCATTTATGACCCTGATTTTATTTCACTTCTTTTGTTTTACTTTTCGTCTCTGTCATCCACCCTCCCTAATCCATTCCCCACCCACCTATTCCGAGATAAATCTTAATCAATTATGATTGTCTTGTTTTAAAAATATGCTGTAGAATTAGGTTAGATAACATTTTAATTTGGGGTTTTACATCTTTTTTAAGTGGAATTTGCATACAATTTCTTCCCTTTGACTGTTAGAATTCTGCTTTGATATTAAGGTGTATTCATTTAATAAAAAGATTTTTTTTCCATCCTTAGAAACAGCTTTCATGAAACAATAATTATTAATTCTAAAAAGTTTGCCCCGGTTGTTATATATATCTGATGAGATCTGTGAAGAAGACTTGGTGAGTGGGTATGAATCCTCCCTGTCTTTGTCTTCTACATGTTCTGTATTCTCACATTTAGCCCCACATTTGGCCTCTACCAACTGGTTACAATTTTCACCTGAATTTTTCTTACCAGATTGTGTGGTGTTAAGCTAGTAAGAGCTCATATCTTGTCTCTCCTTGGAGGTTCCTATCTTTAGATTTCAAGTTAGTTATCCTGAAACCTTAACTTCCCATTGGGTTCAAAAGTAGTTGTGATTTTGCAGAGTATCTGAATGTTTTTATTGTTGTATGGATGGGAGCGATGTATTTCCAGGTGTCTATATCCTCAACAGAACCCAAAAGTTCACTCTTCTGTTCTGACTACCTCCCAGGTCAAAGTCAGGTTCTAGGCTATAGTGTAATCATCCTATAGAAATCTCTGTTATGCAATATAGGTCTCACTTTTATGTTTGGACTCATTTTAATCTATTTTCTATGTATTGCATATATATTTTAAAATAACCTCAAGTCCTTTATGAAATTGTTGCCTAGTGAACAAAAAGATAGGTAGGAAGGTGTATCTGCTTTCTATTGCCTCACTTTGAAAGAGAATTCCAACTTTCCAACTTAGTTTCTTCTCTTTGTTTTTAGAGGGTTATTATACTTTGCCTATGTTTTTATTTGAAATGAAAACTTGAGAAGAAAAGGATGGGGAAGAGAGACAGGTGGAATGCAGATTAAAACTAGGGTAGAGGCTTTTGATAGTCATTAAGGATGAAATACGGAAGTATCTTGAATGTGTGAAGAAAAAAAAGGGAGAAAAAGGAGAATTTAAATTAGTACCACTGTGAACATGTATTCCTGCATGAGGTATAACAATAGACAAAGAGATCATTTTAAAAGTTCCTTTGGCTGAGGAATTCTTTTCTTTTATCTGAGGCCATGCATGTCATGCCATGGCTTTATCGTATTATATAAACAGCTTGGGGATTTTGTGAAAAATTGCTAAAATGGGCACCTGGGTGCCTCAGACGGTTAAGCACCTGCCTTGGCTAAGGTCATGATCTCCAGGTCCTGGGAGGGAGCCCTAGGTGGGATTCCTGGTTCAGCAGGAAGTCTGCTTCTCCCTCTGCCTCTCCCCCTGCTCATGCTCTCTCTCTGTATCTCTCTGTCTTAAATGAATAAATAAAATCTTTTTTAAAAAATTGCTAAAAGAGGGGCGCCTGGGTGGCTCAGTGGGTTAAAGCCTCTGCCTTCGGTCAGATCATGATCTCGGGGTCCTGGGATCAAGCCCCGAGTGGGGCTCTCTGCTCAGCGGGGAGCCTGCTTCCTCCTCAATCTCTCTCTCTGCCTGCCTCTCTGCCTGCTTGTGATCTCTCTCTCACTCTCTGTCAAATAAATAAATAAAATCTTAAAAAAATTGCTAAAACAATCCAAAGATTTTCATCTTTAAGATATACTGTTCTACATTGTTTTATAAAATACATAATGTTCCCTCCCACTAAGTTACATATATGCAGGAATAGAATTGTTTTTTTTTTTTAAAAAAAACTGTGTTTTGGAGACTTCATTATTTTTAAAAACTGTTGTAAAGATGATATGTATTAAATGAAAAGATAAACACTTAACACAAGTCTCTTTTCAGAGACTCTGTCCCCAAAAAGCAATAGTGTAATATCAGTAAGAAGGTATTTATTTCAGTATTATTTCTGAAGCAACAACCTAGAAACAATCTAATGTCCAGTAAAACAGAATGGGTGAATAAATCATAATGTATCCTATAAAGTGGATATTTTACAGGAATTAAACAGAATGTGATAATTTATGTATATATTAGTTTTGAAATTTGTGCATATTATATTCTTAACTGGAAAAAGCAATGCACTGAGTTATAAGCATAGCATGTTATATTTTTCTAAAACTGCATCTATATAAATACATAGTAGCAGATATATCTGTATAAACTTGGAAAATAGGGAAGAATAAATAGAAAATATAATACTGATTATTTCTAGCCGTTGTTTCTCAAGAGAGGAAGGAGGACAGAAGGGGAGACTTGCCATTTATTCATGTACCTTTTTAAAGTGATCATAGACTCAGGAATGATTTTTCCCCACAGGGTTTTTCAATCAACGGTTACAGAGAAAACTTTGAGGAAAGGTCTGAAAGAGGTATGTACTAAATAATTAAAGTGATTATACCTGTGGGTGGAGGTGGGGAAATAAAAGATTTTCATCAGTACCTTACACACCTGTATAATTTTTTTCAACAAATATAAATCATGTTTTACAACAACTACCAACTTTTCCCCTTTAGGCCCACAAATTGAGTGCCGTGGTGTTAGGTTGGCAACTCTGCAGGGGCCCCATAACGCAGGCTTGTCAAGGACGTTGAATACCTAATGTGTCAGAAGTGGAATCTGATATTATTTGCTCCATATATTATCGGCTCTTGAAGAGACCAGTCATCTACTGGCAACTTAATTTAATCAAGTCTTGTCTTCTCAGAGGTGCATTTATGTGTTCGGATAAAACCAAGGCATAACTAACACTTCAAAATTCTCTTTGTATCAGGCTGAACCCACCCTCCAGGGCCTCTGCTTACAACAGCACCTAATTAGCTCCCACCTCTTCCTTGTCTTGGGTTCTCCACTCCTCTATTGGTTTCTCCTGGAAGCACTTTCTTATTAAACCACTTGCACATGAGTCTTTGGGGTAGGATCTGCTTCCTGTGACTCCACCCTAAGACACTATAAATAACACCGGTAAACTCTTCTCTTTCCCATCAACCCCAGCTCCTCAGGACGTGCCTGCGGCTTCTGCGTCGTCTCCAGCACTGCAGTACAAGAATTCTGGGTGAGTGTCTGGAATTACTTCTACCCGATACTGTAATTCATTATGTATAGAACTGCAAATATTCCTACAAAGGTATCCTTGTGCCTTGGCATGTTCCCATCAAGTCCAGTAATAGTGATTTACAGAAGGCTTTATTTTCAAGGGTCACATTGATTTCTCTTGATGTATTTGACGCAAGAGGTATAAAAAAAACTCACACGTGGGGCCCTTACTATTATTTGATCTACTTACAATGGAAAATTTAATTTTTAAAAATAATTAAGAGCATACAAGGCTGAATACAATGAATTTCTGATATTGCTGATAGCCAACAGCCTAAATATGGGAATTTACTATCTAAAAATAAATGCTCGTATTGAGTAATTGCTCTGGTTGCGAAGATTGTTTTAAACAATCACTACATGCCATTCTAAGTTGTACCTTATTTGCTGAAAGAACATTCAGATTTCATTCTTCCTAATTCAAATCTTCATTTAACAACAAGCATAATTGGGAACTGAACTGAAATAACTTTGGATTCACTTTCTCAGCTAAACTGATTTTTTCATGTTTTAATTGCTCCCTAATTTCTCTATTATTGCTACATGTCCTAAAATAAATTTTCCATCTGCTTTCCATGTTTGATTGTCATGTTGGTTTCCTTTGAAACTGCTAAACAAGCAGTTTCCTAATCACAATTTGTGGCTGTAGTGCATTTCAATGCTCACTATGCATATAGAAAATGCACTTGCTGTTCAAAAATACAGAATAGATTGAATATAACTAGATAATTTCATTTGTGGATATAGATTGTACTCGGCAGCAGTTTTATTCCCATATTTAGTGAATTCCGGTGAAACAAACAACTTCTGGGGGAAAGTGATTAAAAGGGAATAGCGAACATCTGTGCATCTTTCTTCCAAATTTTTTTCTCTAAATTTTTCTCTAACCAGACTCTGAAAAGTTTTTAGCTTAATTTAAAAAGGAGTAGTACATTTTCTTAAAGAGTATAATGACATATTCCATAATTAGACCTCTTTCTTAAAAGATAAGGAAACATGTTGCTACGTGAGTATGTTTCATTTTTCTGAGGAATGAATTTAAAGTTATTGAACTAGCAATGAGTTATTTCAGAGACTTACAGTACACGAGATTAAAGGATAATTAAAAGTGTAAAATTAAGATTGTTTTCTTTCTAAGATTATACTGGAAAAAATACAAGTATAATAATAAAGGAGCACACATTCTTCCATGGTAAATTTAATTTTCTATACAAGCTAATAGAAAAATCCAGTAGCTCAACTCTGAGTTAAGGCAGTCCATGGTCTATTGATTGTTAAGATATTATTTTCACCATTTAAAAATGTATTAATATAAAGTAAAACTGACTACACTTGAAGGGTAGTAAATTTGGGGAAGATGACTTGCTCACATATTATATAAGCCTTAAAAAAAATTTCAGTATCATTTAGTATAGTAAATCTATTAGAAACAAGCTAATCTAAGAAAACAGATCTATACAAAGATAGATTCAATGATAACTGACTTCAGTGTTACTTATGATCCTGCAGAGTGTACATAATTTGGCTATCCAATAGAAAGGGAATGGTTTAATAAAGTAGGTATGTTCATATATGGACAATTTAGCAATCATTCTAGGGGAATATTTGATCTCTTGTAAATGCCCACAAAACATAAAATAAAATTCACATGATAATTTTTTAACGTGAATGCCAGGAAAAATATGTCAAGATTATATAAAAATGTTCACGGTGGTTTTCTCTGGTAGGAAATTATTGGTAATTCTTTTTTTTCTTCTTTACATTGTACATACTTTGCAAACCTCGGCAGTTGAAATGTTACTTTAAAGTAGACGAAACTATAAAAATGATACATTAAGCTATTTTATGTTGTAATGCTAAATAACTACTTTCTATATGTATCAAAGAGATGATTGAGGGCTAGCTTAATTAATCAGTAGGATTGGTGGAGAAGAATAATGCAGACAGGTGACTACTTTCAGGTGAAATATGCATAGAGGAAGTGAGGAGTTCTTAATATTAAATTTTTAGTGTGGTTTGCTACACGAAGAGACTGAGAAACTGTTACCTTTTCACCTCTAGTTTTAAACAGAAATGTGTGTGTGCAACCTGAATCTTTGGGAGGATATATCTGTACTTCAGGCCTGTCAATTGCTCACCTTTCCAGAACACTAAACCAATAAAGTGAATTATTTTCAAGAACAACGAAACAGAGAAAATGTGATCCATAAATTGACTTCTTTGTTCTGCCAATTGACTAAGTGACACTTAGTCATCTCTAAGTGCCTGGAGAAAATAAAAGGCATTTCTTTTGTGACGCTGATGAACAATTAGGCAATTGTAAAGCATTGAACGACAAAGTGGAAAATGCAGCGTAATATTGTTTTAAGAGTCTTCCCTCCCTTTCTCTTTTTATTTTTATTTTTGGAGGAAGAAAATGCTCAAGGCACATATTCTACTCCCCCTCCTACTCTCTAGCTTTTAAAATAATGATGAACGTTTGCTCTGGCTAACATAGAGGGATACAAGCCATGGCTCAAATAGAAAAGTTGTTTTCTAAGTCAACCAACTCATTGTTCAGGGGGAGAAAATGCTGCCAGGCTTTCTAACTTTGTTCAAAGTTCAGAAGGTCTGTAAGTACTTCGAAATTTCACTCCCTGCAACAACTACAAGATTTTCTTGTTGGGGATTATAGCTCTCTGTGATACTCATTATCAAACTCAGCTGAGATAGTTATGGGGCATCCTCTTTAAAACTACAAAGGCTTTGAAAGGTATCCGTTGTAAAGGATTGTTCGGTTTATATAAAATAACCTCGATCTCTTTATAAGATTAAGGCTAACAAAACTGTATTACATGGAATCGTATGAAATCATGTGCCTGTTTTACTTCACTTGATGCATTCATATACCTACATATATATGCTTATTATACATAGGTTTATATTTGACAGTTGCTAAGGGTAGATGACTCTGTAAAGCAACGTGATACTCTGCAGTGTAACCTTTCCTGTTTGAAAAAGAAACGCTGGATAAATAAAATAAACAGACCCATCACAAATATCCTTTTGGCCACAACTGGACCAAACTCAAAGGATACCAGTAAGTGTTAGGTAGCCCACAGAGTGTTAGATAGTGAAAATAGGTTAAAGAGGATAGGTCTGGGGCTCTAACATCCACAGGGACATAGAAAATAGGATGTAAGGCTAAATTGCAATGAAAGCTACAGAAAAATACAAATTCTAGAAGAATAACAAGAATAAAAGAGAATAAAGAAAATTCTAGTAACTCAGTGATCTGAAAAGAACAGACAAGAGGGGGTGCCTGGGTGGCTCAGTGGGTTGAAGCCTCTGCCTTCGGCTCGGGTCGTGATCTTAGGGTCCTGGGATTGAGCCCCGCGTTGGGCTCTCTGCTCAGTGGGGAGCCTGCTTCCCTCTCTCTCTGCCTGCCTCTCTGCCTACTTGTGATCCCTCTCTGTGTCAAATAAATAAAATCTTTAAAAAAAAAAAGAACAGACAAGAGGAGCAAAATGGAATATAGTAAGTGTACAACTAAAAATAAGTTCAAGTAGCATTTTTCCCGGAACTAAAAGAGAACTTTTCAAAAGAAAAGGGCTCATAAAAATGAAGCAAAATACAAGCACGCCAATTTACAGAGTCATGAAATTTTGAACCAGTGGGGGGAAAACAGTATCATAAGAGTTTTCAGAGGTAGGGGGAATAAAGCTTTCATACAAAGGATCAAGAAGGCTGACCAGGGTACCTGGGTGGCTTAGTCAGTTAAAAGTCAGCCTTCGGCTCAGGTCATGATCCTGGGGTCCTAGGATTGAGTCCCTCATGGGGCTTCCTACTCAGTGGGGAGTCTGCTTCTCCCTCTGCCCACCCCCCAACCCTTGTGCTCTCTGTTTCACAAAAATAAAATCTTAAAAAAAAAAAAAGCAGACCTCTTAACAGTGATAGTAGAAGCTTAAAGAATATGGAGGTCTGCATATGGAATGGTAGAAAATACTTACAAGTTAAATATCTTAGAAGAAACTAGTAAGCAGAATAAAGAACTCTTACAACCCAACAAAAATAAATAACCCCAATTAAAAAATTAGGCAAAGGGTAGAGTAGACATTTCTCTGAAGATGATGTATAAATGACCAACAAACATACGAAAAGATGTACAACATCATTAAATAGTATAGCTGCTATGAGTAACAGTATTGAGGTTTCTCAAAAAATTAGAATTGCTATATGATACAGTAATCATACTTGTGGGTACGTGTAATCAAAGAAATGGAAAGCAACATATCAAAGACTTGTTAGCATACCCATGTTCATAATATGTTCTTAATAGCATAATTTACAATAGCCAAGAGGTGAAAACAATGCAACTTCTATCAGTGGATGAACTGAACGAAAATGTGATGTATACATATAATGGAGTATTATTCAGCCTTTAAAGAAGGAATTTCTGTCATGTGCTACAACACGGATAAACTTTGAAGAGAATATATATTATGTGAAATAAACCAGTCACAAAAAGACATACTCTGTAATTCCACTTAGATGAAGTATCTAAAGTAGTTAAATAGAGAAACAAAAAGAATGGTGGCTGGAGGGAGGGGTAAAAGAGTGGTTATTCAATAGGCAATAGACTGTTTTGCAAGATGAAAAAGATATGGAGATCTATTAACAAAGTGAATATACTTAACACTCCCAAATTGTACTCTTAAAAATGGTTAAGATGGTAACTTGTGGGTTTTTTTTAAACCACAATTAAAATTTTTTAATTTTTAAAAAGTAGAAGTGCTAGGGTTGCCTGGATGGCTTAGTCAGTTAAACGTCTGACTCTTGATTTTAGCTCAGGGTTGCGAAATTGAGCTCCATGCTGGGCAGGGGCCCGCTTCAGATTCTTTATCCCCCTCTCCCCCTCTTTCCCACTCTCTCTCCCAATAAAAAAAGGGGGAGGGATGCTGTTCTAGTCAAGATAGAATAAGTATACTCTATCCTGTTTTACCAAATAAACAAACTAAAATTTCTAGGCAGAAGGCATGGGGTGGCTGAGGACTGAAAAATAAATGGTATTTCCCTTTTTGTATTTTCTGGCCTGAGTGCATTTGTAGCCTGAAACCCAATATAGCACATCAGATACAGACAGAAAGAGCTCCAAGAGAGTTTTTCTATTTCTATTATGAGGACTGGGAAAGTAGACCCCCTATGTGTCAAAAGAGTAGGAAAAATTTCAAGCCTTCCCTCCCCCCACCCCAGTTCTTTTCTGTTCTAGCTCCCAGTCAGCCCCACAGTGGCAGTAGGTGGAAACAGCAGTGGTAGCTGAGCAGGTGTGTAAAATTTCAAGGGACAGACAATATCTCTTATCAGTGTTCCAGTGGTTCCAAGAGCGTAGAGTCCTCTTTACTGCTTCCTCCTTCCCCATTCTATTTACCACTTTGCCCTGCATGTAGGTGCACAGTAATGGGAAGTACATAGCAGAGCCATGGAACCAGAACCCCAGCTTTACCGCCAAACAGTCAGAAAGAGAGGGTTTCTAGGAAGTGCCAAGTGTGGGAGAGATTGTAGAGAGGAGAAAGGTGAGGGAAACAATCCCACAAAACTGTGTATGAACCCCTGGGTTCACTGCTGAGCTGCATATGCATGGACATTAATAATCATATGGACCCTTAATAATACAGGAAAACCTTGAGAACTGATAGTAGTTGAGACATGCTCCCAGTCCTAGACTGGCTACTGGCCAGTGGACGCACAGGGAATGGCACTGCAGAGGTTTTGAAAACTGATGTTGAAGATATAAAAATGTAGGAAGGAACTTGCAGATTAAACCTAGTTGGGCTAATTGTCTGCTGAAGCAAACAATCAACATTTTCTATACAACTTAAATAAGACCCAGAGTCTCATAAGATATTCAGAAGAGCTGAGATATCATATAAAACTATTTCGTAGACAAAGAACCAGAAACTTTTCAATATTACCAGAAAAAAGATATTTGAGTAAATCAAGATGACACAGATACTGGAATCAAACACATTAAAGCAGCTATTAAAACCATGTCCTGAAAGTAAGGGTAAACACTCATGCAACCTATGGAGAGAGAGTGTTAACAGAAAAAGTAAATAAAAAGTGGAAATTTCAGGACTGAAAATAACAACCAAGATAATTTCCTTGGATGGGCTCAATAGCACAATGAAGAAAGGAGGAGAAAGATCAGTGAACTTGAATATAGATCAATAGAAATGATGCAATCTGAATGACCGGGGAAAAGATTGAACATTTTAAAAAGGTGCAACATTTTAAAAAGGTGTAATATTACATTTCCAGATGTAGAGAAAGAGTGTGCAGAATAAAATATTTAAAAATAAAATGGCCGATCCTCTCTGGATTCAGACCTAGTTTGCAGTCACATGGCTAAACACAAAGAAGGTCAGAATCATTGGTAAATACTGGACCTATTATGGAGCTTTCCTCGGGAAAATGATGAAGAAGATTGAAATAAAACAGCACACCAAGTATGCTTGCTTCTTCTATAGCAAAACCAAGATGAAAAAATGAACTGTGGGGATCTGGCATTGTGGTTTCTGAGTGAAAATGGTAGCAGGTGGTGCCTGGACATACAGCACCACTTCTACTATCACGGTAAAGTGAAGGAAAGAAGACTGAAGGAAATGAAAGACCAGTTGAAGGGCTATCATTTGAAACATTGCTAGCCTATAATAAATGGGTTAATCTATGTAACAACAAAAGCATAATCAGTGAAAACTTCCCAAATTTGGGGAAAAATGTAAACTTAGAGTTTCAAAATGCTCAGCAAATACCAAAGATGATACTACCAAAGAAATGTGTTGAACATACATTATAAACAAACTAATGAAAACTAAGAACAGATAACCTTGAAAGCAGCCATATAAAAATGACCTATTACTAAGATTACATATTTTGCATCATAACCCATGGGCACCAGAAACAGAGTAGTATTTCAAAGTGCCAAAAGAGAACTGCAAACTCTGAATTCTATATCCAGTGTAAATGCCATTCAGGAATGAAAGTCAAGTGAATACATGCTCAGATTTAAAAAAACAAAAACCCCTCAAAAACCTAAGAGAACTTGTTGCAAAGAATCCAAAAGTATTGCTAAAGAAAGTACTTAAAACTTAAACAGCACATTTTTGTGTATTTCAAAGGTCGAAGAAGTCTCCAGAAAAACTAGAAAACATTCCAAATTTTTATAAAAGTATGAAAATACAATACATGAAAGTTAGTGGGATGCAGCTAAAGCAGTGATGAGATGAAATTTATAGCCTTAAATGTTTTCTATTAGAAAAGGAAGGACTCAAGTTACAGTCTAAGCTCTTATTTTAAGAAACTAAAAAAAAAGGGGGGGGGCAAAGTAAACTAGAAGGAAAAACTAAAGGAAATCATATGGATTCAAGTAGAAATTAGTGGAATTGAGAAAAAAAACTTAAAAGTAATAAAAATAATAGCTGATTCTTTGAAAAGATTAATCAAATTGATAAACCTCTACCTAAACTAACAAAGGCAGAGAGAAGACAAATTACTGAAATAGGTAAAGAGAGGGATATCAGTACATACTACAAAAACACTGAAAGAATTATAGGGGAATATTATGAATACCTCTGTGCACATAAATTTGACAACTTCAGTGATATGAACCAATTTCTTGAAAACCACCAACAATAAACACTTTCACATGAAGAAATAAATTACTGGAATTGTCCTATTTAGAGAAATTCAGGAGGAGAAAAATCTCTCCCATCCCAAATGGTACTCGAAGAAGAAAAATAATACAAAATAACACTAAGTCTATGCAATTACTTTCAGAAAATAAAAGAAGTATAAGAATTTCCCAACTTATTTGGAGAATCCAGCACTATTCTGATGCCAAAACCAGACCAATGGCAAATTCTATGCCAAAATAGAACAAGACAGCCTAACTACAGACGAATATCCCTCACAAATAGACACAAAAAATTTCTCAAAGTATTGGTAAATGGAATTCAGTAATACGTAAAAAGGTACAGCATGACTACATAAGATTTATCCTAGTAATTCAAAGTTGGTTTGATATTTAAAACCTGATTGTCTATCATATAATGGACTGAGAACAATAATTACATGATTACATTCAATTGATGCATAACGCATTTAACGAAAATTCAACATCTATTCATAAGACACAGAAACCTAGGAATAGAAGGTAAATTCCCTAGTCTGACAAGAGAATCTACAAATAGCGAATATCTTACTTAGTGATGAAAGACTGAACACATCCTCCTGAGATTAGGACCAAGACAATGATATCCACTGTCCTCACTCTTCAGAATTAATAACAAGTATTATCAACTGCAATAAGAAAAAAAAGGCATACATATTAGAAAAGAAGAAATAACTGTTCCTTATCACTGTCAGGATTGCTATGAAAATCTTAAGGAATCTACCAGAAAAAGCTAGAAAATAAATGAGTTTAGCAAGATAAGGATCACGATTCAACATGAAAAAAAAATCAATCCTCTTTCTATATGTTAACAATGAATATTGGAAACTAAAATAAAAATTCCATTTCAGTATTTTCCAAAAAAGAAATGCTCAGTGTGGTGGGCAAAATAATGGCCACATAGAGGTGTCTACCACTTTGTAATCCCCAGAACCTGTGAATATATTATGTTACATGGCAAAGGGGAATTAAGGTTGTAATTAACTGATCTTAAAATAGATTATTCTGGGGGCACCTGGGTGTCTCACTTGGTTGGTGTCTGACTCTTGATCTCGGCTTAGGTCCTGATCTCAGAGTTGTGAGTTTGGGCCTCGTGCTGGGCTCCGCACTGGGTGTGGATCTACTTAAAAAAAAAAAAAAAAAAAAAAAATTATCCTGGATGGTTTGTTCAAGCCTAATGTAATAAAAGTGGAAAAGGAAGACAGAAGAGATTCAGAGAGATGGTAACAATAGTTTCAAAAGCCAAGAAATAGAAGCAGTTTCTATTAAATGGAAAAGGCAAAGAAACAGGTTCTCTTTTAGTGCCTCCAGAAAAGAATGTAGCCTTGTAAACTGCTTGATTTTTAACCCAGTAAGACCTGTATTAGATTTCTAACCTACAGAACTGCAAGATAATAAGTTTGTGTAGTACTATGCCACTAAGTTTGTAATAATTTTTTGGAGCAGCAATATAAAACATAAGTATAAATCCAACAAAACCAGTAAAGAATCTATATGTTGAAAAAGTTTAAATGCTGATAAAAAACTGTAAGAAATCCTTTTTTAAAAGTTCATAAATTGAAAGGCATAATGTAGTGAAGATGTAAATTCTTCCCAAATTCATCTATGGATATAATTCAGTTTTAATGGGAACCTCAGTAGATGTTATTGTAGATATAGAAAAGCTATTTCTAAAATATATATGAAAAAGAAAGGGAGTTAGAATAACCGAGACAATTTTGAAAAATAAAGTTGAAAGATTCAGAGAACTTAATTTTAAGACTTATTATGATATAAAAAAAAATACAAAAAAAAAACCTTACTATGATACCATAGTAATTAAGACACTGGTTTTGGTGAAGAGGTAGATTCATCAATCAATAAGACAGCTTAATCTAGAAATAAACCCATTCCAATATGACCAAGGTGATTTTTGATAAGTGTGCAAAGGTAATTCAATGGATAAATGATAGTGTTTTCCAATGTTATGGACAATGAGACATCCATTAGCCAAATAAAATAAAATCTTATCCTAAGCTTCTCATCTTGCACAAAGTAAACTTAGTAGATCAGTGATCTAAATGAGTTATAAATTCCAAAATATTAGAATGTGGAATAAAATCTTAATGATCTAGCATTAGGAAAGAAATCTCAGATCTTACCTTAAAAGCTCAACTCATAAAAGAAAGAAAAGATAAATTGAACTTTTTCATGAAAAAAACCTTTGTTTTGTGAAAGACTTGAAGAGAATAGAAAGAAAATCTGGAAACTGAGAAAACGTTTGAAAGCCTTATGAAGAACTTGTATCCAAAGAACTCTTAAAATTCGGTTCTTAAAACCCAATAAAAAGGACAAACTATTTGAACATCTATTTCAAAAAAGACTGTCTATGGATGGCAAATTACCACATGAAAAGATGCTTCAGATTTGCTGTTAGGGAAATGCAAATTAAAATCACATTTAGACACCATATGATACAAATTAAAATGGTTAAAATTAAAAACTAACAATACCAAGTGTTGACAAGGTTGTAGAACCAATGGAGCCCTCACAAATTGCTGGTGAGAGTGCAAAATGGTATGACTACTTTTTTTAATACTCTTCTTAAATTTTATTTTTTTAGTGTTCCAAGATTCATTGTTGATGCACCACACCCAGTGCTCCATGCAATATGTGCCCTCCTCAATACCCACCACCAGGCTCAGCCAACCCTCCACCCTCATCGCCTCCAAAATCATCAGTTTCTCAGAGTCCATAGTCTCTCATGGTTCTTCCCCCCCCCTCCAATTTCCCCTAATTCACCCTTCCTTTCCTTCTCCCAATGTCCTCCATGTTTTTCCTTATGCTCCATGCATAAGT
Source organism: Nasua narica (assembly GCA_028533885.1). Taxonomy (NCBI): domain Eukaryota; kingdom Metazoa; phylum Chordata; class Mammalia; order Carnivora; family Procyonidae; genus Nasua; species Nasua narica. The sequence continues at coordinate 59,129,613 of CM052809.1, read as the reverse complement.
GAAACCATATGATAACTGACTCTCTCTGCTTGACTTATTTCACTCCGCATAATCTCTTCCAGTCCAGTCTATGTTGATACAAAAGTTGGGTATTCATCCTTTCTGATGGAGGCATAATATTCCATTGTATATATGGACCATATCTTCTTTATCCATTCATCTGTTGAAGGGCATCTTGGCTCTTTCCACAGTTTGGCGATTGTGGCCACTGCTGCTATGAACATTGAGGTACATGTGGTCCTTCTCCTCATTACATGTGTATCTTTAGGGTAAATACCCAGCAGTGCAATTGCAAGGTCATAGGGTAGCTCTATTTTTAATTTCTTTAGGAATCTGCACACTGTTTTCCAAAGTGGCTGCATCAACTTGAATTCCCATCAACAGTGTACGAGGGTTTCCCTTTCTCTGCATACTCTCCAACATTTGTTGTTTACTGTCTTTTTTATTTTGGCCATTCTAACGGGTATAAGGTGGTATTTGAGTGTGGTTTTGATTTGAATCTCCCTGATGGTTAATGATGATGAACATTTTTTCATGTGTCGGTTAACCATTTGTATGATTTCTTTGGAGAAGTGTCCATGTTTTCTGCCCATTTTTTGATGTGATTATCTGTTTTGTGAGTGTTGAGTTTGAGGAGTTCTTTATAGATCTTAGATATCAGACCTTTGTAGAGTCATTTGCGAATATCTTCTCCCATTCTGTGGGTTGCCTGTTGGTTTTGTTGACTGTTTTTTTGGCTGTGCAGAAGCTTTTTATCTTGATGAAGTCCCAAAAGTTTATTTTTGCTTTTGTTTCCTTTGCCTTTGGAAACATATCCTGAAAGAAGTTGCTGTGGCTGATGTCGAAGAAGTTACTGTCTATGTTCTCCTCTAGGGTTTTGATAGATTCCTGCCTCACCTCGAGGTCTTTTATCCATTTCGAGTTTATCTGACACTCTTAAGAATTTAGAAGTTTCTTACAAAGTTAAACTTATCACGAGTTGCAGTACCCCCACTTTGAGGATTTACTCTGGAGAAATAAAAGTTGATGTACACACACATACACGTTTATACCAGGTCTACCCATAGTTGCCTAAATCTAGAACCAACTCAAATGTCTACCAATGGATGAATGGGTAAATGAATAGTAAGTAGTACAGCTTTACAATGGAATACTACTGGAAAAAGGAACGAGCTCCTGATGTGCACAAGAGCATGGATGAATCTGAAAGGCATTATGCTAAGTGAAAGACACCCAGTTACATATGTATCGTATAAATCCCTTTATATGACATTCTGGAGAAAGTGAGCCTACAGGGATAGAGAACAGATCAGTAGTTGCCAGGGTTTAGGAGTTGTGGAGGGTTTGACTACATAGACATAGCATGAGGGAGATTTTTGGAACGATGAGACTGCTCTGTATTCTGATTGTGGTGGTAGTTACATGAATCTCTACATATTTTTAAACACAGACCTGCACACATGCACACATAGAGGCAATTTAACCATATGTCATTATTTTAACGTTAACTCAAGATTTTATATTACTTAAAGACTTGGAGATTATTTTCAAGTTGAAAAACTGAAAAACATAATTACTGTTGAAATAAAAATCTTGTTAGAACTAAAGTAAATTTTATGAGTATGTATTTCTAGGTAATGTAAGAATTGTATTTTGGTTGTCACTGTTTAATGTCACTCTCACATTATGAACTGTTAAGAGTTTTGCCTAAAAATCTAGCAATTAGAGTTACCTAAAACTCTAAGTTTTCCTCCCACATGTAAGACTGAATTTGCTCTAGTTATAAGAGTAATGTGTTTAAATAACTTTTGTGTTTAAAAAATGGAGTAATACCTTCAAAATTCTGAAATAAAATGGTTTTCAAACTAGATTTCTATACCCAGCAACACAATTAATTGTGGGTGATAAATAAAGACAATTTGGAGACAAACAATAAGTTAACATATTTATTACTCACACATTCTTTCTTGGGAAGCTACTGGAACCAAAGATGGTAAAATAAGAGTGTAAGCCCTAGGATCAAGAGATAAAATCTTGAGACTCATGAGGGGCTTAGGCAGAGATGTAATGAGAGATGGTACCATTTCAGACTGTTGGCTGAAAAATAAACAATATTTTGGAGGGTACCAACTAATTGAGAATAGTGACAGGTATATCTATATAGTACAGCATGATTTTCTTTTGATAGGGAATACTGAAGGTTCTGAAGAAGGATTAAGGAAGGCCCTAGCCCAGAAGGATGTGGGAAGGATCTAGAAAAGGAGAGGAGGTAAGATGACTTCACCCAGGAGGTGATACTTTAGGTCAGACTGAAAATTTGAATAAGACAGCCATTCAAAGAGGGTGTGAGAAGAACAGAGGGTTTCTCCTCAAAGGACTGGCTTGTGAGAAGGCCCAGGGCTATGGAACAAGGGATTTTCTGGATAAAGTGAATATGGCTGGTTATAGATTTTAGGTAAAAGACAAATCAGAGGTTGGGCTGGAAATGGAAGCAGAAACTAGCTCAGATCATGCAGGGACTGCAGGCCACATTGAGTTACTTTGGATGTATGCTAAGATACATGGAAAGTTTTTTGGTTTTTGTTTTTTTTTACATGGATATTTTTAACAAGGATGGGATCAAAGACCACTCTGCATAGAGAATGGATCAAAGGGGGTGATTTAAGTGGAGGGATGAGATCAGGTGTGTTCAGGGTGGTATGGCTCAACACCCAAAAAAGCCAAAAAATAAAATTGAAAAATGGGCAAACAACATAGACATTTTTCTAAAGAAGACATACATTCAGATGGCCAACAGACACATGCAAAAATGCTCGACATAACTGATCATCAGGGAAATACAACTAAAAACTACAATGAGATACCACCTCCCAATGGCTAAAATCAACAATATAAGAAACAACAGATGCTGCTGAGGACGCAGAGATAGGAACCTTTGTGCACTGTTGGTGGGAATAGAAACTGTGCAGCCACTCGAGCACATTATGGAGGTTCCTCAAAAATTAAAAATAGAACTACCCTATGACCCAGCAATTGGTAAATATCAAATGCTACTAGTTATTTAACCAAAGAATACAAACATTCTAATTCAAAGGGACATAGGCACCTTGATGTTGACAGTAGCATTATCTATAATAGCAAAGTTATGAAAGCAGCCCAAGTGTCCATTGCCTGGTGAAAATGCATAAAAAGATGTACACACACACACACGTGCACACACACACAAGCGTACATGTGCATGCATAATACTCAGCCATGAAAAGGAATGAAATCTTGCCATTTGCAATGACATGGACAGAGCTAGAGAGTATTATGCAGGATGAAATAAGTCAGAGAAACACAAATACCATATGATTTCATTCATACAGGAAATTTAAGAAACAAAATGAGCAAAGAGGGAAAAAAAGGGGAAGCAACCTAAGAAACACTTTAAAATTTAAGATTTTAATTAATTAATTGAGAGAGAGAGACCCAGAAAAGGAACACAAGCAGGAAGAGTGGGAGAGGGAGAACAGGCTTCCTGCAGGGCAAGGAGCCCGATGCTGGGCTCAATCCCAGGACCCTGGAATCATGACCTGAGCAGAAGGCAGATGCTTAATGACTGAGCCACCCAGGTACCCTCGAACAGACTCTTAATTATAGTGAACAAACAGACGCGTAACAGAGGGGTAGTGGGTGGGGGGATTAAGGAGTGCACTTGTGATGAGCACCGAGCGTTTTATGGAAGTGTGGAATCACTATATTGTACATCTGAAACTAATATCACACTGTTGGGGTTAGTGTAGAGCATGAAATCCTCCATAAATAATATCTGGCTTACTAAAATTAACATGAAGGAGCAGAGCAGGGCTGGCTCCTTTTGCTTAACACCCGCCTTCTTGTGTGTGGCCCCCATAGGACCTGCCTCTGGGAGGGTCAGAGTGTGGCTCAGCCCTCCTTTGAGCTAATTGGCCCAGACCACCTGTGGGTTGGGTTTGGGTTAGCCAATAGGAACGCGGAACCCCTGACCAGGAAAGAATATAAACCCTGCCTTTTGCCCACCAAACTTGCGCGCCAATTCTGGCCAGGGTGATAGGCTAGTTCAAACAGTCACTAAGCAACTTTCTGTGTGTTACAATCTCATTGGCCCCTGGCCCCTCTAAAACTGTTGCACTTTTGGAAACTTGCTCTCTTTCTCTATACCACGCCGCTGTGTGGGTGAGTGTGGGAGACTGAGCTCAAGCTAGCTTGAATAAAGGGCTCTTTTGCTTTTGCATCAGACTCGGCTCCCTGGTGGTCTTTGGGGATCTCAAAATCTGGGCATAACAAACACAGAGGCTGCTGCAGGCGAGAAGGTTTCAGAGCAGGGTGTAGGCCAACAACCCTCAGCGGAGGTTTCAGAGAAGGACATAGGCCTTTAGAATGCTGAGGCCAGCATGACCACTCTGCCCTAGGAATGCCATGGTGAGTTGCCTTCCCCCAAGCTTTCTTAGGCGAAACAGGCGCCTTGTGAACTAAGAGCTGTGTGCATTGACCCCTAGGCTATGTTTAACGGAATTCAAAGAACATGCTGTTTAGCATATGGTATCTTTCCCAGGATCAGATCCTCCTAGTTTGTAAGACTCTTTATCACACAAGTTAAAAATAGAACTACCCTGTAGCTTAGCAATTGACCCACTAGGTATTTACCCAAAGGATACAAAAATACTGATTCAAAGAGACACGTGCACCAATGTTCATAGCATCATTAACAACTAAATTCTGAAAAGAGCCTAGAAGTCTATGGAGCAATGAATGGATAAAGAATACACACCAAATGTGTGCATTCCATAGTCATCAAAAAGAATAGAATGTTGCCATTTGCAAAGATGTTGGATAGAACTAGATTATATTATACTAAGTCAGTCAGAGAAAGACATATCTATGCTTTCACTCACATGTGGAATTTGAGAGACGAAGCAGATGAACTTAGGAGAAGGGGGAAAAAGGGAAATAAGCCATAAGAGACTCTTAACTACAGAGAACAAAATGAGGGTTGATGGAGAGGAGGTGGGCCAGTGATGGGCATTAAAGAGGGCACTTGTAGTGATGAAACCAGACTGTTTATGTAAGTGAGAAATCACTAAAATCTGCTCCTGAAGCCAATATTACATTATATGTTAACTAGAATTTAAATAAAAATTTGAGACAAAAATAATAATGCTGCATTCCATGCTTGAAAGTTGCTACAAGAATCAATTTTAAATAGTCTCTCTCCCCAAAAAATGGTAATTATTTTTGTGACGGGGGTGTCAGCTAACACTAGTGTGATCTTGCAATATATAAGTGTATCAAATCAACACCTCAAACTACAAAATGCCAATTTTATATCAGTAAAGCTGGGGGGAAATGGGAAAAAAAAAGGTAGTGTGAAGCTGGAAAGAAAGACAGGGTAGAGTCAATGTAACTTGAGCGTGAATAAGAGAGAGAAGCAGAAAATGAAACTAAAGTCCCTGCTAGGGTCAAAATTGCCCTGTGTTATATTTCTTTCTCCAAAGTTTTCTGATACTTAATTGAGATTAGGACACAAAAGTTTGGGGAAAGAAAGAGATCTTGGCTCTATATGTCTCTATATGTGGAAAAAGTCCCCCCCCCCCCCCGCCTCTGAAAAGGGTGTTATTCATCATAGGTACTGAAAATTGAATAGGCTTTTGTAAAGCAAAGAACATGGAGGATCGCTGTACTGAGAGAAAAAGGTGTTGAGGATGAGAGGAGGAAGGGATGGTCTTAAAGACTGTATGCCTGAAATAGACCCTTTAGGGTTAGTTGGTAGAAGTAAATGCAGGTTGACCCAGGGATATTGTTACTTTAGGTCTTCCACAGGTGCCAGCCAGAGTCTCAGTAGGGTCTGCAGTTTATAGGGAGAGTCCTAGTGTTCAGTAACTTGGTTCCAGGAACTCTGCAGACATCACAACAGGCTGCTGGGTTTGCACTTTTAGGAGGTGATTCTGCTTAACTACAAGACTTTTTAGTAGGAGTCAGAGGACAGTCCTGAAGAAGGGTCCCTGCCCTGCCCTTCCTCACTCCCTGTTAACCAATCACACAGTGGGCAAGAATTGGCACCGTCACAAGTGTTTTCACGCTGATTCTTCATGAGAAAAAGGTACCATCAGGGGGATCATCAGTTGCCAGGGAAGAAATCCAAGTTCCCATCTTCCTCTTTGCAAAGCCATTTGTAACAGGAATAAGGTGGTGGATGATACTTGTCAAAAGGGAGGTGGAGAGGGCACTGTAATAGAAAGGAAAAATAAGCTTGGAAATGCCAAATGGCATTTGAAGCATTTAATTTGAATAATCCACTGATAAGAGTTTATTTTTTAATCCTAAAACTGGTGATATAGAGAAGTCTTTATATTTAGCACAGGTATATCCAAGTCATAACATAAATGAAAAATGTTATTTTCCTTCAGTGACATTAAATATAAGTAGGCTAGAAATGTGTATATAAACAGGAATATGAAGCTTTTAAAAAATGTATTTTATAAAGATTTATTTATTTTAGAGAGGGTACGCAACTGTGAGGGACAGAAAGAGAGCAAGGGAGAGAGTCTTGAGGAGATTCAGTGCTGAGTGCAGGGCCTGAGGTGTGGGGCTCGATCTCACAACCCTGAGATGGTGACCTGAGCTGAAACCAAGGATCGGGTGCTTAACCCACTGTGCCACTCAGGCACCTCAGGAGTATGAAACTTTTGTCTGGTAATCTCTCGGCCTAAACAGTCACTTGGTACTTTAACGGCAGGTTTGTAAGGCCAAGGCCAGTTTCACTCCCATGTTTAAAAATGACCGCTTGACTAATCCTATCTACTTAATAATTCCTCCCGTGATGTTTTTGCTTGTTGTAGAGATGGGTCTGAGTTAAGAGTTGAGACGATTGCATGATAGATGAAAAGGGGAAGGATATTTATCATGTCTGTACTTAATTTAGCATTTTTAGACATACAAGGAACGCTCGTTTTCATTCATTTATAATTACCAGAAATTTAATTTGGTATTTTCCATTAAATCATGGATCCAGTTGTCAAGTTAGTTTCAAATCAGACTAAAAATAGGTAACAGACATATGATGAGCTTGTAACATGGCCAAAGTTAGTAAATGCGGCTTTCAATAATCCCATAAATATTCTTTCTGATAAATAATGGGGATAAATAAATAATGGAAACAAACAAGAAACCCACTCACCGCTCTTTGTTTTTATGGGGAAAAAAACCCTCTTGATTTTAAAAGGAACTTTGTTTTTTATTATCCGATCTTTAAAATAAAACCTTTTAAAAACGTGTAGTCCATCTGCCTGAGCAGAGTATGCAAGTCCAATTTACAGTAGGAGCCATGTGGTGCTGATGAGAACCTTATTTCTTTTCACGGGGCATCAAACTGCATCTGTTTTGTGACAGCATTGGATTCAGAAATTAAGCACAGCAGGAAGAAAGGTTTTGCATACATTCAAAATATATTGCATGTCTTGACATCGTAGCCTACATTTATGGGGGAAAGGACAAAAACCCTTCAACTGTATTTAGAGGAAGTTAACCCAGGGGGAAAAATAATATTGTCGTCTTTCTAAAGAACATTCATCCTCAAAGTTCATCAGCAGTTAGTCCTATTGTATCTTCCTGGTAGGAACACACCGGATCACAAGATTATTTCCAGTGTTGAAAGTTCCTGATTTAGAAAAAAAAAAAGTAACGTGTGTACTGAAAAAGTATTCTGTACTACTGTCTAACACATATAGAATGTATATGTGTACTTCTCAGTGAAATAACACAAAGTGAACATCCAGTTTAGAACACTGAGATAGATCCATTAAGAGGAGATCATCAGCAGTCAGGAATATCCTCATGCCCCTTTAAAATTATGACACATGTCTCCAAACACTGTTAGTTTAGTACTGCATATTTTTGAAAGTTTTATACAGATAAAATCTTAGAATATATATCTTATTTATTTCTGGTTTCTTTTATCCCACATTACATTTGTGAAATTTGTTCATGGGTGAATACAGATATAATTCCTTAATTTTTGTTGCCTTTTTGGTGGTCCATTATATAGATGCCCACAACTTATTTAGCCAGTCTACCTTACTGCGCTGTATGGATTGTTTCCAATTCTTAGGTATTGTGAATAATGTTGCCACTAACATCGATGCACACCTTTTTTGGGTGCAAATGTACATGCATTTTCATATACCCAGGAATGAAATTGCAAGATTACATAGTAGATTCAAATTCAGAGGTAAATCTAAAAGATAGCTCAGTGTGTTTAAAGCAATTCATACTCTTCCAGCGGGGGGAGAGTTTCTGTTGTTCCATTTACTTAGTGACTCAAAGGTATTTAGTAACATCAGTCTTTTTCCTTAAGCCTAGCCATTTTGGAGGTATGGGGTATGCAATATTGTAGTTTTAACTTGTATTTTTCTTTGTGATGATATTGAGCATCTTTTCATGTGTTATTCGTCACTTACGTATCCTGTATTACAAAGTTCCTGCTCAAATGTATTTTCTATTTTTCTATTGGATTATCTTTTTCTTAATAGCTTCAAAAAGTTTTTACATGTTTGACACACAGGCTTTTTGACTATTATATGTGCTGAATATATTCTCCCTCTTCAGGCATTACATTTTCACTTTACAAAAAATTATTTTTTAAATGCCAGTATAATTCATGTAGTGTTAAATTAGTTTCAGGTGTAATTTAGTGCCTCAATAATTCTCTACATTAGTCAGTGCTCATCACAATAAATGTACTCTTAATCCCCTTCATCTCATTCACTCATCCTTCCCACCCACCTTCCCTCTGGTAACTATCTGTTTGCTCTCTGTAATTAAGTCTGCTTTTTTGTTTGTCTCCTTTTTCTTTGTTCAGTTGTTTTCTTTCTTAAATTGTACATGAGTGAAATCACAGGGTATTTGTCTTCCGACATATTTTGCTTAGCATAATATTCTCTAGCTCCATCCATGTTGTTGCAAATGGCAAGATTTTATTCTTTTTTATGGTTGAGTAATATCCCACCCCATACATATATATATACACATATGTATATGTATATGTGTGTGTGTGTATATATATATATATTTATATATATAATCTCACATCTTTATCCATTCCTCTATCAATAGACACTTGGGCTGCTTCCATAATTTGACTGTTGTAAATAACACTGCAAAAAATGGAAGGGTGCACATATCTTTTTAAGTTAGTGTTTTCGTATTTTTTTAAGATTTTATTTATTTATTTGACAGAGAGAGAGAAAGATCACAAGTAGGCAGAGAGAGGGGGAAGCAGGCTCTCTTCTGAGCAGAAAGCCTGATGTGGGGCTCAATCCCAGGACCCTGAGATCATGACCTGAACCACTCAGGCGCCCTGTGTTTTCGTATTCTTTAAGTGAATAACCAATAGTGGAAACACTGGATCATAAGGTAGTTCTATTTTTAATTTTTGAGGAACCTCCCTACTGTCTTCTTCAGTGGTTGGATCAGTTTGCATTCCCACTAACAGTGCATGAGAGTTCGTTTTTCTCCAGACTGTCACCACACCTGTTTTTTCTTAGGTTTTCAATTTTAGCCATTCTGACAGATGTGAGGAGATAGCTCATTGTGGTTTTGATTTGCATTTCCCTGATGATGAGTGATGTTGAGCATCTTTTCATATATCTGTTGGCCACCTGTATGTCTTCTTTGGAGAAATGTCTGTTCATGTCTTCTGCCCATTTCTTGATTGGATTATTTCTTTAGTGGGTGTTAAGTTTGGTAAGTTCTTTGTAGATTTTGGATATTAGCCCTTTATCTGATAAGGCATTTGCAATTATCTTCTTCTCTTGGGTAGGCTGCCTTTTAGTTTTGTTGACTGTTTCCTTTATTGTGCAAAAGTTTTTATTTTGATGAAGTCATAATAGTTCATTTTTGCTTTTGTTTCTCTTGTCTTTGGAAACATGTCTAGCAAGAAGTTGCTGCCACCAAGGTCGAAGAGGTTGCTGCCTGTGTTCTTCTCTAGCATTTTGATGGATTCCTGTCTCACATTTAGGTCTTTCATCCATTTTGGGTTTATCTTTGTGTATGATGTAAGAAAATGGTGCAGTTTCATTCTTCTGCATGTGGCTGTCCAGTATTCCCAAAACCATTTACTGAAGAGAATGTCTTTTATCCACTGGATATTCTTTCCTGTTTGGTTGAAGATCAGTTGACCATAGAATTGAGGGCCCATTTCTGGGTCTCTATCCTTTTTTTTTTTTTTTTAAGGTTTTATTTATTTATTTGACAGAGAGGCAGGCAGAGAGAGAGCAGAAGCAGGTTCCCCATCATGCAGAGAGCATGATGTGGGTCTCAGTCCCAGGACCCCAGCATCATGACCTGAGCCAACAGCAGATGCTTAATCACTGAACCACCCAGGCTCCCCTCTGGGGTCTCTATTCTGTTCCATTGATCTATGTCTGTTTTTGTGGCAGTACCATACTGTCTCAAGGATTACAGCTATGTAATATAGCTTGAAGTCTGGAATTGTGATGCCTCCAGCTTTGGTTTTCTTTGTCAACATTACTTCAGCTATTTGGAATCTTTTTCTGGTTCCATACCAATTTTAGGATTGTTCCAGCTCTGTGAAAAATGTTGATGGTATTTTGATAGAGATTGCATTGAACATGTACATTGCTTTGGGTACCATACACATTTTAACAATATTGGTTCTAAGCAATGAGCATTGAATGTTCTTCCATTTCTTTGTGTCTTCTTCAATTTATTTCATGAGTATTATTTTTAAAAAAGATTTTATTTATTTGAGAGAGAAAGAGAGAGTATAAGCAGGGAGCAAGGAGGGACAGAGAGGGAGAAGCAGACTCCCCAGCTGAGCAGGGAGCCTGATGTGGGGCTCTATCCTAAGAGTAGTTAACCGACTGAGCAACCCAGGCACCCCTCTTTCTTGAGTGTTCTATAGTTTTCAGTGTAGGTACTTTATCTTTTTGTTTAGATTTATTCCTAGATATCTTAAGTTTTGGTGCAATTGTAAATGGGATTGTTTCCTTGATTTCTCTTTCTTCTGCCTCATTTTAAATGTATAGAAATATTCCTGACCATTGATTTTATCTCCTGTAACTTTGCTGAATTCCTGTATCAATGCTAGGAATTTTAGGGTGGAATCTTTTGGGTTTTCCACATAGAGTATAATGTCATCTGTAAAGAATTAAAGTTTGGGGCCCCTGGGTGGCGCAGTTGGTTGAGCGACTGCCTTCAGCTCAGGTCATGATCCCGGAGTCCCGGGATCGAGTCCCACATCGGGCTCCCAGCTCCATGGGGAGTCCACTTCTCACTCTGACCTTCTCCCTTCTCATGCTCTCTCTCACTCTCTCTCTTCCCTAATTAAAAAAAAAAAAAAAGATTTAAAGTTTGGCTTCTTGTTTGCTGATTTGGATTCCTTTTATTTTTTATTTTAGAGATTTTATTTATTTATTTGAGAGAGATAGTGGGCAAGAACATGAATGTGTGGGGTAGAGGGAGAGGGACAAGCAGACTCCCTGCTGAGTGAGCAACCCAACTCGGGGCTCCATCCCAGGACCCTGGCATCATGACCTGAGCTGGAGGCAGACACTTCACTGACTGAGCCATTCAGGCACCCCTGAATGGCTTTTATTTCTTTCTGTTGTCTGATTTCTGAGGCTTGGACTTCCAGGATTATGTTGAACAACAGGGGTGACAGTCGACATCCCTGTCATGTTCCTGACCTTAGGGGAAAAAAGTTCTCAGTTTTTTCCCATTGAGGATGATATTAGCTCTGGCTGTTTCATAATTGGCTTCTATGATACTGAGATATTGTTCCCTCTATCCTACAGTGTAGAAAGTTTTTATCAAGAAAGGATGCTATATTTTGTCAAATGCTTTTTCTGTAGCTATTGAGAGGATCATATGGTTCTTATCCTTTCTTTTATTAATGTGGTGTATCACATTGATTGATGTGTGGTTGTCGATTCACCCTTACAGCGCAGGAATAAATCCCACCTGGTCTTGATAAATAATCCTTTTAATGTACTATTGGATCCTATTAGCGAGTATCTTGTTGAGAATTTTTGCATCCATGTTCATTAAGGGTATTGGGCTGTAATGTTCCTTTTTGGTGGGGTCTTTGGTTTGGGGATCAAGGTAATGCTGGCCTAATAGAATGAATTTGGAAGTTTTCATTCTATTTCTGTTTTATGAAACAGCCTTAAAAGAATAGGTACTAATTCTTCTTTAAAAGTTGGGTAGAATTCCCCTGGGAGGCCTTCTGGCCCTGGACTTTTGGGGGAGGGGGATTTTTTGATTATTGATCCAGCAAAATGCATTCATTTTTTTTCCAGATTGCCTAATTTTTTGGCATATCATTGCTCATAACATTATTTTCTAATTATTTGTATTTATTGGTATTGATTGTGATCTCTGCTCTTTCATTTATGATATTTATTTGGGTCCTTTCTTTTTTTTGATAAGTCTGGGTAGGGGTTTATTGATCTCATTAATTCTTTCAAAAAACCAGCTCCTGGTTTCATTGATCTGTTCTGTTTTTTAAAAATTATTTCTATATCATTGATTTCCTTTCTATAGGATTTCTCTTCTCCTGCTGGACTTAGGCTTTATTTGCTTATCTTTTTCTTGCTCTGTTAAGTGTAAGGTTGTGTTTGTATTTGAGACTTTTCTTGTTTCTTGAGAAAGTTCTTTTTTTTTTTTTTAAAGATTTTTTATTTATTTATTAGAGAGAGAGAGAGACTGAGAAAGAGAGGGGAGAAGGTCAGAGGGAGAAGAAGACTTCCCGCAGAGCTGGGAGTCCGATATGGGACTCGATCCCGGGACTCCGGAATCATGACCTGAGCCGAAGGCAGTTGCTCAACCAACTGAGCCACCCAGGCGCCCGAGAAAGTTCTTTATTGCTATATACTTCCCTCTTAGGACCACCTTTGCTGCATCCCAAACTGAACTGAACTTTTGCATTTTCATTTTCATTTGTTTCCATGTGGGTTTTTTTTTTTTTTTTAATTCTTGAATTTCCTGGTTGACTCATTCATTCTTTAGTTAGGATGCTCTTTAAACTCCATGTATTTTGGTTCCTTCCAAATTTTCTCTTGTGATTGAGTTCAAATTTTAAAGCATTGTGGTCTGAAATAATGCATGGTATAATCTCAATCTTTTAGTACCAGTTGAAACCTGATTCGTGAACCAGTATGTCATTTATTCTGGGGAATGTTCCATGTGCACTTGGGAAGAATGTATATTCTGTTGTTTTAGGATGAAATACCCTGATTATATCTGTGAAGTCCATGTGGTCCAGTGTCGTTCACAGTCTTTGTTGATCTGCTTAGATGATCTGTCATTGCTGTGAGTGGGGTCTTAAAGTCTTCTATTATTTTTGTAGTATTATCAATCTGTTTCTTTAATTTTGTTATTCATAGGTTTATATTATTAGCTGCTCCCAAGTTAGGGGCACAAATAGTTAAAATTGTTAGATCTTCTTATTGGATAGACCCTTTTATTATGATATAGTGTCCTTCTTCATCTCTTATTAGTCTTTGGTTTAAAATCTACTTTGTCCAAGGATTGCTACTCCAGCTTTCTTTTGATGTCCATTAGCATGATAAATGGTTCTCCACCCCCTCAATCTCAATCTGTTGGTGTCTTTGGATCTAAAATGATTCTCTTGTAGACCACATATCAGTGGGTCTTGTTTTTTGGTTTTTTTTTTAAATCCAATCTGGTATCCTGTGTCTTTTGATTAGAGCATTTAGTCCATTTACATTCAGAGTAAGTATTGAAAGATACAAATTTAGTGCCATTGTATTGCCTGTAAGGTGACTGTTATTGTATATTGCTCTGTTCCTTTATGGTCTGTTCTACTTTATTCTATTTGAATAAGATTAGTGTTATAACTTCTTAAAATCATTTGTGAATTCACAAGGGAAGCCATCTGGGCCTAGAATTTTTTTTATGGGTACATTCTAAATCACAGATTGAATTTAATATGTGTTGGGCTATTTAGATCTTCTGCCAGTTTTGATAAATTGTATTTTTCTAAAAACTGACTCATTTTACCTAAATCTTAAAATGTCTTAGCCTAAAGTTATTTAAAATACTCTTTTTACCTTTTAAAGGCTGTAGGATCAGTAGTAATGTCTCTTTTTAGGTTCCTTTTTCCCCACACAGCACTCCAATCCACCTTTTACTTCCACCTCTGTCAGTCATCAGTGGCCTATTACTAAATGCATTATCAGTTTGGAGCTTTTCTTGTGCAGAAGTACATATCACATACTGTTTCTTCCTTTACAGTTACTTCACTTTACTCCCAGATGCACTTTCCTGGCTTTCCTCCTACCTCACTGGCTGCTTTTTCTTTGTATCCTTTGCTGGCTTGTTAATATTCTCCTTGTACCTCTTCTTCTCTCTCTCTCCCTGACTACCTTGGTTACCCCATCAGTTTTGTGGTTTTAAATGCTATTTACACGAGGGTTGTTCCCAAATAAATACCTCCATTTATTATCTCAGCTCTGATCTCCATACTAAAAACACTCACTGACCTCTTTAACATATATGCTGTGCATTTAACAGTCATTTTAGATTTAACATGTCAGAAACTTAGCTCCTGAATATCCTTCCCAAACCTGTCTTCCCATTGTCTTTTTATTTCAGTAAATAGAAGCTCCATTTTCCTATTGCTCTGACAGAAATCTTGGAGTAATTTTGACTTGTGTCTTTTTCTCATATCCCACAGGTATTGATGAAACCATCTTCTGGTTCTAATTTAAAAATACATTTATTACTGACTTCTCATAATCTCCTCTGTTTACTATTTTGTGTCCAAATTCTATTATTTTGTGACCTGGTTTATTGTTATAATCTCCTAACTAGTCCATTGGTTTTGTCCTTGCCTCTATTAACATTTTCTTTTATATTTCTCCCCAAATATGTTTATTTTAATTTTTCAATGTTACAAGATTGATTGTTCATGTACCACACCCAGTGCTCCATGCAATACGTGCCCTTCTCAATACCCACCACCAGGCTCGCCCACCCCCACCCCTTCCCCTACAAAACCCTCAGTTTGTTGCTCAGAGTCCACAGTCTCTCCTGGTTCATCACCCCCTCCGATTTCCCCCCATTCACCCTTCCCTTCCTTCTCACAATGCCCTCCATGATTTTCTTTATACTCCACACGTAAGTGAGACCATAAGATAATTGTCTCTTTTTGCTTGACTTATTTCACTCCACATAATCTCTTCTAGTCCTGTCCATGTTAATACAAAAGTTGGATATTCATCCTTTCTGATGGAGGCATAATATTCCATTGTATAGATGTATCACATATTCCTTATCCACTCATCTGTTGAAGGGCATTTTGGTTCTTTCCACAGTTTGGCTATTGTGGCCACTGCGGCTATGAACATTGGGGTCCATGTGGCCCTTCTTTGAACTGCATCTGCTTCTTTGGGGTAAACACCGAGTAGTGCAATGGCAGGGTCATAGGGTAGCTGTATATTTAATTTCCTGAGGAATCTCCGTACTCTTTTCCAAAGTGGCTACACCAACTTGCATTCCCACCAACAGCAGAGAAGGGTTCCCCTTTCTCCACATCCTCTCCAGCATTCGTTGTTTACTGTCTTGTTGATTTTGGCCATTCTAACTGGTGTAAGGTGGTATCTCAGTGTGGTTTTGATTGGAATCTCTCTGATGGCTAAAGATGATGAATATTTTTTCATGTGTCTGTTAGCCATTTGTAGGTCATCTTTGGAGAAGTGTCTGTTCATGTCTTCTGCCCATTTTTTGATGTGATTATCTGTTTTGCGAGTGTTGAGTTTGAGGAGTTCTTTATAGATCTTAGATATCAGACCTTTGTCTGTAGTGTCATTTGCGAATATCTTCTCCCATTCTGTGGGTTGCCTGTTTGTTTTGTGGACTGTTTCCTTTGCTGTGCAGAAATTTTTATCTTGATGAGGTCCCAAAAGTTCATTTTCGCTTGTGTTTCCTTTGCCTTTGGAGACATGTCCTGAAAGAA
>CM052809.1:59076066-59113095 GCA_028533885.1 Nasua narica | reverse complement strand
TAAGGTATGCAAACAAGCACGAACAAACATATAGACCAACATGAATAAATGACAAGAAGTAAAAGAACCTAGCAGAATCAACCCCAAGAATAAGATTTATGTAATACCAGAACAAAAGCAAATACGTAGAAACACTGACAGAGGGATAAGATGGGAGGGTGTTATAACTCCTCGCAGGCGAGGAAGGTTATTTCAGGTCCTCCTGGGTTTATAGTTGTATTAAACCTCTCGTTGTAATGTTAAGTAGTTAAAAAAAAATAAAAGAAAAAAGAAATGTGAAAGCAAGTGAATACTAAAATGAAATAAAAAAATAGAGAGTAAGAAAGAGAAAACAAAAACAAAAAAACTTGTATCTATGAAATATACAGGTTTGAGGGTATTACCAGGAGCTTAACATATTGATTTCTCTTGGCGTTGGGGGTTTAAAATTTTATGGGGACCCTGTGGTTATTGTCCTTTTGTTTTTTGGCTGGTCTTCTGGGGGAGGGGCCTGCCGCGTTGTTTTCCAGTCAGTCTTGCTTGGGTTGAGTCACCCTGCCCCCCAGTCAAGGGGCTGAGCTCTGTGGAAACTGGTTTCTCAGTCTTTCGCTCTCTGAAGGTTTTTGGCCTTTTGTAGCTTTTTCACCTTTTCAGAAAGTCCAAGCAATGAATCTGCCCAGAAGCACTCAGCCCTCCAAGTTGCAGGAAGCCCGAGTCTCTGCTCCCCTCTGTGTGGTTCAGAACACACGCTCCCCTCCCCGAAATTTCTGCTCACAGCACAGCCTGTCCCAGGTGGCGCGCGACCGTAGCCGCCTTTCTGCGGCTCCCAAGTGTGGACCCGGGAAAGTCGTGACCCCCGCCGCCTTTCTGCGGCTCTGCGCGGGGCGCCCTGGGGGTTAGGTCACTTGCCCACGTTCTCTCCGCAGCCGGCGGGGATCGCTCAGGCTCTGCAGCAGGCCGTGAATGTCGCGGTGGCGGGCGAACACAGAGAAACGCTGCGGCTCGTGGACCACCGCAGACTCTCTAAAGGCGCTTGCAGGTGCGCGCCCGGCCCACAGGTTGTTGCAGAGAGCAGAAAGCTGCAGGTTCAGGAATCGCGGACTGGATCCCCCCACTAGTCTCACTTTGGGGCGCTCCTTCCTGGGAGGGTGGATCCAAGTGCTGGTGCCTGCGACCTCCCCCTTCCACTAGTTACTCCTCAGAACTTTTTGCCCTTTTTAATTTTTTTTTTTTAAGATTTTTTTTTTTAATTTATTTATTAGAGAGAGAGAGACTGAGAATGAGAGGGGAGAAGGTCAGAGGGAGAAGCAGATTTCCCGCAGAGCCGGGAGTCCGATATGGGACTCGATCCCGGGACTCCGGGATCATGACCTGAGCCGAAGGCAGTCGCTCAACCAACTGAGCCACCCAGGCGCCCGCCCTTTTTAATTTTTTTAATGGGTTCTACGTTAATGCTGGTCCTCCGCCACTGGGCACTTTCCTTTGGGGTATTACTGTCCTTGGTTAGCTTCTGGTGGCTCCCTCCCCCTTTTGTTTATCCTCCGATATCAGTTCAAGTGTTCCCACTTTGCTTTTACCTCTCCTCTGCTGTCTTCTGCTCTCGGAGAGATCCTGGAGTGAGAAATTTTGCTCCTCAGGGTGATTTCATGGGTGTTCAGCGTGTTCTGGTAGATTTCCAGCTCACTTCTGGGGACCGGTTGCTGCAGGATCTCTTACTTCTCCATCAGCTTGCCCCCTTCCTTAAACCTTTTCTTTACATAGGAGAGTGACCCATTAAAACCCAAGTTAGACCATGAAGGTCCATTACTCACAAATTGCCAAAAATTCTTCACCCCATTCAGAGTCAAAGCCAAAGGCATTGCAATAATCATAATTCTACATTCTCTAACCTCAGTACCTCTCTAACCTCAATTCCTTCTGTTTCTTTTTTGTACTTGAGTTACACTTGCCTCTTTTCTTTCCTGAAATACATCAGACATGGTTCTATCAAGGCATTTGCATTTGCTGTTCTCTTTACTTGAACTTTTCTTTCTCCAGCCATTCACATGGCACAGTCTCATTTTCTTCAGGTATTCATTCCACTGTACACTCCTTAATGCAGCTTTCCTTGGCTACCTATCTAAAATTGCAACTTTATCCTTCCAAAAAACTTTCTACCTCATTTTTTTTTCACTAGAATATATGTTCTATGAAGTTGGTATTATGCAATATATGATTTATTCTTATCTGTCATATATACAATATGTGAAGTCTCACTGAAGTGTAAGAGCATTCAAGTTGTGCTATTATAGCAGAGATTAAATTTTCTCTGTCCTGTTGGGATTTTGTTTGTGTGTGTGTGTGGGTGGGTTTTCGTTCTATTTAGCAACTATCAATATATCAAGAGTTCTTTCTCAAGGGAAATGAAGTAAGCAGAAGAGTGTATTAGGAGAGTGATTACATTATTCATCAAACTTTATACACTTCCCTAATTCAACACCCTCTCCCATTTAAGTCTGAAGCCCCTTCTACCACTCCTTGATACTGAGTTTAGCCATGTGACTTTCTTTGGCCAGTTGGATATCAGCAGATAGGACACAAGCAGAGGCTTCTCTGCCTTTGCCACGGGACCATAACTGGTTAGTCTGTTGAAGAATGAGACATGAGAAACAGAACTGGTCATCCTAGTTGTACCAGTTGTGGCTGTCATGTATCAGTCAAGCCAGCAAAACCATAGATACTTGAGTGACAGCTGTCATTATCAGAGTCTTTTAACCAACTGGTTCACATATGTGGCAATAAGTGAATATTGTAGGTTCTGTGGTTGTTAAATATCATTTGTGTCCATAAATAACTGGTAGAGAATGGCTTAAAATGCTGGAGAGATATGTCTCTTAGAATTTTTGTTTGAAGTGACAAAACTTTGTAGATTTTGTCATTCAGATAACAATTTTTTTCTTTTATTTATATTTTAATGCTTTCTTCCTTTTTTAAATTTATTCATTTTTTTATTATGTTAGTCACCATACAGTACATCATTAGTTTTTTTTTTTAAAGATTTTATTTATTTATTTGAGAGAGAGAGCGAGAGAGAGCATGAGAGGGGAGAAGGTCAGAGGGAGAAGCAGACTCCCTGTGGAGCTGGGAGCCCGATGTGGGACTCGTTCCCGGGACTCCGGGATCATGACTCGAGCCGAAGGCAGTCGCTTAACCAACTGAGCCACCCAGGCGCCCACATCATTAGTTTTTGATGTAGTGTTCCATGATTCGTTATTGGTGTATAATACCCAGTGCTGCATGCAATCCGTGCATGCCTTCCTTAATACCCATCACCGGGCTCACCCTTCCCCAACCCCCCTCTCTTCTAAAACCCTCAGTTTGTTTCCTGGAGTCCATAGTCTTTCATGGTTCATCTCCCCCTCTGATTCCATCCCCTTCATTTTGCCCTTTCTTCTCCTAATGTCCTCCATGCTATTCCTTATGTTCCACAAATAAGTGAAACCATATGATAATTGACTTTCTCTGCTTGACTTATTTCACTTAGGATAATCTCCTCTAGTCCTGTCTATGTTGATTCAAAAGTTGGGTATTCATCCTTTCTGATGGCTGAGTAATATTCCATTGGGTATAGGGACCACATCTTCTTTATTCATTCATCTCTTGATGTTTCTATGAGGTCTATCTGGTCCAGTGTGTCATTCAAAGTTCTTGTTTCTTTGTCAATTTTCTGCTTAGATGATCTGTCTATTGCTGAGAGTGGAATGTTGAGGTCTCCTACTATTAGTGTATTATATTATCAATATGTCTCTTTATTTTGGTTAACAATTGGCTTAGGTGTTTGGCTGCTCCCATGTTGGGGGCATAGATATTTACAATTGTTAGATTTTCTTATTGGATAGACCCTTTAAGATATAGGTCTATCTTAATATAGTGTCCTTCTGTATATCCAACTGCAGTCCTTAGCTTAAAATCTAATTTGTCTGATATGAGAATTGCTACTACCCCAGCTTTCTTTTGAGATCCATTGGCATAAAAGATGGTTCTTCATCCCTTCACTTTCAGTCTGGCTGTATCTTTAGGCTCAAAATGAGTCTCTTGTAGACAGAGTATGGATGGGTTCTGTCTTTTTATCCAATCTGCAACCCTGTGCTGTTTTTTGGGAGCATTTAGGCCATTTGCATTGAGAGTGATTATTGAAAAATATTTTATTGTCATCATGTTGTCTGTGAAGTCCTTGTTTCTGTAGATTGTCTCTGTATCTTTCTGTTCTATATCACTCTTGGGGTCTTTCTTCTTTTATAACCCCCCCCACCTTAATATTGCTTGCAGGGCTGGCTTAGTGGTCACATACTCTTTCAGTCTCTGCTGGTTCTGGAAGCTCCTTATCACTTCATCCATTCTGAATGACAGCCTTGCCAGATAAAGAATTCTTGACTGCATGTTCTTCTCATTTAGTATCCTGAATATGTCTTGCCAGCCATTGCTGGCTTGCCAGGTCTCTGTGGACAGGTCTGACATTACTCTGATGTTCCTTCCTCTTTATGTAAGGGATATCTTCCCCCAACTTCCCTTAAAATGGTTTCCTTGGTACTAAGATTTGAGAGTTCTATTACATGCTGGGGCATTGGTCTGTATTCATTGATCTTGGGAGGGGTCTTCTCTGCTTCTAGGACACAAATGCTTGTTTCATTCCACCAGATTAGGGACAGTCTCAGCTATGATTTGCTCAAATATATCTTCTAGTTCTCTCTGTCTCTCTATAGGATCCCAATACTAACATCAGAATGTTTCATGGTGTCATTTGTTCTTTAATTCTGTTTTCATGGATTTTAAACTGTTTGTTCCAGGCCTCCTCCTGTTCCTTTCAGACAACAATTTAAAGTGAAATTCTAGTATTTCTGAAGGATGATTCTTATAGATACTAAGTTTTGGAAAGAGCATCACTGATTTTAAATATCTTTTTCCCATCAAGATCTGAATATGAGCTAGCTTTTACCTATTTAAGACAAACCCAAATAAAGAGTCTTGTCACTAATTTCCAGGAAAAAATACTGATTTTTCTAGTCTGGTTTCAGGTATTTTATTTAGAAGAAGATTACCATTAGGTTAAGTACTTTATTTAATACCTGATAAAACAAACATTTTAGGCAAGCCAAGGGCTAATTTGTTGAGTCATATTACCGATGTATGAATCCTATTCTAAGATGAATTTACATAGGGACAAACTTATGTCCTGATCAAAGATTTCAGTAGAATAATATCCATAGTAATAGAAATTTGATTATATATCTTACCAGTATGTGACATTGCTCAACTGCATGCTGAAGTTTTATGAGCCTCTATATTCTACTTTTAGAAAACAAATTTTCATATAGTTAATAATGTCAACCTCATGATGAAGATCAAAACCAAAGCAATACCCAAATGACCAGAAGGTCATGATGCAAACTTGTATCAGTATGAAGAATCTCAGGAAACTTGATTGGATCTGAATTTGATAAAGCAACTTTACAGACTTTGGGGAAAAATCAGAAGCCGTTATACCTACAACTTTCTAAGTGTGTAATACTGCACGTATCTCTTAAAGGCCATGCCAGGTTATAACAGCTAAAATGTAGATTAAATGGTGAGTTTTTTAGATTCTGATATTTTGGTATTTGTTTGAATGGATCTTAAAGACCAACTGTGTTAGGAAATTATGAACAATGCATTATTTTGTAACTTAGAAATATGCATTCCTCTCTGAATTTCTTAACACTTAATGCATAAATTATTGTGTGATATTTATACTTAGGTTACTTTGGCTAAGGTAGGTAAGTAGTGAATATTCCTCAAATAGAATAAGATCTGTAGAGTTACAGAATGGAATTATAGTTGGAAGGAAAATGCATGGAACTTTACAACAACATGGCCTTAGTACTTTGCTTACCTATTTTTTTCAATTATGCACATACAAGATGCATCTATAATTTTTTGCAGCGTGCTCACACTTACTGGAAAAAATTTAAAGTTTCATGAAAAATACATGACATTTCCATATACATGCAATTGAACATTGTAACATGGCACGTTATTTTCAGCTGGCACTACAATTAGCATAAATTGGCAGGTTAAAGATTATTTAAACGTAGAAAACACTACATAATATAAAGTGCTTGGGTAAATAGTGAATAATAATCATGAATTTTTAGCAGACTCCTGTAGCAGTGTACGACAAATTCTTGACTTAACTGTTTAAATTCTACTTAGAGAGACAAGGTAAAAATAACTGTCCCCACTTTTTAATTTAATAATTCTAGTAAAGGGACTTGGTAGGAGAAAGACTACCTTTTTACTGGGCTAATTGGGAGGTGGGCATCAAACAATCCAGGATTGTACATTTTGTGGGAGGAAAAATAAATATCAATGATATGCACAAGGCCAATTTGAATAAGACAGACTGGAGTGCAGAAGAATCATGGGAACACAGTGACTGTATGAAAACTAGGATAAAGGTATATAGCATGTGTGTACAAATTATATTCCAGGAAACTGTGTCAACTATCACAAACGACAAAGCTGGTTCCAGGCTCTGCAGACGCTCAGAAATCATTATGGTCTAAGGTGCATGGGGAGAGAAAATCGTATCTTGGTATCTGTCTACAGCAAATGCTACTTGACATACCAGATGAAGTGCTGAAAAATATCACAGCAAAAAGCATAGAATAATTATAGTGGTATAGTGGTGCTAATGTTTATTCTATCTTAATGAGGCTGCCTGTTTACCACACACAGGCTTGGTCTGGAGGTCTTCATATTCTTAGCTTTGTCAGATTTAAGTGGAAAGTCCAGTTGGTCAGAGAGTAGAGTAGAGCTATAATGAAAATTCAAGTAGAAGTGTTGAAGGGGGTAAATAAAAAGGCAACAACAATTATCTTGAATCATTTTTACCCTTTTTAGAGGTATCTTACCCAATGATAAGACATTGGGTGACTCACATACACATTCCCTAAGGATTTATACCAGTGAAGACACATAGAAAGTATAAAGTAGAACTAATGCTATATTTGTAATTGTACATACTTCTCTCGTCTTCCATGTACTTGTATTTCATGTAAAGCCTCTTTGGAAAATAAACTTCTACATGTCCTCGGAGTATCCTTGCATCTTCCCCTCTACTTCTTTTATATCAAAGACACACTTTATATGCATCAAGAAACTAGACCACATTTTCCACCCTGGCCTAGGCCATATATAAGTGGATCACCTAAGTGGTATATATTAGTAGGGGTCTCTTTTTATAAACTATTGGTTTGCTAATGTCCCCTAATAAAAGACAAAGTTTTTCTGGCAGAATAGTAATTCCCCTTGACCTTCTCTGGGTCTGTATGGCACATGACAGTATCATTGTCAAGCAACTCATTTACATATAGTGTAATTGAGTGTATTATGAGACTTCTAAAGCACTGATGGTATGTCTGCACTGCCAGCTGCTCTAATGATGGATAAGCTGCATATTCTAAGCTTTAAAACACTCACTGTAGTAGAACTCTGGTGTGTGTGAGTACATGCGTTTGCACCTGTACAGGTGCCTATGCCCATGCACTTAATGGAATTTGAGTTTTTACATTTTTAGATTGAAGTATAAGTGACAATATCCTATTAGTTTTAGGTGTACATTACAGTGATTTGATATTTTTATATATTATGAAATGATCCCCATAAGTCTAGTTACTGTGTCACCATACAGTTATTAAAATATTTTTTACTCTATTCCCTATGCTATACATTACATCTCCATGAATTATTTATTTTATAACTGGAATTCTGTACCTCATAATGCTCTTCACCTATTTTATCTGCCTCCAATTCCCCCTCCTTTCATAACCAACAGTTTATTTCCTGTATCTGTCAATGTTTCTATTTCATTTTGTTTTGTTTTTTAGATACTATGTGTAACTGAAATCATACATTATTTGTCTTTCTCTGTGAGAGTTATTTCACTTAACATAATTTCCTCTAAGTCATCCATGTTGTCACAAATGGAAAGATTTTACTTTTTTTTTTCTCCCCAAATATGTTCATTTTAATTTTTCAGTGTTACAAGATTGATTGTTCATGCACCACACCCAGGGCTCCATGCAGTACGTGCCCTTCTCGATACCTACCACCAGGCTCACCCACCCCCCACCCCCATCCCTCCAAAACCCTCAGTTTGTTGCTCAGAGTCCACAGTCTCTCCTGGTTCATCACCCCCTCTGATTTCCCCCCATTCGCCCTTCCCTTCCTTCTCACAATGCCCTCCATGATTTTCTTTATACTCCACACATAAGTGAGACCATAAGATGATTTTACTCTTTTTTATAGTTGGACAATAGTCCATTGTGTGTGTGTACCCCACCCCCCTTTTTTTAATGAACTTATCAATAGACACTTAAATTGCTTCTAGATCTTGGCTATTGTAAATAATGCTGCATGTAGGTGTGCATATATCTCTTTGGAGAAACACCCATATGTAGACTTCCTGAATCATATAGAAGCTATGTTTTTCATTATTTGAGGAACTTCTGTACTGTTTTCCACAGTGGCCGCACCAATTTACATTCCTACCAACAGTGTATGAGGGTTTCCTTTTCCCCATATCCTTGCCAACAGTTGTTATTTTTTCATCTTTTTGATATCAGCCAATCTGCCAGAATGAGATGGGTAGCTCACTGTAGTTTTGATTTGCATTTCCCTGATGATTAGTGATGTTGAACATTTTTTCACATGTATGTCTTCTTTGGAAAAAATGTTTACTCAGGTTCTCTGCTCACTTTTCAACCAGGTTATTTGGATTTTTTTTTGATACTAAGTTGTATATGTGCTTTATATATTTTGAATATTAACCCCTTATCAGATGTATGCTTTGTGAATATCTTTCCCCTTTCTGTAGGTTCACTTTTGATAGTTTCCTTCATTCTGCAAAAGCTTTTCAGTTTAACATAGTTGCATTTATTTTAGATTTTGTTGCCCTTGCCTGGGGAGACAAGTCCAAAAAAAATATTGCTGAGACTGATGTTAAAGCATTTACTGCCTTTGACTTCTTCAAGGAGTTTTATTAATTCACATCTTACCTTCAGGTCTTTAATCCATTTTGCATTTATGTCTGTATGTGGTGTAAGATAGTGATCCAGTTTCTTTTCTTTTTTCTTCTTTTTTTTTTTTTTTTTTGCATGTAGCTGTTCAGTTTTCTCAGCACCATTTATTGAAGAGACTGTATTTTTCCCATTGTGTATTCTTGCCTCCTTTATCATAGATTAATTTACTGTATCATCAGGGATTTTTCTGGGCTCTCTATCTGGTTCCATCATACGTATGTTTTCATGCCAGTACTACCCTGTTGTGATTACTATCAAAAACTCTGTAGTATAGTTTGAAATCAGGGAGTGTGTCCATTTGAATTTTGATTGAACCCAGTTTAGGTCTTAGACTCTGATTCTTTTAAACAGGAACCTGCTAGGATTGAGGAAAGTAACCGTGGTGCTGAGGATGCCCAAGTTCATAAGAGAATAAAGATAAGAAATAGAGGTTGGAAAATACTTCTCTATTAAATTGAAATATGTTTATAATTTCTACTCCATTCTTTTAAAAAAAAATGAAATGTGAGATTGTAGAACTCACTGTATGTGAGGAATATAGGAATTGCTTCTAATGTTTTTAGTTATTGCTATTGTTGATTTCTGGTCTGTTCTGTCCTTTTCTCTCTACTACCCTTTCTCTTATCCACTTTTCTTCCCTCTGTCATTCCGCTTTTGTTTATGTTTTGAGATTCAGAACTCTAAAGATGGAGGTAAAAAAATCTAGGGAAGGACCATCCCGTTTATACCACAGTCTAAAACATTAATACGCTTTGAGCTCGATCTGTGACAAATCAGCATTATTCACATTTCAAAGTCAACCTTAATATCCCATTCTGCATCAGATCTTAGTAGTCCTGAGCATAATTAAATTAGTTGCAGAGATTGTGGTCCCAACATGTAATTTCAAGTGTCTCTCTGTGCCAGTTAACCTGAGGCTATCATTTGAGCTACTTCTGGGACTCAGAACAGTTACGTTGCCTGGGTCTAGTGATCCTATAGTTATGTTGATCTAATTTCTAATTCACATCCTCTTTGACGGAGTGGGGAGGATTTTACCATACATCAACCCTGAAGCATGACACCCAACAGTCTCACATATATGCCAACCTATCCTTGCCAATTTTGCTAGGAAGTCTTATTTTTAAATTTTTTTTCCTCTGATGATTTTAACCCAGTTACAATAGAAAAAATACTGAAATTTATATGCTTTTATCCTCATTTGTAGCTTTCTTGCCAAGTTCTCATTTCAAAGTCTCAGTTTTAAAGAACAAATACTCTAAAAGAAAAGGAAGGACAGGATGTGTTAATATCGAAGATCTAGCTTTCTTTCTTTTTTTTTTAAAGACTTATTTTAAAGAGCGAGAAAGAGAGCACAAGCACACAAGCAGGGGAAGGAGAAGAGAGAGAGGGAGAGAATCTGCAACAGACTCTTCCCTGAGCTCAGAACCCCACATGGGGCTTAATCTCACAACCCTGATATCATGACCTGAACTGAAACCAAGAGTTGGCACTTAACCAATTGAGCCACCCAGGTGCACCATCTAAGACCTAGCTTTCTGCATGGCATTGCCCACAAGGAAAAGATATACTATTGGTTAATTTATTAGTATTTTAACATTAAATTCTCAAAATGACTAAGAAAATTTGTTATATAATATATAATGATTTTATATAATAAAACATAATTTCCTCATTTACTCTCCTAATATTTTGAGTAAATAATGATTTAACAAAAAGGCACTGAATACATACAAATACTAGGTAAGTTTTATGGCTAAATATTTGTAGTATTTATTACCAGTCATACACACTGGAAAAAATACGAAGGAAATGGAAAATACTGGCAAAATAGTAATAGTGAAAAATAGCACAATTCAAGAAAATAATAGAAATATAATGCAAGTCACATATGTAATTCTAAATTTTCTAATAGCCACATTTTAAAATTAAAAAGAAACATACTAATTTTAGTAATATATTTTGTTACTAATAGTTCTAAAATAATCATTTTAACACGTAATAAACATAAAAGTATTAATGAGATTTTATGTTCTCTTTTGTATTATTTTCAAAGACCATTGTGCAGTGTATTCTTAAAGCATATCCATTTCAAATTTTCACTGGAAACAATTGAGATTTTATAAAATAAAAAGTTAAAATCATAGATTCACATGTGAAAGTTGTTTTAAAGATACTTAAAATTTCAAACAATGAGATCACTTCTAATATTTGCATCCACATTAACCAAAATGGTTCATCTTTTGTAAAAAAATTTATTCATCTTTGATAAAGAACAATCTCAGTTCCAGAACTATATGTGTTTAATTCACCATCTCTTATGTGAACTAAATATTACCATTACATTGGAAGAGGTCTTGAAGATGAAAAGCAACTCTAACTATATCCACAAAAAGTTTTTCAGAATTCTTTCTTGTAGTTTTTTTGCAGCCAATTTACATAATGCTATAAATTATAATTAAAAAATTCCTTATATCAATACTTTTTCGATGTGTAAATCATTATTACTGGTTTGTATTTATGCAAACTTTCCATTTCAGCTTTTTTTTTTGACCTGCCTAATTAGGTCATAGATAAACTTTAAATTTCTAAGAAAATCTTTATTTTGAATTAACAGCAAATCTATTCAAAACAGTTGATCTTTGTAAAATTTTTCCAAGACTCAACCAATACACACTGACTAGGAACACAGGATCACTAGATTCATTGTGTATTTTTTTTCAACAGTTTTATAAACAGTTGATACTGTTCCATTATACATATATACTGATGAATTTTGACAGCCCTTTCAATGATACTTCTATAGACAGACTGTGCTTCAAAAATCTGAGAATATTTTCAACATAAGAGGAATGAAACAAGAAATAATAATCTCTTGTTTTAGAATTTAGAATTCCAAGTTAGAATTTATCTGATAAATGTACGTTTTGGATCTAATATAATTGTAACATTGTCTATCCTGATACAAATTCATTTTTTAAAAATATTTCATTTATTTATTTGACAGAGAGATCACAAGTAGGCAGAGAGGCAGGCAGAGAGAGAGGGGAAAGCAGGGTCCCCACTGAGCAGGGAGCCCGATATGGGGCTCGATCCCAGGACCCTGAGATCATGACCTGAGCTGGAGGCAGAGGCTTTAACCCACTGAGCCACCCAGATGCCCCTAAATTCATTTTTTATATCTAGCTCAAATTATTCTTTGAGAGGAACAGTATTTTTTAAAAAAGCCAAGCTATGAGGTTTTTTGAGGGTGGGGGGTATCAGTTAAGGACATCTCTTCATATCTCCACCTAAAAATAGTTTTCTCTTTGGCACCTAGGTGGCTCAGTCATTGGGTATCTGCCTTCTGATTGGGTCATGATCCCAGGGTCCTGGGACTGAGTCTTGCATCAGGCTCCCTGCTTGCTGGGAAGCCTGCTTCTGCCTCTCCCACTCCCTCTGCTTGTGTTTCTCTCTTGCTCTGTCCTTCTCTGTCAAATAAATAAATAAAATCTTTCTTTTTTAAGTTTTTTATGTGCAGGAGTCTCAGTCGGTTTATAGCTGGCCAAAGTTATAAGATTAGATCTTGTTAATAACTATTTTAGAAATATTTTAAGGACCTTTAATTCTGATTTCTGATGACCAATTCCACCAATTCTCTACTACTGAGAGGAAACTTACTAACGAATTCATTGTTTTTCAAAAGTATCTCTTAGTATTGCCAGTTTCATTATGCTTAACATTTTTTTGTATATGGCAATTACTTTTTCACTTGGCTCTAATGACACAAATTCTCAATGCTAAAATTTGTAATATAATTTCTTCCATTCTCACTTTTTATTTCCTCTTGTGGTATTAGTGCTAACTTCATTATTCTTCATTATTCCATTCAGATTTTCATCAATAGTATGCTTTCATTTAAATTCAATTAATTTATTTATACTTATTAAAATTAATAACATGGTTAAATTTAATTACTAATCAATTTTAATTCTAAGTTGGAATCTCCTAAAAGCTTAAGGTGTTCTTTGGCCAGAAGATAAATATATGTGGAATATAAAGATAAATATATTTGGAAATTTGGAAGTTATTTCAGGTTTCAATGATCAATCAAAACAGAACAATTGAAGAAATTTTTTTAAAATATTTTTTTTATTTATTTGACAGAGAGAGAGAGATCACAAGTAGGCAGAGAGGCAGGCAGAGAGAGGGGGAAGCAGGCTCCCTGCCGAGCAGGAAGCCCAATGCGGGGCTCGATCCCAGGACCCTGAGACCACGACCCAAGATGAAGGCAGAGGCTTTAACCCGGTGCCCCACACTTGAAGAAATTAATTCAGAATTCAAAGGCACCTAATTTATACTGCGTACTATTGGTAATGGATAACTGTCACTCATTACATGGTGTGTTTAGAAAATGAAAGGGACCATGCTTTCAGGTATCAACTTTCTTTCTGGGTTGGGCAGACAACCCTGCTGTCTTTTGTTCTCTAAATAACCTCTTTAACAATGTTGCAATAATGTGGTCATCTGGTTCAAAGTCTGAAATTACTTGTTCTAATAGTAGGACAAAATATAAGTCCTAGGGAGGAAGACAGTAAATTCCTTGCTTGGAGGGAAGGAACATTTTCAGCTCCATTCTCCCCTTTCCCTTGGCGTGCTTTGTTACCTAGGTTCCCAGTGCATGTCACCTTGGTCATAATCCCTGTGAGTATTGTTCCCTTTCTGTGAAGGGGCTCAAATTTGACATAATAATACGGTTCTCAGCCCAAAGACAGTGATGTGTAGGCTCGGAAGGGCTCCAGGGGTGATTTGAAGAAGGAAATACAAAAGAACACAAAATTTCAAAAAATACAGTGAGAGTTAAAATGAAATTGGTGAAAATGTCACCTCTGTACCCTCGGCATGTCTCCAGACTTAAAATTTTAGCTCCTTCAGTGGTACCTGTTCTTTATCAGCGTCAAGAGCAGAGAAGCCGTGATGCCACGAGTGGGGAAAAAGCACACTGGGCTGTCCTAAGCGGAGGCCTGATCAAGAGATGAGAAATCATCTAACAGACGATCCCTGACCTAAACTTTTTACTGCTAGTGCTAACGTGTGCAACAGAAGGCAGCATCAATTTGTAGAAGTGATACTGGCTTGTAGTGCCATGCTTTGTCTGATAAACATGGGAAGCATAATAAAGTAGCGCCTGAAAAGGAAAAGATAGAATGCTTCAACTTCTTAAGCATAAATTTGCTTTTGACAGTGACAGCAAGAATGTGGGTTTATTCGCAGGGAGCTCAATGTGTTCAGATTAAGCCAGTTGGATTATGTTTCACTGGAAATGCCAGTTGGATTTATCTAGAAGAAATCTTAGATGAAGTTGAAAGGTTTCTCTACACTAAATTGTGTTAGAAATAGAGAAATAGGGTAGGTAACTGGCATCTCATTGGCCAGAAGCAGGTCATTTAATTGTTAACATTATGTATTGAAAAGCAGAGCTCAGGATGCAACATGGTAAAGAATACAAATTTCAAAGCAGCAAAAGCAGTGATTAATAATAATTGCTAATAGTACTGAGTGATAGCAGTGTCCTGTGTGCTTTACATATGTTATACCATGTGATCTTCACCAGCAACCTATGGCACTGATATTTCTGTTCTTTCTACTTTACAAAGAAGAAAAGTCAACGTAACGAGTTTTCCCAAGGTCACTCTGAGTAAACTCAGAATCCTGGCTAGAACCCTGCCTTGCAGCTCCTATTCTTAGGTTGAAGATTTATACTTAAAATCACTGAGTTAATGTTTTGAAATTGAAAGAAAAAAACAACTACCTAGCTTGCAAGACAAAGAAATATTTTTATGTTTTACTCATTATTTATTATTCTTAGTATTTCAGTGTATTTGCGGTGTCCCTTGCTGTTTGAGGACAACTGTAATTTTTCCTGTGCAAAATTTTTCAAAATCAGCACTGAATATGTTTCAGGCCCTGTGCTCCATAATTTAGTGTTTTGAGGGAACAAATATGGCCTCCTCCTTTGAGTAGCATGTAATGTAGAGGAGGAGACAACGTCATAAATGAAGATCTCTAACACGGTGGAACAAAAGCAAGGAGATCTCAGAGAGGGTTGTGGATTCAGCTGAGGTCAGAAGGAGATAGTATTTTGGTGTAGGGGGATTTGGATGGAGTAGGGAGGCTCTGGGCATAGTAGCACCAAGGGGATTGCCATGTTTGGGGAGAAATTCTGTAAGATTGAGATTTAAAGTGTGTGGGAAGGAAAATAATGCTGAGACAATAAAGGTGAATTAGAAGTAAAATACACAGTGGCTGTGAATGTTAACTACCATGTTTCCCAAAGTATGATGTACATTAGGAAAATACTGAGGGCGAAAAATATTGATACGGAGACATTTTTGAAAGGTGAAGATATTCTAAAATTCTAGGAAATATTCCATAAGACTTCATATTAATTTTGAAAAACCAAGTGATAAAAACATGGCATTAGGCCAAAAATTCTCCTGTGAATTGCAATTTATATTTAGCTTTACAAATTGGATGAACTAGAATAGTTCATAAAATTAACATTCAAAGCCACAGAGAAAAGATGCATTTATATTCTGCCATATGCCATCTGAGCTGCATTTTTTGAAAGATGGACAAGCTTCGTGCACTGTTCGACTTTTTTTTTTCAATTAATTACCCAATTACTGCACAAATTATATACTTGCTGCAAGTTGTGCTATTTTGGGATATTATATTTAAACCAATTTTCTTTCTTGTATGTTGAAAACCTATATACTGATTTCATGTGGCTGAACGCCCCCTATTGCAACATTTTAATTCAATTTATGAAGTTCAAGCTGGAATTTATCTTATATTTTGCTTTTCACAGGTTCTACTGGTGTGCGATATACTAATAACCCACAGATCTCTTGCTTGTTCTGTCTCTTTTTCTTCCTGCCTGTCCCTCACACACATAGTAGTCCAGTTTTCCAAGAAATAAATTTGCTGATCTATATCAAGTATACTTTAGCTAAGTATAAATTTTTTTAAAATCCCCTCCCTAACGGAGTCAACCTTTTATTACAATGGGAATTGACTTGAGTCTGTCTTAGTAAGTATCTAAAACAAGGTAACAGAATCATTAGTGGAATGATGACATTTTTATCTTGGCACAGAGGCATATAAACTAGAAATTTAGTAATCACTTTACCATTTAAATACATTTTAGTCCAAGAATAATTAGTGAGCCCACTATGTGTTTGGCTCTTAGTTCCGAGTTTGTATAATCACCTAAATTCATCAAGATACACACTCCTGAGGGCAAGCAGTGGAATTTTAAAAAGCTAATCTTTGTAGCTTGAAATATTTAAAAAGCAAATATAAACTGAAGTTTCTTTATTTTACCTACGGGGCCTTCACTTTAAGAAAAAACGAAAAACATGATTGCTCTAAAAGCAACCTCCTCCTTCTTACATCATTCACAAATGTTTTTCAAGAAGATTCTTTAATGCAAGCTGGGGCAGACCATTGTTTTCCATTCTTTTAGAAAGGTGGTAGAAAAAGAAAGGTGGTAGAATGTTTATGTTTGTATAAGTAATGGAAACAGAAGAAAAAAAGCAAAGTTGCTACCTTGGAGTCAATAAACTTGGAGACATAAAAACCTGACAATCTTTTCTCAATTCTAAAATGCCATTAATTGCAAGAATATTTAGCTTCAATTATTGACAGCTTTTTGACAAACAAGATGGAATAAATGTTAAACATGTGCATTTATTCCTTGACCTATCCAAATATCAGACATATTAAAATGTGAGTGATGGGGTTGAGACATTAGTTTATGCACACATAGGAACATTTTCCCTATATAATGTGTATATTTGCATGTGTGTATGCCTATAATCACAGTTACAGAGGGGAAGGCAAGAGGAAGGAAGATGGATCGCTGGCTGGCATGGGTGCATACAGACTCACCAGCTTCTTGAAATCTCTTCCACTGTTCAGTTGCAGATGCCTCAGGCATTCGGCTACAAAGAGACAAATACCCACCCACATATCAGTACTCTATTTAGTAATTTAAAACACCCATCATCTAAAACATAGTTCTTTAAAAATTCTAAATATGGTTGAAAATCTGTTACATAATGACAAAAGGAAAGAATGAGTTACCAACTATAGTACTTTTTAATGGAAATAGATATGTGCTCTGGGCAAGATCTGTTGGAGAGGGGAAGGGTCAAGCTTTGAAGATTTGATTCCCTTCCTATGTGTGCCTTTTAACTTTTCACAGTAGTTACTAAGCTCATATCTGTTTTGTGTTCTGGATGCTTTAGCATCCTTTAAAAATCTTTAATTATCTAGTACCAAGGCAAGAAAAAAAGGATGGGAAGACTTAAAACGAAAATCATACAGGCTAGATTTAAGTTTTGACAGCCCTCCATTAGATAATAGCTAAGAGAACTGTACAGATTTTCCTTCCCAAAATAGACTGCTAGCACTTTGAAAGCTGGGGGATAGGGATGTGCAGAGTAGACTGGGAACACAGTTCCACTTACTCAATGTGCTTCACAGTGTCTCATATATAAATAATGTACCCTATAAATCCCAAGGAATAATGAACAACTTACATAATTTATCTTGATAATCTCTATAGTGTTAGATTTCGCTTTGGTTCCATGTAAACCCGCAGTCTTCGGTCAGAGAGGGAACACAACGTAGTCATGACAGTGCAGAATGCAGGGAGAGGGGTCATGCGGAGTCTCGTGTAGTCTTAGGGACCATTTGGTTTTGATAAAGTTGTCATCTGAATTTAGTTCATGTCAAAATGCAAAAATAAAACCATTTCCATAAAGGATGAGTAAAAGTGTTAGAAATTGTAAACTCATGAATACCGATCATTATATTTTTATATATAGGAATACTTCCCCTAAATACCATAAACTGCCCCGGAATAAAGGCTATCTCTTAACATTTCATCGTATCCTCAGGGTCTAACACACCTCTGTACAGCAGAGTAGACACTTCATAAATTGTTGATGATTTATCCATTCAGTTTATTGAATTGCTATTATGTACTGTGAATTGCTACAAGGGTATTAAGATGAAACAAATGTAGATCCTATTTTCAAGGAGCTATCTATCTAGGAGGATAAATGAGATACACCAAATATGTAAGATCTACAACATATATGAAATAATAAGAAACTGAAAAGACGACAGTGTTCTAGTCAAAGCCCAGGCAAAATTCAGTTGGAAGTGCAAAGGCAGGAATTCAGCAAATGGAAAAGGCTTCATCAAAGAGGTAGAATCTAATGGCGATAACAGAAAAAATGAGACAATGACGTTGCATCATTTCAGAAACACATATAAAGAATTTGACAAGAAAAAATTAGATTCCTAGGAATATAGAAATGTTTAAAATTGTTTCAAGAAGGTGTTTTCTTTCTATGCGATGTTGTCTGTCTAATCTATGCTCTTTGTAGCAAAACTACATGCATGTAAAGTGTAGATTCTTGTTTATCTGTCCACTCAATTTCTAAACATTTTTCAGCTGATAACCATCTTAGTACGATGTACTAAAAGCACAATGAGGTATTAAAAAATAAAAAGACCCATTCATGTTCTTAGGAGCTTACTGTTAAAGAGGGTATATATACAAGCAATTATTATTAAGGAGTTAAGAGGTTTTATACACACACACGAACATAGCAATTATTATTAAGGTGGAATTGGCTAATTATAAATAGCTATAGTAGTTGTGTTTGGCTAATCCAACACATTTTTTTTTTAAATAGAAAATAGTCCTTTGCAAAGCTTATCAATTTTATCAAACTTAAAATACAGGCGATTCCTGTCTTACAACATAATCAGTTTCTAGTACAAGCAAAGCCCTTGTAAGTCAATCCCTTGATGTTATAAATTTAGGTTTTCATTCCTGAAAAAACATTTAGTGCCATAATATATTGAAGTTATTCATGAAAGTAAATTAAAATAAAACACAAATACCTTTGATATATACATATTAAGCATGTGTGGGGGAAATAGCATAATATAAAATCACATTGTAGATTTCTTTGGAGGTGTATTTCTGCAGTTGTTACTATGGCTATTTTAATTACAATAAGAAAGATGATAAATGCAGAATGGCACAATTTAAGATTTTATTAAGTCTGGGCTTTCCCATGGGATAAAATACACTTAAAAAATTTTATGGATTATGACTTTTATTCTGTTTTTAGAAAGCACTTCAGTTTCTTGCATTGCCTCATTTCATCATTTATATGACCTATTTGGTAAAATTTGTAATCTAGTCTTTATGTTTGAGCTGTTTCTTTAAATTCTGGATAAGCAGGCAACTGAAAAGCCTTTTGATATAAGTAAACATAAACATACAGGGTTGACTAGAATAAAATAGAAAATCCAGAGATGATTTCAGCTGAAATATATAAATTTGCTGGTTAGAGGAAAAATAAAAAGGAACAAGTGGTCATAATTAGAAATCTCTTTATTGACAATAAGTTAAATGCCACATTATTACCTCGACAAGGATAATCATCTGCATTTCCAAACTTTTTGCTTTATATATCTCTACTTAAGATTTGAAACTTTGACTTATTAATGTCATTCTTTCCCTCTGCATTTGTACAGCAAATGACATTGTCCTCTTGTTAGCTCAAGTGTGTGACTGTATGTTGCAGGCATTTTTTCCTATACTCAGTCACAACCATAATTTATTCATCCCAAGGTGTACCCTGGCCAACACTGGACAAGGTTGTTCCTTTTATGAAAGAAATAATTCCTGAGGAGGGCTCTTCTCCTCTTTGATGCTATTATAGCACTGGCTTGGTTATTAATCTGCTAAGGTGATCATGTCCTACTTCGGATACCTTCTTATCCACATGCAAATGAATCACATAAGGAACTACATTCATGCACTGAATTATTAGGTTTATTTCATTGTTATTTTTAAAAGAATATTGGCATCTGGCTATGTAAATGAGACTATAAATGAAAGTCGGTAAGTGCAATCTACTTTCTCCTACATTGTCTGATATTTCCTCTAAGCTGTTTTGCACCTGACTGGTTGCATGGTTTTAGCCCCTGTTAAAATAGGTCTGAGACTTCAGAAAAACAAATTGTGCCTGAAATTGGGACTATTAAAATTCTACAGTGCCATCCACAAGCCAGCAGTGGCACTGCAGAGGACCCATAAAGAACAAAAAATAAAAACATCGGAAATGTGGTGCTCCATTCACTGTGGCACATCTAACATTTTTAAGCTCCAGAAGTCAGTTTCATATACTTTTGTCAGATTATAACTTATAAAACCAAGATTGGGTCAAACTAGCTTTATGCCACTTAGAAAGATTTCCTTAGGAACTACAATTTTCTCTATGATAAATGTAGTCACCTTTATTATAATCATATATCCTATATGTAGGGTATTTATAAGGCAACTGAGCAAGTAGAAAAAACAATCACTTTCATTCCGTTAGAAGGTATCTGTTCTAAAAAAAAAAAATCAGCGGCAGCTAAGAAATGTCTTGTCACACATACTTTACATACTGATAGGGGAAAACAGTGGTTGTTGCTTCTAACAAAGACAAGGTAGAAATGCAGAATTAGTGCAGGAATTCAAAGGATGATAAAAGAAGTTCAGCATCCTTGAAAACTAACCTCCTTCCACAGTGCCCTTTACTGTTGTCATCACTAAAAATATTCCCCAGATCTTCAAATGCCTCCCAGGTCCAGTATCATGCCACTATAGTTTGTGAGTATTTCTTTGTGAGTGTATGGTCACTGCTCTTCCTTACATACAAAGATTTGAGCTCATTGAATGACTCTGTTCAAATGAACAGAATTCTCAACTCTAACTTTTAAACACAGATGAAACATGAAAATATGTAAAGGTTTCAACGTGAGTTACATGGGTAAGGAAATTGATCTCCAGAACACCAATTTGCTCTAGAGGAGGGAGTCTAGATTCCATAATAGCTCATCAGGCTGACTCAGGAATAAGACACAACAGGGCAGTAATGGATAGGTCTTTGATTGCTCTGGTCTGTCCTTTGCAACTAGGAAAGCTGTTAGGGGATGATGGTTGATATTGATATGAAAACTGGACATAGCACACATTTATAAAAAAGTCCCCTCTGCGCTACTGTGTTTAGTATTCCTTGTGGAGTGGATAAGAGAACGTGAAAAAGAGTGGGAGAGAGCATCTGAAAATAAACAATAAGCAACTTGAAATTTGCTTGCCAAAAGGGCTCTTGTTATACGGTCTTCTACGGTTCTACAAAAGATCAGAGTATGCTCTATTTAACAGCTAGAAAAATGGCCTGCATTTCAACTGAGTTGAATTCAAGGTTGTGTCTGAAAGTTATATTATACCTACAACTGTTTTGCAAGTCTATTAGGTTCTGAATATTTCTTATACTGTTAATTATCTTCTATACCTACCATACTACTGAAAACTTCCATACAATTTTGTAGACTGCTCAGTACATAACAGTTCATCCTCAACAGGCTAGTCTTGCAAAGCATTTCTGAGTAAATATATTTTGTAAAATGCCTATTCCCATATCCCCCAGCTCATCATTGTTGTGTCAAACAGCCTTCCCTCTACCAGGGTCCTCACTATACAAGCAAAGTACCAATTAATTGATTATAGTCCTCCAGACCTGGCCAGAAATAAACTTACTATTTTAAATTACACAAAGGAAACCAAAGAGTCCAATTAAAGGAGAGACAACAAGTTGGATTTGTCTTCTTTGAATGGCGATCACCTGGTTTTGTAAACTACATAATCAAAAGGAATTAATACATAATCCTCATGCCCTACCACCCATTATTTTCAGTGTGTGTGTAGAATAAGTGCATTATGTTGCATTGAGCAGATGTTGAGATCTGTAATACCATCATCTAAAAATAGACTGTGGCTTAGCTTCAAAGTGCATACTTAAAAATACACTGGTATTTTGGGTAACTATTAGAATGCTAGCCCATGTAGTTAAGGCAAAAGCCATCCCAATCAAATTACCATTTTTTTTCCCCAAATTTATTTTAATTTTTCAGTGTTACATGATTGATTGTTCATGCACCACACCCAGTGCACCATGCAGTACGTGCCCCTCTCGATACCCACCACCAGGCGCACCCCCCCCACCCCCTCCCCTCCAAAACCCTCAGTTTGTTGCTCAGAGTCCACAGTCTCTCCTGGTTCAACACCCCCTCCGATTTCCCCCCATTCGCCCTTCCCTTTCTTCTCACGATGCCCTCAAATTACCATTTTTAAAGTTTATATGTCAATGTATTTTTGAATGCCGATATCAATGTGAAGTGTTCTGATATTCCAAAAGACCATATGTTAGGGAAATATAATCTTAGGAATACAGTGTGACATCTATGAAACTTTCAATTTAATTGTTCTTCAAAAGCTCAGTTCCCATGTGCATATTTTAAGTTAGCTCCTTTCCAAGGCATTCTTATGCTTGCCTATCTCTTCTCTTTGTCTTTCCTATTCTTTTTGTCTTTTTTATTAACGTAAGAGTTTATTAAGCTCTTGAGTTTTGCCCATCAAAGCAAACACTATGTTTAATAAACTATTTGATGTATCTGTAATTAAGAACTCTTACTTGAGGAAGAAACTCCCATTATTTTATACCTAAACATTGTGTACGCACCACATGTAGACAGCAGTCTACATGTGTGTCTGCTTTTTAAATGAACATATAAATGAAAGAATGTTCTTTCTCTGTCTCTCTGGCGATATTTGAAATCTTACAAGCTTTCTTGACATTTTATAGACACAGAATCATCTTGAGCTCAATCATAAACATTACATAGTAAATAAAGGGAGTGGGGAGCAGAGAGGTAAAAAAGAGAGGGAGGGGGCATTGTAACCTGCCAGGCAACAAACAGTAATTGGGTTGGGTCAAAGTGGAGTAAAGTCAAAGCAGTTCTCCAGCAGCATTAATGAGTTAATAGGATGAAAACATTTATATTCAAGAAGTTCTTCTGGGACCCTGAGCACTCAGGAATGGTCTAAGAAACTGTAGTTTCTGATGCTGATTTGGATCGATCGTATGATCTGCAGCAAGTAGTTTGGCTTTATTAGATTTCACTTCCCTCATAAAGTTCATCTGAAACACGAGATTTTATTTAGGAGAATTAAAAATAGTATAAAAATGTTGTGAAACAGATTAAAATTCTCAAAAAAACAGGAATTGGTATCTTAAGTATGTTACATTTTAATCTCGTATATGGATGTTACATTTCCACCAGTGGAAATATTACGGATTTTGTGTGAGTGTACACAAAATTAGTATAATTCTTCCGGTCTTCTGTCACTTGAGTAAGAAATTTGATGAATTTTCAATTGTATCAGATTGAATATTTTAAAGCAACTATGATGTTTTATATAAAGAAAATACGCTTTAGAAAGGGCTTAAATTTAAACACAATCATATCATGGAAAAGAATATAGTAAATTCGTCTCCTAAAGACATAAGTGTTTTCAAGTATGGCTACGAATATAAATTAGGATTTGCATTTTTTATTCAATACTAGATTAGTTACATTTTTTATGTGTGTGTCTAAGTTTTATTCACTTGAAATTATGGTGTCAGGTTTTCCCTGTCTTTTATTTACTTTTGTTTTTAAGTATCCTAGAAGATGAAAAAGTTCTAAAATTCCTTCAATTCTTTTTATTTCAACTCACAATTACATAGAATGGAATAAACTGGATAATTACAGGAACTAAATCAATCTGGATGGGAATCAAAATGGATGCATAAAATTTACAAGAATAGGGCACCTGGGTGGCTCAGTTGGTTAAGTGGCTGCCTTCGGCTCAGGTCATGATCCCAGGGTACTGGGATCGAGTCCCACATCAGGCTCCCTGCTCAGTGGAGAGCCTGCTTCTCTCTCTCCCTCTGCCTGCCACTCTGCTTACTTGTGCTATCTATCAAATAAATAAATAAAATCTTGTAAATTTTATTTATTTTTATTATTTTTAACAGAATAGAAATGTTCCAGCAAATACAATACAATGTAATGAAATACAATGCAATATTGTAAGTTTTAAAATACAAGTAATTAAAAAAATTCTGAACTTGTAATTTCTATTTTTATTTTTATTTTTTTACTTTACATTTATTTTATTTTATTTCTATTTTTATTTTTTATTTATCATTTTTTAAATTATATATTTTTAGAGGGAGCACAAGCGAGTTTCGGGTGGAGGGGGAGAGAGAGAGAGAGAGAGAGAGAGAATCTTAAGCCAGCTCCATGATCAGTGCACAGCCCAAGGCAGGGTTCCATTTCATGACCCTGAGATCATGACCTCAGCCAAAACCAAAAGTCTGATGCTTAACCAACTGAGCCACCCAGGTACCCCTTTCTTCTATTTTTAAATGTACTTTTAATTGCATGAACAGTATGGAACCGAGATAACCTTTTTAAAATGTGACTTATTAGTGAGAGCTAAAATACTTAGCTATGTTAAGTAAACACCCTAAAGAAAACTTCCCAAAGTGTTTATTCTTAAGATTTCACCATTTATGTCTAAATAAAACTTATTGCAGATAAAAGTTGGCATTAGTAGTACAGGAAGGGTGGTGAAATGAGACCTTACCGATATTCTAAATTTAATTAATCTTATATTTTTCTTTTTCACCTCCCAAGTTAACTGTTTTTTTCCTCATGTCCCATTTTGTAAGCTCACTGATTACTTCATAACATCACCCAAGAGATGTATAATTTATATAAATGGACTCATTTTTTTTTACATTGAAGGAAAATCAAAACCCCTCAGAGTTAATGGAAATAATACAAATTTTTAAAATGCATCAATTATCTTTGCATTATCAACCACAACAATACTGGCACCCACTAAATGTAAGTAAAATTATTTTTAACTGCCAGTAAATATCTCAATACAACACTCTTTACAGTGTTGCATAATTTATAAAATCAAGTTCAGAAATGCAAAAAAGGGTCTGTGACGTCTTGAGTTGAGAGGGTTCTTGAGAACAGAGTTTCTAAGATGGGTACTCTGGATAGTCTACCCAAAGCACATGTCTTAAACAGTCAAATGAACAATTCTTTTGCTCCTTAGCTCCCTTACCAGCTCATAACAATAAAATCTCCTGATTTGAGGGGACATTTGCTAGTTCTAAAATGTTCCCTAAACTAGCCCTGGCTCTCCCCTTCAGAGAGCTCTCATGAATGGTATACAGTGTATACAATGGAGATCACTAATGGACACTTCTCAAGGAAACACATCTCCAGGCATCCTCTGTATCAGCTGTCCCCTTCCCGGGAAAAGGGCATTTTTAATCCTGTCCAGGCAGAGCACTGATGGGGCTGAATCTATCTACCTGTCTACAAAACCAATTATATGCTTACTGGTGGCACAGTATTGGTTTGTCCCTGGGAAATATTAAAACAATACTTGAGGGGCACCTGGGTGGCTCAGTCAGTTAAGCAACTGCCTTCGGCTCAGGTCATGATCCTGGAGTCCTGGGATCGAGTCCTACATTGGGTTCCAAGTTCCACAGGGAGTCTGCTTCTCTCTCTGACCTTCTCCCCTCTCACGCTCGCTCACTCTCTCTCTCTCTCTCTCTCCCTCTCTCTCTCTCTCAAATAAATAAATAAATAAAATATTAAAAAAACCCAATACTTTAAATTTCTGTATCACTTTCCATGTAGTATTATATTAGGCAGTTTAATACTTGTGTCTTTTCTAGATTACGAATATGTATATATATTTTTATTTTTAAAAATGCTGTGTCTGGAAGTAACAGATCTTTCATATAAAAAAATGCAAATAAACATTAACTGATCATACTAAGACCTCTTCTGGAGAAACGTTAACTCTAAAGAATTGAAGTATTTATTGGTTTTATAACTAACAAATTTTACTAAATGCATGTGCCTACATTCTTTTGTAAAAGAGGTGGTATAGACAATCTTTGATAGCTTTTTTAAAATATAAGATCCTCAGGGCCACTGTTCTCATAAAGAATGACAAAATGATACACCAGGTTTATTCAACTTGGAAGGCAGAGAACCTCGGCCTCTTCTCTGGAGAGCAATACTTTTAATGACTCCAGAGACAGGGTTGTTATTTGGAAATCAACAAGCATAGCCTGAATTGACAGTGGCCTCTTCGTGTTTTACCTTTTAATGTGAACTAATACTTTCTCCAATTTCTCATTTTTTCCTACCTACAAATAAACCAATATAAAGACTGCGCTATAATATTCATCCCACTCACTTCTCTATTCGATATGGCAGCACTGATGTACCAGGTCCCTAGACTAATCCTTTATTTGGGGATAGAGCTTTTTTCCAGAATAAATAAAACCAGAAATTTCATCTTAATAAGGCAAGTGCACCCCTCTGCTGCAATTTCAGCTACTAGCAATCATTCTGTGCATCAATTTAGTTTTCTTGGAAAGAAAAATAATGCATAGTTTCTATCTCATTGTATATAGTGGAGATCACTAATACACCACTTCTTAAGAAAATGCATCTATAAATGAATGAATGAAGATACATGTGCTGCATAATATAATACTCTGTAGAAATATTTAGGAAAGGAAAACTTAGGAACACTCAGGAAAGAATTTCAAACCTGGGAAGCCAATAATCTAATAGGTTTTTGAAATAATGTTGAAACAATACAATTTTAGCACTATAGAGGCATGTTAGCACAGCAATCAAAATTACTTTTACTCTTTTTGTGCTTATATTTCTTAAGTCATAAATCCAGACAGCTGAAAAGTAGCAACTTTAAGAGAAAAATGTAAAGAGAAACTAAGTTACTACCATGGCATATAACTGAGGCAGAATAAATAAATGAAAAAAGAATTTTGATTTTTTTTCCCCTCCCTAGGGGATAAAGTTGCCTAGTCCTTTAAAACAAAATATCTATTCACACTGTAGTTTCATCTTTATATAAGTTGCTAGTGGAAATGGGTGATAAACTAGTAAAAAAAAATACATTGTTCACATTAGAAAAGAATGAAAACAATATCCAGTTTAGAGTTAATTCCGAATTCCCTGTGAATAAATCAATAAAATCTATGAATCAGAGTTTCTAAGGATGGGGGCTACAGGGCACTTCCCTCTTACTCACCTGAAATGATTGTCAATAATTCAGATTTCTGGACTCCATCCCAGATGCAGTCATCTGAATTTCAGGGAATCTGCCTTTTAATCGGTTCCTCGATATTCTCTGTAGCCTGAAAGCCATTTATGCAGTGTTATTAGTACTTTTATATTTAAATATCAACAGAATAAGTCTGTAATGAGAGTGAGAAGGTTACAGAGAATTAAAACAGTCAAACTTCTACTTATGGACTAACAATACTGATTGAGTTATTAAAAGTAATAACTTTTAATTGCCATGCTCCCTGAGTGCCAGAAAGGAAGGTTGGGACTCGAGGTGCTGTGATTACTAGTACCTGCTTCCTCTGCTTTGGTGAGAGGACTCCCCATGCCCTGGAACAATAAACATTGGCTGTTGTGGTTGCTTATATTTTGCATATCATCAAGTTTTTGTTTTGTTTTTAACTCTCAATCATAATGTGATTCTAGTCTTGAGTTGTCAGGTTTGAATCCGCGGTGGAAAAGAGGGGCCAGGCAAGTAGAATCGAGGCAGGCTTTAATGGAAGCACTCTCCAGAGAGGTACCAGGGCTCACAAGGGAGTGAGGCCAGGAAGTCGTGCCCAGGGAGGGTACAAGCGGGTTTTTATGGGCATGAGGGAAGGTGCCTATATATGGCCTTATATGGTATGGAATTTGCTCGGGAAGGTCCCCGGGTGAAGACAAGATGGAAGACCAACTGCCATTTTGTTGTCGCCTCTGGGGTCTCCTGACCCACCGACCCAACATGAGTCCTTTTTAGTCTTGAGACCTTTGAGAAAAAACTTGAATCATTCATTCTGCTGCAGACTAACTTGGTTGTCAGATGGCCACACAGCTTTGCTCTTTCCTACTTGTTGAAGTTGGAGCTGCTGTTTCCAGTAGCGCCCCCTCCCCAGGCCCTCTTTTTTTCATTTACTCTCTTCTTTTCTGTAAGTACATCCCTCAATAATTTACTAATTAGTTATACATGGGAATCCTAGGTTAATATTGCTTTTTCTTTGAATTTTAAGGGTTAATTGCAGTCTTCTGGCATGCAGTGCTACTGACGAACTATCTAATGCCAGTGGGATTAATTTTCTTTATAGTTGGTTGCTTTGTTCTGATATAGAGCCAGAGCAGTACATGGTGAGAAAACTCATGGAAAATCTGACTTGTTTTCTGTGAGGCTGGAAGTTAGAAAATCTGGTGACTTAATCTCAGTTGGAAAACAGTTGAGCAAACACAGAGAAGTCTAGAGGCTGCAATTTCAATCACTCAGATTTG
The DNA here is from genome assembly GCA_028533885.1 of Nasua narica. Taxonomy (NCBI): domain Eukaryota; kingdom Metazoa; phylum Chordata; class Mammalia; order Carnivora; family Procyonidae; genus Nasua; species Nasua narica. The sequence continues at coordinate 59,084,644 of CM052809.1, read as the reverse complement.
GGTGGGGCAAAAACAAGATGGTGGCTTTCAGTGTGTTTCACTGGCTTTTCCTGATGCGCAGAAAGCAACTGGACTCAAGATGACTTGACAGATCACTGTCTAAAGGGCCTATGTCTGGTCTAGGGTCACAACACCAGAAAGGAGATGGAGTCTGCTGTCAGGACAGCAGCTGAGGAGGAGTCGTGGCAGGTCAGCCAGAGAGCGAACACTGTGTCAGTGAATTGTAAGGGGAAGGCTCCCCAGCTTCTCTGGGGTGGGGGTGGGGGCAATGGGTACAATGAAGGCATGTAAAACCTCATATGAGACAACATTTAGATAGCTGCCAAAAAGTGAACCTAGCAACCAAGAAAGCTATATGTAGTATTAGCTCAATAAGCAAACATTTTATTTTCCGTAATTACTCATCACTCTTTCCACTTAGATTTGGAAAAGTCAAAAACAAAACTGAATGGAGGGAGAGAAGAGCATCAGCTGAGAGGAATCTGTAAAATACAGAAAATGTTTCCTTTCCCTGCTCTAAGTCTCCCACCCCTGGTCAGGCTTCAAGTAGGTGAGGGGATGGGAATGTAACCTATGAAACAAATATGAAATAGAATTTTTGATTTGGGTTAGATGAGTTTATTTTATTATCTAAAAAAACAAAAATCTATCAGATGTACCTGGAAATCTCTAGGGTGGGAAGGACAAATTTGACCTTACACACTTAAAAGCAGAGGTTGAAAAAAAATCAGAGCTTGTTTTCTTTCTTGTATTTTAACCAGTGCCAGCGCATTTAATAAACTGGTTATAATGTCTTTTTTGTTTCCTTACTATTATTTTAATGAAGTTCTAGTAGAAAAAGTCAAATACATGAGCTCAGTCCAACATTTTAATTATATGTTCTAGAAATTATTCTTAAAAAGTTTTTGAATGTGATTATTTTTTATTTTTCCTTACTACTTTTCAATGTATTTTGTGAATTTGGAAAAGTTGGAACTAATAGACTTTGTATCTGTCATACCCAATGGAACACGTCATACCCAAATGGCTAGTTTGGCTGCTTTTTCCTGCAAATACATTTTTAAATTAAAACTAACACATTTTTTTGGTTTCAAAATTTATGTAAAAGTGTAATCAGTGTCATAGTGGCTAGGTTTCAGATTAAATAACAAAAGGCCCAACAAACTCGTGAGTAGTACAAATATGACAGCAAGGTGTATAAAAAGATGATCAAGGTTGATTCAAAATGAGATGGAGCTGGGATTGGGGCAGAGGGTCCTTACTAAATGTCACAGGTCAAGAAGATGAGGCTCTGTCTTTGAGCTCCTGCCTCTCTACACCACTGCTTTTTTTTTGCCACCATAACTTCTCTTGGATAGCTGAGCTGACAGATGCATTTGCAATGGTTGACAAAAAGAAAGAGAAGGAGCAGTTGGGTAATGAAAAGGTAGAAGAAAAAGAGCATAAGAGACTAGAAGGAAGAAAAAGGGAATGAGGAAAGGAAATATTAAGGAGAGGATGACGCTGAAGGAAGGTCAAGAACGAGCTATTTATGAAGGAAATTGACTCCATTAAGGGCAACCTGTTAATCTAAATGTCAGGCAAAAGAAGTCTTTAAAAGGGCATTCTTTTTTGAGGAACAAGAGTCAGATTTTTAGCTCTCGTGTCGAATACAATAGCTACCAGTTATATATGCCATTTAAATGTAAGATTAATTGAAATAAAATAAAATTTACAATTCACTTCCCCAGTTTTACTAGCCACATTTAAATGCTCAAAAGTCCCATGTGCTTAGAGGTTACCATATTGGATAGCACAGACCCATTTCCACCATTACAGAGCATTCTGTTGGACAGTGCTGTTGTGGAGCTTTATTGTTATCTAAAGTTTGGCTAGTTCTGGGAATAGCAGGTCAAAATGGTTTGGCGGGGAGGAGGAATTATTCTTGTAGAGCAGTAACTATTGTTTGGGCAACTTAGGTTTATTAGGTAGGGTGAGGAGAAACAATCAATAGCCAAGGCTGTATGTAACAGAGGGTAGAGAGGAACAATATGTGTAGGACAAGAACATATGAAGGATTCGGTGGAAGATTTTTAGACGTTTGGAATCTCTCATAGTTCTTCCTATTAGTCAACAGGGAAGTTGAATCTCATTTTTGACCAGAGCTTGGTTTGTTGAGTTCTCCCGCTTTACTCCACTCATGGCAATTATAGTCTCAGACTTGTTAGTCATGACTGCCCTCAGGTCTTCTGAAGAATTTTCTCTTTGCTGTAAAATCTCAATCATCTGTTGAGTGAATGTGTGGGAGAGAGCACAGCCAACATCGTGAGACAAATAATATGGATTACTGGGAGATTTTGAATAATGCCACTTAACCATGATCCTGCCCCACCTGGGATCATCAGGAAGCTCAGATCTTATCTCTACTTTGAGTCTGTGCAGACAGAAGTTTGCTATCAATAGGTTTACTTAATACTTTGTTTATTCTTCTGATTTACCCAGAGTAACCAGGGAAACAACTTTAGGAATCCTACTTTAACAATAAAAAAACCCTTAAATAAATAGAGATACAAGCACAAAAAATAGCCACCAAAAGAAGGCGGCCAAAAGAATGTGGCAGTCAGCATTGGCAATACTCACAATACCTGATATTACCCAGTTCTAAAATTTCTTTACTGCTATTTGGGCAGTTTCTTTGTAATAAGAAAGGGCTTTTAGCTAACAGACCATAATAAGAAAATATTCATAGGTACATATGTAGGATACCTAAAGTCTGTTGGGCTATTGAGTTAAAATCCTCAAAGTTGATGTGGAAGTAGAAGAACTATTTATGGTGATGGGAGAATTTTTTTACCTTACAGAAAACGGTGTTTAGTAAGTCTGCCCAGGTCAACAGCTTAGGCTTGCCAGTTTTCAGTAGATTGTATATAGGAGTGACCAGTTCAGAAAAGTTAGGTATCCAATGTCCATCCTACCTCATGAGACCAAGAAATTCTTCACATTGGTAATTATCTGGGGAAAGTTAAAACAGTTTTTAATCTTTTAGGAGAAACAGTCTTCCCATTTTATGTGATGTCATGGTCTAGATAATGGACTTGGGACTAAAAAACTCAAATTGATCTTTAGAGACTTTGTGTACCTTATACATTAACATTGTCAACAAAAAGAATAAATTTGGTGAGATTTTCAACCTATAAAAACATAATAGAAGACCATCCACATTTTATGTAAGTATAGATATGTATGAAATATGTATTTTTTAAAAGTATATGAGTCCTCAGGAAACTGGACATCTCTAAGGTGGTTGTCTCTAAGGTTAGGATTATGTAACTGCAAGAAGAGAGTGATTCTATAAACCTTTGGAAAATAACTACATATTTCATTGATTTTCCCAAGTGATGGAAATAGATGCAGTGAGTCTTAATGCAAGGCCGTTCTAAGGCATGTTGAGCATAGATGTATCTCTATAAAGTGAATCACTGTTTTTGGGAGTGAGAGTGAAGTGGTATTAGAATTGAAGACTATAAAAAAGTGACAAAGCAATCTTTATAGTAGCTCTCAAATCTTGTTAAAAGCAGTAGCCTTGTCTGTCTTTTTGAGGGATGAAGTGGAGGTTTTTATGAAGACTAATACAGAATAATGAATTTTTCCTGTAAGTATAAATATGGGCTGTAGTCATTCAAAAGTCTCTTTTTTTAAGGGTATTTTGGGTCAGTTTCAGTAAAGGTGCTGAAGGTTTGATTGAAACATTTAAGTGTACTTCCTCCTTTCCTGAGCTGATCCTGGCCCAGATACAACTGGGGACAGATTCAAAGTCTGAGATGTTAGCAGGGGAAACATCAGATAGTACATAACCAATCCATTCCATCTTCAAATTCCAGACCAAAGCTGCTTCTCCTTCTGGGAATTCCAGAAATACTGTCAGGCCTACGTTTAATAGAGGTGCCCCATTAATAAATAAGGTCTCTTGTGAAATCACCAAAGTAAAATCACTAAGCAGAAAAGCACATTAACTGGTGAGAGGGCCCAGAGAGATAGGGAGTGACTAAAAGAAAGGCAGAGTTTGAAGGATATGTGGGCTAACTATCAGTGAAACATTTGTTTTTAAAATGTTTTATTGAGATAAAATTGATACACACACACACACACACACACACACACACACACACACACACAGAAAATCTTATGAAACATTTTTGTTACTCCAGAGAAAGAAATGATGAAAAAGTGGTTCAGTTTACATTAGACGGTGTAGTCCTGGTATTAAGTAAGAAATAGCATTCTGGGTTTGCTGTTATATGGAAATTTTTCTTTTTGTTGAGGGCATTTATTGGCAGACTAGAGCAATTATTTTAAGGAGTAGTAGTTTTCTTTTGTTGCTTTTGTTTGTTTATTTCTCAAAGACAGTGTCTCTTGCTCCAAGGTACGACAATTGTTCCTCCAATATCCTTTGTCATTATTTCAGCCAACACCTTTCTCTAAACTGGACATAGTCTTTGGTATTTCAAATTGTTTAAAGAGCTATTAATTTGATCTATAAATTTTCTTATTTTAGGTCAAAATATCTTCAGAGTACTCCATAAACTCATGTAATTGAGGAAAAGAGACTGCTATGCTATGTGTTTTCAGACTAAATCTGCTACCTCAGATTTAAGACTCTCCAAAAAGAAAGTAGATAAGGTAGCTGTGAGTCTTACCTTATTTTATACCCTTTTTAAATCAGTCTGTAATCAAATTGTGACCCATACATCCTGTATCAGTCTGATCATGAATCCTTTCTGATTTTTCAAACTAGGTTTTATTATCTGAGTCTCACAAGGTGAGCTAGTTGCTAGATACCAGAGTCCCAGACTAAATGCCCCAAGGACAGACCAAAATTCCTCAGTGGATTTTTGTCTTTCCCAAGAAGGGTTTGAAATTCCTTAACTACATTATGCAAATCTGATCTTCAGCGAAGGTTACAGCTGTAAAAGCAGGGAGGTTGGCCACCATCTTCATCTAAGTTGGTTGAGAATCACTCCCAAAATACTAGCAACTGATAAAATGACTTGCTCAGCCATCTTGTCACTAAGGCTCCAAGAAAGGAAAGGTCAGGGGATCTCCAGCACTCTGTCCTCATGGAAGTGGCTCAGGATGAGACGCAGAGAGCCCAACCCTGATCCAAATCATTGTACAAGAATGTGGAAGAAAATTAACTGGAGCAGTTGTTACTATAAACAGGTTGTTCTCAAAATGGGCTGGAGGGAGGAGATGAGGAAGGCAGTGATGACAGAAGGGACATGTGCTAATGTCTGAAGACATGCTTGGCTGTCACAACTTGGGGGGTCAGTGTGCTATCGCTAGTTTCTAGGAGATAGAAGACAGGGATGCCACTAAACCTCGTGGTCAGGTCAAACTCCCACAACAAAGAACTATGGAGCCCAAAATGTCAATAGTGCAGAAACAGAAAAATCCTGGCATAAGTCTTCGTGCTAAAAATGCCAGGCTTCAGAAAGCTCTGAAGGAAAGGTCCATTAGGGAAAAAGAGGGCAAAATTTTTAAAGCATTAGCAGAAAGGGTCAGACAAAGTTCAGTTAATTTGATCAAATTGGTCAAAAATGATTCTCTGAATAGGGAAGAATTGTTTTTGCAGGTTAATACATGTTGGTTGGGTAATTCATACTCATCCAGAGGAGTGGAGAAGAGTCAGGTGCTAAGGTCGTGGGTAAGAGAGGGTTGAAAGGAACGGCTGTAGAGGTCAAAGACAAGTGAGAGCCAGAGTAGAACATTCTCATACAAAAACCATATCAAACACAAACAGAAACTCCATGGGAGTGGAAACATGTTATCAAAATGCAGAATTCTGCCCAATGGAGGAATTGTGTCCCTTTAGAATAAGAAAGAGTATAAGCGGGAGCCTGGGTGGCTCAGTTGGTTGGGCAACTGCCTTCGGCTCAGGTCATGATCCCAGAGTCCTGGGATCGAGTCCCACATCAGGCTCCCAGCTCCACAGGGAGTTTGCTTCTCCCTCTGACCTTCTACCCTCTCATGCTCTCTCTCGCTCTATCTCAAATAAATAAATAAAAAAATCTTTAAAAAAAAAAAAAAGAAAGAGTATAAGCACATTAATTAAGTTAGCTTACCATCCAAACAGCTATATAATATGGGATACAACCCGCAAAACTAGTCTGGTCAAGGCAATAATATTTAGGTAGAGAATTTAAACTATTATGTTTCTACTTTAGAGCCATATCAAATATTTTTAATTGAGTAATTTTAACCTCACAGCTTAAAAGGCTGATTTGTATAATAAACTAAAGTGGCACGATTCTTAGATGCGGTGAAATATCTCCTAAAACAAACATACGGTTAAAAATAGTTAAAGGACGGGACACCTGGGTGGCTCAGTTGGTTAAGCAACTGCCTTTGGCTCAGGTCATGGTCCCAGCGTCTTGGGATCGAGTCCCGCATCGGGCTCCTTGCTCCGCAGGGAGCCTGCTCCTCTCTCTGCCTCTGTCTGCCTCTCTGCCTGCCTGTGTTCTCTCTCTCTGTTAAATGAATAAATAAAATCTTAAAAAAAAAAATAGTTAAAGGAAAATGTGGAATATAAACATCTGGGTGTTTGACCTGGTTGAATGAAATCTGCAAAGATTGTGGGCTTTTATTCAGCAGTACAGAAGCAGTTTCTTTGAAAAGTTTTTTAAGTATAAACATCAATTCCTCATTAAATCTACATTTTTTTTTAAATGGTCCTCCACTAACTTTTTTTTCTAAGTGTTAAACAAAAATATTTGAAGGAAATTTAACAGGTTTCAATAGGTGAAAAAGACTTCCTATCACAACCAGGCAGAGAAAATGACATTTTCATGAGTGGAGGCCTGCCGTGGAAATACTTTTAACAAAGCATCTCCCACAAAGCAACCTGGTCAAAGACTGAAGAACAGAGATATGCATATGAGGAAGCACAATGCCTGGTAATAAACAGGCCTGTTTCTTTTTAATGTGTAATCTTTTAGCTTTCTGCCTGGATGATGTTATATAAGGCCATCATAATCAACAAATTTCACTGCTGCTGAGGAGAAGAGGAAGTCTAAACACATCAGCAATTTCTTAAGAAAGTGCAAATGCCAAACAAATCAGGAATTCATTAACTAGATGGTGCTGACATTTCCTGGTGGCTTTTGGAGAACTGAACCATTCATTCTTCAATCTTTACCCAGAACACGGGGCTCTCTGATAGTATGTGTGAGGTGTGATTTAGTTTAGACTTTTTAAAAAACATGATCTGATGTGCATTCCTACCTTCAGGTTTTAGTAGTTTATTGAACATGACCGGTGGTGCCTCAGTGCATCACAGACCTTCCACATCTGATTCCCCATTCACTCACATTGATCCCTTGACTGGACTTACAGTATCATCCGCAGTTTGTTATATCACAGAACAGATAAAATAAAACGTCTTTCTAAACTCCTTTTACTTTTTCTATAGAATATGTTGGGTTTTTTAAAAAATACTGATTTTACGATTTTGTCTTTGTAATACTTAATTCACTAGAGTGATCTATTCATGGTCTCTAAGCATGAAGTCGAAATAATGCCAATTCCTTTCTCTTTACCACACGAATATACAGCCCGCTGGTCAGGCTAAGAGGAGTCTTAAAAGTAAGACAGTAAGGACCTTAAATATGGGCACACAGAGTCCATATCAGCCAGTGTGGGGTAGTCTGAAACAGCCTGTGTGAATAATTAGGTTGAATAATTGAATAAAACAAAATCCCACAATCATGTGGATCAACAAATAATTCCTAGCTTAGGTTCCTGGGAAAAAAACTTTCCTCAAATCCTTCCTCATATTTATCTTTCATAGTATAAGATGCTAATTGATTCTTGGATTGTTATAAACTGTCCACAAAAAGTTAGTTTTAATCCTAGTCACATTAAGTGAAGAAGCAGATAAATTTAACTGTGTATAATAATATAAACATATGTTAATGTTTCAAAGCGCTCCTTACTCTAACTGAAATTTTTGACATTAGGTATTTGGGCATATTGATATGACATTGGTCCAAAAGCATTATGTGGAATTATATTTGTTTTAAAAATGTTAAACATATTTTAACTGATTTCTTTCTAAATTAAAAAAGATTAAAATTTGACATTGATTAAATAGCTATAGAAATTCTTGCTTAGAGTATTGTGGGGTATCATTTCAGAGTGTTTTTTAAAGTATAGTTTATTCTGTCATTTAGTAATAAAACAGAAAAGAATATACTATAGTTTTATAGATGAAGCGTTTTACACTAAAATGTTCTGAAGTTAGAAAGTTTGTAAGTCTGTCAAATCATCAGTATTCTATTTGCCTAATCAGTGGAACTCTTTGCAGTGTCACATTTTTTAGTCTTTACTATTGTATTCTTAAGTATTTAAATTATTTTCTATCAGAATTGCATACTATCAAGTTGATGGCTCACTTACAGTAAAAATCAAGATCCCCAATTCTTTTTTTTTTCTCCCCAAATTTGTTTATTTTAATTTTTCAGTGTTACAAGATTGATTGTTCATGCACCACACCCAGTGCTCCATGCAGTACGTGCCCCTCTCGATACCCACCACCAGGCGC
>CM052809.1:58976155-59075566 GCA_028533885.1 Nasua narica | reverse complement strand
TTCCTTTGCTGTGCAGAAGCTTTTTATCTTGATGAGGTCCCAAAAGTTCATTTTCGCTTATGTTTCCTTTGCCTTTAGAGACATGTCCTGAAAGAAGTTGCTGTGGCTAATGTCATAGAGATTACTGCCTATGTTCTCCTCTAGGGTTTTGATAGATCCTCAATTCTTAATGGCTTCTAAAATTTTACTCTGTGTATAATTTTACTCTGTGTGTAAGATCACAAGTCTGATGGCTCCTGTGGCATAAGCTTTCCCTATGCAATATTGCCTACCTAGGCAGAAAGAAAGGCAGTTGATGTGAAAAGTTGATGTAATTCCAAATACCAAATTCTAAAGTCTCTGGTTGTCTAATATATTCTACAGTCAAGAAGTGCTTAAGTATACTGGCAAAATTCTCAGATAAGTAGCAGAGTGTTTTTATAGATAGTTGCAGAGTTTTCAGTATACAACTATAGTTACCATTTATTTATTAGTCTCCATATTCTGCTTCTACCCGGAAGTTTTAAAGAGAAGTTTTAAGTATGTTTGTACATGAAAACATTGAATCTATCTGTGTAAATCTTAAGAAAATTCCAAAACTAGTCCTTTTGCCCAAGTATCATCAGTCATCTCTTGATTTCTTGAAGTTTGCTCTCTAGTACTTGGCTTAAGAACAATTTATTTGGACGATATGTCTTGAACTCTTGCATATTCAGAACATTTTCTCTGTAGCCATTATACTTGAAATAAACTTGATATAAAATCATGAGCTATACATATTGTTTCTTTAGATAACAAGTTTTACTAGACAAGCTTTATCTTTTAAGTCAAGTAGTTCTAAGCAATGCATCTGTGTGGATCATTCTGGGACAGGATTTGTCTGCTAAAAGTGTGCTCTTTCAATTTGCAGTTCCAAGTGGTATTGTTTGTCTCAAAGTATTAATTTATTTATAAATATTTTATTTAGTTATTGGACACAGAGAGGGAGAGAAAGAGAGAACACAAGCAGGGGGAGCGGCAGGCAGAGGGAGAAGCAGGCTCCCTGTTGAGCAGAGAGCCCCATGAGGAGCTCAATCCCAGGACCCTGGGATCATAACCTGAGCAGAAGGAAGCTGCTTGAACCAAGTTAGCCACCCAGGCACTCCTGTCTCAAAGTATTTAGTTATGATTTTAAATAGTTTTTCCCTATTGTTTTAGTTTTCTTTTTCTGGGGCTCCAATTAAGCATTTTTTGGATCTCCTTTGCATGATTTATCATTTTTTCCTCTAATCCTTTTTTATGTCTTTATTTCTACTTTGTATTTGAAATCGAAGTATAATTAACATACATGTTATTTTCCAGGTGTACAGCATAGTGATTTGACAAATATATACATTACAAAATGGTCAATGTGGTAAATGCAGTTATCTGTTACCGTGCTGTACTTTTTATCCCTACGACTTATTTATTTTGTAACTGCAAGTTTCCACTGCTTTTACCTAATTTGCTTATCACCCCCCCACCTCCCATCTGGCAATCACAAGTTTGTTCTCTTTATTTAGGAGTCCATTTCTGTTTTGTTTCTGTTGTTTTTAAGATTCCACATGTAAGTCAATTCATATGGTATTTGTCTTTTTCTACCTGACTTATCATTTAGCATAAATACACTCTGGGTGCATCTACGTTGTCAAGAATGGCAAAATTTTTTAATAACGGAGTAATATTCCATTGTATATTTTTGCCACGTCTTTATCTGTTCATCTGTCTGTGGGATACTTGGGTTGCTTCTATATCTGGCTGTTAAAAATAATGTTGTAATAAACATAGGGGTACATATAGTGTTCTAAATTAGTGCTTATGTTTTCTTTGGGTAAATACCCAGAAGTGGAATTCCTAAATCATGTGCTATTTCTATTTTTAATTTAAAAAATTTATTATTTTTTTTTTGAGAGAGAGAGCGGGGCAGAGAGAGTTTTAAGCAGACTCCTTGCTTAGTAGAGAGACTGATGTGGGACTCAATCTCATGAACCTGAGATCAGGACCTAAGCTGAAACCAAGAGTCAGATGCTCAAGTAACTGTGCTACCCAGGTGCCCCATTTTTAAAAATTTTTTGAGGAACCTCCAGAGTGGCTGCAATAATTTGTATTCCCACCAACAGTGCATCTTTTCTCCATATCCTTGCTAACACTAGTTTGAGTAGTATGAAGTGATATCTCATTATGGTATTGATTTGCATTTCCCTCATGAATGGTGATATTGAGCGTCTTATCATGTGTCTGTTGGCCATCTGTATGTCTTCTTTGGAAAAATGACTATTCAGGCCCTCTGCTCATTTTTAGATTATGTGTTTTGAGTTTTTTGTATTGAGTTGTATGAGTTCTTTATATATTTTAAGTATTTACTCCTTACCACATGTATCATTTGCAAATATCTTTTTCCATTTAGTAGGTTGTCATTTCGTTTTTTTATTATTTCTCTGTGCAAAAGATTTTTAGTTGGATGCACTTCCCGTGGTTTGCTTTTTTTTTTCTTTTGTTGCCATCGCTTGAAGAAAAAGATCCAGAAAAATATTGTTAATACCAGTGTCCAGAAGATTAATCCCTATGTTCCTTCTGCCAATTTTTTGGTTTCAAGTCTTAAATTTTAGTCTTTAATCTATTTTGAATTTCTTTTTGTGTATAATGTAAGAAAGCAGGCCAATTTCACTCTTTTGGATGTAGTGTGGTTTTCCCAGCACTATTGAAGAGACTGTCTTTTTTTTTCCATTTTATATTCTTCCCTCCTTTGTTATAGATTAATTGGCTATATAAGTGTGGGTTTATTTCTGGGCTCTGTATTGTTTCATTAATGTGTGCACCTATTTTTGTACCAGTACCATTTTGATTACTATAGCTTTTAAGTATATGTTGAAATTTGGTATTGTGATACCTCCAGCTTTTGTACTTCTTTCTCAAGATGGCTTTAACCGAGGTCTTTTGTAGTTCCATACAAATCTAACAGTTATTTGCTCTATTTCTGTGAAAAATACCATTGGTATCTGATACGGATTGCATTGAATCTATAGTTTGTTTTGGGTAGTATGAACATTTTAACAATATTCATTGAATCCATGAACATGGTATATCTTTCCATTTATTTGTGTCATAAGTTTTTTTTTTGTATAAGTTTTTTTTTTAATAAATTTCTTTCAGTTTTCAGAATATAGGTCTTTTACCTCCTTGTTTACATTTATTCCCTGGTATTTTGTTCTTTTTGGTGCAATGGGATTGTTTTCTTAGTTTCCCTTTCTGGTACTTTATTATTAGTATGTAGAAACACAACAGATTTCTGTTTATTAATTTTGTATCATAACTTTACCAAATTCATTTATTCTAATATTGGTGGAATATTTAGGGTTTCTATATATAGGATCATGTCATTTGCAAATAATGACAGTTTTTTATTTCTTTCTTACCAATTTGAATGTCTTTTATTTCTTGTCTGATTGCTGTACACTTCCATTACTATGTTGAGTAAAAGTGATGTCTTGTTCCTTGTTCCTGATCTTAAAAGCTTTCAGTTTCTCACCATTGAGTAGAATGTTAGCTGTGGGTTTGTCATATATGGCCTTTATTATGTTGAGTTATGTTCCCTCTAAACCCACTTTGTTGAGAGTTTTTATTATGGATGGATGCTGAATTTTGTCAAATGCTTTTTCTGCATCAATTTAGATAATCATATAGGTTTTATTCTTATTTTGTTAATATGGTATATCACATTGATTTGCTGATATTGAAGTACCCTTGCAGCTCAGGAATAAATCCCACTTGATTGTGGTGGATTAGCCTTTAATATATTGTTGAATTTGGTTTGCTAATACTTTTTGAGGATTATTACATCTATGTTGATCAAGGATATTGGCCTGTAATATTTTTATGTTTTCAGTGATATCTTTAGTTTTAGTTTCAAAGTAGTGCTGGCTTTTTAGAATTAATATGGGAGCTTTCTTTTCTATTTTGTGGAATAGTTCTAGAAGGATAGCTATTAATACTTGTAAAATGTTTGGTAGAATTCAAGTGAAGCCATCTGATCCTGAACTTTTGTTTAGGAGATTTTTTTTTTTTAAGATTTTATTTATTTATTTGAGAGACAGAGAAAGTGAGAGAGCATGAGAGGAGAGAAGGTTAGAGGAAGAAGCAGACTCCCTGTGGAGCTGGGAGCCCGATGTGGGACTTGATCCCGGAACTCAAGGATCATGACCTGAGCCAAAGGCAGTTGCTCAACCAACTGAGCCACCCAGGCACCCAGGAGATTTTTGTTCATTACAATTCATTACAACTAATGAATTTCATTACAACTAATTGGTCTGTTTACATTTGTATCTTCCTAATTCAGTCTGGGGAGATTGTGTTTAGGAATATACCCCTTTTTTTTAGGTTAGCCAACTTGTTGTCATATTGTGTTTCATATGTGTCTTCTGTAATCCTTTGTATTTCTGCAGTGTTGTTTGCAACTTCTACTCTTGAATTTCTGATTTTCTTTGAGTCTTCTCTCTTTCTCTCTTGATAACTCCAGTTAGAAGTTTATCAACTTGATCTTTTTGAAGAACCATTTCTTGGTTTCACTGGTCTTTTCTATTGTTTTTTTTTTTTTTCCAGTCTCTGTTTTATTTATTACCATTCTGGTCTTTGTTATTTCCTTCCTTCTACTAACTTTAGGCTTTGTTCTTCTTTTCTAGTTGTTTTAAATGTAAGGTTAGATTGTTTGAAATTTTTCTTGTTTCTTGAGATAGACTTGTATCTGTATAAATTTCCCTTTTAGAACTGCTTTTGCTGAGTCACAAATGTTGTGAACCCTTGTGTTTTCATCTTCACCTGGCTCCAGTTTTTTTTATTCCCTATTTGATTTCTTCATTGACCCACTGTTTGTTTAGTAGCATGTTGTCTAGCATTCACATGCTTGGTGGTTGGAGTGGTGAGAGTTCGAGTTTTTTTTTTCCTTGGAAATGATTTCTCCTTGCATACTGTTATGGTCAGAAAAGATGCATGGTATGATTTCACTCCTTTTAAATTTAGTGACTTTTGTGTGTGTGTCCTAACTGGAGGTCTGTCCTGGAGAATGTTACATGTGCACTTGAAAAGAATGTGTATTTTGGGACACCTGGGTGACTCATTTGGCTAAGCATCTGCCTTTGGCTCAGGTCATGAATTCAGGGTCCTGGGATCAAGCCCCACATTGGGCTCCCTGCTCAGTGGGGAGTCTGCTTCTCCTTCTCCTTTGGACCCTCCTCCCTGATTGCGTTCTCTCTCTATCTCTCTCTTTTTCTCTCTCTCTCAAATAAGTAAATGAGTAAAATCTTTATAAAAAAAAAAAGGAAAAGAGTGTGTATTCTGCAGTTTGGAAGAATATATCTCTATATATCTCGTAGGTCCATCTGATCCAATGTGTCATTTAAAGCCACTTGTTTCCTTGTTGATCTATCCATGAATGTAAGTGTCGTGTTAAAATTCCCCTACTATTATTGTATTACTGTCTATTTCTCCCTTTAGCCTGTTCATATTTACTTCATGTATGTAGTTGCTCCTACAGTAAATGTATAGATATTACAGCGGTTATATCCTCTTGTTGAATTGATCCATTTAGCATTATGTAGTGCCCTTCTTTGTTATAGTCTTTGTTTTGAAGTCTGTTTTATCTGATATATGTTCGCTGGCTTTTTTTTTTTTTTTTTAAGATTTGCACAAAATAGCTTTTTCCATTACTTTATTTCAGTCTGTGTGTGTCTTTAGATCTGAAGTGAGTCTCTTGTAGGAATATAGTCTTATTTTTTTTATCCACTCAGTCACCCTGTGTCTTTTGATTGCAGAAGTTAGACAATTTACACTTAAAATAAATATTCATAGGATGTATTTCATTGCCATTTTGTCCATTGCTTTCTGTTTTTGCATGTGCTTGTGTGTAGTTCTTTTTCCTTTCTTTTCTTGTGAATGATGACTTTCTTTAGTGCTGTGCTTGGATTCCTTTCTCTTTATTTTTTGTGTACCTGTACAGGTTTTTGGTTTGTAATTATTAGGTTCATATGTAACATCTTAAATATGTATCAGTCTATATTAAGTAACGGTCACTTTAGTTTGAACATATTCTAAAAGCACGGCATTTTTTATTCCTCCTCCTCCACCTTTTATGTATATGATGGCATATTTGATATATTTTACATCTTTTTATTTTGTGAACACTCTAATCCTTTTATTAATTTTTAGATAATATTTATTTTACTACTTCTCTTTTAACATCCATGGTAGCTTCATAAATGATTGATCTACTGCCTTTACTATATGTTTGCCTTTACCCATGAAATTTTTCCTTTTGTAATTTTCTTCTAGTTACAGCCTTTTCTTTTCCACTGAAAGTAGTCCCTTCAACATATCTTAGGGGTTTTTCCTTATACATTTGTTTTTTTTTTTCTTGCTGCTTTTAAGATTCTTTATATTTAATCTTGACATTTAAATTATTACGTGTTGTGGTGTGGATCTCCTTGGTTTCATCTCAGTTGCTCTTCAGGAAGAGTTGCTTTATATGTAGGTGTAGATTTGATGTGTCCCTGGGAGGAGGTGAGTTTAGGGTCTTCCTATGCCTTTCTCTTGGATCTCTGGCTCCACTACTTCATTTGCGTGAGTGGCATATCTCTCTTCCCTTCATGTACTTTTGCGCTCTTAGTAATTCATGTTTATTTTTTAAAGTTTTACCTTTTTATCTATTCAGTGGCCATCACAGCAAGCCATCTATAAGTTAAGGAGAGGCCTCAGAAGAAACCAAATTTGCCAACACCCTGATCTTGGACTTGTAGACTCCAGAACTGTTAGAAAATTAATTTCTATTATTTAAGCCACACAGTCTGTGGTATTTTGTTATGGCAGTCCTAGCAAACAACTGTACCCTGCTAACTCTGAAATTCATTTAGAAAGAGTAAGCACATTTTGTTTAGAAAGAGAATGAAAGAAAGGTTTGAGGTTAGGAGTTCAGGTAGGGAATTTGGAATGCTGTCCCTAGAATCCAATTATATCCCAATAGCTGGAGGGCCTGTTATATCAAGAATACAATGCAATTTTATTCCTGAATAAATAGATTTTCAAATGATGCATTCAACATCTATTAAAAGTTAGCAGTGCTTACTAATTCCTGTTTTCTTACATCTTGCATTTCTTCCATCTTTCTACCTGAAACATTCCTTTACTTAATGTCTAAGATTCCTTTATCTTCTGCATACATTCTTATTTGTCATCATATCAAAACCCAATTATCAGTCACAAGGATTTTTGAGACAAGAGCAAAGCATGTTTTTTGGAATCTACAGACATGTTGCTTGTGTGGGACAGCTCATCAGAAATTAGGATTGCAGGAAAAGAAGTTAGAGGTGTGGGAGCCATGGAGCATGCGCACTGGCATTTCTGTGCTGAAACTCTCTACATGGTTCTAAAATGCTTCTCCTACTCCCAGAACACCACCTCAGCTGCAGCCCAGTAAATCTTCAGTCAAAACCCTGAATAATCAGAGAAATTTGAGGACTAACTGGAGTAAAGTCTTCAAAAGGGCTAATCAGATCTGTAGTGTAAGGAGTCAAGTTAAGAAGGGATTAATATAATTGACTTGAAAGCCACAAGAAGCTATATTATTGCATATCAGTTTTTTGTTTAGTTTCACTTTTCAGAAGTGTATTTTATTGTGGGGTATATACTTTTATGCTATTCTAGTCACATTTTGGTAGCCATAGCTAAATTCTGATGCATTAATATGTCAGAAATGTTTTCCTAAATTGTACTCATGATTTCTAATCCATTTACCCTGCAACTTCCATTTCCTGATGTCTGAATTTCTTTCCTTACCCATTTTAGGTTTACAATCTACTACTCCCTTAGAACACCCTTAATTCTCTTTCCAAAATCTGTTGTACTTCCAAGGTAAAATGGAACTCCATATTAACTCTCCTAAATGCCTGCTTCTCACAAGTATCAGTACAGTTAATTAGGGCTGGAGAAAAATAGTGATTGGCCTTACTATAAACTTAGGACCACATACTTCAAATAGGCATTAAAGATCTATGGTATAATTACTCCCTTATTCTCTAAAATTACTTGCATGCCTTTCTTCTCCCTTTAGATATCCAAACCCTTTACTCTGCCTTTTAACTCTGAGTATATTTTCTTTACATTTCACTAAGAAAATAGGAAGCATCATATAGGAACTAGTTTATCTTCCCACCACCAAATCTATCAACTTCCTAGTATCTGAACCAATATTATCTACCTTGCCTCCTAATGAAGTTGATGAAGTTGTGAGCCATATCCTACCCAAGGTGTGGGCTTTCCTTTCTGATCTGGATTCTATCTCCTCTCTTGCTCATCAGCTATCTGATCCTTTTCCTGATCATCAACTTCTAGCATCTGCATACAAACATTTTTTAGTTTCTTCATCTTTAACAAAAATATTCTTTTGTTCCCTCCCATCCTTTTTTTGATACCTTCCTATTTTCTGCTTGCCTTCACAATAGTTGTTAAAAAGAATTATCAATAGTTACTGCTACTCTTCATAATATATTGTTCTTTTATTAACCCCCTCTATTTGGGCATCTGTTACCATTGTTTTGTTGATTATACTGCAGTGACATCATAATCTGCTTCTGAAGTCTTTAGCTACCTTCTACATAGTCAGCTCCTCTCTCCTACATATATACAACTCTCTGGCTTTCACAGCATCACACTTTCCAGGTTTTCTCCTACCCCATTAACTGATCCTCCACAAATTTGTTTTCTGTCTCCAAATTCTCTTCATGGCTCTTAATGTTGGTTACTCTACGACTCAGCTGCCTTTCTTCCTCTGTGTACTCAACCTTCTCCCTACTTAAGCTCCTACCTAGTCCATAGCTAGTCCAGTACCATCTGTACTTGAATTGGTCTATGCAGCACTATATACTCCCTCCCTGGCCACTTACCTTGCTTTTGCACTGACACCTTGATTATGAAGTTAAGTCACTGCCAGTGCTGCTGCTGTCACTACAGGCTAAGAAGCTACACATTAGGGGACTCACCCACTTCTGATCACTGGTTTAACTACACTATTGGGGCTTTGGTTTCCTTAGTGGCTGCTTGGCTTGTGAGTTAACACCTCAAGGAAGGAAGTTAATGCCTTATGGAGCAGACCTTGACCAGGAGAAACATGGAATAAAAATGAACCAGTAGAGAATTTTTCTCCTTTCCTCTCTTCTGGAAAGACTATTAACAGACATGGTGGTTTTAGACATACCCACAGTAGATATCTCATGTGATCAAGCAAACAGTTTGTTGGCTCTGTAAGGCATTTCCCTGTGTTTGTTCTCACTCCCCTTTCCTCTCCAGCATTCCTGGGATTGCCAGGAATCCCTGGAAAATTGTTCAAAAGTAAGAATTAAGACAGGATAAGTATGTAGACGATGCCAATAAACATCTCTGGTTCTAGCTTTCCCCCAATTTCTGAATTTGTATATCCATTTACCTGCTTAATTGCTTCATGTGATATGTAATTGACCTCTCACATTTAACAAAATTCTAGAATTTCTCCAGAAAAAAGGTCATCTTTCTCAGACTCCCAAATCAACACATGATGCCAAATCCATCCAGTTGCTCAAGTCAGCAAGTTTTATTCCTCCTTTTCTTCATCTCTCATCTCAAGTCTATTATCATGTCCTTTTGGCTCAATTCACAGTATACTCAAAACAGTCCACTTCTTCATCTTCACTGTTAGCCATTATTATTTTTTGCCTGGGTTACCCCATTTACCTCTTGCTTTCTGGTTTCATGTTCTTTTACTCTTAGAATCCACCAAAAATTATCTTTAAAATATGAAGTAGACCATATCATATCCCTGCTTAAATCTATGCATTAGCTTCTCATTGCTCTTGGAAAAAAATCATACCCTTACTCACAGAGCCTAGATGGCCCTAAATAACTGCCTACCTATCCAACTTTATCTCCTAGAACTTTCCCTTCTGTCTGTTGAGCTCCAGTCCCATTGGCCTTCCACCAAGTTCATCCTTGATTTAAAACATTTGTACTTGTTATACTCCCTGCCTCGAAATCTCTGCCCTGAGATATGTTACTTTTTTGTCATTCATGCCTTAACCACAAATGTCACATCCTAAGCAAGGTTTTCCCAGGCCATCCAATTAAATTTTTGAATTTCTCCTTATAAGCCATTCCTTCATATAACCTGTTTTATGATTTTCATGATATTTGCCACTATCTAAATTATTTATTTGCTTTCTCTCACTCCCCACTGCCACACAATTTCCATGAGAGTAAGGACCTTGTGTGTGTTCTTCATCACAGTGTCTTCATACCAAGAAGAGGACTTCACATATTTATACTAATTTAATGGGCATTCAGTTAGTAGTTATTGAGTATATGATTATTTGTAGAAATGAATAAATGATT
Organism: Nasua narica; assembly: GCA_028533885.1. Classification (NCBI taxonomy): domain Eukaryota; kingdom Metazoa; phylum Chordata; class Mammalia; order Carnivora; family Procyonidae; genus Nasua; species Nasua narica. The sequence continues at coordinate 59,065,162 of CM052809.1, read as the reverse complement.
CCAAGCAATTACATTGGGTTTTTTCCCAAGCTTACTTGAATTTCACCTAGATTATCTGAATGCTTTATTGTGTTGCCGAATGATTCATTTTTTCCTAATAAAAAGTAAAGTCTACTTCAATCACCAGGCCTATAAAGATTATAGGAATTGGTCAAACAATCTAGTTAGTTTTGTGCCCCTTACTAATCTACTAACATAATCCAGATAACTTTTCTTTCATAATAAAAATCTCATTAAGTTATTCATTGTCAACTAGAGACATAGGATCCCAAATGAAAGTTTGTGGGAAAAAAAAAAAGTCAAGTGAAATGGAAGGAAAGTTTAATTTTTTTGCTTTTACTACACAAAGAGAACTGACACATGAATCTCCAGCATTCTCAGCCTTAGGTGCCAAAAGGGCCAAGATGGCTGGGTGGAGTGACAATTACTCTGCAAATGGGTCTGCATTGAGATCAGTGCTCTTTAAACCCAACTGAAGGAAGTAAAGCAAGAAAAAGGCAGATTAAGAGAGCATCAAGGTGGCCAAACAGCTTGATTTACTCTAACATCTCAGAAACTTTCATTAAGATTTACATCATGATGCTGACCTAAGTGGCAAAGCAATTTTTTCATAGCTGAACAAAAAAGCTAATACTCTCCACTTGGGTCAGGTAACCTTTTTCTTGCTCACAGCAAGTGATGGACTTTGCCTCATGTGAGTGAGACTGACCAATGGACATATATCACTATATTCCAGAGAAGCAGGTTCTCCATGTGATAAATCTGTGTTCCACTTATTAAGGTTTTCTTTAAAGCTCTTTCTCATTTTATACATTTTTCTTAGTGAGCTTAAGAAAGGCTATACACACAGTTGTGGTTTGCTTTTTTTCTTTTTTCTTTTTTTAATGTGCAGGCTGACATTAAAATGCCCAGCATGATTTTCAGAAGCACCTGGAGAAAAAAATGGCCTAATACCTCAGGAAGCAAGTTGCTAAAATATAACTTAAAAAAGGAAACACATAACACAGACAACACACAGCCTCCCCATGTTAAAGGTATTTAAGCAGTGGCAAAAATTAATTAGAATGTTATTTTATGTAGTTGATTTCAGAAAAACTGATTTTTGTAAGTGAGAATAATCATAGAAAGGAAAGACACCACAGAGAAACAAAATGACTGTCTTAGAAACTGTTGTATTAAGGGTCCCAAAGAAGTAAGATGTGTAGTAATCATAATGTAAACTAGTGAATAATATCAATGCTATTCAGTGGGGATTAGGCTAAGAACCATTTAGCCAGACAGAAATAGAAGTTTAGTCCCTCTAGTCTTGCCTTGGTCAGATCAGGGAATTTTCTTTTCCTAACTTCAACCAACTGGTTCTCTTGGGCTAATACATACAGTTTCTCCATGTGAATGTTTAAAAAAAAAAGTATTTCTTGCTCAATAAAGAAGTTTTAGAGAGGTATATTATTTATTTCACAATAATAGCAACAAACTCATTTCATATAAATTACACAAATCAGATAATTTAAGGTAAAATAAAAATGAGAATTAAGAACCGAGTCATTAGGTTATAATAATATGTTATAAAATAGTTGGTTTTCATTACAGTGAGAGAAATAATATTCTTTCTGGCAGTATTGAAGCTAACTAGTGCCAATATTTCCATTTTTACAGAAAAAATGACTTTATAGAAAACTTTTTTCTTTTTTAAAAATTAACATAAAATAAAAAAAATTAACATAAAATGTATTATTTTTTTCAGGGGTATAGGTCTATGAATCATTAGTCTTCTACAATTCACAGCACTTACCACAGCATATAACATCCAGTGTGTATAACCCAGCCACCCTATCTTCCGCTTTCCTGACAGCAACCCTCAATTTGCTTCCTGAGATCGAGTCTCTTATGGTTTGTCTCCCTCCCTGGTACCATGCTGTTTCATTTTTCCCCTCCCTTACCACCACAACCCCCTGCCTTGCCTCTCAAATTCCTCATATCAGAGACATCACATGATAATTGTCTTTCTCTGATTGACTTATTTCACTTAGCATAATACCCTCTAGTTCCATCCACGTCATTGCACATGGCAAGATAGCATTTTTTGATGGCTGCATAGTATTCCACTGTATGTATATATGTGTGTGAGTGTGTGTGTGTATACACACATACATACACCACATCTTCTTTATTCATTCATCCGTGGATGGACCTCATCTAGGCTCCTTCCATAGTTTGGCTGTTGTAGACATTGCTGCTATAAACATTTGGGTGCATGTGCCCCTTTGGTCACTACATCTGTATCTTTAGCAGAAATACCCAGTAGTGCGATTCCTGGGTCATAGCGGAGCTCTATTTTCAACTTTTTGAGGAACTCCATACTGTTTTCCAGAGTGGATGCACCAGCTTGCATTCCCACCAACAGTGTAGGAGGGTTCCCCTTTCTGTGTATCCTTGCCAACACCTGTTGTTTCCTGACTGGTAATTTTAGCCATTCTTACTGGTGTGAGGTGGTATCTCACTGTGGTTTTGATTTGTATTTCCCTGATGCTAAATAATGTTGATCACTTTTTCATGTGTCTGTTGGCCATTTGGATGTCTTCTTTGCAGAAGTGTCTGTTCATGTCTTCTGCCCATTTCTTAATTGGATTATTTGTTGAGTGTTGAGTTTGATAAGTTCTTTATAGATTTTGGATACTAACCCTTTATCTGATACATCATTTATAAATATCTTCTCCCATTCTTTCAGCTATCTTTGGGTTTTGTTAACTGTTTCCTTTGCTGTGCAAAAGCTTTTTGTCCTGATGAAGTCCCAGTAGTTTGTTTTTGCCCTTGCTTCCCTTGCCTTTGGTGATGTTTCTGGGAAGAATTTGCTGTGGCTGAGGTTGCAAAGGTTGCTGCCTGTGTTATCCTCAAGGATTTTGATGGATTCCTGTCTTACATGGAGGTGTTTCATCCATTTTGAGTCTATTTTTGTGTATGGTATAAGGAGATGATCCAGTTTCATACTTCTGCATGTGGCCATCCAATTTTCCCAACAGCATTTGTTAAAGAGACTGTCTTTTTTCAATTGGACATTCTTTCCTGCTTTGTTGAAGATTAGTTGACCATAGAGTTGAGGGTCCATTTCTGGGCTCTCTATTCTGTTCCATTGATCTGTATGTCTGTTTTTGTGCCAGTACCACACTGTCTTGATGATTACAGCTTTGTAATAGAGCTTGAAGTCTAGAATTGTGATGCTGCCAACTTTGGTTTTCTTTTTCAACATTCCTCTGGCTATTCGTGGTCTTTTCTGATTCCATATAAATTTTAGGAATATTTGTTCCATTTCTTTGAAAAAAGTTGATGGTATTTTGATAGGGATTGAAGTAAATGTGCAGATTGCTCTAGGTAGCAGAGACATTTTCACAATATTTCCACTTCCAGTCCATGAGCATGAGACACTTTTCTGTTTCTTTGTGTCTTCCTCAATTCCTTTCATGAGTACTTTATAATTTTCTGAGTACAGATTCTTTGCCTCTTTAGTTAGATTTATTCCTAGATATGTTATAGGTTTGGGTGCAACTGTAAATGGGATCAACTCCTTAGTTTCTCTTTCTGCTATCTTGCTGTTGGTATATAGAAATGCAACTGATTGCTGGGCATTGATTTTATATCCTACCACTTTACTGAATTCCTCTATGAGTTCTAGCAGTTTTGGAGTAGAGTCTTTTGGGTTTCTCACATAAAGTATCATATCATCTACAAAGAGTGAGATTTTTACTTGTTCTCTGCTGATTTAGATGCCTTTTCTTTTTGTTGTCTGATTGCTGAGGCTGGGACTTCTAGTACTATGGTGAATAGCAGTGGTGATAGTGGACATTCCTGCCATGTTCCTTGACCTTAGGATCTGAGTTTTCAGGTTCTTGAAAAGCTCTGTTTTTCCACTTTGAGAATGATATTCATTGTGGGTTTTTCATAGATGGCTTTGGTGATATTGAGGTATGTACCCTCTATGCCTACCCTGTGAAGAGTTTTGATAAAGAAAGAATGCCATATTTTGTCAAATGTTTTTTCAGCATCTACTGAAAGTATCATATGGTTTTTGTTCTTTATTAATGTGTGGTATCACATTAATTGATTGGAGAATGTTGAACCAACCTTGCAGCCCAGGTATAAATCCCACTTGGTCATTGTGAATAATCCTTTTAATGTACTGTTGGATCCTATTGGCTAGTATTTTGGTGAGAATTTTTGCATCCGTGTTCATCAAGAATATTGGTCTGTAATTTTCCTTTTTTTAATCTTTTTATTTATTTATTAGAATTTTTATTAACATATAATGTATTATTTGCCCCAAGGTACATGTCTGTGAATCATCAGGCTTTAATTCTCCTTTTTGATGGGGTCTTTGTCTGGTTTTGGGATCAAGGAAATGTTGGCCTCATAGAATGAGTTTGAAAGTTTTCCTTCCATTTCTATTTTTTGGAACAATTTCAGGAGGAATAGGTATTAATTCTTCTTTAAATGTTTGGTAGAATTCCCCTGGGAAGCCATCTGGCCCTGGGCTCTTATTTGTTGGGAGATTTTTGATGACTGCTTCAATCTCCTTACCTGGTTATGGGTCTGTTCAGGTTTCCTATTTCTTCCTGGTTCAGTTTTGGTGGTTTATATGTCTCTAGGAATCCATCCATTTCTTCCAGATTGTCAAATTTGCTGGTGTATAGTTTCTCACAATATGTTCTTATAATTGTATTTCTTTGGTGTTGGTTGTGATCTCGCCTCTTTCATTCATGATTTTATTAATTTGAGTCCTTTCTCTTTTCTTTTAGATAAGTCTGGTCAGGGGTTTATCATTCTTATTAATTCTTACAAAGAACTAGCTCCTAGTTTCATTGATTTGTTCTACTGTTATTTTGGTTTCTATTTCATTGATTTCTGCTCTGATCTTTATTATTTCTCTTCTGCTGGGTCTAAACTTTCTTTGCTATTCTTTTCCAGCTTCTTCAGGTGTAGGGTTAGGTTGTGTATTTGTGACCTTTCTTTTTTCTTGAGAAAGTCTTGTATTGCTATATACTTTCCTTTCAGGACTGCCTTTGCTGTGTCCCAAAGATTTTGAACAGTTGTGTTTTCATTTTCATTTGTTTCCATGAATTTTTTAAATTCTTCTTTAATTTTCTGGTTAACCCATTCATTCTTAGGTAGGATGCTCTTTAGCCTCTATGTATTTGAGCTCTTTCCAACTTTCCTTTTGTGATTGAATTCTAGTTTCAAAGCATTGTGGTCTGACAATATGTTTAGGGAATGATCCCAATCTTTTGGTACTGATTGAGACATGATTTGTGATGCAGGATGTGATCTATTCTGGAGAATGTTCCATGTGCACTAGAGAAGAATTTTGTTGCTTTGGGATGAAATGTTCTGAATATATCTGTGATGTCCATCTAGTCCAGTGTGTCCTTTAAAGCCTTTATTTCCTTGTTGATCTTTGCTTAGATGATGTGTCCATTTCAGTGAGGGGGTGTTAAAGTCCTCCACTCTTACTGTATTATTGTCAATGTGTTTCTTTGATTTTGTTATTAATTGGTTTATATAATTGGCTGCTCCCATGTTAGGGGCATAGATATTTACATTTGTTAAATCTTCTTGTTGGACAGTACCTTTAAGTATGATATAGTATCCTTCCCCATATCTTACTATAGTTGTTGGCTTAAAATCTAATTTATCTGATATAAGGATTGACACCCCAGCTTTCTTTTGATGTCCATTAGCATGGTAAATTGTTTTCTACCCCCTCACTTTAAATCTTGGGGTGTCTTTAGGTCTAAAATGTGTTTCTTGCAGACTGCATATTGATGGGTCTTATTTTTTTTTTAATCCATTCTAATACACTGTGTCTTGATTGGGGCATTTAGCCCATTCACATTCAAGATAACTATTGAAAGGTATGAATTTAGTGCCATTATATTGCCTGTAAGGTGACTGTTAGGTATATTGTCTCTGTTTCTTTCTGGTCTGTTATTTTTAGGCTCTCCTTTTGATTAGAGGACCCCTTTCAACATGTCCTGTAGGGCTGGTTTAGTGCTTGCAAATTCTTTTAGTTTTTGTTTGTCCTGGAAGTTTTTAATCCCTATTTCTATTTTAAATGATCACCTAGCTGGCTATAGTATTCTTTGCTGCGTATTTTTCTCATTTAGTGCTCTGAATATATCATGTCAGTCCTTTCTGGCCTGCTAGGTCTCTGTGGATAGGTCTGCTGCCAATCTAATATTCCTGCTTCTGTATGTTACAGATTTCTTGTCTTGAGGTGCTTTCAGGATTTTCTCTTTGTCACTAAGACTTATAAGTTTTACCATTAGACGACGGGGTGTAGACCTATTTTTATTGATTTTGAGGGGGGTTCTCTGTGCCTCCTGGATTTTGATGTTTTTCCCTTCAGCAGATTAGGGAAATCCTCTACAACAATTTGTTCCAATATACCTTCCACCCCTTTCTCTCTTCTTCTTCTGGAATCTCAATTATTCTAATATTGTTGTGTCTTATGGTATCACAAATCTCTCGAATTCTTCTCTCGTGGTCCAATAGTTCTTTGTCTCTCTTTTTCTCAGCTTCTCTATTCTTTGTCATTTGGTCTTCTGTGTCACTAATTCTTTCTTCTGCCTCATTTATCCTAGCATTAAGAGCCTCCATTTTTGTTTGAACCTCATTAATAGCTTTCTTGATTTCAACTTGGTTAGATTTTAGTTCTTTTATTTCTCCCGAAAGGGAATTTATTTCTCGAGAAAGGGATTCTTTAATCTCTTCCATGCTTTTTATGAGCCCAGCTAGTACCTTGATAACCGTCATTTTGAACTCTGTTTCTGACATATGACTAATGTCTGTATTAACTAGGTCTCTAGCCATCGGTACTGTGCCTGTTCTTTTTTTTGTGGTGAGTTTTTCCACGTTGTCATTTTATCGAGCTAAGAATAGATGAATGAGAGACAAAAGTACTCTGGAGTTCTGAAGTTTTCACTGATTGATGAACTTGGGCTTGGCTGGATATTCTCACTGATCTTCTGGGGGAGGGGCCTTTTGACGTGGTTCTCAAATGTCTTTGCCTGATGCAGAGTTGCCCGGCCCTTGCCCGGGGATGGGCCAAGCATTTCACTCTGGTTCGCTCTCAGGAGTCTTTGTTCCCTTAGTGCTTTCCGTACTGCCCTGGAGGCTGAGAATGCAAATGGCAGCTCCCAGTCTCCGGCTGGAGGAGCTTAGCACTGGAGTCCCTGATCCTCAGCATGCCCTCAGAGGAAAGCACTTAATCACTCCCGTCTCCCGGGTCCCCGCCCAAGCTCTGAGCACAGACACCGGTGGTGGAGCGTTTCAATCTCTGTCGCGCGGCCCCGTCTGGAGCCTCCAAACCTAGCAGATTCCTGCTGCACACTCCCCGGGGAGGAAGGAAGAGGTCTGTCTGTAATGCCTTATGTGGTCCCCGCTTGAAGAGCCGCGGCCATGGTCTAGGGTAAGCCCCAGTTGAAAACCCACTGCGCGGCTTTTTCTCTGCCACCGGCTTCTCTGCCTCGATACCTGGGAGCTCTGCTGCACTCGAACACCCCCGGTCCCTTTGTGACCTCATGGGTCCTGAAATCACACTGTTCCTGCAAGGGCTAAACCTCCCGCTTAGCCTCTGGAGTGATGTCCCTCAGCGGAGCAGACTCTGAAAGTTCCGATTTTGTGCTCCATGGCTCTGCGGCTGCAAGGAGCTGGCCCCTCCCCCGGTGGTCTCTCTTCCCATCGCTTTGGATTCACTTTTCCAAATGTCCTACCATTCGAAAAGTGGTCGATTTTCTGCTCCTAGAATTGCTCTTCTTCCTCTCTTCTCTCTCTCTTTTCCAAACCGAAGCAGCCTGCTGGGTCAGCCCTGTGGCAGATAACACTGCCAGGGTGCAAGATGCAGAAACCTCTGAACTCTTCAGCTTCTGTCCCCAGTAATAAGGGCATTGTCCTATATAATCACAGCACCGTCAGTACACCTGCCAGGAGTATTCGCGTGCACCCTCACTCAATCGTTGGCTTTTCCCCCTCTCGCACTCATTTTCTTTCTTTATTTCCTTCTTTTTACTTCCCTGTATGGGTGCTTTTTCTGCTCGCGCCACCTGCGCTCGCCCGCTCACGCCATCCTTCCTGCTGGGCTTGGCGGAGTGGGCCATTTGTTGTTTTAGATTCCACATAAAAGTGAAATTGTATGGTATTTTATTCTCTGTATGACGTATTTCACTTAGCATAATACCTTCTAGGTCAATCCGTGTTGTTGCAATTGGCAATATATCATTATTTCTTATGGGTGAGTAATAGTCCATTTTATATTCTACATTTTTATTCATTTATTATGGGTGTTTTTTTTTTTTGCTTCTTTCTCTCTCTCTCTCTTTTTTCTCTTTTCTTTTCCCTTCCCTTCCCTTTCCTTCCTTTCCTCTTTTCTTTCCTTTCCCCTTTGCTTCTCTTTCTCCTTCTCTCTTTCTCTATCTTTCTCTTTATCTCTTTCTCTTCCTCTTCCTCTTCCTTTTCCTCTTCTCTTTCTTCTCATCTAAGTAATGATGCCTAACTAGGCTGTCCTCAAACCATGTAGAGCCTTAGGTAGCCTGAAGTTAAACCACCCTTTAAAAAAATACTGATGCTTCAAGTAAAACTGAAGACTTTCTAAGTCTTTAATTTTTTTCTCCAAGATTTTATTTAAATTCAAGTTAGTTAATATATAGTGTATTCTTAGTTTCAGGAGTAGAATCTAGTGTTTCATCACTTATATATAACACCCAGTACTCAATAACAAGTGTCCTCCTTAATGCCCATCACCCATCCATTTGTCTATTGATGGACACTTCGGATTGCTTCGTTTTGAGCTGTCGTAAATAATGCTACAATAAAGACAGGGGTACATCTATCTATTTGATTAGGGTTTACATTTTCTTTGAGAAAATACTCATTAATGGAATTCCTGGATGATATTATATTTCTATTTTCAATTTTTTGAGGACCCTCTACACTGTTTTCCAAAGGGATTGAAGCAATTTATTTCCCACCATCAGTGCACAAGGGTTCCCTTTTTTCCATACCCTTGCCAATTTCTGGTCTTTTTGTTATTTCTGGTCTTTTTATTACTAGCCATTCTGATTGGTGAGGTGATATATCTCACTGTGGTTTTGATTTACATTTCCCTGATGGCTAGTGATTTTGAGCATCTTTTCATATGTCTGTTGGCCATCTGTATGTCTTTGGAAAATATCTATTCCAGTCCTCACCCCATTTTTAAATTGGATTCTTTGGTTTTTCGTTAGTGAGTTGTATACTTCTTTATGTATTTTGGATATTAATCCCTGATCAGATAAATCATTTGCATATATCTCCTTCCACTCAGTAGATGATTATTTCATCTTATTGGTTTCCTCTGCTTTGTAAAACCTTTTTTACAGTGTATTCCCAATAGTTTATTTGTGCTTTTGTCTCCTCCTTATGAGGAGGAGATATATTGCCAAGGCTAATGTCCAAGAGGTTACGGCCTATGTTTTCTTCTAGGAGATTTATGGTTTCAGGTCTCACAGTAGGTCTTTAGTCCATTTTGAGTTTTTGTGTGTACTGTGAGAAAGGGGTCCAATTTCATTCCTTTTTATGTAGTTGTAAAGTTTTTTCAACCTCACATCGGAGACTGTATTTTCCCACTGTTTCCCACTCTTGCCTTCTTTGTCATAGATTAATTGATCATATAAGTGTGTGTGTGTTTCTGGGCTATCTTGTTTTACTTATCTATGTCTCTTTTTCTACCAGTACCATTCTGTTTTGATTATTATACTTTCATAGTATATCTTGAAATTTAGGACTGTGATACCTCCATCTTGGTTTTTCTTTCTCAAGATAGCTTAAGCTGTTTGAGGTCTTATAGTTCCATACATATTTTAGGATTTTTGCTCTAAGACTGTGAAAAAATGCTATTGGTATTTCAATAGGGATTGTATTGAATCTATAGATTGCTTTGGTTAGTATGGATATTTTAATAATATTAATTCTTCTGGTCCATGAGCATGGACTGTATTTTCATTTGTATTGTCTTCATTTTTTTTTTCATCAAGATGTTACTGTTTTGAGCATGTAGGTCTTTCAACTCCTTGCTTAAATTTATTCCTAGATATTTTATTTCTTCTGTTTTAATTGTAAATGGGATCGTTTTCTTAATTTCTCTGTTTCTATTGTATAGAAATGGAACAGATTTCTGTATATTAATTTTGTATCTTACAAGTTTACTGGATTTATTAATAACATAATTACATTCATAATAATTTTATATATTATTATATAATATATTCACTTATTTTAATAGCATTTTGGTGCAATTTTTGGGTTTCTACATATAGAATTATGTCATTTGCATTGTGACTGTTTTACTTCCTTTTTTACTAAGTTGGATTGTTTTAATTTCCTTTTATTGTCTGATTTCTGTGGCTAGGACTTCCCGTACTAAAAGTGTTGAGAGTGGGCATCTTGTCTCATTTTTTATCTGAAAAAGAAAGGCTTCCAGTTTCTTTCACTTTTGATTATGATATTAGCTGTGAGTTTTTCACGTAAGGCCTGTATGATGTTGAGGTATGTTCTCTTTAAACTAATTTTGTTGAGAGTTTTTATTAGGAATGGATGTTACATTTTGTGAAATGCTTTTTCTGCATCTATTGAGATAATCATACAGTTTTTATTCTTCCTTTTGTTAATGTGGTGTATCACATTGGGGACTATCGAAACACCCTTGCATCTCTGAAATAAATCCCACTGGATTGTGGTGAATGACTCTTTTTATGAATGATGCATTCAATTTACTAATACTTTATTGAGGATTTTTGCTTTTTTGTTAATCAGGGAAGCTGTCCTCTAGTTGTCATCATCATCTTTGTCATTGTTGTCATCGCCTTCTTCTTTGTCGTCATCGTCGTCGTAGTGTTTTTAGTTTTGGGATCAGGGTAAAGCTGGCCTTATAGAAAGAATTTGGAAGTTTTCCTTCCTTTTCTATTTTTTGGAATAGTTTTTTAAAATAGGTAACTCTTCTTTGAGTATTTGGTAGAATTCATATCTGAAGCTATCTGGTTCTAGACTTTTTTTTTATTGAAAATTTTTGATTGCCAATTCAAATTTGTTAGTAAATTTGGCTTATTGGTTTTTTAGTAGCATATTGTTTAGCCTCCATGTGTTTGTATTTCTTCCCATTTTTTCTATAAGTTCTAGTTTCATAGTGTATGGTCAGAAAACATGCATGGTATGATTCAGATTTCTTAAATTTATTGAGACCTGTTGAGTGCCTAACATGTGATCTATCCTGGAGAACTTTGCATGTGTATTGGAAAAGGATGTGTATCCTGCTGTTTGGGAACGGAGTGTTCTCTACATACCTGTAGGTCCATCTGGTCTAGTGTGTCATTCACAGCTGTTGTTTCCTTACTAGATTTTCTGTCAGGATGACTATTCACTGATGTTAAAGTCCATTACTGCTATTGTATTACTCTTTAGTAATGTTAATATTTTAGGTATGTTAATATTTTCTTTATGCATTTAGGTGCTCCTATTTGAGTGCCAAGATACTTAGAGATAGATTATCTTGTTGGGTTGATCCCTTTATCATTATGCAGTGCCCTTCTTTGCCTCTTGTGGCAGTCTTTGTTTTCGAGTCTATTGTTTCCAAGTCTATTTTGTCTGATATAAGTATTGCTACCTGGCTTAATTTTTTCCCACTTCCATTGACATGGGATCTATTATTCTATCTCTTCACATTCAGTCTGTCGGTGTCTTTAGATCTGAAGTGAGTCTCTTGTAGGCAACATATAGATGGTCTTGTTTTTCTTTTTTTAGAAATTCTGTTCAATCACGCTTGGTCTTTTGAATGGAATATTTAGTCCATTTACAGTTAAAGTACTTATGGATAAGTATACACATATGGACATGTTGTTAATTGTTTTCTGGTTGTTTTTAGTTCTTCTCTATTCCTTCTTTTCTTGCTCTTTTTCCTTGTGGTATGATGAGTTTCTTCAGTGTTATATTTGGATTCCTCTCTTTTTATTTTTTGTGCTTGTATTACATGTTTTTGATTTGTGGTTACCTTTGGGTTCATATATAACATATGTGTAGCAGTCTGTATTAAGTTAATGGTCGCTTAAATTCAATTACATTTGAAAAGCAATACTCCCATCTTTATGTTTTTTTTATAGGATATCATATTTTACATCTTTTCATTTTGTGTATCCCTTGGCTAATTTTTGTAGTTATAATTGATTTTACTACTTTACTGTTTTAACCTCCATGCTGGCTTTCTAAGTGATTAGTCTACTAACTTTACTACACATTTGCTTTAAATACCCATAAAGTATTTTCGTTTAATAATTTTCTTCTAGTTATGGCCTTTTGTTTCCTCTGTAAAATTTCCTCTAATGATTCTTCTAAGCCTGTTGACTGTGATGAAACCTTTGTGTGTGTGTGTGTGGGGGGGGGATGAAACCTTTAACTTTTGTCTAGGAAACTCTCTATTCTGAATGACTCTTGCTGCATAGTGTATTCTTGAATGTAGGTTTTTTCTTTCAACTTTAATATATCATGACACTTTATTTTTCTCCCATTTTTTTTATTGTGTTATGTTAGTTGCCATACAATACATCATTAGTTTTGATGTAGTGTTCCAAGATTCATTGTTTACGTATAACACCCAGTTTTCCATGCAATATGTGCCCTCCTTAATACCCTCCACCAGGCTGACCCATCCCCCACCACCACTCCCCTCCTCTCTAAAATCCTCAGTTTGATTCTTGGAGTCCACAGTCTCTCATATTTTGTCTCCCCCTCCAATTTCCTCCCCTTCACTTGACACTTTACTCCCTTCTAGCCTGCAAATATTTTTTTCCTGAAAAATAAGCTGAAATCCTTATAATTTTTTTTGCATGTAACTGTTTTCTATTGCTAATTTTAAAATTCTGTTTATCCTTATTATTTTTTTTTTTTTTACCAATTATGTGTTTCATTATGTATCTTCTGTTCATCTTGGTAGGAGCTCTCTGAATTTATTGAAACTGGATGTCTCCTTCCTCAGCTATTATTTTTTCAAATAATTTTTGTCCCCTTCTGCCTTTCTTCTTGGGGGATCCTTATATATGCAAATATTACATTTGATGGTATCACTGAGTTCCCTTCACCTATTCTCATTTTTTATTCTTTTTTTCTTTTTGCTGTTCAATTTAGTTGTTTCCCATTGCCCTGTCTTCCAGATTACTGATTCATTCTTCTGAATCCTTAATCTTCTATTGATTACCTCTACTGTAAGTTTTACGTTATTGAAGTCTTCATCTCTAACTATTTTTTATATTTTCTCTTTTTGAAGTTCTCACTGAATGAATCCACTTTTTTCAAGTCCATTGAGTATGCTTAAAACCATCACTTTGAATTCTTTATCAGGTATTTTACTTTTGTGAGTTTCATTTAGCTCTTTTACTGTGATTTTGTCTTGTACTTTAATTTCTGACAAATTCCTCTGTCTCCTCATTTTGTCTAACTCTCCCTGTTTGTTTCTAAACGTTTTTTTTTTAATTTTTTTTAAGATTTTTATTTAGTTATTTATTTGAGAGACAGAGAAAGTGAGAGAGAACATGAGAGGAGAGAAGGTTAGAGGAAGAAGCAGACTCCCCATAGAGCTGGGAGCTCGATGTGGGACTCAATCCCAGAACTCTAGGATCATGACCTGAGCCGAAGGCTGTCGCTCAAACAACTGAGCCACCCAGGAGCCCCTCCCTGTTTGTTTCTATGCATTAGGGAGTTCAGCTACATCTGGTCTTGAAAGCGCTGCCCTTGTGTAGAAGGGGACCTCTGGTGCCCTATTAAGCAATTTCCCCCCTGGACCCAGAACCAGGCACTTTTAGGAGTATCCCCTCTGTGGCCTGCATGTGCCCTTCTGTTGTGTCTCAGACATGATTGTTTTCAGCCCAGCTGGCTCCAAATACCTGTTTTACCTGCTATGGGTGCACTGGGCAGACTTTCCTTTCCACACTTGAGAGTCCTGTCTACAGTAGCCCTGGGCTTGTTGGTGGATGGGCTGGAAGTCAGCCTGGGTGCCTGCAGTTAGTCCCTTGCCACAGCTGCAGGTGCACTGAAGGCAAAGGTGTTTTCCCTACACAACCAGCTAAGACACCTAGCTATAGGAACTGTAGATGCACTAACACGCAGGGTGGGGTTATCTCCCCCTACCTCATCCCCAGGGTGGGAGTCACTTTGGAGTAGTACTACTCTCAGCCAGGGCTGCCTGCTGAATGTGGCAAGACAAGTTCTGTTTTGAGGGAATGCCTGCTGGCAAGCTGGTGGTTCCACACAGGAATACCAGAATAGGGCATGCAGTGCTAGCAAAGTAGATTGAGAGTGTTATTGCTGGGTTCTGCAAGCTTCTAGCTATTAGGGCTAGTGGAGGGGGGGAGAAATGGCACTCACCATCCCTTTTGTTCCCAGAGAAATCTGCATATCTCTTCCTCACCAGTACACATTTTAAATATATCCACACATATACAATAGGCACTTTTCAAAACTGCTGTTTCTGTGGTGTCTCAGGCCAAGTTACTTAATATGCTGGCTCTCTAAGGCTAGGGATTCAGTTACCTATCTCTCTTGAGCTTCCCTTGAGTTAAGCCTGCTGGTTTTTAAGGCTACCAGACTTAAGTCCTGCTTATTTTTAGAATTCCTGGAGTTAAACCCCATTGATTTTCAAAGCCAAACTTTATGGGGAATGTCTTTCCAGTGTTGGTTCCTGGGGCTAGGGGTGCCTAGTGTGGGATCTAATCCCTCACTCCTCTCTGCTTATGATGTCCCTCCCATTTATGATTAGTTGCACTGGAGGATTGGTTCCTGACCATGTCTCTGTCCCTCCTCCCCTTTGTGATGTGGCTATCTGTCTACAATTAGCTGTGGAAGATCTGTTTCATCAGTCTTCATGTCATATTTGGAGTTAGTTGCATAGATAAAGTTGTTGCCCAGTGTGTCTATAGAATGAGGTGAGCTCAGAATCCTCCTAGTCAACCTTCTTCCTCAGCTCCAGCCTCAAGACATTATTTTTAAAATGTCAATACTGCATCTGTGTAAATAGTGAAAACACAAGATATTTGTATGAAATGAAGAATATTAGGAAATAATTTAGAGAATGCCTCTTCTAGGGATGATTCTAATTATTTTTTACATATGTCAACTAATTTCACAACACTATGAGCGTTATAAAAGGCAGACCTGAGGAACTTAAAGGTTACTTAACTTGCCCAAAGTTATACCAAAAGTAAGTGGCTAAGCTGTTACTATGTTTATATAAAATATTAATATCTTACTTAACTATATAGAAATGTAATTGATCCAGAGTAATTTTCCCTAGGTTTGCTTTGATACTACCTTTATTCAAATAAAACTCTCTTGATCCTTATAAACTATTATATCAGGCTTCAGATATAGGATGTTTGTCCAAGGTTAAGATGGGCCCTTCCAAAGGGAGTCATAGAAAAGCTCCCTGTTCAAAGTCAACAAATGCGAACAGCAGGAGCAATCATAGCATAATTAATTGGAGAGCTGGTTTCAGCACAGCTAAGTCAGTTTTTCCCATTTCTACTTACCATGTGTGCAGAGTATGATCACAATCGGCAGCAAAGGTAGAGCTTAGGCATAGGATAAAACCTAAGAACTATTCTCTCAAGACAGTGGACAGTCTTTATGGGGAAGTATGTATAAAGGGCACTGGGGACAGCAATAAAAAAAAACAAAACAAAAAATTACACCTTCAATGACACGCTGAAGAAAAAAGAAAAAAGTCAGACCCACTCAGATGTCAGATACTCTAAAGCTACTCACACCCAGAATAAAGTCCCATTTATTTCTACAGTTAGGAAGACTGCTAATCTGCCTACTTGGCACACATTCCCAGGAAATCTTGCTTGTCCACATAAAATAAAATTAGCCCTCCTACCCACCGCCCAAATTTAATAACTATTGAAGAAAAACCTTACTTAAATGCAAAGAAACTTATATTAATCCTTTATTCATTAAAAACTCTGACAAGAGGATCAACATTTTAAAAGCCATAAGTGGGAAAAGAGAGAATCAAGATGAACAAGTGGATCACCAATAAAAATGGACACTGGATATGAAGAGCCAACTTAAAAGGAGAAAACCTAAGTTGCCAATACATACAACAACATTCAAACTGAGGGAGAAAAATCTCAGTTATTGTGTGTAGATGGTTCTTCATCCTATGCAGATATCACCTGGAAGACTACAGCTGCATTAATATAACGCCATCCCAGGGTTCCTTTAAAGCACACTGATGAAGGGATCTCCTTTCAGGAGGCTGACTACAAGCAGTGCGCCTAGGAGTTTGTTTTGCCTGAAGAGAAGGTAGCCAGATACACAGATCTAAACCAATACATGAGCTGTGACTAAGAGTTGAAGTACGTGGTTAGAGACTTGGTAAGAAAAGTATAGGGACATCTCTCTGAATGGGCTCAAAGTATGAAGATCCTTCTATCCCATATGAGTTCTCACCAGGTAATGACCCTCTCAGAGGAAGATTTTATTATCTGGTGGAAGATTACCCTATGAACATTTCAGTCAACATTCCTCTCCAGCCACCTACTTAATCACTCAATGACCCTATGAAGAAAGTGGTCTTGACAGCAGGTAGGGAGGTTACATGAGAGAAGCAGCATGACTTTCACTCACTAAAACCCATCTGGCAACAATCAAGTACCGAGTACCTGATCCTTCAAAATTACAGACCAACACTGAGCCCCTCATATGGCATGATTCTGTGAAAGAAACTGTCAGCTACTCAGTAGCAGGTTGATTAAATTGGATTGCTTGCATTGTGAAAGGAGCAATAGACATTGACAATGTATTTGCCTTCTCTGACTGCAATGCTCCTGTCAAAACCATCTCTGAACTTACAAATGTCTCATCCATCATAGAATTTTTTACAGCATTACTTCTAACCTAGAAACTGATTGTATGTCAAATAAAGTACTAGAATGTGTCCCTGCTTATGGTATTCATTGGTTTAACCATGCCTTAAAGCACCTGATTTGATAGAACAGTGGAATGACATAATGAAGACAGTTCAGAACGGACTGGGTGGCAACAACTTGCAGTACTGGGGCGGTGACCTCAAGATACAGCGTATACTGTACATCCATGCTCAGTATTTGATGCTGTTACTTCAAGAGCCTGTCTCCATGTTTCCAGCAACCAAAAGAAGAGAATGGGCTTAACTTACATCACTTTGCTTTTAGTAATAAATTAGCAACATTTCTGTATCTCTTTTCCACAAATTTAGGCTCTCCTAGTATAGCAATCTTTGCTCTCAAAGGAGGAATGCTTCCAGTGGGGTACATAGCAATGTGTAATTGTGAGCTGAGACTGCCTCATGGCTACTTTAAGTGTTTGTGCTAATAAGTTAACAGGCAAAGTAGAGAACTTCAGCATTGGCTCTGGTGATTTATCTTTCTTTTTTTTTGAAGTATAGTTGAGATAAAATATTAATTTTATGTGTACAAAATAGTTATTAGACATTGATAGACATTATGAAATGCTCATCATAAGTGTAGTCACCATCTATCACCATACAAAGTTACTCTTATGTTACTACCTATATTCCCTATGCTGTACATTACATCCAGGCAACTTATTTTATAACTGGAAGTTTGTAGCTCTTAATCCCCTTCACCTATTTCGCCTGTCCACTACTCCCTTATCCCACAGGAACTACTAGTTCTCTGTGTCTCAGTCTGCTTCTGTTTTGTTTTGTTTGTTCATTTGTTTTCTAGATTTCACACACTAGTGAAATCATTCAGTATTTGTCTTTCTCATCCTTATTTTACTTGACATGATACCCTCTGGATCATTCATGTTGTCACAAATGGTAAGATTTCATTCTTTGTAACAGATCAGTAATATATCATTGTACATATATGCGCAACATCTTTTTTATCCATTTACCTGTCAAGGACCACCCAAGTTGCTTCTTTATCTTGGCTGTTCTAAACACTGCAGTAAACATAGGGGTACATATATCTTTAGATTGGTGTTTTTGTTTTCTTCAGATAAATAAGCCAGAAATAGAATTGCTAAACTGTATGGTATTTCTACTTTTATTTTTTTGAGGAGACTCTATACTGTTTTCCATAATGGCCCCACCAATTTACATTCTCACCAACAGTGTGCAAGTATTTTCTTTTCTCCACAAGCCAACATTTTTTTCTTGTCTTTTTCAGACCAGCTATTCTAACAGGTGTAAGATGCTATCTCACTGTGGTTTGGTTTTGCATTTCCCTGATGATTAGTAATGTTGAGTATATTTTCATATGTCTGATGGCCATCTGTAGGTCTTCTTTGGAAAGATGCTCAGGTCCTCTGCCCATTTTTCTTAAATTCTTAATTTAAGATTTCTTAATATTTCAGTGTTGAGTTGTATGACTTCTTTATAGATATTGGATATTAACCCCTTATAAGGTATATCATTTGCAAATGTCTTCTCCCATTCAGTAGGTTGCCTTTCTGTTCTGTTGATTGTTTTCTTCACTGTGCAAAAGCCTTTTAGTTTGATGTTGTCCCAGTTATTTTTGCTTATGCTGTCCTTGCTCGAGGAAACAGATTAAAAAAAAATTGCTAAGGCCTATATCTAAGAGATTACTTCCTATGTTTTCTTCTAGGAGTTTTATAGTTTCAGGTTTCACATTTAGGTCTTTAACCCATTTTGAGTTTATTTTTGTGTATGATCTTAGAATGTGGTCCAGTTTCATTCTTTTACATGTAGCTGTCCAGTTTTCCCAGTACCATTTATTGAAGAGACTGTCTTTCCCCCATTATATATCCTTGCCTTATTTGTCATAGATTGATTGATAGTATAAGCATGGGCTTATTCCTGGGCCCCCTATTCTGTTCTTTTGATCTACGTGTCTATTTTTGGCCAGTACTGTACTGTTTTGATTACTATAGATTGTGGTATATCTTAATATTTGGTATTATGATACCTCCAACTTCTTTTTTCTCAATATTGTTTTGGCTGTTTGAGGTCTTTTGTGGTTCCAAATGAGTTTTAGGATTGTTCTAGTTTTGTGAAAAAATGATGTTGGTATTTTGATAGGAATTGCATTGTATCTGTAGATTGCTTTGGGTAGTAAAGATATTTAATAGTAATAGTTCTTCCAATCCATGAGTATAGTATATCTTTCCATTTATTCGTATCATCATCAGTTTCTTTAATCATTGTCATACAGTTTTCAGAGTACAGGTCTTTCGCCAACTTGGTTAAATATATTCTATCTTGGGCGCCTGGGTAGCTCAGTGGGTTAAGGCCTCTTCCTTCAGCTCAGGTCATGATCTCAGGGTCCTGGGATCGAGCCCCGCATCGGGCTCTCTGCTCAGCAGGGAGCCTGCTTCCTCCTCTCTCTCTGCCTGCCTCTCTGCCTACTTGTGATCTCTCTCTATATCAAATAAATAAATAAATCTTTAAAAAATATATATATATATATTCTATCTTGATAACCAAGGGGAAATTGGATTGCAGTTACTCTTTTTTTTATTACTTAAATTCAATTAGCCAACATATAATACATCATTAGTTTCAGACATAGAGTTCAGTAATTCATCAGTTGCTTATAACACTTTGTGCTCATCACATCACATCACATGCCCTTTTTAATGCTCATCACTCAGTTATCCCATCCCCTTACTCACCTCCCCTCCAGTAACCCTCAGTTCATTTCCTGTAGTTAAGAGTCTTCCATGTTTTTTTTCTCTCTCAAAACTTCCCATTCAGTTTTCCTTTCCTTCCCCTATTAACCACTGTTTTGTTTCTTAAATTCCACATATGATAATAGTTTTTCTCTGATTGACTTATTTTGCTCAGCATAATACCCTCCAGTTCCCATCCACATTGGGATGTAAATGGTAAGATCTCATCCTTCCAATGGCCGAATAATATTCCAGTATGTGTGTGTGTATCACATCTTCTTTATCCACTCATCTGTGAATGGATATCTTGGCTCTTTCCACAGTTTGGCTATTGTGGATGTTGCTGCTGTGGACATTGAGGTGCAGGTGCCCCTTTGGATTAATATATTTGTATTTTGGGGGTAGAGGGTTGCTATTATTCAATGAGGGGAAGAAGGAGTATGTCTGGAACATTTGAGATCCCCCTAGGTACCTCCTAATACTCTCCTAAACTGGGGTACCTGGGTGGTTCAGTTCATTAAGTGTCTGATTCTTGGATTCAACTCAGTTCCTGATTTCATGGCTTACGGGATCGAGTGCTGTGTTGAGCTCCATACTTAGCAGAAATCTGTTTGGATATTCTCTCTCACTGCCCCTTCCCCCCAACTCTCTCTCTTTCCCAGATAAATAAATAAATAAATAAATAAATAAATAAATAAATACCAAAAAAAAAAAAACCCTCTTCTGATCTGTAATTAGGCAATAGGAAACTAAAACAACCCATTAGGAAGGAGCAATAATGATCCAGACTGTTCAGTAACAGAATTTTTTTTTACTCTACCAGGTAAGAAACCGTGATCAGCTGATATGCTTACTAAGGGCAAAGGGAATATGAAATAGGTAGTGAGTGAAGAATGTCATAAATAACTACAGTGAGGTAACCAGTTTCAATTAATGAGGATTATAATAGTTACAGATATTCCTTTCCTGTTGTGATTTTAATATACTTATTAATAGATTACCCATGTGTTCTTTCCTTTTTTTATTATCTAATTATCTAACATAAGTTCATAGTAATTAACTTTATATGTTCATATTTAAGTTAAGGGTTATTAAAGGGGGTGTATGATTCATCTAGATAAAGAATGAATATCGCCCAAAGTTGAATAATGGGACGTTGCGTCCTTTCTGTAGAGAAGGTTAGCATGTTTCATTTTATACACCAGATAGGCGCTTCATCATATTAGTTGGCTTTACGATGTGTAAACTTGGCTAAGCTAAACTACATTTGCCAGGAATCAGTTCCCTGAACATTAACAGTTAAAGCTGCCACAACAGAAACTTGCTTGATATCAAAAAGGCAGAAGTAAAGAAATGGCCATGCTTTACTGTCTGAAGGTCAATGCACTTCAAGCCCTGTTGGGAGCCCACAGAAGTTTTCACAAAGCCCACAACTTCTCCAGCTGCTGCTAAATCATTTCTCTGTTTCTCCAAGTTTGGGCCAGATTCAGCAAAACAAGTTTCCTCAGCATGTACCCATGGAAGCCATTTCAAAGTCTTTGAGATGAAGGGAGGTCAGGGAGTTCTGTGAGTGATCGATGCAGGTTTCAGCTTATTCCTCATGGTTTCCAATTGTTCGTGCTGCCCCCTCACTTTTCATTTTCTTCCCACTAGCTGCCATGTGTGCTAAAGTTTGGTACCACACACAGAAGAAGTAACAGCCAAATTCAGGCTGTTTTTACTGGTTCCTTCAATTTCTTAAAGTCAAATCCCTATAATAAATCTCTTATTCTACAGTATTCCCGGTAGTTCTGCTTCTCTGATAGAACCCTGGCTGACAGAAGAGATAATTTTGCCACTTATGACCTGGGAAGAAAAAAAAATACTTTGATTTCTAGAATTACTAAATCATCTTCCCAGGTAAGGGAGACAATAATAGGCAAACCTTTTTATCTTTAAGTATGGTTGAGGAGTAAATATACATTGAGAAGTATTGTATCCTGGGTTCCTGAGAAAGAAAGCAAACCTGAGACAAGGAGAAAAGTGCTAATATATTATTTGGGAAGTCCTTGCAGAGCTGCAAGGATGAGAAAAAAGGGTAGCACAGCAAGGAAAGATGAGAAACATTGTAAAGGCAAGCATGACAGTCCTAAATAGTACTTTACAGGAGTAACAAGGAAACCAGCAAGTCATGTGGCAGATGCATTACCTGAATATGCAGGGTTTCTCTAGAGAGGCTGCCAGGACAAATTGTACCTTGAAGCCCTCCGTGGGAGAAAAGATGGAGGAAAGTGTACCTGCTAGCTTCACCCTTCTCCTGTTTCCCAGTGATCAGAGTTCAACACATAGACATGATTGTTCAAGTCTCAATCCTGGCCCCTTTCAGCGGTTCCCTAGATGTCAGATCCCACACCAAGTGTAGCAGTGGCAGGAGAATCCAAACCCCCCCCTCTGCGGCTGATCACATAGGCCAAGAATGGGGAAGCAGGATTCCCAGGGTATATGAATGTTTGACTTCAGCAGTAATAATGCTGCATCTTTAGAAAAAAATAAAAAGGCATCCTTTTTCTTATTTTCTTTTTTTTCCTATTTTCAAGAAAATATCATGGGGACAAATAGTACAACATTACATGATTGTACATAGTAACATTCAATATCACAGTGTTTTGACCTCATATGGGTAAAATTATAAGCATATCAAAATCCTACTTAAAATAAAAACAAAAATTTTTTCTATGTAGACAGACTAATCTTAAGGTTTTTTATATGGAAAAATAAGGAAGACTAGGATGGGAAATTTTGATGAAAAAATACTGATGAGGGGGACTAGGCCTACTAAATATGAAATTATAAAACCATATAAGTAGAAACATTTTAGTATTGGTTTATGAATAGAAGACAACATTTTAAAGTTCAGAAATAGATTCAAATATATATACAAATTTAATATATGATGAAAACTGAACTACAAATCAGTGTAGAAGAGATTGGTAAACAATTTAGGGAAAATGTTAAGGAGATTCCATACCCCACATGGAAATAAATATCAGTTGGATCATAAGTTTAATTGTAAAAAAAATTTTTTTAAGTGCTAGAACCTGTACTAATCTTGATAATCTCAGAGCGGAGAAGGCCATCTATAATGGAAAGCTGGCAGATCTCCAAGAAGCTACCTCCTTGCCTCATGGAAACTCTGTATGTTTTGTGCTGGCTTCTGTGGGATCAGACTGAAGCCAGATTCCAGACCACTCTGTCCCACTCTGTCACTGTCCTTTCCCTGAAAACACTTCCTAATAAAACATATAAACAGGAATGCCCGTCTGAGGATCTGCTTCCAGTGAACCATGCTAAAACACTGGTGAATTTATTGTCTATTAGGAAATTAAGATGAAAGTTAAAATCAAACCTATATTCTGAGACCTGAGCCCTGGTTATGGGTTACTTTTATTGCTGAGCACTGATGCTTTATTTACTTTATTCTTTGAAATCCAACTTAAGCCTCATGAATTGCCTCGGAAAAGCAAGCCAATTAATTTAAAAACAGGCCTCAAGGATAGTCAATCTCTGGTTCACAATCTAATTAACATGATCAGCTACTACTTTTGGAAGATGAACTGCAAAATTATGGGAATCTTTTCTCTTGGTCTTAAGAGTGAGAGACTGGTTGGAGGGAGAGAGTTGACTCTATTGTTGTAGTTCTACTGCCTGGTATTTGAGACCTGGAGCAATGAGAGTGAGGATTAAAACTTGGAGCCTTCAGGGTTGTAAGGCAACAACTACAAGACCACCACATCTCTTTGCTTTCTCATCCTGTTCTTTAGCCCTGTTTTCTCAACAAAAGATCCCTGCAAAATTATTGAACAGAGAGGACTATGTTTGTCCATGGGGCTCCATTAGATTTAAATGTAGCACATCAACCCATAATTTTGTCAAAAGTTTGACTAATTACCCCTCCTCTCAGCAAAGACTGAGCTCTCACAGCAGTCACTTCTCCACCTGGCTTACTCCAACCTCAGCATCCGGTTTCAAGCCTAAAGCATCATTGATCACTTCGTCACCTAGGAAGGGTTCTTCTCACTGGTGTTTTGTTCTACACTTGATCTTAGCCAAAAGGCCGAGAAGCGATCACTGGTGTTTTGTTCTTTCAGTGTTCTTTGTATTTATAATGATTCGAAAGAAGACAGGTATATTAGGTTTATCTGCTCATGTCTTATTATAGCAGAAGGAAAAATTGCCTTTCTACTTTCTAATAAGAGATAGAATGTCCAGCCCCACTCCAGTTATTTCCAACTTGATTCTGAAAGGTTTTACAATACAGTAAGATAAAAAACAAAAATAAGAAATACAGTAATCGAAAGGGTGAAGCAAAATATATGCGTATTATTTGAACACATATTAGAAAATTTAAAATCATTTACAATTGTATTAATTGAATTCAAAGCTAGTCTAAAGCCAAGATAAATGCATAAATTCTTTTCCATATAATACAGATGAAAGGAAAGAGAATATAATAGAGTAAAAGCTTGTCAATAGCAACAGCTCCTTTTTAAAAAGATTTTATTTATTTGACAGAGAGACAAACAGCGAGAGAGGGAACACAAGCAGGGGAGTGGAAGAGGGAGAAGAAGGCTTCCTGCTGACCAGGGAGCCCTATATGGGGCTCGATCCCAGGCCTTGGGATCATGACCTGAGCTGGAGGCAGACGCTTAAGGACTGAGCCACTCAGGTGCCCCAATAGCAACAACTCCTGCAGCAAGAAATAAATATGTAAGAATAAACAAAATAAATAAGATATTTGTGAGGAAAACTATACAAGTAATATTAGAGATGTGAGGAAATGAAGATGTATACCTCTTCTCTCGATAGAAAAACTAAATATTGTTTATAAAATTCCATTTTTTGATAATTGTTTTACAGGTGTAATGCAATTTCAATCAAAATTGAAGGTGCACCCCGAGAGGTTTAAAAAAATAAAACCATGGCAGTTGGAAGGGAAAGAATGAAGAATAGATTCAGAACAGGAAAGTAGTAGGAATGAGATCAGAAAGCAAATGGGATCAAATGGCCACTTTTAGGGTTTTGGTCTGAGTGAAATGACAAACCAATGGAGGGTTTTAAGTAAAGCAGTGACATGAACTGAGCTACATTTTAATAGGACCTCTTTAATTACTGAGTTGAGAATAGCCTAGTAGGTTGCAAGTATAGAAAGAAGATCAATGAAAAAGCTATTACAAAATTAAAACCAACGTATAAAATTAGAAAACAGTAAGATTACTATAGATAAGTAAGCATGAGACAGACGATTTTTAAAAGCTAAAATACATGAGAAGTTTACTTTTGCTTACAAAATAATTTAAAAGAAACTGAGATAACATTTTTTAGCCAATTACCACATTACTAATATAACAGTATGTGTTGGCTATCAAACATCGATTTCAAGAACTACTGGAGAAGACGCATACCCACTGGCTCAGTAATTGCCAATTCTAGTTATTTATCTTAAGAAAGTCAAATTTATAAACTAATTTTTCCACAGATTTTTCCACTAATTACACTAATTTTTCCAATTCCACTGATTTTGCCACTGTGTTACTTATTCTACATATTTGCAACGAACAATCTGAAAATGAAATTAAGAAAACAGTTCATTTGTAATAGCATCAAAAAGAAAATAATTAGAAATTTGATAAAAGTTCAAATCTTGTACACTGAAAACTACAAAATAATGTAGAAAGAAATTAAAGACAAATGGAAAGACTTCCCATGTTTATGTATTGGAAAACTATATTAAGATGTCAGTCATTTCTAAGTTGATCTGCAGATTCGGGACAATTTCTATCAAAATTCCAATAGCCTTTTTGGTGGAAATTAACAGCTTGATTGTAAAATTTATATGAAAATCCAAAGGACCCAGAGTAGCCAAAGAAATCTTTAAAAAGAACAATGTTGGAGGACTCAAATGTTCCAATTTCAAAACTCACAGTAAAGCTAAAATGATACTGTGCCATCCTGGCATAATAATCACCATGCAGATCAATGAATTAGAACTAAGATTCCAGAAGTAAAATCATGTATCTATGGACAATTGATTTTAGACAAGGATACTAAGACTATTCAATGGAGAGAAAGAAGAATCTTCTCAATAAGTTTGCTTGAAAATTGGGTATATACATGCAAAAGAATGAATTTGAACCCCTACTTCACACCATATACAAAATTTTATTTAAAATGGGTCAAAGATCTGTATGTAGGAGCTAAACCAATAGAACTCTTAGAAGAAAACATAAATGTATATGTTAGTAATCTTGGATTAGGCAATGGTTTCTTATATATGACACTTAAGCCACAAATTACCAAAGAAAAACTGGATAAATTGGACTTAATCAAAACTAAAAAGAAATGTACTTCAAAAAACACTACCAAGAAAGTGAAAAAAAAAAAAACCCACAGAACGAGTCATCCATTCTTTCAAACTCTTGTTAATATGGATTTTTTTTATTCCCATGAATCATAAATGTTCTGAATGGTATCTAAAATGGTGAATCCTTTCCAGAGGGTTTTCAATTTACTTTGCTCAGATCCATCAGAGCAATCACTCTTTAGGGCAGCTATAACCTCATGAGATGTATTTCTTAAATAATGAGACTTGAAAATTGAAATGACTCTATGATCCATGGGCTGCAGAATGGATGTTGTGTTAGCAAGCATGAAAACAACATTAATCTCATTGTATATCTTAATCAGAGCTCTCAGGTGATGAAGTACATTGTCAGTGAGCAGTAATATTTTGAATGAAATCTTCTTTTTTTCTCACCAGTAGGTTTCAACAGTGGGCTTAAAATATTCAGTAAATCATGTTGTAAACAGATGTGCTGTCATCCAGGCTTTGTTGTTCCATTTATAGAGCACAAGCAGAGTAGATTTAGCATAACTCTTTGGATCTCCTAGAATTTTCAGGATGGTAAATGAGTATTGGCATTAACTTGAAGTCTGCATTAGCTGTATTAGCCCCTAACAAGAGAGTCAGCCTGTCACTTTAAGCTTTGAAGTCAGGTGTTGACTTCTCCTCTCTAGCTATGAAAGACCTAAATGACATCTTCTTTCAATGTAAGGCGTGCTGTTTTCTCTACATCAAAAATCTATTGTTAAGTGTAGTCATCTTCATGAATTATCTTAGCTAGATCTTCATAACTGCTGCAGCTTCTACATCAGCACCTGATGCTTTACCTTGAACTTGTGTTATGGAGACAACTTCTTTTCTTAAATTTCTTGAACCAACCTCTACTAGCTTCAAACATTTCTCCTACAGCTTCCTCACCTCTCTCAGCCTTTGTAGAATTGAAGAGATTTGGAGCCTTTCTCTGGGTTAGGCTTTGGCTTAAGGGAATATTGTGGCTGGTTTGGTCTTCTATCCAATGACTAAAACTTTCTTCATATTTTAAAAGGCCCAATTATCAGCCCATATTGGCTTTCAATGTGCCTTCCTCACTAGGCTTAATCATTTCTAGCTTTTGAGTGAAAGTGACAGATGTATGACTCTTCCTTTTACCTGAATACTTAGAGGCCATTATGTGGTTATTTGTTGATCTGATTTCAGTATTTAGTGTCTCTGGGAATAAGGAGGCCTTAAGAGAGGGGGGGAGAGAGAGAGAAGGGGGGGACAGCCATTTGGTGGAGCAACATTTATCAGTTAGGTTTGCCATCTGACATGGGCATGGTTCGTGGTGCCCCAAAACAATTAGAATAGATGATATCAGAGAGTACTGATCACAGATCAGCATAACAAATATAATAATGATGAAAAACTTTGAAATATTGAGAGTATCACTGAAATGTGATAGACACAAAGTAAACATATGATGTTGGGGAAAATGGCACCAATAGATATGCTTGTTGAGGGGTTGCCACAAATCTTCAGTTTTCAGAAAAACCAAACTGCAGTGTCTGCAAAGCAAAATAAAGTGAAGTGCTATAAAATGAGGTATGTCTATAGGGGTATGGTGTCTGTAGAGAATGCAAACAGTAACAAAACCTATTCAGAGTGGATTTGTGGGGTTTTTTTTGTTATTACCATGCCCCAGCCATTTTAAACATTAGTGACAAAATTTATTTCTCCCAAAATACTTGGTATATGTTCTAAAAACTGTTGCAGTTATGGCTGAGGTTTAATAATTTATATGTAAGCTTCGTATTAGCACAAATATGTTACTTACCCTCTTTATCAATTCTGTATACTCCTTAGACATTAATTCAGGGAACTCCCAATTATACATCCCATATAGATGTCAATTCAGCTACATGCATTTGTTACAGGAATTTTCCTAAGGTTACAGATCTTTGACTTATTTCCAGCATTGTTGGTGTCTTCATCCCCTGAGGTACCACATACTCCCGCCTATAGAGTAAACTCAAAGTAAACAATGATAATGCAATGACTGTAAAGAAAAACAGAACTTGACACCTCAATTCTGTCATTCTATGTGATGACATGGAGCTTTTATTTATGGTTAAAATGTTTAAAAATAAAACAGTGCAAACAAAGAGGTATAAAATTTTGGTTGAAGAAATACAAATTTTATAGATGTGAAAACATACATGAATATGAATATGAATGTGTGTAAAATACATTCTTTTGTGATTATTACTGAAAATAATTTTCTTATAGGAGGAAAGGTATTTTAAAATGATGTGCTTTGTGGTCAGATAACTAGGTACACCACCGCCCATTATTACCCTCCTTCCTTGCTAAGTCTCTTTCAAACCATGTGTGTGACATAACACAGACTTTGGCTAATAGATAGTTTGAGGAGACACATATTCAGAATCTAATTATTGTTACTGAAACAAAGCATCTAAGTAACATTTAAGTAACACAAGAATAATTTTAGAATGGGTCCTGAAAAGAATTAAAACCATCTGATAGGCTAGAAATAAACAAACACGGGTTCATTTATAAAAACACAGAACGTGTATATGTTTATATACAAAGTACTTTATGAATCTTCTTGGAAATAATTTAAACATTCTGCTAAGCAAGTCTTAGGTGAAAGTGGAAATTAAGACTGAAAATATGTAACATGCAGAGGTGAGTAGCAATGAGAAGGAACTACATATCAAATAGGTGAAATGTGCACAAGATAGAATTAAAAGGGAAATTCAGAAGCTTTACTATCTTTAATAAAAAACAAAGCATGTTAATAACAAAGTAAACTTTTATTTGAAGGAGCTAATGGG
Source organism: Nasua narica (assembly GCA_028533885.1). Lineage (NCBI taxonomy): Eukaryota > Metazoa > Chordata > Mammalia > Carnivora > Procyonidae > Nasua > Nasua narica. Next base: position 59,036,242 of record CM052809.1, on the reverse strand, counting down.
AATACCAACTATGTATAGGAAGAGAGGAAAAGAAAACATATTTGAATAAAACAGTATGAAATAGTTATAACAAATATGATAAGCACACTAAGAATTAATAATTTTTAACTAATGTTTAAAGGAAATGACAAAAGAAATAATTACTTAAATGGACTAATACTATGAAAAGACAAGAAACATAAAATATGCTAAAACTCATTTACAATCAAGGAATTGCAAACTAAACTAGGAAAACAATTTTCCCATCAGATAGGGTAACTTTTTACTGGTTACATCAAGTAATTGAAAAGCTGTAAAACAAAGAGGTCTCTTACACACTGTTGATGGAATTTGAATTGGTGCAGCCTTTTTGGAAGGAATTTGTCAGTACTTATATGACAAGTGACCATGCCCCCTTGACCTGAAAATTCAGTCTTTAGGGACATGTTTTACAGAAAGACTTGCTTACTTGTTCACAAAGATATTTGTACAAGAATATTCATAGCATCATTTTTTAATAACAAAAAATAGAAAACAGCCTAAAAGCCAATCAACACAATATTTCCATCTTATGGATTGTTATGCTGTCATTAAATAAAATGATTCAGATCTGTATGTACTGAAATAAAAGAACTCAATTCCTTAATTCCCAAGCACATTAAGTGAAGAGAGACTAACCCATGGAAAAATATACCATAATATGGTATATATTGATATGTGGCGTATGGTGTGTGTATATATATATACGTGTGTATATATACACATATACATATACATATGTATATACGTATGTATATATACACACACCATAATATATTTTATAATCCCAGTTTTGGAAATAAATTTTTTTAAAGTTAATGCATGGATATATGTATATGTATACATATATATGTGTACATAAACACACACACCATACTATATTTTATAATCCCATTTTTGGAAATAAATTTTTTTAAAGTTAATGCATGGAAATAGTAAATGTGTAGAAATCAGTCTGGAAGAACACACAACAAACCTTTTCTTCTTGGGTTGGCATTGGAATTGGGCTAGGGACATAGTAGAGAACTTTAATTTTTCATTCCATATATTTATTATCTGTAATTTTTGAAAGAATGCAATGATGAATATTTTGTAATTGTGCAATATATATCCATTAAAATACATTAATAAAGATTAGCATAAGAATGGTCAGTGGAAGATAGCCCAGAAGCTAATATGAAAGACAGGATAATTGTAGAGTGGTCTCTGGAACCAGCCTGCCCTTCTGCCACTGTGTGGTCTTGGGAAGGTAATCAACTTCTTTGTCTCAGTTTCTTCATCTGTGAAATATGGATAGTTAATGGGATATTATGCAAGCAAAAATGTGTAAAATCCTTTAGTGCACTGTCTAGCATTTACAAGACACTCAAAGTATATATAAAAATAATGTTAACTGTTTGTACTAAAGTCAGGGGAGGAGCATTTTCCAAGAAGAAATGCTTTCTCTTCTCAAATTGGGTGTGAATAAGAAACAAAGGAAAACAAATGAGATATTATTTTTGCATTAGAGAGGAGAGAACTAAAATAATAGTTGAGTCCTAATTTAATGAGAAATGAAAAATGGAAGCAACAAAAATACTGAAAACTTCAAACACTATACAGGAAAAGAACGCAGTAATGATAATGTGGATTAATTTGTGGGGGCAGGCTTGAAGAACCTGTTTTTAGAATAAAAGTGTTCAGTATGACTGGAGTGATGGAAGAAAGGAAACAATGGACAAAGCTGTGAAGGAATGCTGGGAGGTGAGAACGACAGATTGGAAATGATCCCAGAGGGGATGGAAGGGGATGGAATCAGTAGCACTAAACAAGGTGTTAGGGAATTGTTATTTCCAAATCCAATATGAAGCATGGATTCAGCCTTCTAAAAAGTAAAACTAACAGAATTATAGCTCTGGAGTTTGAAATCTCCTCTATACTGAGAATGCTTACATAGTTGACGTAGACGAAAGGAACAGTTGCCATGGTGGCTTAAGCGATGAGGATGGCTATAAGAATTTGAGTGACAAATTAGGGCATTTGAAGGACAGGGGGAAATTGCAGAGCTTAAGAACTATTGATGAAAGTCTAAAAGAATTGTGGAGATATGAAGGGAAATTAAATAGAGGTGCAGAAGTTTAAGAAGAGTATACTAAATCAATCAGTTACAAGAAACTTGGAAGTTTTAGTGAGATTTTTTTAAACATTTCTCCATCACAGAAAATAATGCATTTGGTAAAATGAGCTATCTACATAAATCTCTAAAGGATGTAGATGTTGTATTTTCAGTGATCATTTATTTTAGCATTTTGGTAGCATTTTAAATACCGTGTGTTTAATTTGTATTAAAGTACATTCAGTCATAACACACTGAATATGCTATGTTTTTAAATGAAGTTAGGACATTTAACATATTTATTGGCCCCTAAATTTCAGTCTGTGTTTATTTTAAAATTAGTGAAGAGACTTGGAGGAGATCTACAAGCATAATTTCAGCAGCTTTAGTTACAACTAACTCCACTCATGTCTGGGATGTCCTAAATCCCATGGCAAAAGATGATTCATAAGCAAGGCACTAAGGGGAAGACGAAGGTGAAGGGTGAGCAAAAGAACAAATGGAATAGGAAGTACACATAACATTTTTTTCCACCACACATTTCGACATGTCTTCCCCACACCTGCAGCTATTCTAATGGCATTTTGACTTCTCTCTTCTCATGTGTTTTGGAAGAAGATAGATGAAAAGAGTGGATAGACGCACTGATACGGTGAAAAGGTCAATGTATGTCCTTGTGACAAGGAAATGTAATTTTGTGCATTTGTGCATGGATCCTTGAAACTTGTAAGGCTGTATAGCATTTGAAGTAAACTCAGTAAATAAAAATAATATCTAACATGTGCAAAACACAAATTAAGAGGTTATTATTTATTATTTTTTTAAGATTTTATTTATTTACTTGTCAGAGAGAAAGAGAGAGAGCCCATGACAGGGGAAGTGGCAGGCAGAGGGAGAAGCAGGCTACCCATTGACCCTGGGATTGTGACCTGAGCCAAAAGCAGATGCTTACTTGACTGAGCCACCCCGGTGTCCCTATTGTTTATTTTAAAAAGACTCTTTCGTTTCATGAATGTATTCTCTTGAGATTTTTTAAAAATTACGAAGCTACCCCATCATACTAAACATAAAACTTGATTTACACCCAATGCTTTAGAAATGTATCAAATTGTGCCCAAATTCCAAAAGCAGAAACATAGCTATGTCATATGTGAGTCACTAATAATATTTCTGTGATTCTTAGGATCTAATGTAGACAAGCATGATGATATTTTACAAGCCTAAGAATCTTTAGGACAGGTAGAGAGGTGTTCCTAAGCTACTTACAAAGTGAAATTGGAAGAATTAATGAAGAGGAAGGTTCTGCTCAACAAGTGGATTGGCTGAATTAGACGTATATTCTTGCTTTGTCACCTATAAAATTTGAGAAAATGTTTTATAATACGCATTTTAATATCTATTTTTGTTTTCTGATCTTAGATCTCTGTAACACTTAGGGTGGAAACTTTGCCGGGCTTTATCCCTTTTTGATATCTAATTAAACCTGATTTAGTGGAGAATTTATCAGCCTGCCTTTTCCCTCATATTTCATTTATGAATATGGACAGACACCCGTTTTGCCATGCACTGTATGTTGAAAGATCAAATACATCAGCATAATTTAAATAAATCTGAGCCCTATAAATTCCCACTGGATGCAAGACCACAAATGGAAGCAAGAACAAGGGCATGCTCAATGACATGAAAATGCAACTAATTTAAAACACAAAGGAAATACATTTCTATGGAGTGCCTAATAAATCTACAGCATTCATTTCCACAGGATTTTAGTGAGGCAAATACCTCAGCAAATTTCAAGAAAGAATTACACATTCATAGCATGGGAAAACAATATTTGTGGCTATGAGGCCATATGAACTATCAATTTACATGCTTTGTTTTTGAGTTGAGAGAGAGACTCCAGTCAACTTTTGAGAATAGTAAAAATTTCTTGATAATTAGGGAATGTGCTAAAGTAAATATATCTTTATATGTAGAATCTTCATTTCTGTAATCTTTTATTTGACTGATGAGTTTATTTCGTATGACGTGGGGGTTATAGTTATGACCAGAATGTATTCTTGGATGTCTTTGAATTGATTAGACCAGTAGATCATCAATATAATAATCAAATCAATTCCTGACAGGCTAGATGAAATGCAAAAACATTAATTTTTATGGTAACACAAATGAATTTGTATAAGAACATTAGTGGAAAAGAAGGAAGAGAAAAATAAACAGAAAAGAAAGAGTGAATGAGAACTGGAGGATAGAAAGAGGAAAAAAATAAAAGACCTAGAGGTAATAGCATGGCAAGAGCAACAGAGTGGTTCAGAGACAAAACAGAGATAAGATATCTAGCTTTGCTAATGAAATAGCATAAGCCTTCGTTTTTTCCTCATTGTTAGTAATGTTTCCTAACTCGTAATCTTGCATGTAATGTGCATGCCAGTGTTTTACCTTTTACTCATCTTTCCATGCCAGCAATTACTAAATAGAGACTCAAGTAAGCTCCCCTTTATCCACATACCTTTTCAAAGTCTGAGGTGTTTTTTTTTATTTTATTAAGTTATAATTGACATATAATATATTAATGTTAGATGTACAATATAATGATTCAACATTTATCTACATTGCAAAGTGATTACTACAATAAATTGAGTTATCTGCTACCTTAAAAAGTTAGTATAATTGGCTGTCTTCCCTATGCTCTATATTACATACACATGACTTATTTTATAACTGGAAGATTATACTTCTTGATCTCCTTCACCCATGTTCCCACCCTCCATTCCTTTCCTCTCTGGCAATCACCAATCTGTTCTCCATATCTATGAGTCTGGGTTCTGGCTTGATTTTTTTTGTTTTTTAGGTCCACATATAAGCGAAGTCATGTACTATTTGTCTTTCTCTAACTTCTTTCACTTACCATAATACCCACAAGGTCCATCCATATTGCAGCAAGTGGCAAAATTGTGTTCTATTTTGTGGTTGAGTAGTATCCCATTTGTGTGTGTATATCTGTACATATACATATATATGTACATATATATGCATGAACCTTTTTGAATTTGTTTTCATTTTCTTTACATAAATACCCAGTAACAGAATTGCTGGATTATATGGTAGTTCTATTTTTTTTTAATTTTTTATTAACATATAATGTATTATTTGCCCCAGGGTACATGTCTGTGAATCATCAGGCTTACACATTTCACAGCATTTGCCATAGCACATACCCTCCCCAATGTCCATAACCCTACCCCCCCACCTCCCAGCCACCTTTAGTTTGTTTCGTGAGTTTAGGAGTCTCTTATGATTGTCTCCTTCCCCATACCATCTTGTTTCATTTCTCTTCCCCACCCCCCACGACCCCCTGCCCTGACTCTCAAATTCTTCATATCAGAGAGATCATGTGATAATTGTCTTTCTCTGACTTACTTCGCTTAGTATAATACCCTCTATTTCCATCCACGTCGTTGCAAATGGCAAGATTTCATTTCTCTTGATGGCTGCATAGTATTCCACTGTATATATATACCACTTCTTCTTTATCCATTCATCCGTTGGTGGACATCTAGGTTCTTTCCATAGTTTGTCTATTGTGGACATTGCTGCTATAAACATTCGGGTGCATGTGACCCTTCAGATCACTACATTTGTATCATGAGGGTAAATACCCAGTAGTGCGATTGCTGGGTTGTAGGATAGCTCTATTTTCAACATTTTGAGGAATCTCCATACAGTTTTCCAGAGTGGTTGTACCAGCTTGCATTCCCACTGACAGTGTAGGAGGGTTCCCCTTTCTCCGCATCCTTGCCAACATCTGTCGTTTCCTGACTGGTTAATTTTAGCCATTCTGACTGGTGTGAGGTGGTATCTCACTGTGGTTTTGATTTTTATTTCTCTGATGCCGAGTGATGTTGAGCATTTTTTCATGTGTCTGTTGGCCATTTGGATGTCATTTTTGCAGAAATGTCTGTTCATACCTTCTGCTCATTTCTTGATTGGATTATTTGTTCTTTGGGTGTTGAGTTTGAGAAGTTCTTTATAGATTTTGGATACTAACCCTTTATCTGATATGTCATTTGTGAATATCTTCTCCCATTCTGTCAGTTGTCTTTTGGTTTTGTTGACAGTTTCCTTTGCTGTGTAAAAGCTTTTGATCTTGATGAAGTCCCAGTGGTTCATTTTTGCACTTGCTTCCCTTGCCTTTGGCGATATTTCTAGGAAGAAGTTACTGCGGCTGAGGTCAAAGAGGTTGCTGCTTGTGTTCTTCTCCAGGATTTTGATGTAGTCTTGTCTCACACTGGGGTCTTTGATCCATTTTGAATCTATTTTTGTGTGCAGTGTAAGGAAATGGTCCAGTTTCATTCTTTTGCACATGGCTGTCCAGTTTTCCCAACACCATTTGTTGAAGAAACTTTTTTCCACTGGATATTCTTTCCTGCCTTGTCGAAAATTAGTTGACCATAGAGTTGAGAGTCCATTTCTGGGCTCTCTATTCTGTTCCGTTGATCTATGCGTCTGTTTTTGTGCCAGTACCACACTGTCTTGATGATTACAGCTTTGTAATAGAGCTTGAAGTCTGGAATTGTGATGCTGCCGACTTTGGTTTTCTTTTTCAACATTCCTCTGGCTATTCGTGGTCTTTTCTCGTTCCATATAAATTTTAGGATTATTTGTTCCATTTCTTTGAAATAAATTGATGGTATTTTGATAGGGATTGCATTAAATGTATAGATTGCTTTAGGTAGCATAGACATTTTCACAATATTTGTTCTTCCAATCCATGAGCATGGAGCATTTTTCCGTTTCTTTGTGTCTTGCTCAATTTCTTTCATGAGCACTTTGTAGTTTTCTGAGTACAGATTCTTTGCCTCTTTGGTTAGGTTTGTTCCTAGGTATCTTATGGTTTTGGGTGCAATTGTAAATGGAATCAACTCCTTAATTTCTCTTTCTTCTGTTTTGGTGTTGGTATATAGAAATGCCACTGATTTCTGTGCGTTAATTTTATATCCTGACATTTGACTGAATTCCTGTATGAGTTCTAGCAGTCTTGGAGTGGAGTCTTTTGGGTTTTCCACATAAAGTATCATATCATCTGCAAAGAGTGAGAGTTTGACTTCTTCTTTGCCAATTTGGATGCCTTTTATTTCTTTTTGTTGCCTGATTGCTGAGGCTAGGACTTCTAGTACTGTGTTGAATAGCAGTGGGGATAGTGGGCATCCCTGCCGTGTTCCTGATCTCAGAGGAAAAGCTCTCAGCTTTTCCGCATTGAGAATGATATTCACTGTGGGTTTTTCATAGATGGCTTTGATGATATTGAGGAATGTGCCCTCTATGCTGACACTGTGAAGAGTTTTGATCAGGAAAGGATGTTGTACTTTGTCAAATGCTTTTTCAGCATCTATTGGGAGTATCATATGGTTCTTGTTCTTTCTTTTATTAATGTATTGTATTATGTTGATTTATTTGCAGATGTTGAACCAACCCTGCAGCCCAGGAATAAATCCCACTTGGTTGTGGTGAATAATCCTTTTAATGTACTGTTGGATCCTATTGGCTAATATTTTGGTGAGAATTTTTACATCCATGTTCATCAAGGATATTGGTCTGTAATTCTCCTTTTTGATGGGGTCTTTGTCTGGTTTGGGGATCAAGGTAATGTTGGCCTCATATAAAATGAGTTTGGAAGTTTCCGTTCCTTTTCTATTTTTGGGAACAATTTCAGGAGTATTTCAGGTATTAATTCTTCTTTAAATGTTTGGTAGAACTCCTCTGGGAAGCCATCTGGCCCTGGGCTCTTGTTTATTGGGAGATTTTTGATGACTGTTTCAATCTCCTTACTGGTTATGGGTCAATTCAGGTTTTCTATTTCTTCTTGGTACAGTTTTGGTATTTTATATGTCTCTAGGAATGCAACCATTTCTTCCAGATTGTCTAGTTGGCTGGCATATAGCTGCTCATAATATGTTCTTATAGTTTGTATTTCTCTGGTGTTGGTTGTGATCTTTCCTCTTTCATTCATGATTTTATTAATTTGGGTCCTTTCTCTTTTCTTTTTGATAAGCCTGGCCAAGGGTTTATCAATTTTATTAATTCTTTCAAAGAACCAGCTCCTAGTTTCGTTGATTTGTTCTACTGTTATTTTGGTTTCTATTTCATTGATTTCTGCTCTGATCTTTATTATTTCTCTTCTGCTGGGTTTAGGTTTTATCTGTTGTTCTTTCTCCAGCTCCTTTAGGTGTAGGGTTAGGTTATGTATTTGAGATCTTTCCTGCTTCTTGAGAAAAGTTTGTATTGTTATATATTTTCCCCTCAGGATTGCCTTTGCTGTGTCCCAGAGATTCTGTACTGTTGTGTTTTCATTTTCATTTGTTTCCATGAATTTCTTTAATTCTTTTTTAATTTCTTAGTTAACCCATTCATTCATTAGTAGGATGCTCTTTAGCCTCCATGTATTTGAGTTCTTTCCAACTTTCCTCTTGTGATTGAGTTCTAGTTTCATGGCAGGGAAAGATCCCAATCTTTTGGTACTGATTGAGACCTGATTTGTGTCCCAGGATGTGATCTATTCTGGAGAATGTTCCATGTGCACTAGAGAAGAAAGTGTATTCTGTTGCTTTGGGATGGAATGTTCTGAATATATCTGTGATGTCCATCTCGTCCAGTGTGTCATTTAGAGCCTTTATTTCCTTGTTGATCTTTTGCTTAGATGATCTGTCCATTTCGGTGAGGGGGGTATTAAAGTCCCCTACTATTATTGTATTATTGTTGATGTGTTTCTTTGACTTTGTTATTAATTGGTTTATATAATTGGCTGCTCCCATGTTAGGGGCATAGATATTTACAATTTTTAAATCTTCTTGTTGGACAGTCCCTTTATGATATAGTGTCCTTCTTCATCTCCTATTATAGTTGTTGGCTTAAAATCTAATTTATCTGATATAAGGATTGCCACCCAAGCTTTCTTTTGATGTCCATCAGCATGGTAAATTGTTTTCCACCCCCTCACTTTAAATCTGGAGGTGTCTTTGGTCTAAGATGAGTTTCTTGTGGACAGCATATTGATGGGTCTTATTTTTTTATTCATTCTGATACTCTGTCTTTTGGTTGGGGCATTTAGCCCATTTATGTCTCTCTTCTTTTCTGGTATATGTTCCTTTTAGGCTCTCTCTTTGCTTAGAGGACCCTTTCAATATTTCCTGTAAGGCTGCTTTGGTGTTTGCAAATTCCTTTAGTTTTTGTTTGTCCTGGAAGTTGTTTATCTCTCCATCTATTTTCAGTGACAGCCTAGCTGGGTATAGTATTCTTGGTTACATATTTTTCTCATTTAGTGCTCTGAATATATCATGCCAGTCCTTTCTGGCATGCCAGATCTCTGTGGATAGGTCTGCTGCCAGTCTGACATTACTGCCTCTGTATGTTACAGATTTCTTGGCTTGAGGTGCTTTCAGGATTTTCTCTTTGTCACTAAGACTTGTAAGTTTTACTATTAGATGATGGGGTGTAGACCTATGTTTATTGATTTTGAGGGGGGTTCTCTGTGCCTCCTGGATTTTGATGCTTGTTCCCCTCAGCAGATTAGGGAAATCCTCTACAACAATTTGTTCCAATATACCTTCCACTCCTTTCTCTCTTTCTTCTTCTTCTGGAATCCCAATTATTCTAATGTTGTTGCGTCTTATGGTATCACAAATCTCTCGAAATCTTCCCTCGGGGTCCAATAGTTGTTTGTCTCTCTTTTTCTCAGCTTCTCTATTCTTTGTCATTTGGTCTTCTGTGTCACTAATTCTTTCTTCTGCCTCATTTATCCTAGCATTAAGAGCCTCCATTTTTGTTTGAACCTCATTAATAGCTTTCTTGATTTCAACTTGGTTAGATTTTAGTTCTTTTATTTCTCCCGAAAGGGAATTTATTTCTCGAGAAAGGGATTCTTTAATCTCTTCCATGCTTTTTATGAGCCCAGCTAGCACCTTGATAACTGTCATTTTGAACTCTGTTTCTGACATATGACTGATGTCTGGATTAACTAGGTCTCTAGCCATCAGTACTGTGCCTGTTCTTTTTTTTGTGGTGAGTTTTTCTACCTTGTCATTTTATCGAGCTAAGAATAGATGAATGAGAGACAAAAGTACTCTGGAGTTCTGAAGTTTTCACTGATTGATGGACTTGGGCTTGGCTGGATATTCTCACTGATCTTCTGGGGGAGGGGCCTTTTGACTTGGTTCTCAAATGTCTTTGCCTGATGCGGAGTTGCCCTGCCCTTGCCCAGGGATGGGCCAAGCAATTCACTCAGGTTCACTCTTGGAAGTCTTTGTTCCCTTAGCACTTTCCGTACTGCTCTGGAGGCCGGGAATGCAAATGGCAGCTCCCAGTCTCCGGCTGGAGGAACTGAACACTGGCATCCCCGCTCATCAGCGTGCCCTTAGAGGAAAGCAGTCAATCACTTCCGTCTCCCAGGTCCCCACCCAAGCTTTGAGCTCACCCACCGGTGGTGGAGCGTTTCAATCAATGGCACGTGGCCCCTTCTGAAGTCTCTGAACCCAGCAGTTTCCTGCTGCATGCTCCCATCCTGTTCATCCCCGAGGAGGAAGGAGGGGGTCTCTTTGGAATGCCTTTTGGGGTCCCCGCTTGAAGAGCCATAGCCACGGTCTAGGGTAAGCCCCAGCTGAAAGTGCACTGTGCGGCTCTTTCTCTGCTGCCGGCTTCTCCACCCCAATATCTGGGAGCTCTGCTGCACTCAGACACCCCCAGTCTCTTTTTGACCTCCTGGGTCCTGAAACCACTCTGTTCCCACGAGGGCTAAACCTCCGGCTTAGCCTCTGGAGCGATGTCCCTCAGTGGAGCAGACTCTGAAAGTTCCAATTTTGTGCTCCACGGCTCTGCGGCTGCAGGGAGCCGTCCCCTCCCCCGCAGTCTCTCTTCCCATCGCTTTGGACCAAGTGATTCCCTCTGGTTCGGTCTCAGTAGTCTTTGTTCCATGAGCGCTTTCTGTACCCCCCTGGAGACTGGGAATGAAAATGGCAGCTCCCAGTCTCCAGCAGGAGGAGCTGAGAGCTGGGGGCCCCACCCCTCAGCGTGCCCTCAGAGGAAAGCAGTCAGTCCCTCCTGTCTCCCTGGTCCCTGCCCAAGGTCTGAGCTCAGCCGCCCATGTCGGAGCACCTCTGTCTCTGGTGCGGCCCTGTCTGGATTCTCCAAACCCAGCAGATGCCTCCCGCGCGCTTCTGTGCCACTCCTCCCGGAGGAGGAAGGAGGGGGTCTCTCCGGAGCTGCCCATTGTGGGGTCCCTGCTCAAAGAGCAGTGGCCCGACTGTGCCTTGGATCACAGTGTAAGGTAAGCCCATGCTGATAGCCCACCGCATGACTCTGTCTCTGCTGCCGGCTTCCCCGCCCTGATACCTGGGGGCTCTGCCACCCTCAGACACCCCCAGTCCCTCTCTGACCCCATGGGTCCTGAGACCACACTGTCCTTGTGAGGGTTCCACCTCCCGCTTAGCCTCTGGAGGGAGGCTCAGTGGAGCAGACTCTGAAAGTTCTGATTTTGTGCTCCGGGCTCTGCGGCTGCCGGGAGCCGGCTCCTCCTCCCCCCCAAATGGTCTCTCTTCCCGTCACTTTGGATTCACTTTTCCACACGTCCTACCTTCCGGAAAGTGGTCGATTTTCTACTCCTAGACTTGCTGTTCTTCCTCTCTTCTATCTCCTCTTGAGTTTGCAGGCATTTAGAATGGTTTGATAAATATCCAGCTGAACTTCTGAGATCTGACACTCAACTCAGCCTCCTAATTCTCCACCATCTTGCTCCTCCCATTTTTGGGTTTTTAAAAAAGATTTTATTTAAGTTGAGAGAGTGAGCACATGAGCCAGGGGACAGGGGAGGGGCAGAGGAGAAGGAGAAGCAGATTCTCTGCTCAGCAGGGAGCCACATGCGGGGCTCCATCCTCAGATCCTAAGATCATGACCTGAGCCAAAGGCAGGTGTTTAACCAGCTGAACCACTCAAGTGCCCCTAACTTTGGGTTTTTTGTATAAGGCCTTGATGATATTTATGATTTGATATTTACCTAGCTGTGTTTGAGGGATGAGGTAAGCCTAGGGTCCTCTCACTACTTTGTCATCTTAATTCCCCGGTTTTTGTTTTTAAATCTGTTTTGTCTGATAAAGGTGTGGTGACCCTAGCTTTTTATTCACTTCCATTTCCATGGGATGTCTTTTTTATCCCTTTGCATTCAATCTCTATGTGGCTTTAGGTTTGAAGTAAATCTGATATAGGCAGTATATGGACGGTCTTGCTTTTTGCTTTGTTTTTTTTTTTTTTTTTTTGGTTTGTTTTTTCATTTCGCTTCCACTTAGCTGACCTTTGTGTCTTTATTGGATGAGTTAGACCATTTACATTTAAAGTAATTATTGATCGGTGTGTACTTATTGCCACTTTTAATTCTTTTCTGATTGTTCTTATAGTACTTCTCTGTTCCTTTCTTCTTCGCTCCCTCTCCTCCCTTGTGATCATAAGTTTCCTAGTGTTACATTTAGATTCCTGTCTCTTTATTTTTTGTGTACCTATTATAGACTTACAGTATGTGATTACTATGAAGTTCACATATAACATCCTAAGTGTATAGCTGTCTATATTGTTGATGGTTCCTTAAGTTGTAATATTATAGAAGTTCTACTTTTTCACTTTGCTCCTTCATGTTACGTGTATATGTCATATTTAAATCTTATTTTGTATATCCCTGGTCTAATTTTTGTAGTTATTAATTTTTTTACTACTGTTGTCTTTTAACCTCCAAAGAACCTTTCAAGTGGTTGATCTACTACCTTTATTGTATGTTTTATTTGTGAATTTTTCCTTTTCGTATTTTTCTTTTTTTCTAATTAGGGTTTTCTTTGTTGCTTAAAGAAGTCCTATTAACATTTCTCCTAACGTTGGTTTAGTGGTGACAAACTATTTTAATTTTTTGGCTGGGAGACTTCATCTCTCCTTCACTTCTGATTGTTGTTCTTGCTTGATAGAGTATTCTTGGTTGTTGGTTTTTTTTCCTTTCAGTACTTTGAATATATTATGTCACTCTTTTATGGCCTGCAAACTTTCTCTGAAAGTAAGTTCATAGCCTTGTGGGGTTTTCTTTGAAAGTAACTAGTTGCTTTTCTTTTGATACTTTCAGATTTTTTTCTATTAAGTGTTAATCTTTGATTTATTAGGTATATTGGTGTGGATCTCATCTTGTTTGGGGTTCTCTGTGCTTCCTGGATATGAATGTGTGTCTTTCTCCAGGTTAGGGAAGATATTAGCTATTATTCCTTCAAATTTATTTTCTGCCCCTTTATCTTTCTCTTCTCATTCTGGAATCTCTATAATGTGAAAGTCAGTATGATTTGTTCTAGAGATCCCTTACCTATTCTCATTTTTTCTTCTTTTTTCTTTTTGCTGTTCACCTTGTGTGCTTTCCACTAACCTGTCTCCCAGATGGCTTGAAGATGGGGTGGAGGGAGAAAAAAATCTCCAGCAGACTCCAGCTAAGCAAAGATCTCACCCTGAGATCATGACCTGAGCCATAACCAAAAGTTGGGCATTTAACTGACTGCCACCCAGGCACTCCCTTTATGGTATCTTTTGAAGTCTTTATCAGGTACATTGTTTATCTTTATTCATTTTTTTTTGTTTTGTTTTTGGAGTTTTTCTTTTCTTTTTTTTAAAGATTTTATTTATTTATTTATTAGGAAAGAGAGAGAGTGAGAGAGAGCATGAGAAGGGAGAAGGTCAGAGTGAGATGCAGACTCCCCATAGAGCTGGGAGCCCGATGTGGGACTCGATCCCGGGACTCCGGGATCACGACCTGAGCCGAAGGCAGTTGCCTAACCAACTGCGCCACCCAGGCGCCCTGGAGTTTTTCTTATCTTTTCATTTGGAGCATATTCCTGTCTCCTCATTTTGTTTGACTTCCTGTGTTTGTTTCTATGAATTAGAACAGCTACTTTTCCTAGTCTTAAAGGACCGATCTCATATAGGAACATCCCCAGTGTGGACTGCAAGTGCCTGGCAGCTCTGGCTGGAGTTGTAACACGCATGGGATGAAAGTCTCAGAGCAGTCTGCACCAGAGCCATCCTGGTGGGATAGCTGGAGCTGACATGAGTGTGGGCTGGTGGTACTGGGGCATTCCCACAGTGGGCACCCTGATGGGACAGCTAAAGCTGAAGCAGGATCTGGCTGTGTGATCTGGGAGCATTCTTTGCAGCTAGAGCTGGTGAGCAGCTAGAACTAATGTGATCCAGGCTAGGGGTTTCCATGGGGTGCTCTGTACAGGGAGCCCCTTGGCAAGATGACTGGATCTGAGATGGGCACAGACTGGGGGCATTTCTGGGTACACCATTCAGGGAGTACTCTGGCAAGGTGTCTGGATCTGAAGTGGGCTTGGGCATGTCCCATTGATGCTTTACACAATTATCATCTTGATGAGATGTGTAAAATTATCTTGGGCACCACCTGGAAGTATCCTGGTGTGTACCACACTGGGGCCACTGTTATAGCATGGCTGTAGCTCAGGCAGGTGGGAGGGTGTCACCTTGGAGTAATGGCTTGGGCTCACTAAAGGAACCAACTGGCCAGATGCCATACCTTGGTCCTGTGTTTTCTATCAGAGTGAAGGGGAGCATGAAGAGGGGTGCTCCCCAGCCTCTCTGACCTCAGAGAGAATTTCTGCAGCAACTCAGGACCATGTCCTTTATATTTTAGTTGTTCATTTAAAGCATTGCTTTATTTCTGTGCCCCCAGCATGACTGGGGTTGGTGGGTTCCAGCCAGCTAGAGTGTCCAGATCCTGCTCCTGTCTGAATTATCAAGGTGGAGAGGAAACATAAATCATGTTTACTGGCCCCTTGACACTGAAGAACATTCTGCAAGTTGCATGCCATTTGATAGACATTCAAGATCGGGTTCTTCAAATCTGAGCAATAATCTTGCCAGTTAGAATATTCATTGTTGGACATTTTCCCCTTTAAGCACTTTGGATAGTCATGCTACTGCTTTCTGGTTTGCAAATTTTCTGCTTAGAAATTTGCTCATAGCTTTATGGGGTTTACCTTGCAAATAACAATTTGTTTTTGTCTTGTTGCTTAAGATTTTCTTTTTGTTTCTTAGCACTTTATTCATTAGCATCTATGTGATCATTATTTTAATTCTTTATCTGGTAGATTACTATTCTCCATATCACTAAGATCTTTTTCTGAGGTGTTATCTTCTTCTTTTGTTTGAAATATATTTCTTTGTTTCCTCATCTTGCTTGACTCTGTGTTTGATTCTATGTAATACGTGAAACAGCCCCTCTCTCGGTCTTGGAGGAGTGTCCTTCTCTAGGTGATGAACCTACTCATTTAGCTTGCCCTAGTTCTTGGTTATCTCTCTGGCCTTTGTGATTGTCTAAACTGCCTGACTTATTATTGATAGGCCCCCAATTGTTGGAGATATGCCAAGATCGATCAGTGGAAGAATCTCACTTAGCATTTAGTTGTGGGCTTATTGGAAGCCACATCCTCAGGCAGCAGTCTTTAAAGGATACAAATATACATAATCCTGTGGTTCCACAATTGTAGTCCCTGATGGCCTCCAGACCAGAATGTGTGGAGCTGTCCTCTAGGCAGCACTTGCAAAAATCAGGGCTCCGTACCTTCTGTGAAAGGTCGTGTCAGGCTGTAGTGAGGCCAAGGGGATGCAAGGATGGTGTCTCTTTGCTTATGTTGCCTGGGAGCACCTTCTTAGCTTCTAGATGTATGGGAAACCTAAAGCCTATCTGTCAGGCTAAAACTTCAGTCTAGGAAATAGGCCTTTTTCAAAAGAAGACTGGGTCGTGTCTCAGTCTGTTGTCTATGTAGTGCCCGCCAAGAACTCTTTCTGATTGTTGCAGTCTCATGATGTTAAGGAATACCAGCCCTCCTGGCCATCAGGGCCAGACAATCATGGGATGTCCTCTGCACAGTTTGCCTGTGCCCATTGGCTTTTCAAGATAACTAGAGAGTGTTGGGGATGGGGCAAGCTCACGAGCTTCAGAAAGTCTATGAGGGAAATGACTGCATAAGCCCATACTCTTCAGAAGTCAGCAGGAGGGTGCTTTGTCTGTGCAGTCATGCCAGATTTAGGAGTGGGAGAATGGGAGTGGGAGAATCCTGAGACAGCTTGCACTCAACAGCCCCAGACAGGAGGTAAAAAAGTGTCACAACTGCCAATGCTCACAGACTTCAGCTAGGGAGTGGGATTACTTTGCATCGATTTGTGCTTATCTGCTTTAGCCAGGGAGCAGGAGAGTGCTGCTACTGCCATCCTCGGCAAGTGCCATGACCACTCACCTCCACCTATCCCAGTGATATGACAGGAAGGTGTCTCATCAGAGCTTGCCCACCTGTGTTAGGAGGGTATATGAAGAGTGCAATGATGGTGTCAGCCAGTATCACCATCATCTCCTGGGAATGTCTGAACTGTCCCTGTCTCTCCTGCTGATGGCTTCAGATCAGCAAGTAAATGTCCCTCCCATGTATTCTAGGCATGTTCATATTTTTTTCCTTCTGGTCTTGCAGTGAGTGAGACCATATGTAAGCCTTCCAAGAGGGGAATTTCAGTTTTCCATAGTAGGGTCCCCAGACATCAACCCTGTTGGTTTTCCAAACCAGACTTTGTCCCAATGTGGTACACCAACACTTTGCTTCTCCAGAAGTGCCAGAAGGTGAGATATCCCTCCCTCTTGGGTGTTTTAGCACTAGGGGTACTTTTCTGGTTAGCCTTTCCTAACCATCTTCATGTGGTCCTTTAATCCTTTGTTGTGGAGAGCAGTTTTCAGATCTCTTAGAGAAGGAAATGATCCATATATAGCTGTATAGATTTGGTGTCTCCAAGGTAGGAGCTGAGTTCTGGATCTTCCTACAGTGCTATCTTTGACCTCCTCCTCTCAAAGTTGAAGAAAGTCACTTGTCCCTTTCTGTTTTCCTACCTACTGAGTGTCATTAGTAAACTCTCTATAATTCCAAGTCCATGATCCTTTCATTCTTTCTATTTATTTAGTAAACAATATATTTCTCAATACAATCTCTGGAGATATTTCAACAAAATAGACAAAAATTCCTGATCTTATAGAGCTTATATTCTATTGGGTGAGGGAGGAAATGGGAGAGATGTTAAATAATAAAAATAAAATATAGAGATGATACTACATGCTATTGAAAAAAGCAAAGCAGGAATGAGCAGAAAGTCTGTGAAGTTTGGGGGGAAAGAGTGGTTTTAAATAGAATGTTCAGGAAAACTATCACTAAAAAGTGTCAGTTGAACACTATAAAAGTAAAGCAGTGAGTCGTTGGCATCAGTATTCAAAGCAGAAGGGGAAAGAGTATGGCAAATTCCCAGAGGCAGACAATGATTCTGGATTTAATTTTGATAAAGATGGGGAGACTTGGGTATACTGACAGAGTTGTGTCACGATCTGTCTTACATTCATACTTTGTGTTAAGAGTAAATGAATCCAAAACTCTGTGCAGGTCAACATAGGGTAGAAGATGTAGAAACGGAAGGTTTTAGTACAGATGGAGAAGTTAAAACCATGAAGGCTCATGGAAACTTCCAAAGAAAGCATGTGATAACAATAAAATAGGGGCAATGATGGAAATCTGCTGGATACTAATATACAAGGGAAGAAAAGAGATGTATGAACTTAAGGAATCTAAGAAAAACTTGTCAGAAAAAGCATGGAAAACTATTGAGCTTCATTAAGGACCCAGATAAGCTTAGACACCATTAATTTGGACTGACCTAAATTTGGACTGACATATGGCTGTTTGATACATTTAACAGTACTACTCTGCCAGGATAGCAAAGAAGACTGGTTGAAGAATTGACTCAGAGTTTGGTTCTGCTGAGCAGGTGCAATAAACAATAGAAACATCAAATAACTGAGATATGGACGAGAGAAAGTGGATAAGATATACAACCACATGGTTCCAGGTAGGGAAAAGTAAATAAATCCAAAAGAAAGATAAATAATGAGGAAACATAAGCATAAAGAAATGTGATGCATCTAGGAGCTTGAAGAGCAGATTTAATGGGACTGAGTTTGAACCTGTAGATACCAAAAAGTTGTTAGAGAGCAGGATATGAGGGCTTAAGATTTTTTAATATGGAACATAGTGCAGCAAAATATAATTATAATGAACGTATTTAAAAGTTGATATCTTTGTTTAAAGTCTTAGGCTATAGACAGTTGCATTTTTGTGACATAGAGTTCATTCTCATTTAACTTTTTTTTTTTTTTGCTGTTGTTATAAAATCCCTAATTAAAGAACACTCTTCCAGATGTTTTTTGTTAGAGATATCTGTACTAGTTTATGCCATCCAGCCACTATGGGCAAGTTTGAAAGGCCCTATGTAGGAAAGCTGCCTCTTGCTTACAGAACTCTTTTCATTAGGCTTATTTTAGAAACGATATGAGCATTTTACTCAAACTTACATCATTCTAGGGAGTCCAAACATCATGAAAGAAGTTTTTTCTGTGATGAAACTACAAAATGCCATCTGAGTGGTTTTTTTCCTGTTAAGTAGTCTGAGTTAAAAGCATTCACATTCATTTAGTAAAGCCAAAGAGAAAAGATAAAAAGAAGTAAAGATGTATTATTTAAATAGAAATGTATTGTTTACTACCAAATATAATCATAAAGATTACATAGATAAGAGATGGATAACAGATAATAGCTAACCAGCTAGATGACTTTAGTTTTAATTTTAAACTTTACTTAAGTCTCTCTCTTTAAGCAAGGTAATGTAGTTGACTAGTTCTGCTTATGCTTCTCCAACTTTTCTTTTTTTCTAAATCATTATACCAAGTTCGGCCAGGTGTAATTTTCTTTTTCAGAGTCAAAGCTGAAGCAAATTGCTTCACCTTCTCTGATGTGATGTGCGCTACTTTGAGTTTGCTGCTGATTCCCTTTAAGTTCCAGTCACTAAGTATGAACCTAACTTTTCAGCATGACCCCTCTTTTCCTAGTATTTAAATCTGTCTGGTCATGGAATGTATGCTCACTATGTTAAAACTATGCATAAAATCATGACAAAATGACCTCAAAGTCTTCTTTTGGTCATTAATCTCGAAATGTCCCTCTCTAATGTATAACCCACAAAAGAAAAACTTGGCAACTCCCTGCAACACAATGAAATCAAAATTTTACGGTCTTCAAAAGTAGTACTCCTGAAAGTAAATCTAGCATCACGAACTCCTACTTTTTCACTTAAACCAAATATCCATTTTCCTGTGCCATTAATAGAGAATTTATCAAAAGAAAGAATTCTCATAAAAGCTTAATTAAATGTTGGGAAAAAATAAACTAAAAGAAAGAGTTAATAAAAGGGAAGATAATAATATCAGGCATAATTTGTTGAAAAGTGTCCACTAATGAGTTAAACTAGGAATTGAAAGAAAAGTTATGAAGAAAGGGGAAAAAGGAACAAAGTCCTAGAGGGCTATAAAGAGAAAATGAAAGAATGAATGGAAGAAGACAATGAGCAAATTTAATAAAGAGAGAATAGAAATTTTCTTTTGAAGCATAGCATTATTATTTTCATAATATTAAAATACTAAATCACAGAGTGATTAGTAAACAAAGACAAAATATTTTCTGATTAAAATTCTTTTTACATGCCACTGGTTTTTATTTAGTGTACTGCCATTGAAGTAAAAATGTCAATACCTCTTTTTTTTAAATCATTGAATGGATTATTTCAAATAAATAAGTTCAGATGAAAAGAGCAATTACACAATGTCTCAAATGCAGAGGACCCATTATGTGTATACATTGATCAGAATACTCAATTCTACTTGAATAAACACAATTATAGTGCTAAAATTTTTAAATTTCTGGGATGCCTAACTATTCCAACAATGCTGTAGGATTACCTACTTATTTCAGGTATAATTGGGATATCCCCCCAAATCTATATTTCTTCTTTATTATAGTCATGTGCTCAATTTATTCAAATAGAGAGCGATTTTGCAGCATCCTTTAAAAATAAATAAAAGTATCTGATTGTGATTGTTGTGTTGTAGGTTCAGACATTTTAATGTATTCTTCCTTGGAAAAAATAACAACTAGGAACAATAATCACAGGCAAAACTTTGCAACACCAATTGCCTTGAAAAAGAAACAAATATTTCCCACACACACAAGAAAAAATACTGTCCATTTCTGTCAGCCTTTTCAACCTCTTTTGTGTTCCAAGAAATTGCGAGTAATGAAAACAGGGCAGAGCCAATCAAATGGGTGTGTATACTAGTGCACTGTGAGAGTTGAAAGCTCTGCATTTAAAATAAGGTTTATGCATAATTCATAGACTATGCATGTTTATGTAAATCACCAAAAGCGGAAGTGTATACGAAACAGAATCTGAGGTAAAATGACGATGTTATAATATACTGCTGGACTTGCATCTCGCCAATTCAACATCCCCCCGTTATACTATTCTTGAAAATTACATCATGTGCCAGTTCACACTAAGAAATCTAATAAAACTTTGGCTTGCACACATTGTATATTTTTCCACATTCCTTTCAGATTCAATATAATATTAAACACTGACACTTAGCCATATATAATTCAAACAGCCTGGGAATAAAGATGTACATATATATTCCTGTTAATGGGTGTTATGTAAGTTGAGAGAAATAGAAAGTGCCTAGAAATTTAATTTAAAGATAGGAAGGTTTTTAATGTATGGGAATTTTCAGTTAAAAAAAGACGAAAAAGGAAATGAATTACTCTTCCATCACTGAAAACAGTCAGTGAATTTGGAAGGTAAAATAGTATTTGGAAGACAAACTCCCATCTAACATGAACACTGGAGAGGTTTCTGGTTGGTGATATTCAGCTCAGACTCTTCTGGCTTAAAGTGTTCCTTTGAATCAGTCATTGCGGGCTGCCAGCAGAGGAGAAGAGCTCATTTGCATGAGCTCTCCACCTCCTGGTCAGCTCTGAAAATCTTGGCAGCTTAGCACTGCAATTGGCAAAGGAGGGTTTAAAAAAAATTAATAAATAAGGGCTTCCAAACAAAACATTGTCACTGAATTAAGTCCAATGTACCTGAAATTCATTGCTCTGTTATCTTTTAAATTGTTATAAATATAGCAAGCATTTTAAAGTCATTTCTGTTTATTCCCTTCCTAATGTACTATGTGAACCATTTTTCACATGTGTTAACGTACTATATGCAAATGGCGTTTAATGTGTTTTATTCACAGAATGCATTTACAAATCATCTTGTGTATGGAGGAAAGCCGTTGCTTCACTTTTGCATGTGACACAGAAAAGGAGGGGTGCATATCACTACATTTCTAAAATGATAGTAAATTTAAAGGGAATGAGGAAAGCCCACAGATGCTATGATAGAAAATTTTTGTGTTTCTAATTTACCTACTAGTACCTTTTTCATATAGACTTGCAAAATCCCGTGCCGAATTCCACTTGCTAAGATTTTTAAGCTCTTGTCATTAGAAACAATTATCTCTTCCATTATTCATGCTTACGTCCACATGTACTGTACTCCTGGAAATCAAAAGAAATGCTCAGAAAAACCGCAAATACTTCTAGGTGAAGCAAAAATTAATTTAAATGTTTGCACTCCATGTTCTACCACAATAACTAAGAGTAATTTCTCCCATGTCTAATCACCGTGCATTTTCTTCATGGCATTTAAAGACTTTCAAATAATTTGCAACAGAATGTGTTTTATTTTAAATAGTTCTCAACCCTAAACTATGTAAAAATCATTAGGTGTTTAAAAATAGCAGAGAATAGATTAAATATTGAAGGTATATTAAAATTCCATTTTATATGTTAAATATGTAACAAAAATGAACATCTCTAATTGTGATAAAGATAATGTGAGGAATATGTACAACGTAATGCTTTTATTCTACTAATTTATAGAAATAGGTCCCTAAATGGTTATTATTTTCATTCCATGTATAGAATGACCAGAAAAAATACTAGCAATTACTCTGTGAATGGTGTTCTACCCTGGCATGAAGCTATAACTAATTTGCATATAGCATTGTTGGAAATGAAGCCTGTGACATACAGATCATCATCAACATTGGGAATTCACACTGCCAACTGTACCTCCTCATACAAATACATACTGCCACTTATGGATCAAAGAGAGTGTTGCGACTGCCGTCCCGAGCTATTAAAACATATCACGCTACCAGAATTTTAAACATGTTTTAGAAGTGGGATATTTATCATTAGAAGGATTTTTCCCTTTGTTATGTAAACAAAAGGAATTCTCTTAAAACTTCCTCCATGGAAATATTTATCTTTTCCCTATGTCTTATTTCCCCAAGTGAAAAATTATACAGTACAAAAAATTTTTTAATAATTTGATATATTAGTAAATAGCACTTTATATTTTTCTATTACAGGAAGAAAATTTAACTTTAACAGTAAGAGAAAGATAAAAATGAAGATACAATCCATCAATTTTTGAACAATGGGCTTAGTAGTTTCTATGGTGACATGAGTCGACAAATAAAAACTCAGGAGAGGCAAATTTACCTAATTTATCAAATAAATAAGCAAAAGAGAATTTTAAGTTACCTGGATAATTATCTTAGTTATTGCTTTCATGTCGTATATATATAGTGGCTTATCTTCTACTATTCATCTTTATTTTCAAAAAATAAAAATTTTCCTCTGTGCGTTTTAAAAGACTACTTTCAGTTGAAGAAAATGAGAGATTATTTTTATTACTTGACATACATAAAGGCTTTCTTGACAACGAAACAGTGAATCGGTTATGAAACTTGAAGAGAATTAAGCTCTCAGCAGTAAGATACTTTTCTACCAAAATTTCGAAAGAGGGCGTGTGAATGTATTACAGAATTCACATCTGCCCTATGGGACTATCTATAGTAGATTGTTTCTATACATTTTATGTCAAGACTTGCCTACTGAGGCATATACAATAGGTATGCACTGGAGTATAATTTATAAAGTATTTCTGTAATGTCTTCACCTACTGCCTATTACCTTTCTTGTCCTCTAATTTTCATGGATTCTGTCCTGCATCTTATTTTCTATTTAGTGAAGAAGTTGAGTGATCGGTTATGGATGATAACAGAAAAAATCAGTCAAATGTGGACAAGGCTAGCCTGATAAGACTGAAATGAAGTATGCTTTTGGTTGTGTAATAATTTTCCAGCTGTGTTCTAGTTTAAGAAAGTGTCCCACATGACATTCCTAGCTTAACTAGGAACTAGTCACACATTTCATACAGGTAGTATTTTTCAGATGGCACCAAGTTAGAAGGGGTTGCTAACACTTCAGAAGAGAAGATCAGAATTCAAAGTGACCTTGATAAATTGAAGAAACAGCATGAACCAGATGAAATACTAGCTAGTCTCAGGTCCTACGGTGGGGGGGCGGGGAGAGTCTAAGCTAGAATTCATCACTCATTTATTTATTCATTCATCAAATATTTATTAAATGCCTACTATGTGCCAGCCACAAGCCAAATATCATTTAACATAAATGTATTTTTAGTTCTGAAATTTGCCCTCTCCTTTAATCCATGACTGGCCCTTTAGAAAATCAATCCCTTTCAAAATTGCATGTTCTTACATTGTGCAAAACCAATAGATTTAGAAAGGAAAATACAAGCACCTCAAGAAATACCAGAATCATGCTGAGATATGTGTGTCTGTATTTTAACAACTGTTTTAAAAATAGTATATTTGTGTGTGTGTATATATGTGTGTGTGTGTGTATAGGCTTTTTTTTTTTTTTTTTTTTTTGGTTTACTATACATTGATTTTATTGTGTCCATTTTTGTGCTTATTGGAACACTGCTTGACTGGTTTGGCAACGTCATTTTTTTTTTCTTTATCTCCAAAGTATTTGTATCTGGGCTATGGTCAAGATTCGCAAGAACACAGAATCTATTTTGATTATGTTTCTCCTTCATTTATATACTACAAAACCAGTTCATGCCTTTGTTTATAAGAAAACTGATTATAGTTGACACACAATGTTATATAAGCTTCAGGTGTACAACATCATAGTTCAACAACTGTACATGTTATGCTGTGCTCACAAGTGTAGCTGCCATCTGTCACCGTACAGTTACTATTACAATGCCATTGACTTATAGTCCCTATGCTGTACCTTTCATTCTCCTGGCTTATTCATTCCGTAACTGAAAGCCTGTACCTCTCACTTCCCTTCAACCATTTTGCCCATCTCCCCTCCACCTGTTTGTTCTCTGTATTTATAGATATGTTTCTGGCTTTTTGTTTGTTTTCTTAGATTCCCTCTAACTAGAATCATATAATATTTGTCTTTCTCTATTTCACTTAACGTAATTTAGAAATTTGAATTAAATTTAAATCCACATCCTCACCAACGCTTGCTGTTTCTGTTCTTTTTCATACCAGCCATTCTGACTAGTGTGAGACAGTATGTCATTGTGGCTTTGATTTGTGTTTCCCTGATGATTAGTGATATCCTGAGCATCTTTTCACATTTCTCTTAGCCACCTCTAAGTCTTCTTTGAGAAAATGCTCACTCAGGTCCTCAGCACATTTTTGAATTGGATTATTTTAGTTTTTTGGTGTTGAGTTGTATAAGTTCTTTATATTTTTTACGTATCAACCCTTCATTGGCTATATTGTTTGCAAATATCTTTTTCTATTCAGCAGGTCGCCTTTTCATTATTTTTTATTTTCTAAATTTTTTGAGTTCCAGTATAACTGATGTACAGTGTTATATTAGTCTTAGGTATGATTCAACAATTCTATGCATTACTCAGTGCTCCTCATGATAAGTGCACTCTTAAGCCTTTCCATTTTGTCAGTGGTTTTCTTTGCTGTGCAAAAGTTTTTTTGTGTATATGTTGTCCCAGTAATTTATTTTTGCTTTTGTTTCCCTTGGATAAGGAGATCGATCCATAAATATGTTGCTAAGACTGATGTCCAAGAGATTACTACGTGTGTTTTCTTCTATAACTTTTATGGGTTTTAGGTCTCAAATCTATTTTGAGTTTATTTTTGTGTATGGTGTTAGGAAGTGGTCCAGTTTCATTCCTTTACGTGTAGGTGTCCAGTTTTCCCAGCCCCATTTATGGAGGAGACTATCTTTTCCATATTGTATATTCTTGAATATTTCGTTATGCATTAATTGACCATGTAAGCATGGGTTTATTTCCAAACTCTCTATCCTGTCTCATTGATCTTTGCATCTTTTTTTATGCCAGTACTGCACCATTTTGATTGCTATAGTTCTGTATTATATCTTGAAATTCGGTATTGTGATACCTCCATTTTTGTTCTTCTTTTCCAAGATTGCTTTTGCTATTCAAGGTCTTTTGTGGTTCCATACAAATTTTAGGATTATTTGTTCTAGTTCTGTGAAAAATATCATTGGTATTTTGATAGGGATGACATTTAATGTAGATTGCTTTGGGTAATCTTTTCAAAAGTGATTCACTTTCAGGAGTCAAAATAAATCACATTTAATGCTTAGTTTTGGATTATCGTAAGGTTATATTACAAAGGTATTTTACTGGTTCAGTCTTTGCTCAAATCAGGAATACTCAATTCACTTTAAAAAATGTGATTCCAGTAATGTCCTACCCTTGTTTCCACTCTGGCTGCCTTGAAGAAAAGTAATCATGCATCCTGGTTTGATTGGGACAGTTTACACCTGCTGTGCCAACATAATTATTAATGTCTTTTACTCTAGAAGTGATCAGTTTAAATGATAAATTATGTGATTCCTCTTAGTTTGAAGTGTCTCTTCACTTGTACCCACGCACTGCATCTTTTGACGGGGTGAAATAAAATGCAATTCCTTAAGAAGTTGGCTGGACACCAAGGGAGACATAAATATCAACAGATGCTTTCAGGGGAAAGCAAGGACCTCAAGGATGAACAGACTTCACACAAAGGTTTACATAAAAGGGAGCTAGTACTTAAGAACCCATTAAAGCTGTCAAATTTGAGAACATTGGACAGCAAAGCCTAATTAACAACTTATCAGACATAGTTCCTCTTTGAGCAGATACCACTTTAGATAGGTATATTCAATTTGAAAAACATGTTCCAGAGACAAAACAGGCAGAAATGGTAATAGTATATGCTAGCAATACCCATACGTAAATATTGAATAACCATATATAATGAAAAATATTTTTATTACGTTTCCAGCTTTTCCACCATTCCTTGAAAATAGACAATGTATGGTGTTTTTCTGGTAACTAATACTTTGTAACTGTTCTGCATAGGTTATATTTTTCATAATGTTTTTCTCTCAGTTTTGTAACTTTAGGTGTGAGGAAATAAAGAGTTAAATTTTTAAACAGCCACTGATATGCTCTCTAAAGCAATTATTCCTTCTGTCACCAAGAGATAAATGTACTACCACAAGACATTACAAATGTGCTCCTCTAGACTCTAATACAAATTACTGTCAGGCCACACCATTTAAAGTCTTCCCCCTCTTATTTAGTAAAGCCAATTTCTTTTGATTCCTTTTACATATAAAGAAGAAAATATCTTGCTCTGATGATTGTTGAACACAGTTTAAAAATTTTTAACCCTTTTAAAATAATATTCACTGCTTAGTAACTCTTAAGAACGTTCGATACTGAGATTCACAGACATTCTGGAACAAGTCAATGGGGAAGAGAGCCTCTGGTATTATATGAGTTTTCTACCATCTGTTAGGATTGCAGCAAGAACCTCAATCAGTGGAAAGAGCTCTAAAGTTAGTACTAATGCCAAACAAACCTCATGAAGAATTTCAAGTACAAAAATTGGAGTATAAGTTTATCTCCATTATGGTCTCATCCCAAGAAGAAATGATCTCCAAGTCACTCAGAGCAGATAAATATGCTTAGATTGTGAGCACATGCATACATACAAGCTTGTGGTTTTGCACTATAATTTTTTCAGATGTGAAAAAGTAAATCTAACTAACCACACATACTTGGGAAGGTGAAATTAAAAACTGAAATACTTGGCAGCATATAGGCCCTGAAAAGGTGCCATGGCTAAGGGCCATGCAAGGTTGTGAGAGAGCACTGGCCTTTTAAAGTAAAGAACTCCAGTCCATAAAGTGGAGAGTAGAATGTAGAAATGCAGAGCAAAGAAGTGGTTTGCCATAAGCCTAAAAGACTGACCAGTCCTTAGAGACGTTTACAGGCTAGGTTTGCTCTCCCAACGTTGGTTCCAGCCCCAGACATTCACTCTAACAATCCCCTTTATTTATTATATCTTACAGCTCTCTTTTTTTGCTTTTTTAATAAAAAAAAACTAGGGGGAAAAAAGTGAAGTTTTTAAGTGTGTAAGTACGTGTGAATCAGAGAAACTGTCATGAGTACAAAGTAGAAGTAGTATGCTGAAATTAATGAGAAATAGGTTAAATACTGTGCCAAACACTTAGAAAATCTGGCTTTGAGACAAATTCTCATGAAAAAAATCTCTGTACTTGATTGAGGAAACTTTCACCAGGTTTAGAATAGGGACCACAAGGCCTTGGCCTTTCTTCTCTCAAGATAATTTGCACATTGATAAAATGTAACATTGGAAGGAAATAGGTACATGGAATAGTCTGCAAGTCATGTCTTGTTTTGAGGAAAATTATGCCTACTTTCTACTTTATTATATTTCTCTTAGATATTAGAAAACACTTGGGGCATCTGGGTGGCTCAGTTGGTTAAGCATCTGACTCTTGATCTCAGTTCAGGTTGGTCTCAGAGTCACGAGTTCAAGCCCTGAGTTGGAGGGCTCACCTAGTGTGGAGACTACTTAAAAAAAAAAAAGATATTGGAGAAAATCACCTCTCAGTGTCCTAAATAGGAAGTTTTATTTCAATAGTATAACTTTCAATCATTCATAAAAGAGGAAATAATTCATCTTCTTTGCAAATAGCCAAAAGATAATTTCCTCTGAGTTTGGGCTATGAAGAAAAGATTCTTTTTGGTGGCCCCTCATAGCTCTGTTGATGAATATTATTTTATAAGAATTTTGAGACAACAACAACAAAAAAAAAAAACAAGCAAAGAACCAAAACCCATTATGTATGCATCTAATTATTACCTAAAATTAACTAAAGTTAACTTAATGCCACCAAATCATATGCTTAAATGAGTTAAAATGGTAAATTTTATTATGTACTATAAGAAAATAAGTCAAGTTAAAAACAAAAAAGGCTTTGTTTAAAAAAAGAAAAATCCAGGGCACCTGGTTGGCTCAGTTGGCTAGGTATCTACCTACTACTCAGGCCATGATCCCAGCATCCTGGGATGAAGCCCCTCTGTCAGCTCGCTGCTCAGCAGAAAGGCTGCTTCTCTCTCTCCCTCTGCTCCTAAGCTCTCCCTAATGCACTCTTTCTCTCAAATAAATTTTTAAACATCTTTTTAAAAAATAAAAGGGGGCGCCTGGGTGGCTCAGTGGATTAAAGCCTCTGCCTTCGGCTCAGGTCATGATCTCAGGGTCCTGGGATCGAGCCCTGCATCGGGCTCTCTGTTCAGCAGGGAGCCTGCTTGCCCCTCTCTCTCTCCCTGCCTCTCTGCCTACTTGTGATCTCTCTCCTCTGTCAAATAAATAAATAAAATATTTTTTAAAAAAATAAATAAAAGAAAAAAATATTTGACTTGCTTTTGCTTCTTAAAATTCTTAATTTTAGAACCAACTGATTGTAAAAATAACTAATACAATTAATTAGGGCCTGAATAGAGAAAAAAGACGTCCATGATCCAGGTTTTCTAAAAGGAATAGGCTAAGGCCAGGGTTGCACAGGTCTTTAAGAATTGGTTAGTGTTATGGTAGGAATGCATTTTAAATTAAACAAGCTTAGTCCTCAACCTATCTTTATTTTTGAGGTCTTTGTTAACATTAGAGAGATAAAAGAAAGGACTAGGTGAAAAGAAGAGAGATAAATGGTAATTAAGAGTGGAACAAATTGATTTGTGGACAGTCAAAAGCCCTTCACTATAGTGATTCCTTAGCTATAACTGCAGTGATAGGACTATTAGTTTTACGGGTATTTTTTTTTAAAGAAGAATTATTCGCACATGAAAGAATTAAGCAAATAATCCCTGGTTAAGTGTTAAAATTATGGCTAGGATGCTCTCAAGTAAACAAATGTCTCCTTACTCTTATAGGGAATGGCATTTTTCAAGAGACAATATAGCATTAGAACCATATTTAATATATTTTCTTTTTTCTTCCTCTTGATAGACTATTAAATGCGGAAGGAATTCAGGTATCCTTAATACAGTGCAAGCCAATATGTTCAATCTCTCTAGTAAAAAACATATGCAGTAGGAATTAATTCAGCTACATTTGCATTTATGAACTATATAATGGGCCTGTGATCTCTCTCTATACTGCTCTGCAAGTATAGAGAGAAACAACTCTTTCTTCTTGCTTGGTCTCCATCAAGTATCAAGCAAGACAGCATCCTTTAAAATATGAAGGAAATAAGAAACCATCAACTGCCGGACAGTTGAGCAAGCAGTAGGTTTGTTTCCTCAGAAAAAATGGCAGACAGGGGCTCTATTTCAAATAGAATGTTTTATTTTTAAAAGTTTATAATAAAATATTTTCTTCCCCATTTTGTAGAAAATAAAAGGCAAAAACATGAAAAAATGAGGATTTACTTTTATATTTTAGTGACTTCCTGACCTGAGTCCAAAGACAAATATAAAAAGCTTAGATTAAGGTTCTGGATAATAAAGACTTTGCCTGGTTTCTCTCCTATCTGGGTGGCACAGTTGATTAAGCACAACTCTTGGTTTCAGCTCAGGTTGTGTTATCAAGGGTCCTGAGCTCAGGATGGTAAGATCGAGCCCTGTGTTGGGCTCCACAGTCAGCATGGAGTCTGCTTAAGCCTCTCTCTCCCTCTCCCTCTGCCCCTCCCCACTGCTCTCTCACTCACTCTTTCTCATTCTCTAAAATAAATAATACAAATTTTTTTCAAGAATTATTTTTCACATGCAAGTTTCTACTCCAATTAAAATTAAGTTCTGTAGTTTACAAAAGGTGAGGGATAAGTTTCCTTTTCTTCCAAATGGATAGCCTCTTCTGCCACTTATTAAAAATGTACCCTTCTCCCAAATAATTGCTAAACCATCTTTCATATATTAAAGTACACATGGACTGATCCCATAGGTACTGATCCCATATGTACTGGGATCTCTATTCTGACTCACTTTTCTGATGTACTACACTCACCAGGACCTCCAAAAGGAATTGTAATAACGGTGTGCATTTTTACTGACTTTTATTCTTAGCTTTTCACCATTAGAATATTTGCTATTAATTTTGCACAAGTAATATTTTTCCCCAACTGAATCAGTTGTATTTATTAAAAATTTTTTGAGTATAGGTGACACACAATGTTAGTTTCAAATGTATAAGATAGTGATTCAACTTCTCTCTATATTAAGCTACATTCACCCACAAGTGTAGCTACCATGTGTCGTCATACAACACTATTATAATACTATTGACCTACATTTTCTATGCTGTATCTTTTATTCCTGTAATTTATTAATTCCCTAACTGGAAGCCTGTATCTCCCATTCCTCCTCACCCATTTTGCCCCAAATTCCCCCATTCCTCTTACCTTTGATAACCATCAGTGTCTTCTCTGTAATTATAGGGCTGATTCTGCTTTTTGTTTATTCATTTGTTTTCTCAATTCCACATGAGTAAAATCATATAGTATTTGCCCTTCTCAATCTGAGTTATTTCACTTAACATAATACTTTCTAGGTTAATCCATGTTGTCACAAAGGGCATGATCGCATCCTTTTTTATGGCTGTGTAATATTCCTCTGTGTGTGTGTGTGTGTGTGTGTGTGTGTGTGTGTGCGCGAATGCACGCGCACATGCCACATTTTTTGTATCCATGAATTTGTTAGATGTTTAGGTTACTTTTAAATATTGGCTATTATAAGTAATGCTACAATGAACATAGGGGTGCATATATCTTTGAAATAATGGTTTTGTTTTCTTTGTGTCAAAATCCAGTAGTGGAATTATTGGATCATATAATATTTCTGTTTCCAATTTTTGAATTTTTTTTTTGTTTCCCACAGTGGTTGCAGAAATTTGCATTCCCATTAATAGTGCACAAAAATTCTTTTTTCTCCACATCCTGGCCAATACTTGTTTCTAGTGTTTTTGATTTTAACTATTCTGACAAGTATGAGGAGGTAATTCATTGTGGTTTTGATTTGCATTTCCTTATTTATTCGTGATATTGAGCATCTTTTCATGTGTATGTCTTCTCAGAGAAATGTCTATTGGTGTCCTCTGCCCATTTTTTAATTAGATTGTTTATGGTTTCTGGTATTGAGCTGTATATATTCTTTATAGTTTTTAGATACTAGCCCCTTATCAGATATATCATTTACAAATATCTTTTTCTCTTCAGTAGTTTGCCTTTTTGTTTTGTGATGTATCCTTTGTTTTGTGATGTGTCCTTTTTGCAAAGTATCCTTTACTGTGCAAAAGCTTTTTATTTTGATGTCCTCCCAATAGTTAATAGTTTTTTGGGAGCACACCTAGAAAAATGATGTTACAGCTGAAATCAGAGAAATGACTGCCTGTGTCTAGGCATTAAGATTATTATGGTTTCATTTCTCACATGTTGGTCTTTAAATCTATTTGTGGTTTATTTTTGTGTTGGTGTTAGCAAGTAGTCTAGTTTCATTCGTTTACATGTGACTGTCCAGTTTTCTCAGTACTATTTATTGAAGAGGCTATCTTTTCCCTGTTGTGTATTCTTGCCTTCCTTGC
The DNA here is from genome assembly GCA_028533885.1 of Nasua narica. Lineage (NCBI taxonomy): Eukaryota > Metazoa > Chordata > Mammalia > Carnivora > Procyonidae > Nasua > Nasua narica. The sequence goes on along the minus strand of CM052809.1, from coordinate 59,004,317 downwards.
TATAAATTAATTGACCATATAATCATGGGTTTATTTCTGGGCTCTCTATTCTGTTTCATTGATGTATATGTCTGTTTCTGTGCCAGTGCCATATTGTTTTGATTACTCTAGACTTGTGGTATATTTTGAAATCTGGGATTGTGATACCTCCAGCTTTTTTCCTCCTCAAGGTTGCTTTGGCTAGTTGAGGTCTTTCATGGTTTCATACACATTTTAGGATTATTATTTCTAGTTCTGTGAAAAAATGCTATTGGTATTGATAGAGATTACATTGAATCTGTAAATTGCATAGGGTAATATACATATTTTAACAATACTAATTCTTCAACCCATGAACATGGAATGTCTTTGCATTTGTTTGTATCATCCTCAGTTTCTTTCACCAGTGTTTGCTTTTAGGAGTACAGGTTTTTCACCTCCTTGGTTAAGTGTATTCCTAGGTATTTTATTCCTTTGGGCGAAACTGGAGAAATTCTTAATTTCTCTTTGTGTTTCTTCACTATTAGTATATAGAAGTCCTACCAAGTTCTGGATACTAATTTTGGTATTCTGCATTTCCAGAGAATTTATTTATTACTTCGAGTGGGGTTTTTTTGTTTGTTTGTTTTTGGTGGAGTCTTTAGGATTTTCTATGGATAGTGTCATGTCATCTGTAGATAATGACAGTTTAGCTTTTTCTTTACCTATTTGGGTGCCTCTTATTTCTCTTGTCTGATTTCTGTGCCTAGGACTTCTAGGGTTATTTTGAACAAAAGTGACAAGAACAGACATCCTTGTTTTGTTCCTGATGTTAGAAGAAAAGCTCTCAGTTTTTCACCATTCAGTATGATGTAAGCGGTGAGTTTGTCATGTATCAACTTTATTACGTTGAGGTATGTTCTCTCTAACCTCATTCTGTTGAATTTTTATCATGAACTGATGTTGAATTTTACCAAATCCTTTTTCTGCATCTAGTCAGGTGATTGTATAATTTTTATCTTTTGTGTTCTTGATGTGTATCACATTGATTTGTAAATATTGAACCATCCTTGCATCCCCAGAATATATCCCATTTGATTGTGGTAACTTTAATGTAATGTTGAAATCAGTTTGCTAATATTTTTTTTAAGGATTTTTGCATCTCCCTTCTTCAGAGATATTGGCCTGTAGTTGTTGTTTTTAGTGTTTTGTTTTATTTGTAGTGTCTTTGTCTGGTTTGGGTATCAGAGTAGTCCTGGCCTCATAAAATGTACTTGGAAGCTTTTCCTCCTCTTATATTCTTTGAAATAGTTTGAGGAAAATAGGTAGTAAGTCCTCTTTAAATGGTTGGTAGAATTCACCTGTGAATCCATATTGTCTTGGATTTTTATTTTTTGGTAGGTTTTGATTACCAATTCCATTTCATTACTAGTAAGTAGTTCAGATTTTCTATTTCTTTCTGATTCAGTTTGGGCAGACTGTATGTTTCTAGGAATTTATCCATTTCTTCTAAGTTGTTCAATTTTTTGGCATTTAACTTTTTATAATTTTTCTTATAATCCTGATTATTTCTGTGATGTTGGTTATTCTCTTTTGTTTCTGATTTTATTTATTGGGTCCTTTCTCCTTTTTTCTTGACGAACTTGAAAACTCTAAGTTTATATCAATTTTGTTTGTTTTCAAAGATCTAGCTGTTGGTATCATTGATTTTTTTTCTTTTTTTTTTGTCTCTATGCATTCATTTTTCATACTTTTTTTTTTACTTCCTTCATTCTATCTACTTGAGCTTTGTTTGTTCTTCTTATTCTATGTCCATTAAGTGTAAGGTTGGATTGTTTGGGTTTTTTCTTCTTTCCTGAGGTAGTCCTGATTTCTTTATGTTTGCCTCTTAGGACTGATTTCATTCCATCCCAAAGATTTTGGACTATTGTGTTTCATTTTCATTTGTCTCCATATAGTTTCTTAAATTCTTCTTTGATTGCTCCATTGACCCATTGGTGGAGTATCATATTTAGCCTCCACATGTTCGTGATTTTTCTAGTTTTTTTCTTGTGATTAATTTCTAGTTTCATACCATTGTGATTGGAAAATATGCATGGTTTTGTGGTGTGACATGATCTATTCTGGAAAATGTTCTGAGTGCTTTTGAAAAGAATGAGTATTATGTTTTAGGGGGTAGAATATTCTGTATTTGTCTGTTACATTAATCTGGTCTAATGTATCATTCAAAGATATTATAAAAATACACATTCTTTAAAAATTTTTTTTGGTTGCTCCTCCCATATTTTGTATATGCTATCGTATTTTACATATTTTTATTCATAATTTCTAATTATAGCCATTTCTTTTCCAATTAAAAAAGTCCTTGTAACTTTTTTTTATAAGGCTGGTTTAGTGGTGATAAACTCCTTTAACTTTTATGTGTCAGAGAAACTCTTTATCTCTCCTCAAATTTAAATGATAACCTTGCTAGGTAGAGTATTCTTGGTCATAGGCTTTTCCTTTCAGCTCTTTGAATATATTGTGCCGCTCTCTCCTGGTCTGCAAAGTTTCTGCTGCACTATTAACTGATAGCTTTATAGGGTTTCACTTGTAGGTAAATTTTGCTTCTTTCTTGCTGATTTTAAATTTTCTCTTTATTTTTACCCTTTGACATTTTAATTATTACGTGTCATGATGCAAACTTCCTTGAATTCATCTTGTTTGTCACTCACTGTGCTTGTTGAACCTGGATGTCTATTTCCTTCCCTAGGTTCAGCTAGGGATAAATTTTCTGCCCCTTCCTCTCTCTCTTTTTTCTTCTAGGATCCCTATAATGTGATTGTTTGTTCCCATGTTGTTGTCCAAGAGATACCTTAACCTATACTAATTTTTAAAATTTCTTTTCTCTTTTTGTTGTTCACTTTTAGTGCTTTCCATTATCCTGTCTTCCAGACCGCTGATATATTCTTCTGTATCTGTTAATCTACTGTTGATTCCCTGTAGTGTTTCTTTTTAATTTCAGTTATATATTAAACTTTATTTTTAATATCTTCTCTCTCCTTATTGAAGTTCTGATTTCGTCAACTTTCTAGCCCAGTGAGCAACTTTATAATCACTACTTTAAATTCTTGATCAGGTAAATTGCTTATCTGTGTTTCATTTAATTCCTTTTCTAAAGTTTTGTCCTGCATTTTCTTTTGGAGCATATTCCTTTGTCTCCACATTTGGCTTGACTTTCTGTGTTTGCTTCTATGAATTAAAAGAAACAGCTACTTCACCTAAAGACCATTTGAAGAAATGGTCTTGTGTATAGTCATCCCCTTTGTGGATTGTGTGTGCTTAGAGATTTTCACTGACTGCCTGGAGCTGGTTGACATGGCCTTGGGGGTCTGATGGCTGTCCACCTAGTGGGGGCCCTTGAAGAACAAGCTAAAGTGGGCACAGATTAGTGTTGTCCGTGGGCTCTCCACACAGCAAGTGCAAGCCAGAGTGTCCTGATATTGTACATTTGGGGGCACTTTGGTAGGATAGGTGTAGCTAAAGTGGGTGTTATCCAGGGTGTCCCAGGGTTCTCTGTTGCACAAATAATCTTCACCTGATTTAATACGATTCCTTTATATGATTCAAAACTCTCCTTTGATACTTTAGTGCAGTCTTGGTTAATAGGAAACTACGAATCACAACTTGATATGAACCAGGAGTCTTCTATAAGGAAGCAACAATCAAATGAACCTAAAAATACTTGTATTTATTCAAAAGATTTGCTATAAACAGTGTTTCTATTTCTCTGTCCTGAAAAGGAAGGTAGAACATATTTACAAGCCCATAAATTTGAAAATAAATCATTACCTGACTTATCAGGCTAAGTAAAGGTCCTACATAAGATGAAATTTGTCTATGCTGTGTGCACAATAAAAAATTATAGATCCTTTAGTCTGACCAAGATCAGCTACATAATTTGTGTGGCCAAGTGTAAAATGAAAATGGAGGGTCCTGTATTCAAAAAGGGGAAAATGTGCCATGAAAGTTATAAAAACATAAAAAATTTTCCTTTTTCCCCACAGGCTATTTCTTGACCTGTCATAGAGTTTTTATTTACTATTTAAGGACCTGCTCTCTGGGGCATGGCAATACTTATGGCCAAATGCAGACCCTCATAGGCAACCAAGAACTTGGCTGTGATCTGGCCCACAGGGGTGCCCATCAGCTTGTAGGCTCCCTACCCAGCCAGTCCCATCAAAATGTGTTGAGAATTTCTTTACCCTTAAAGGGTCTTGGCACAATTGTTGTAAATCATTTGGTCACAGTTGTATGAATTTATTTCTGGACTCAATTCTATTCCATAGACATGTATCTATTATGTCAATAGAACACAAAACAGTGTTTTTAAGGTAGCTTTATTGTAAGTTTTGAAATCAGGAAGTGTGAGTCTTCCAACTTTGTTCCCCTTTCCAAGATTGTTTTGACAATTGGGGACCCCTTGCAATTCCATATGAATTTGAGAATTCCCTTTTCCATTTCTTCAAGAAGGACCATTGGAATTTTGATAGGAAGTGCATTGGAAATGTAGATTGCTTTGGATAGTGATGACAGTATAACAGTATAAAGTCTTCCAATTCATGAACCCAGATATCTTTCCACGTATTTAGTTCTACTTCAATTTCTTTCAGCAGTGTTTTGTAATTGCCATTGTATAAATATTTTACCACATTTTCCAAGGTATTTTATTCCATTGGATTGGATGCTATTGTAAGTGTTTACTTAACAGAAATATTGCTAAGTTTATTATCTCTGGTGGTCTTTTTTTGCACGTGGATTTTTGGTATTTTTCTATATATAGATCAACTGGAAATAGGGATAGTTTTACTTATTTCTTTCCAATTTGGCTGCCTTTGTTTCTTGTTTTTGTCTAATTGATCTGGTTAGAATTTCTAGGATAATGTTTAATAGCAGTGGTAAAAGTAGGCATCCATGTCTTGTTCCTGTTCTTAGAGAAAAAACTTCATTCTTTCACTACTAAGTATGATGTGAGCTGTGGGTTTTCTATAAATGCTTTTTATTGTGTTGAGGAAGAGCCCTTCTTGATTTTGGTTTAGTTTACTCTTCTTCTACTACTTCCTTAAGGTGTAAAATCAGGTTATTGATCCTTGTTTATATTATAAATTTAAGCTTTCATATGTTTCATATGTTCCAACAGTTGTCTTTCTTCTTTCTTATGTTCTTTCTCTCAGTGGTTTTTGGATCCTCCAAATAAGTTGATACTTTTCTTTGACTACTCACTGGAGTTCACACAGCCACTGGGATACCTTAGGAAGTGGCAGTACCAAAAGTGATGTTGTGGGCTAGCTGCAGAGCTGCCAACAGGTCACCAGGGCCCTATCTGACAGTGGAAGAAAGTCTCTCTGCTCCTAGACCCCACACAAATTCAAAGATGAGTCTTCCAGCCATTCTGTTTACAGAGCAGAGAGAACTCAGCCAACCTACCTGATACAGATTGCCCTGTAGCTTCTTGGGGCACCTGAGTGGCTCAGTTGGTTAAAAACATCTGTCTTTGGCTCAAGAATCAAGCCCCACATGGGGCTCCCTGCTTAGTGGACAGTCTGCTTCTCCCTCTGCCTGCCATTCCCTCTGCTTGTTCTCTCTGTGCCTCTCTGTCAAAGGAATAAAAAAAATCTTAAAAAAAATATTTGCCTGTAGCTTCTCAAATACTAAGTCAGTATACATTCTGGAGCTAGTCACATGGATCTCCATATGTGAAAATTAGCCTAAATATTTTGTCTGCTTATTGCTTCGGGGCTCTTTTCAAATGGTCTATGAGCTATTGTCCATTCCAGGCAGGAAAAATTTAGTGCAACCCTCTTTACCAAGACTTGAAAGAGCTTGAAGCTTCTAGGGCCCTGTCTCTCCTCACCTCTACCAACCTAGTAGCTGCTTACTCAGAATGGAGGTTACCTGAACTGGAGTTAAGAATATAGTGCAGTAATTATGTGTTTTAGCTACCATTTTCCCATCTTTTAAAAAGTATATTTTGGTAATATTTTTCTTATCACTGAAGGAAACTTTTGTTAGGTCATGCAGCCATTCTTTTTTACTGGAATGCATCTTAGAGTTTTAGATGAGAAATATACTCAACATATAGAAATTTCATATGTAGATAACTTTTCAAGTATTCATCTCACCTTATATAAATAATCATCACACATCATGAAATAAGCAAGTGTTAGTATCATTTGCTCCAGAAAAACAATGATTTGAGTTTTTTTGCTATAGCCAAATTATTTCTTTCAACCCATGACCAAACAAGCAAACTGTACTTTGAAAGATCAATTCCAAAAACAGAATTGAGAAGTACAGAATATTTTCCTCTTTATTTTCTAGAAATAAAAAAAAAAGCCACAAAAATAATTCAAGTGAATATTCAGAATAAACATTAGTCAGAAAAATTTTCCCAAAGTTATTAGAACCAGTTAATATAACTTAAATATATATTGTCTTGTGATTTTAATAACTTTTGTAATAAGTCAAATGATTCTCAAATGGCATTTATTTTTCAGTAAGTAACAATAAATGATTTGTTACAGGCCCCTCTCCCCAAGCTATTTTTAAAGCAGTTAGAAAAGATACTGCACACACTTCAAAAAAATCTATTGCAAAGGACATTTTTCACTAAAAATATTTCTCTTTAGTTTTCTAATCTTTAATCATAAACAATGAGTTAATGTCCCAACTCTCCCTGCTGTAACCTATATCTTATTGATCAACCACATCAAAATATAAAAGACATATTCCTCATGACTCATTATACTTTATGAGAGCAATAATTTTGGAATTATCCCAAATCATGCTTGCAAATATGTGTTAAACCCATAATAAATAGTTTTACCCTTTTTCCTTACAAGAACGCAGAAGCCACACGTTTGGGGCACTTGGGGGCTCAGTAGGTTAAATATCTGACTCCCATTCAGGTCATGATGTCAGGGTCCTGGAATCAAACCATGCATTGGGCTCCCTACTCAGAGAGGAGACTGTCCCTCTCCCTCTACCCCTCCGCTCATGCTCTCTCTCTCTCAAATAAATAAATAAAATCTTTTTTTAAAAATAGCCGCACATTTGTCATCTTCACATAATAAAATGTTTTACCAGCTAAAGACAGTCGGTAACTAACAATTTAGGAAGTTGCTACAGGTAGTAGTATATTTTTTTATTTGTACTTTGTTGAACTTAGAGTTTTCAAATATTTGTTTTTATTTTTCTAGGGTGTTCTCCTTTTTAAAATATTTTATTTATTTATGAGAGAGAGAGAGAGTGCAAAAGAGAGAGTGACAGAAAGCCTGAGCAGGGGGCAGGGGCTGAGGGAGAAGCAGACTCCCCACCAAGCCAAGCAGAGAGCCCATCACGGGGCTCCATTGCAGGACCCAGGGACCCTGGGAGCATGGCCTGAGCTGAAAGCAGATGCTTAACCGACTGAATCACCCAGGTGCCCCTAGGATGTTCACCTTTTGACAAAGGAGAGAAATAAAACTATTCTGTAATTACACTAGTAACCCATGATAAGAAGTGGGGAATTTTGCTTATATAGTTTCATAACATTCAAATTCTGATTCTAAATTTTAAAATAAAAATACACTCTCAGTTATAACCAACTGTGTCATCACCTACATGTACTTAACAGTCTTTAAAAATTTGGTTTTAATTCCTAGTGAATTGCTTGCCAATACTTATAATCATAATGATATTACTCTATGAATCTACTTGCTATTTTTCTTCATTAATGACACAACTAGGTAATATATTCCAAGTTGCACTTGGAAATGCAACTTTGGCTGAAAATTCCAGTGAAATGTGTACTAGTGCCATATTTCACAATGAACATAGGACAGTCTACTGCACAGAGTTCACATTTCATCCACAGTTTCCCTAAGTCATTTATCAGCTTATCAGTTCACATGGACTTGTAATACAATGACTTTATTTTTAATAACATCAATTTAGATTTATTTTCACTGGGAATTTCAGAAAACAAAAAATTATAGAGTTTATAATGTTCATAAGCCTATCACTAACTTTACATTTCAGTCTATATCTCTTCATAAATATACACATTGAGTCCACCACAACTGAGATCATATTACATATCTTCTTTTGAAGGCTACCTTCTATACCACGTATAGCTTACAGAATTTTTTAAGATACTGGTGCTTCGTATAACTTCAAATTGAACTTCCATGTAGGTATAATAGTAATTATACTAGCATTCTATGCCCAGAATGATAAATGCATTTTAAGTATATATTTCTTTTAAGTAATTGGTAAGAAATTAGTATGCTAATGACTTAAACCCATAATAGATATAGCCTTTAAAGTGAAAGACTTTTTAGTTGTTTTTTAATTAATAGATTCAATTTTAAGAAAGTTAAGAGAACATGAACCAGCTGGGTTAAGCTATATATAGAACCTTGTTTTGTTTTATTTTTCAAAGGGACACTTAAGTATTTCTAAATGATTCAAATTATTTAAGACCTCAGTAACATAAAAGTGAAAAAGTACCACTCATAAGTAGATAGTAGTATTTTATTTTGCATCTAATTTATTCAACTATTTCTTTCTATAAGAGGTATTTAGAAATTAACCATAAGTCCATTAAAAGGTTAACCTGAAAGTGTTTCTTAATTCTCAGTTTCTAACGCAAAAAATTTGTTGGTGCCTCTACTGCTTCTGCTTTTATTGATAAAAATTGATAAGAAAATCTTCTTTCTGCCTCACTTTATTGCTCTTCAATAACTTGGGAAAGTTAATGTATATTTTAGTCATCTCTAAAAAAGAGTTCAACAAATACTGAATAACAAGCCAAAAAAACCTAAGCCTTAGCCCTTGGTGGTTATTGAAAAGACTTTAAAAGTGGGTCTATACAAATTGGAGTGAGCAATGCAATCTTGCGTGCCCAGTCCACAGGCAAAGATGTTACAATGGATAACCCGCATCTCTTCTTTCACTCTGGCCTGAATTTCTTTCCATTCTTATACTATAAAATAATGCCCTCAGGCCTTTGCTCTTCAATCTACAGATAATGTCTTACATGACAGTTACTACTGATCTTTAAACACACTGCATTCTCATTAGCAACCTGTCTTGTTGATGATTCAACATATCTACTATCAGTATATCTTTGGTGTTCAGCTTATGCATTGGCGCCAGGTATTAGGAAAAACATTTATGACCTGAATGGTATCTTTAAGCATGGATTGGCTAGAACTATTAGAGGTCACAACCTGCAAGTCTTCTGAAGATGACGCTATTAAAGACAATCACCTCCAAATTGGAAGTGAAGTTCTCATTTGCAGGCTTCCTCCTCCATCCTTGGTGATGAGAAAAAAGCTAAATTGGGTGGAAAGGTAAAAAGTGTTTCAGTGGGGAAAGAGCTAGCATATGTCAAGTTTTATACAACTGAGACCTTAACTTTATATATTACATCATCTTTACCATGATCCCATTGTATATTGTGAAGTAGTAAGTTTTTTTTCAATTCTGTAAGTCACACTAGTTAGTCTTTATTAGATTATCCCTGTGACTTCATAGAAACCACAGCTACATGGGTGGAGGTGTCCCAATAATAGTAACACAAATTTATTCTTCTCTTAAATTGCTGTATTTTTGTCTTGAGAATAAATGTGCTTATAATATTTCCTGCAGATTAGTGTGAGGTCTGTCACTTCTACAACAGATTCAGACAGTGGGAACTGGGAGAAAGTAGAAGTGATGATAGGAGGAAAATATGAACAAAAAGAACTAGAAGAGTCAACAGAAGAACCCCATGAATATAAAATACTTCCATACATTTACTTCTTTGCATGATATAAGATCTTCATCAGTCATTGACTCAAATGTTTACATTGACTAGTTGAAGTTGACTTCATTATAGTTTTGACAATGAATTGCAAGCCCTAAAAATAGTTTGTCTCCATTTTCTTCTTCATTCTTGGAAACTCTCTTAATACAACAGTTTTGTTTTCTTACCCACTCAAGCCTCCATCAGCTTCTCCTTGTATATGTAGTTTCTTTATGAATATAATCACAAAATATCGTCTTCCTTATCTCTTTTTACTTTACATGAAACCAGATTAAGCTATTTAAAGATCGCAGATATGTGCTAATTAGAGTCCCCCGCCAAAGGTATCAGTAAATCAGGCTGCTGCTAATCCAGCCATCCCAGCGTATTTGAAATGCCCTAGGATACACAAGGCTGTTGAAAAATATCAACCCTAGAGAACAAGATTTATCACCCCTGTCAAATAAGACTCACATTGATGAATTCTGACATTCACCTCGATATAAGTTAGAATCCACTTATTATTTAATTAGCCAATCTATGTAACTTTTGCCATTAAGTTTGACAACACTTGCAGCCTTTCTCTCTCCTTGCATTATGGTATAACCTAACATGAATTAAAGAGGAATTTAAAATTGAGAGTTCAGTGTTCAAAGTCACATATTCTTTGACCTGTATCTTGGTATTCTTTGGGCAATACGAGTTTCTGTGAAAAAGTAAACCCTTTTGTAACATTATAAGGTCTGCTGATGCTTTTTAAATGCAAATTATTGACATTAAATGAGAATTATTTCTATAAAGAAGTAGCTTATGATTATATAATGGTTTGTGTACTTTATCTGAAATGCGTTGTTATGATTTTGTCTTGAGTATTTCTTGATGAACTGGCCATATCTTCTACCTCTGTGGGAATGGAAGAGTTTAGCTCTGGAATTCAAAATGCTTCTATTTCCACATTGTGCATAGCTGATGAAGCCAGGTCTCCAAGTCTGAAGGGAAAGTGGATTCCATTCAATATACTACCCCTTGCCCATAAACCTTCCTAATAAAAATAAAAGCACCCTACAAAATCCCAGTATCTAAAAATGTTTGCATGTTGTAGTATACAGCAGCTATTTTCTTAAACTAGCATCTTGCCTCATATTACATTATCCAAATAGCAATATCCCATTATTTTGTGGAATTTTTCCTTCCCCACTGTATCCATGTGTTTCTAGCGGGGACTGCCCCACAGTGTATACCACTTCCCTAGTTAAAAGTGGGTTGAACTCCTGATTCATACTGAGCCCACAAACTGTTCCATCTTTGAGGCTATGGAGATTGTTGCCACACCAAATGGGTGATTCTAGCTGAACCAAAGGACTTGTTAGTAATATCTAACTGAAGATTGTCAGGATTGCATTATTACTTTCTGAGTTCTACAGAGGGAAGTTTTGTAGTCTGAAGTTGTGTAGAGCCATGTTTCCAATCATGAAGAAAATTCATCCGAAATAGGAAAAATAAGGTCTAATGAGCAGAAAAAATCATAGACAAGAGATAGAAAAATAAACCTGATTGGGTTGAGTCCCCAAATTCTATCACCTTTAAGTCCAGTTCCACACTTGTATTTGTTGTAGATTGGTTACATGAGACAATACATTTTTTATACTTGATTTAGTTGAGTTTTGTCACTTGAAATTGTAAGAGTTCTAAATAATTAAATAAGAGTTCTGAACCCTGGAATACATGGAAATCTTAATAGTAACTTTTGGGAAACCTAGCAGACACTTAGAAGCCTTAAAAATTTTCAAAGGAAACATGGGCTTTCATCTAAGTACATAAGATGAATACATACATACATACAGTAGACATAGTGTTACACTAACTATTCCTAATTATCTGTCTCAAGGAAGAGGTGGAATATATGAAGATACTCAGATCATGAACTTTACTTACATAATCTAAATCCTGATTCTTCCACAAACCACTGTATAAGTGACTTCAGGCGATTTACATAAAATCTAGAGTGTTAGTTTTTCACATGTAAAATAGAGATGATAATGCTTATCTCATAGGATTCATTCAGTGACTGGCACATACAAAGTACTAAAAAATGGTATCTATTATTGTTGTTGTTATACCTTGAAATCAATGACTTTATTCTCAACTACCCTATTTTAGGCATATACTGCAGATAGAACTAAGAGGTCCTAACCTCTGTGTTGTCTTCAGTTTCTATCATCAATGTTTTCTAGTTTTCAGAGTATGTTTTTCACTCCCTGGGCTAAATTCATTGTGAGGCATTTTATTTTTGATGCAATTGTAAATGGGATTGTTTTCTTAATTTCTCTTTCTGCTACTTTGTTATTAGTGTATAGAAGTACTGGGGTGCCCAGATGTCTCAGTTGGTTAAGCATCCAACTCTTGATCTCAGGTCACGTCTTGATCTCAGGATCATGAGTTCTAGCCCTGCATTGGGCTCCACACTGAGCATGGAGCCCACTTTAAAATAAAATAAAAAACTGCAACAGATTTCTGTATATTAATTTATATCCTGCAAATCTACTGAGTTCATTCATCAGTTCTGATAGTTTTTTGATGAAGTCTTTAGGGTTTTCTAGTATAGTATCATGTCACCTGACAGTTTTACTTCTTCCTTACCAATTTGGATGCCTTTTTTTCTTGTCTGATTGCTGCAGCTAGGACTTGCTTTATAATAAAGTCCTTATTATATTGAATAAAAGTGGTGAGAGTGGACATCCTTTTCTTGTTCCTGCTCTTAGAGGAAGAGCTTTCAGTTTTTCACCATTGAGTATGATGTTAGCCGTGGGTTTATTATACTGAGGTATGTACCCTCTAAACCCACTATGTCGAGAATTTTTATCATGAATGAGTGTCATATTTTGTGAAATGCTTTTTCTGCATCTATTGAGATGATCATATGGTTTTTATCCTTTCTCTTACTGACGTGATGTACAACATTGAGTTAAGAATAGTGAAGCACCCTTGCATTCCTGGAATAAATCAAACTTGGTTATGCTGAATGGTATTTTTAATATATTGTTGAATTTGGTTTGCTAATATTCTGTTGAGAATTTTTGCTTCTATCCTTCTCAGGGATTTTCACCTTTAGTTTTTCTTTCTCGTAATGTCTGCCTGGTTTTGACATCAAGGTAATGCCTTGTAGAATTGTAGAATACAAGGGCTTGTAGAATTAATTTGAAAGCTTTCCTCCCTCTTCTATTTTTTTGAATGGTTTGAGAAAATAGGCATTAACTTTTCTTTAATGTTTATTAAAATTTTTTGTTGGCACACAATTTTTCAAAATTCTTTTCTAATTCTTTGTATTTTTGTGGTGTTGGCTGTTGTTTCTCCTCCATTTTTTTATTTTGAGTTCTTTTTTTTTTCTTGGTAGGTCTGGCTAAAGGTTTATTGATTCCATTTATTTTTTTCAAAGAACCAGCTCCTGGTTCATTAATCTTTTGTTTTTTAGTTTCTCTTTCATTTATTTCCACTCCAATTCTTATTTCTGTCATTCTGTTCTCAGGCTTTATTCTTTTTTTTCTCTCCTTTATGTTTAAGTTTAGGTTTTTATTTGAAGTTTTTCTTGTTGAGGTAGGCCTCAACTCTAAAATTCCCTCTTAGAACTATTTTTGCTTCATCCCAAGGATTTTGGACCATTGTGTCTTCATTCCCATTTGTATCCATGTATTATTGGTTTCCTTTTTGATTTCTTCGCTGGCTCATTGATTGTTTGGTAGCATGTTGTTTAGCCTCCATGCATTTGTATTTTTCCAGTTCTTGTAGTTGATTTCTAGTTTCATACTATGGTGGTAGGAAAAGATGTTTGATATGATTTCAGTGTTACTAAATTTATCGAGATTGGTTTTGTGACTAATATGTGATCTATCCTGGAGAATGTTCCATGTGCACTTGAAAAGACTGTATTCTACTGTTTTTTGGATGGAATGTTCTGTATATATCTGTTAGGTCCATCTAGTCTATGTGTCATTCAAAGCCACTGTTTTCTGATTGGTTTTCTGTCTGAATGATCCATCCATTGACCTAAATGGGGTGTTAAATTCCCCTACTATTATTGTATTATTATCAGTTTCTCTTTTTATGTCTGTTAATATTTACTTTATGTATTTAGTTGTTCCTGTGTTGTGTGCATGGATATTTATAATTGTATTTTCTTGTTATATTGATCCCTTTATCATTATGGATTGCCCTTCTTTGTCTTTTGCTAGTCTTTTTTTTTAAGTCTAGTTTGATATAAGTACTGCTACTTGGACTTTTTTTTTTCACTTCCATTTGCATGGTAACTATTTAATCCCTTCACGTGCAGTCTGTGTATGTCTTTAGGTCAGCAGTGAGGCAGCTTATAGATAGGTCTTCTTTTTTTATCCATTCAGTCACCCTTTATATTTTCGACTGCAGCATTTAGTGTATTTATATTTAAAGTAATTATTGATGGTTGTGTACTTATTGCCATTTTCTCAGTTATCTTCTGGTTGTTTTTGTAGGTCTTTTCTAGTCCTTTTCCTCTTGATCTCTTCTCTTGGGGTTGGATGGGCTCTCTTTAGGGTTAGGCTTAGATTCCTTTCTCTTTATTTTTATGTACCTATTATAGGTTTTTTGATTTGTGGTTACCATCGGGTTCATATATAACATTTTATGTGTATAGTTGTCCATGTTAAGTTGATGGTCACAAGTCCAAACACAATTTAAAAGCGCTGAATATTTACTCTTCTCTCCACATTTTATATGATGTCATATTATACATCTTTTTAACCTTTGTTTGCTTTTACCTGTGAAAATTTTTCTTCCCTAATTTTAATATTGCTAGTTATGGCCTTTTTTTTCCCATTTAAAGAATACCCTTTAACATTTCTCGTAAGACTGGTTTAGTGGTGATAAACTCCTTTATCTTTAGTTTGTCTGAGAAATTCTTTATCTGTGCATCTATTCTGAATTACAGCCTTCCTGGTTAAAGTATTCTTCTAGCACTTTGAATATATCATGACACTCTCTTGAGGCCTGTAAAGTTTCTGCTGAAAATTCAGCTGATAGCCTTATGGGGTTCACCTTATATGTAACTATTTTCTTGTTTCTTTTAAATTTCTCTCTTTTTCATTGCTTTTTGTAATTTTTATTATTACGTGTCTTGGTAAGGACCTCCTCAGGTTCATCTTAGGGGTTATATCTGCTTCCTGGAGACTGATGTTTGTTTCCTTCCCCAAATTGAGGAAGTTTTCAGGTATTACTTCTTCAAGTAATTTTTATCGCCCTCTTCTCTTTTTCTTCTGGGATGCCTAAAATGCAAATGTTATTATGCTTGATAATATTGCAAAGTTCCCTTAACCTGTTCTCATTTTTTAATCTTTTTTCTTTTTGCTGTTCAGTTTGGTTACTTTCAATTACCTTGTCTTACAAATTGCTGATCCATTCTTCTGCATCCTCTAATCTATTATCGATTTCCTCTAGGTTATTTTTTCTTTCAGTTATTGAATTCTTCAACTCTTTTTTTTTTTTAATTTCCTGTCCACTCTTTTCTCAAGTCCAGATGGAGTCCAGCAAGTACCAGCTTTGCCTGCTGTGGGTGCACTGGTCAGGGTGCACTGGTGAGAGACCTGTCTATAGAAGCGGTGTGCTTGTTGATGGGTGAGGCTGGCAGTGGGCCTAGATGTTTGCAGTTAGCCTCTCTGCCACAACTGCAGACACATCTAAGGGCAAGATTTGTTGCCAGCACAGCTGTCTGTAATGTTCAGCCATAGGAAATCCAGGCATGCTGGTATGGGCCTATCTTCCCCTCCCCCACCCCCCAGAGCAGGAGGCACTTTGAAGGGATGCCTGCCTACGCTGTGGGGTTGGATGGACAGGTCCACAGGAGAGATGCCAAGGGTGGGGCATACAGTGTTAAGTGCTGGCTATTTTAAATGTCTATCTGTCTAGCCTGGGGAAGAGAAAAAGAAATAGCACCCACTAGTACTTTTGTTCCCAGGGAAATCTGCTGCTAATGCCTGTCCCTCCAAAATATATTCTGAGATAAAGATTAGTAAATGTATCTCCTTCACATATACCCCAGGCTCTTTTCAACCTGCTGCTTCTGTGACATTTCTCAAGCCAAGTTATTTGGTGTGCTGGTTCTTTAGGGACATGGACTTAGTTTCCTATAGCTCTCTGGCTCTCCCAGCGTTAAGGTCACTGATTTTTAAAGCTTCCATAGTTAGGCCTTGCTAGTTTTCAAGGCCAGACATAAAGGGGATTGGTCTTCCCAGTTGGGTCCCCAGTGTCAGGAGTGCCTGGTATGGCATCTGATATTCTTGCTTCTCTGTGCTTGTGGTATCCCTGTTGTTTTTGCCTAGTCATGCCAGGAGTTTGGTTTCCAAGCATGTCTCTACCCCTCCCCCTTTTTCAGTGCAGCCTCTCTCTATGATTAAATGTGGGAAGTCTGTCCCGCTAGTCTTCAGGTCATTTTCATTGTTAGTCACCTAGATGTGGCTGTTTTCTATTAATGATCACATCAATACTTTGATAACATTTTGAAGTGAAAATATTTTTATATGTTGAGCTAAATAAAATATATTAACATTGATTTCACAGTTTGCATTTTTTACCTCTTTACCTTGTCTTCATATATTTTGGCTTGAATTGTTCTATGGCCTGAATATTTGTGTCTTCTCCAGGCCCCAACCCCATACTGATATATTGAAACCTGACCCCCCAAGGTGATGGCATTAGGAAGTGGGGCCTTTGGGAGGTGATTAAGACAAAGCCCTCATGAATGGGATTAGTGCCCTTATGAAATCAGCATGTGAAAGCTCTCATGCACTTTCTGTCATGTGAAGTTAGGGCTAGAATACTGCTGCTTATCAACTGGATGTAAACCCTTACCAAACATAGAATCTGACCATGCAGGCACCCGGATCTCAGGCTTCCAGGCTCCAGAACTATGAGAAACATATTTCTGTGCTTTATAAACCATTCAGTCTGTGGTATTTTGTTATCACAGCCTGAACAGGCTAAGACACATTATATTCCATTGGTCAGCATTGATCTATAGACTTAATGCCGTTTCAGTCAGAACCCCCACAAGTGTTTGTTACAAGTTGACAAGCTGATTAAAAAATTTGTATTGAAATACAAAAATTGATCCTCATCATATGTCCTCAATTACTTTTCAACGAGACATGAAAGTAATCCAATGAAGAAAGGATAATATTTTCAACAAATAGTGTTGGAACAGACAGAAAATGAATCTTGATCCTTGTCCCATGTGATACACAACGATTAATTTGAAATGGACCATAGAACTAAATATAACCTCTAAAATTATAGAACTTCTGGAAGACAATCTTCACAACCTTAAGGTTGGTGAAAATTTCTTAGGATGAAAAAATATAAACCATAAGAGACAAAAAATGTAATCAGATATTATCAAAATTTAAAATTTCTACTCAACAATAGCACTAAGAAAAGAAAATACTACACATGGAGAAAAAATATCTGTGACAAGTATATTTAAGGACTAGATCCAGAGTATACAGAGAAATCTCAAAATTCAGTAATAAGAACAGAAACAATCTAGTTAAAATTAAACAAATATTTTAACAGGGTTTTCACAAAAGAAAATATATTGCAAATAAGGAATTAAAGAGATGCTCTTAGTCATTAGTGAAATGCAAAGTAAAACCACAATGAGATATAACCACAAACCCATTAGAATAGGTAAAATATTTTAAAACTGATAACACAAAGTGTAAGCAAGAATATAGAGTAAGGATTTTCATACAGTGTTAGTAGAAATATAGAGTGGTACAGTCCCTGTGGGAAACAGTTGGACAGTTTCTTATAAAGTTAAACATCCCCAGCAATTTTACTCTTGGGTATTTACCCAGTAGCAATGAAAACAGATCCTCAGAAAGAGTTATTTATGAAATTTTAAAGATGTATTCATAATAGCCCTAAGTTAGAACAGACCACTGTCCATCAGTGGATAAATAACATGATATCCACCCAATAGAATACTACTTAGCAATAAAAAGGAATAAACTGATACGTTTAACAACCTGAATAAATATCAAAAACAATATTCTGAGTGAAGACTTTATATACCGAAAAACTATGTACCTTTTGATTCATTCATATGAAACTCTAAAAAAGGCAAATTTAATCTGTAGTGATAGGAAGAACACTGGTTGCCTGGGGTCAGAGAGCAGGGGAGGGTCTAGTTAAGAGAAAATGCAAGGGAATCTCAGGATTCTGAAATGTTCTCTATCCTGATTGTGGTGGTTATGTGGGCGTATGTATTTGTAAAAACTCATTGAATTGTTTACTTTAAATGAATACATTTATTGTATGTAAATTGCACTTCAGTAAAGTTGGGAACTTCTTTATCGATGAGAATGAGAGAAATTCTTCCAGTCGGATTTTGAGACTATATAATATTTTTATTTAATGTTCTTATTATAATTTTTATTTAAAGATAAATTATTACCAGTATCATTCCCTTTTGCTCCATCTCATTCTTCTCCATAAAAATATCTGTTGTCACTCTGTGGTTTGGTCTATTATCCAATACATCATCAATGTTAAGACAGAATCAAGTTTTGAGGATATGGAAAATTAAGAAATTGTTTGAACATAACTTCATAAACTTAATGACTCACTAGCTATTTCCACCATAATTTTGTTTCAAAGAAAAGGAGAATCTTCCTTCAGAGTTCCAAGCTCCTGATGCAAAGTTATTTTTGCAGATATTCTGAGAAATAATTTCCTGGCAGCCAAGTGCTGTAACACATATACTAGACAGAATATTATTGTAAACGAATGAAAATTCTATCTGTACAGTAAATTATTATAGCTTTTGTCTCTTTTTCTTCTGCAAGGGAAAATAAAATTAAAGAACCTCAAGTCATAAATACATGGATCGTAGCTTGTGAGGTTTGGGTTTTTTTTTTAACATTTTATCAACTATCAAAGAAGTCTAGTGAAGCTAAACATGCATGTTTTTTCGTTACTCTTTTATGCTATCCTCATTGAATATGTTCTGTGTTAGTAGCCAAACAAGTTATTCATGCTAACTAGAAGTGAAAAGTTCAACTTGTTTATCAAGAGAGGAATATTTTATTGCTTATGTTTTCCACAGTGAAGCAAACTGATAAGCTTTAAAAGAGGAAGTTCACTCATGCTAGGAATATGGTAGAAGAAATTATCTTTAGGCTTAACGTCCTTTCTTGGGGTAGGCATAAAGAATAAAATTTTCAAAGTAGTTTTTATTTTTGCATCAGGCTAACCATTTACATTTCTACACAATGAGCAAGTAAAGAATAGTTCGAAAAAGTCTTCCAACTATGTTGATGAATTTTTTTTAAAGTGTGTTCCTGTATTTTGTTGTTGTTGTTGTTGTTGTTCTAGATCTACTACTCTTACAAGTCTGACCTGAACTATACTCACAGCATTGCCGCCAACTCACCAAGTGTCTTCTGGAAAATCACTCAGTTTCTCGTTGTATGAAAATGTGTATGTCTGACCAGATAAAGGAATCAAATTATACAGTAGATAAAGTTTTTCTTAAAAACCCACAGATTTTTAAATTAAGATCAGCTGGTTTGCTTGTGAATGTCCTGTGTATTATAAATGATTCCAGTGTAGGATACATCTCGCCGTCTTCACCCTAACTAGACACAGCTTTACTTTTTTTTTTTTTTTTGGTTCTACCGTCTCTCTTTCAGTACAGCTTTGAAGGATGGTTGTCTGTATAGTAGAAATCGCTCTTCCTTCTCCTTGATAGCCTCCACTGTCTGTTCAGCTGGCACAATGGCTGACTGGCTACTGATTGTTTATATACTTACATTCTTATGACAGCTTATCTACTTCCTCCTCTTTATAAAGTTTTAATTCCTATTGGAATATTTAGTAATAGGTATAACAGCAAAGTGGTGACTTTAACCTTGAAAGAACAATTGATTATTTCTGTACATGGAAAATGGAACTTGGTCCCTGCCTCATACTATATCCAAAAGTCCATTACCTAAGAAATAAAACTATAAATGTGAAGGATAAACCCTAAGCATTTTAAAGGAAACACCTTTATAACATCAAGATCGGAAAACAAGACATAAAAAGCAACATACATAAAACACAAATTTGGAGAAAAATACAAACTCAGGATAGGGAAGAATTTTAGAACAATACAAAAAAAAATTACAAAAGAAAAAACTGCTAAGTTCATCTACATTAAAATTAAGAATTCCTGTTCAAAATACACATCCAGAAAGTAAAAAATATATGACAACCGCAAGAAGAGAGTTGCAACAAATATAGACCGAAAGGGACATGTATCTAGGTATTTAAAAAAATGTGTAAACAAAAAGACCAAAAGAAAAAAAAAGGTTCAGTAGAAAAATGGGGCAAAAAAGAAAACAAGCATTTCATAGAAGAGAAAATATGAATAGCTCATAAACAGAAAAGATTCATAATAATTATTAGTTGTCAGGAAAATGTAAATTAGAAACACAATTTGCTATCGCTTGACATCTACATTGGCATAAATTTACAAACCTGACAATACCCTGTACTGGCCACAATACACATCACTGAAGAATCTGAGATACTAGTTGGGAATGTAAACTGGCACTGTCACTTTAAAAAACATTTAAGTACTATCCTGAAAAGGTGAATAATCCCATTACCTACAATTTGGCAATTGCATTCCTGGGTATAGAGCATTTCTCTTACATATGTACAACAACAGCAGTATAATTAATAACTGAAAGCCTGGAAAGCTAGATCCTATCAATAGGAGAATGAATACATATGTACGTGTGTAATCACCTAATGGAATCTTATACAATAGTGAAATGAATGAACCGCTACTTCAGTGTGGAAGAATCCTAGACCCTGAGAGGGAAAAGCAAGTCACATTAAACTATATAAAAGTGGTGCTGTTTTTATACAGTTCAAAAACACAAGCATTGCTTAAATACATTCATATGCGATTATAAAAAACCAAGGAATTGATAAAATTCAGCACAGTATCTGCTTCTTGGGCGGAAGGGATTAGGGACGGGGGGAGGGAGACCACAAGTGGTTTCAAAGGTATTTACAGCATTCTAATTCTCAAGTTGAATTGTGATTTCATTGGTATTTATTTTGTTACTTATTTACCTGTATCAAATAGTTCATAATTAAAAATTTAAAGATAAAGATGTGTTATGGGCTGAATTGTGTCCCTCTCCAAATTCATATATTGAAGTCCTAACCCCATGTACTTTAGAATATACATATATATTTGGAGATATGGTCATAAAAGAGGAAATTAAGTCAAAATAAGATTATTAGGGTGGAACCTAACCCAACATGACTTGTGTTCTTACAGGAAGAGATTTGGACTCAGGTGAATACAGAGGGGAGGACCTGTGAAGACACAGGGAGAAGACAGTCATTTAAAAGCCAAGGACAGAAGCCTCAGAAGACACCAGCCATGCCCACCCCTGCAAACCGTAAGAAAATACATTTCTGTCATTGGAGCCATCCAGTTTAGTATGCATTATGACAGCCCCTGCAAATTAATGCTGTGTGACTTCATAAAAGAGGATAAATTGCAATTATTACTTAATTTTTTTTTGGTTATTTGGGAGTGTAATTCCTTTCTGTTAACTGGGAACTTAGCCATCATTGTGATGAGTTTTTGTTAGGAAATATATTCCAGCTTTAAAACCAATGACATATAAATTAATATTTTGATTATAATCCATTTACATACATGGGGCACAGATTTTCTCAGCTTTGTATTGAGGGGCCCTGATGTAAATTCTTTAGTCACTGGGTGACTCAACCTTGACCTTTTTTTTTTTTTTCTTCAGTGTCTATTTCCTTTTAAGCGTGGTGATATTTGGTTCCTTCACAAAGCAGATGCTGACTGGAGCACAGGTGGTTTATTTGGGAGTGAGAGAGTAGAGAGCCAGGGAAAAAGAGGAAGCAAACAAGGGGTGTGTTAGGGAACTGGTTAGCATTGTGGCCAGTAGGGCTCTATCCAGCTGGGGACTCTGAGAAATCATAATCTTAGAACTATCCCTCAATATAAAGGAGGCTAGGACATATCCATCAGCTCCAGTCCTCCACTAGTTGAGGTTTGCTCAAAGAGAAGGTCCTGCAATTTTACACTGCCCTGTCTCTGGCTGAATGATCCTATACTTGCAGAAATCCTAGACTATAAAAGAGGGACACCTGTAGGCACTTGTGGTGGGGTTGTTGTCTTGTGCATAGAAACCATTCACTCTCGCTTAATGTTCAAGTCAGAGGCAGGCAGAGGAGATGTGACATGGGACACAAAAGGCATCTGCTACCCGTATGTGTTTGGCCATTCTAAAAAACAGTGTCTGCGCTATCCACAGTGGCAAGAAGTTATCTTGGCCTATTGCAGGGAAAATTACATTACTGAGGGAATAAAAAAGGAGCCCGAATATTAGAGCCATGATATCAGCAAAGAAGATATATTAAAAAGAAATCAATACTTACCTGCTAGCCATCTAGCCTTGATGTAGTAAAGGTAAAGAAAGTTT
This sequence comes from Nasua narica, assembly GCA_028533885.1. Lineage (NCBI taxonomy): Eukaryota > Metazoa > Chordata > Mammalia > Carnivora > Procyonidae > Nasua > Nasua narica. The sequence continues at coordinate 58,982,003 of CM052809.1, read as the reverse complement.
GTTATCAATAGATAAAATCAAGTCATAGGATAACTAGAATAAAAGCATCTGAATACTTACCAAATTTGAGGAAACAGATAGGAGTTTAGGCTAAATTTATATGTATTGTAAGAAATCACTAAGAAAAGTGTCTATGGGTCTGCTATAGACACCATGTAAAGAAAATATCAGAAAAAAATATATAAAACCAAAATTTACTGGCTAAGAAATTGCCTATATTTCTTACTGATAGCATGAAATTATAATCATATTATTTTACCTAATCTCTCTTTCCCATTTGATACAAATAAGTTTTCTTTATGCTGGCCAAACCTTAATGCCACTAACATCAGCATGGACATAAGCAGTGAATTAATTAATGAATCTGAGTCCCTGACATAGCGCCACACTTGAGAAACAGGCACATGCTTGTGATTTGCACATAGGATTTTTTTTTTTTACTGGGAGCTATGATCAAAAGTGACTTCTTAGTTAAAAAGTCTGAACTGATGCTGAAAACGTACATGGAATTACTATCATCAATATGGTAAAATTTCTTTCCATGCAGAACATAATCCTTGAGAAGTGCCTAAACATATATTATCACTTCTAAATCAAATTTTTCTTGTGTTCCTTCAAGAGCCTTCCCTTTGCTGATATTTTCTTTCCCTCAGTGCCCTCTGCTTCTTTGTGAGACTAAATCCTTCCCATCTGTCAGGAGCCAACTCAAGTCTGCTTCCTCTAGGATGTTGCTCTAACTCCTTTCCTGATAATACCAGCCCCTACCCTTGAATCCTGTCTGTCTTCTTTAGATCTCAGGGTTCCTAAGCCTCCATTATAGCTACTTAGGATGTTTGCTCACCCACAATTATAAATCCTTAAATGTAGAATTCACATCTGATTCGTCTTTGAGTTCCTATTACATCTAAGATAAGAAATTTGCATACAGTAGTTCTAAAAATATTTATTGGCTCAGTAAGTTGAAAGATTGTACTCTGGTGATGTACCATAAATTAGTTGTTGCTGCTTGCTTCTATATCCTAAAAGCCACTTTGGTCCTTACATGTAGAAGTCTAGTCCTCCCATTAATCTGATCCATTTTGTAATAGATAATTTTTCACTTTACCTTGCAAATCAGTAGTTGTTAATTATCGACAATTTGGGCTTGTTTATGTTGTCTAGTGACAGTATACTTTCAGAAATATAATTGGCCCTTGACAATATTAATAAGTGATAAGGGGCAAGATCTCCAAATGAAACACTTGCCTGTAATTTCTTGGAAAATAGAAAGCTTCTAAATTAGTTTGTGAGCTCACATAATAGTTCCTTCTTTATTCTAAATAGCTTTATGGTATCTTCATCCATGGAAATTATTCAAAACTTAGGTGTGTCCTTGCTAGCTACATTTTCTGAAAATGGTTTCTAACTATCACAGGAAATTGGGAGAAAAAGAAATTTGTTTGACTTGGCCAGCTGGCAGAGATAAACCGACTACTCCTACCCTTCTTTTCTCTTTTTCTTCTCTGGAATATCATTCTGAGAAGGCAAGTATCTCTCTGTAATCAAGGAGATGGGAATGCAACCTCCTTTAAAAAACTTACGATTTCCTCTGTTCAGACATTCTGGATCCACACAGTATATATTCCAAAAATAGTGGTTATAAAGAAATTCAAGGAAGAGATGATTTCTGTAAGACTGTCCCAATTCTTTTATGCTAATATAACAACCCAAGATATTAAATCTGCAAGGAACTTTTTCCAAGAATATTTCATGGACAAACAGAATTAACTAAATTTGCCACCGGCTTCTAATCTTACTAAATACATTACCATCAACTTAATTACAGTCTCTTGGAACAATGTTGGGAAAGTTCTTAGGAGCACTGAAACTCTTTTTAGGAGCACCTAATATTAAATTCAGAAAACATGGCTATTTTGTTAACCTTTCCAAACACCTCAAAAGATGTATTTTTTTTTTTTTATCGTACTAAGAAAAATTGTACTTCTTTTTTTTGGTCAGTTTTTTATTATTGTGAATAAAGTTGCTGCATTTATTTAACATCTTTATTTTATTTTTTTCATGTTCCAAGATTCATTGATTATGCACCACACCCAGTGCTCCATGCAATACGTGTCCTCATTAATACCCACCACCAGGCTCACCCATCCCCCCACCCCACCCTTCCATAACCCTCAGTTTGTTTCTCAGAATCCATAGTCTCTCATGGTTCATCTCCCCCTCTGATTTCCCCCAATTCACTTTCCTTTCCTTCTCCCAATGTCCTCCATGTTACTCCTTATGCTCCACAAGTAAGTGAAACCTTATGATAATTGACTGTCTCTGCTTGACTTATTTCCATTCAGCGTAATCTCCTCTAGTCCCGTCCATGTTGATACAAAAGTTGAGTATTCATCCTTTCTGGTGGCTGTGTAATATTCCATTGTATATATGGACCACATCTTCTTTATCCATTCATCTGTGGAAGGGCATCTCAGCTCTTTCCACAGTTTGGCAATGGTGGACATTGCTGCTATGAACATTGGGGTACATATGGCACATCTTTTCACTACATCTGTATCTTTGGGGTAAATACTCAGTAGTGCAATTGCAGGGTCATAGGGTAGCTCTATTTTTAATCTTTTGAGGAATTTCCACACTGTTTTCCAAAGTGGCTGCATCAACTTGCATTCCCACCAACAGTCTAAGAGAGGGTTCCCCTTTCTCCACATCCTTTCCAACATTTGTTGTTTCCTGTCCTGTTGATTTTGGCCATTCTAATTGGCATAAGGTGGTATCTCAAGGTATTTCTACAGGGTCAGCACCCTTTTAAGGAGCTAAGTCTCATGAGCCTCTGGTGCTATTTTATGTTCTAGACTTGTGCCGTCCAATATGATAACCATGAACCACACGTGGCTGTTGAGCACTAGAAATATGGCTAGTCTAAACTGAGAGAGTAAATGGAAAATAGAAGTCAGGTGTTGAAGACTAAGTAAGAAAAATGTAAAAATCTCATTAATAACCTTACATTGGTTTTATGTAAAAATAATGTTTTAGGTATTTGTTTAAATAAAATAGTATTTCACCTCTTTTTCCTTTTTTTAAAACAGTTTTTAGAAAATTTTAACCTACATGCATGGTTTGTTTTTTTGATTCACATTATATCTGTATTGGACAGCATTGTTCTATACTCTTCACCAATATTGCTCAAATTAGGAATATATTTTCAGGAATACATGACTATCTTTGTTACTGTAGATTATATCAATTATTTGGTATAATAATTACCAAATATAATTACCAATAATATATTACCAATAATATAATACCAATTGATTTTACCAATTTCAGGAATACATGACTATCTTTGTTACTGTAGATTATACCAATTATTAGTAAGTCGGAAAATTGAAGAACATAATGGGTAATAACTCATGTTTCATAGATGGATCAGTGTTTGAGAAGTAATAGTTTGGCAAGTGATCTTTCATCAGTAGTTGTTTTCATAAATAATGACAGTTTTTTGAGTAAGGCTGATAAAATACTTGAATACTAAATGTGTGGTTGTGTGGGATGAGACACATATTAAAGTGCTGAGCAGCAAATATGGAGAGCTACGGTCAGCATGCCAGTTCCCATTTAATGACTAATAATCACATCAAAATGTTAATCCTCCAATGTCAAGATACTAATAAAATAAGTGCAGAATTAAGAATAGTTTGAAGATCTTAAAGCACTACCAAGAACTAGAAAGAAGTTACTAAATTAGAATGAATTTCTTATCATATCACTTAATCTACAGATTGTTTTCTTGGCCACTGGGATAGAAATGATAATTTGCAAATATTAAAGGTATAATGGGAGTTTTCTTATAGTTTTTTTAAATGTGGCTTTTGCAAATTTTTTTACCTGCTTCATTTTTAAGAGAGCAAACTATTTGGTGACTCCATGTCATGAAAGGTGCAAAATCAATGATATACTCACAGGAAAGAGATAATTTTGGAGGTGTCTATTAACATACAAAAGTATATTGCCCACCCATCAAATTTCCAAAATTGTTTTAGAACACTGCCAGTTAGCTATAATTCCATCTATTAGAAATTATTTAGAATCAGATATGTACTTAGCATTCAGATCCTCAGTATTATTTAAACCAGAGGAAAAGAGACATGAGTAGTGGATAGGTAGTGTGGCTTTCCTTGAATGGTTTTTGTTGCTAGGGAAACCACTTCCTTCCAATCCTTGTGTTCAGCCTGTCCATCCTACTATCTGGCATCATTGCCTCTCAAGAAGGGCAATATCACAGCATGGAATAAGAACAGGAAACAAAAAGGACAAAAACCAGAACATTATCCTGCTACACACAAACATTTCTCAGAAAATCTGCATGGTAGTGGCTTCTGGGAAACGAAAGGCAGATCCAGTCCCCTAGAACTGCCGTATGCACATGTGCTAGTGGCTACAAGGTACCGCATTCACACATACAAATATGCAAAAACACCAATTTTCAAGTCACTCTTGTGATCGCAGAAGAGAATATAGTATGTCAGGCCTGGACAGGACAGGGCTTGGCACATCAGAGTCTCAGGGCTTGCTGGGTCAGTGTAGAGCCCTCTGATCCTTCTGAGAGGCAGAGTCACTGGCAGCCAGTGGGATCAGTGAAGTGACTTAGCAGGAGTGGATTCTCAGAACCGGTATAGAGACTGAGGACCCCGTAGATCCCAGAGTGAGCCTGAGGTGTGAAACAGATAGTGAGCCAAATAAAACCATGAGTAAATAAAAAGAAAGCTGACATGTGCTGGCATAGGTCACAGAAGTAACTGTTGTTACGAATGCAATATTGGCTTTCTCCTGGACATCTTAGCAACCCACTCAAAAACCCAAACTGACTCTCAAACAAAAAAACCCCAAACTCCGAAAAGTGATAATACACAGCAACTGATTTTAATGAATACAGTCAAAAGCACGTTCTATCATCTGTGCATCTATAAGACATCAAATAATCAATTCCTCTACTGTTTTGTTTGTATTACTTTGGTTTTCTAATATTTACTGCATGTGTTCTATAGACATTGTTAAATTGAGTGCACGTGTATGGGAAAGGGTAAGCAGTGTCTATCAAAATCTAAAGTCAGTTGGTGATATAAAAAGCTGCAGCCATAGTAGATAATTATGTAACTAACTCAGATTTTTAAAAATCTGCCAAAAAAATTTAAACTAATCTGAAATAACTATATACCAAAAGTTACTAATCATGAACCAGATGTACTAGTGGGTACAGCTTGGTACAAGATCATGTTCAAAGACTATTAGTCAGTCTCTTTCCTTTATTCTTTAATAAACCAGGCACTTCACCTTATACTGCATTCACTACTGTATTTTATATATATATAAAATATATATATATAAAATAAGATATATATATCTTGTATATAATATATACAAGAATATATTCTTGTGTCCTTTCAAATGACAGCTGGTTCCCTAACATTGCTACTTACAGAGTATCTTCGAAGACAACCTCAGATAACCATACTAATTTAAGGCTTATTTTTCTAGGCTCTCAAGAGTGACATTCTGTGCAATTCCACAATACAATTACCAAAACACCACTAAAAAAATATTAGCAACTTACTGAATATTTGAAAACAGAAGCAAATTGTCTCAAAATCTCTATCCAATCAGAGTTCATCCATCAGTTTCTTGATGACTTTTTTTTTAATTTTATAATTTCTTCTATTTATTTTTTTTATTTTTTTTCTCCCCAAATATGTTTATTTTAATTTTTCAGTGTTACAAGATTGATTGTTCATGCACCACACCCAGTGCTCCACGCAATACGTGCCCTTCTCAATACCCACCACCAGGCTTG
>CM052809.1:58762909-58975655 GCA_028533885.1 Nasua narica | reverse complement strand
CTTTGAAGAAGTGTCTGTTCATGTCTTCTGCCCATTTTTTGATGTGATTATCTGTTTTGTGAGTGTTGAGTTTGAGGAGTTCTTTGTAGATCTTAGATATCAGACCTTTGTCTGTAGTGTCATTTGCGAATATCTTCTTCTATAGCCAGTCTTATAGACAGATGCCTTCAAATTTTCCTCCTGTAGACATATCCAAATTGTCTTCTGGAACTCTCTTTTTACATGTTTTTATCACCAGCTTTTAAAATCATAGCGATATCTGAGATCTGTAAGAGAGACATTCAAATCCATTTTTAAAGAACTATGAAGACGAAACTAGTAATTTGCTATTGATCACATTTATTGTGATTCCCGTTTTTTCCCTGGGCAAAGACTATCTTCCCATAAAGACCTAATACAGGATTCCTTTCCTGAAAATTTGGGAAATTAGTTGCATATGTCATGAATCCTTAATCTCCATGTAGTATAGGAGCTACTTATTCATGCCAGTGGAAAGAAGAGATAGGTAACATTCAAAACTGCCTAATTGTGACTGTTTGTTCTCCCCGGAATGTAGTTGTAACACCACAGCACAAAGGACAAAGTCAAATACAAGTTATGTTCTCCCAAAGTTGTCTGCTTTTATTTTAGTCCATAATCTGATGCAAGGGTATAGCCCTTTGTGATGTTGTCTCCCTTCTACCCATAATGTTTCTAATTTAAATATAATAGTAACACTTCATTGTTAGGCATGAACCACAAATACACCTTAGTAATAGTTCTCTTTCGTCATCATGAGGCATCCAGTCTGTGTTTGACCAATTGGGCCATTTATGAGCTGTAAATGGCTGACTTGGGATTACAGTCTGTTTGATTAGTTCACACGTTAGGCACTGACGCATAGAAACGAAAGAGCTATTTGAGGAGACTGCATATACAGTGAAATAATTTCTGTTATTTTAATAATCTCCAATGAAACAAGAATTTTTGTGAACTTAGTACCCTCTCCTTCACCATCTCATGCTGCACCCCAATCCACCAGTGAAAGTGCATTTGAGCATGTCCTATTTAGCTTCTGAGATGGAGAGAGGTCAGAATCTACTCAGACAAGTCTTGAGGAAGACGAGCCAAAGACAAACTTCGTTTCACACAGGAGGCTGCGTGTAGTGGGGGTGGTGAAGTGTGTGCTGGGCTCCACGTGGGAAAGCATGGCGGGGTGGAGCATGGATTCAGGGAGCATTAGCGGCAAGAGGAAAAAAAAGAATAATATGTGAGAGGACCCCTGTTGAGGTATTCTTGAAATGCTACACAGTTCAAGACTAGACCCTTGAGTCTCAGTTCTGTAAGCATTGCACATAATAGTAAATATCTATAATATTCAGGTCATAAATTTCTTCTATGATGAAATTCTCAAACCTAATGTTTCCTCTTGGGAGGAACGAAATGCTACAGAAAGTCACAAAACAAAATCCATATGAACAACTCCATGACTTGGAAGAATACAGTAGCATCACGTTCGTGTGTGACAATCAAGTGTGCCTTATCTCCTGAGAGTTGGCCTCCTGCTTATCGTATATAAAATTGTCCTTGCACATCCAAGCCAGAGCCTGGGCAGCAGCCAAGTCTTCCTAACAGGACAGCTTCCTCCAGCCTCTCCTTGCCTTTTATACTTTTCTTCCTCACCAACTAGCCCAGAGCCACATTTTAATAAGTGACCTTCAACAAGCTGAATAATTTCTTCAGTACATGGGTACATTCAAAAGCCTTGGAGGATTTAGCTATAATAAGTAGTCCTAGCAAATATACGGTCTTATGAAGCCTTTGAAGTCTCTAAAAACTTCCCTTAAATAGCTTCAATTGAAGGTTCGGGCTAGATGATTTACCGAGTCCCTTGCAAAGCAAAAATCCTGTGATTTGGGATCAGCAGAACTAGCTGGATATTATAGCTTACTGCATATAATATGGCTCTCCCATCTTTAAGAATATTTTTGGATCCAAAACAGGCTGCTTGAATTGTTCAGCTATTAACTATTTTTTTTTAAGATTTTATTTATTCATTTAACAGAGAGAGAACACAAGCAGGCAGAGAGGCAGGCAGAGGCAGAGAGAGGAGCAGGCTCCCTGCGGAGCAAGGAGCCCGATGCGGGACTCGATCCCAAGACGCCGGGATCATGACCTGAGCCAAAGGCAGTCGCCCAACCAAATGAGCCACACAGGCGTCCCGCAGGGATCAATTAACTATTAATTGATGTCCAGTCTTCACTGGGCTGGCAACAAAACCAAACAAGGTAGAGGTCTGTATTCTCAGTCTCTACCTTAAATAATTATTTGATAGAAAAAAAATTTCCGTGAAACACAATTGGAAAATATTGTATAGTACTAAAAGGCAAAGATATTTTTCACAACTCGGGATTAATTGTCACTTAGCAGACTCAGGGTTTATATTTATCCTCCAATGAATAATTGCACGTTAGTATAACTAATACTTTTGTCATACCTGATTACTGTAACTTTATTAAAAAGTTTGAAAATATTATAGCAACATGTTTTAGTATTTCATTTCTCAGTTGGAGATGTAAAATATCCAATATTTTTGGTTGGTCAGTGAATCAGATTTCTATTAATGTGCATTGAATAGCATTTTTTGAAATCTTCAACACCTTTTTATACTAATCACTGTTTATCCGAACAGTAATTGCCTATTTAATCATGTATGGCATCTAGAGCATGATTTTTGAAGAAATAAAAATTTCAAGCACAATCACAATAAATACACAAGTAGGAAATCATCATTAATAGTGAACATAGAAAAGTTAATCTATTAAAATCAGTTTGCTTAATAACCAGTTTCTGAATGGCAAAATTGACTGTTCAGTTGATCAAATTTACCATTTTATTTTAAGGAATGTCTTTTAGAATATACTTAGTGAAAATGAGTTTTTAAGTGTATCTACTGATTCTAATCTTTTTTCCCCTAACATTTGTGGAGACTTAAAATATATCAGGCATTATTTTAAGTACTTTACCTAAGTTAATTTACTTTTCACAATAACCCTATGAGGCATATTGTATTATTATTTCATGTTTATAGAGAAGAAAACAGAGGTACCAGCATGCTGGATAACTTGCTCAATTTCACACAGCCAGTAAGCTGCAGAGTTTGACTCACTATGCCATACTGCCTCAGAAAATGACATTCACAGAAAATAATGAGTTTAAGAAAGTTTTGAGTATTTCATTTTTTTCTAAAGACCTTTCCAACTTTTATTATCCCATTAAATTGTGATTCTTTTTTTTCCCCAAATATGTTTATTTTTTTCAGTGCGACAAGATTGATTGTTCATGCACCACACCTAGTGCTCCATGCAATACATGCCCTTCTCCATACCCACCACCAGGCTCGCTAAAACCCCACCCCCACCCCTCCAAAACCTTCAGTTTGTTGCTCAGAGTCCACAGTCTCTCCTGACTCATAGCCCTCTCCGATATTCCCCATTCACCCTTCCCTTCCTTCTCACAATGCCCTCCATGATTTTCTTTATACTCCACACGTAAGAGACCGTAAGATAATTGACTCTCTCTGCTTGACTTATTTCACTCTGCGTAATCTCTTCTTATCCCATCCATGGGATACAAAAGTTGGATATAGTATTCAAAAAATAAGGAGGTCAGGGGTGAGGAGTTAAGATGGGGGAGTAGTAGGAGGACCCTATGCGTGCCTCATCCCTCAAACACAGAAAGATAAATATCAAATCATTCTGAACACCCAAGAAATTTATCTGAAGACTATCAGAACACACTGCACAACTAGAGAGAAAGAAGAGGCCACATCATGGAAGGTAGGAAGTGCAGAGAGGTGATTGGGGGAGAAAAGGATCACAGGTACTAAGGAGGGGAGAGAGACCTGATTATGGAGAAAAGGTAGAGAGAGAGAGAGATAAAGAAAGAGAAAGGGAGAAAGAGTGCACCACACAGAGGATCGCATAAGGAAAACACTTCCCCAAAGCCATTTACTGGGAAGATGAGAGGGACTAATTATTGTTTTTACTACCAGCAGAGCTCAAAGACTGGAGTTTTAGAAATACATGCTATGGCTGGTGTTAAGCCCGGCAGGCGCCGAAGGGCTCCTGTGGAGAAGGAGAACAGAGGCGCAGGAGTAGATGGCACAATCAGATGATCCCCAGGATGCACTGGGAGAGAAGCTTCCCCTTCTTGTAGTGCATCAGGGAGAGGTGGCATTGCCTTTCAGGGGACAAAAGAGCTTGCAGGTACTACTACACTCCCCGACACTTAAGCATAGGGGCAGAAACAGGTGCTAAGGGTGGCTAACCTAGACTCAGGCTTTTTGTTGTGCTTTACTCTAAACTCCACACTCCTGTGTGTTGGTACAACTGCCCTTCTGGGACAAACCACATCCAGAACCTCCCCAGAGGACCAGCACAGTCCACACTGCTCCAGGTCACTAAAGTTTGGAGTTTTGAAATTCAGCCAGCATGCCTGAGATAAAACACAGATACACTGCACTCCTGGGCAAGCAGATGGCCTGGACACAGATGGAGTGAAGGCAGATATCTGAGGGATGACTAGGACATACAAAGGGAGATTGTTTACTCTTCTTTGAGGGCTTCCTGGGCAGTGGCAGGCAAATTCCCCTCTTCAGTGATTAGGGAGAGGACCAGCACCATTTTTCTTCCCCTACCCTCAGCACAGAAGGACTTCAGTGAGCAGCACAGTGCCAACAGTGGAGGCCTGAGCCACTTTCACTAAACCCCACCTCCCTGCACTTCCTTACTAGGGTGAATGTGCCTGAGAACCAGAGCAGTGGGCCCCTCCCTAAGAAGACCAGCACAAACTCCCTGCATGCACCAAGTTTACTGACCATAGAGTGTTGCAAAACTTAAGCTTAGTGGAAATAGGATCAGATCTATTTTAACAAGCAGACCAGAGCTCTACTGCTTAAAACTTCCCACACTCTTGACAAGGTACAAACACTCCCCACTACAGGCAAGGAGAAACTCTGCAGAGGACTGACCTGAGGGATAGAGAAGCCAAAACAAAGCAGCAGAGTGCACACAGCATACACCAGAAATACTCACTGAAGCACCAGGCTCTGGACAGTATATGAGCTCTTCCTAATAAAACCATTAGTCCCAGGAGCAAGAAACATAACAGGCTTTCTCAACACACAGAAGAAGATAGAGACCAAGACAAAATGCCAAGATGAGGGCATTCATCCCAAAGAAAGAACAGGGAAATGGCATGGCCAGGAATCCATTCAAAACAGATATAAGTAATTTGCCTGATTCAGAATTTAAAGCAACATTTATAAGGATACTAGCTGGGCTTGGGAAAAGCATAGAATTCACCAGGGAGTCATTCCACGTACCACTTTGCTAATTTACAAAGACAAATTAGGTTAACAGCAGCTCTACCCATAGAAACTAGACAGGCCAGAAGAGGATGGCATGATACATTCAACAAGGCTGAATGGGAAAATTTGCAGCCAAGAATACTCTGTCCAGCAAGGCTGTAATTCAAAATAAAAGGAGAGATAAAGCATTTCCCAGACAAACAAAAACTAAAGGAGTTCATGACCACTAAACCAGCTCTGCAAGAAATTTTAAAGGGGACTCTTTGAGTGGGAAAGAAAGACCAAAAGTAACAGACTAGGAAGGACCAGAGAATATCACCAGAAACACCAGCTTTACAGGTAACACAGTGGCACTAAATTCATATCTATTAGTAATCACTCTGAATGTAAATGGACTAAACAATCTAATCAAAAGATGTAGGGTATCAGAATCAATGAAAAAAAAAAACTCATCTATATGCTGCTTACAAGCGACTTATTTCAGACCTAAAGACCTGTGTAGATTGAAAGCGGGAGGATAAAAAAGCATTTGCCATGCAGTGGATGTCAAAAGAAAGCTGGAGGAACCATACTTCTACTAGACAAACTAGGTTCCCCCCCCCCAAATACTTTTATTTTTTCAGTGTTACAAGATTCATTGTTCATGTACCACACCCAGTGCTCCATGCCATATGTGCCTTCCACAATACCCACCACCAGGCTTGCCCAACCCCCCACCCTCACCCCTCCAAAACCCTCGGTTTTTTGTTCAGAGTTCACTGTCTCTCATGGTTCATCTCCCCCTCTGATTTCTCCCAATTTACCCTTCCTTTCCTTCTCACAATGTCCTCCATGTCTTTCCTTAGGTTCTACTCTACGTAAGTGAGACCATATGTTAATTGACTCTCTTCGCTTGACTTATTTCACTCAGCATATTCTCTTCTAGTCCCATCCATGTTGATACAAAAGTTGGGTATTCATCTTTTTTGATGGAGGAATAATATTCCATTATATATATGGACCATATCTTCTTTATCCATTCGTCTGTTGAGGGGCGTCTTGGCTCTTTCCGCAGTTTGGCAATGGTGGACATTGCTGCTATGAACATTGGGGTACATATGGCACATCTTTTCACTACATCTGTATCTTTGGGGTAAATACTCAGTAGTGCAATTGCAGGGTCATAGGGTAGCTCTATTTTTAATCTTTTGAGGAATTTCCACACTGTTTTCCAAAGTGGCTGCATCAACTTGCATTCCCACCAACAGTGTAAGAGGGTTCCCCTTTCTCCACATCCTCTCCAACATTTGTTGTTTACTGTCTTTTTTATTTTGGCCATTCTAACTGGTATAAGGTGGTATCTCTGTGTGGTTTTGATTTGAATCTCCCTGATGGTTAATGATGATGAACATTTTTTCATGTGTCTGTTAGCCATTTGTGTGTCTTCTTTGGAGAAATGTCTGTTCATGTCTTCTGCCCATTTTTTGATGTGATTACCTGTTTTGTGAGTGTTGAGTTTGAGGAGTTCTTTATAGATCTTAGATATCAGACCTTTGTCTGTCATTTGCGAATATCTTCTTCCATTCTGTGGGTTGCCTATTTGTTTTGTTGATTGTTTCCTTCGCTGTGCAGAAGCTTTTTATATTGATGAAGTCCAAAAAGTTCATTTTTGCTTTTGTTTCCTTTGCTTTTGGTGACATGTCCCAAAAGAAGTTGCTGGGACTGATGTCAAAGAGGTTGCTGCTTATGTTCTCCTTGAGGGTTTTGATAGATTCTTGCCTCACATTGAGATCTTTTATCCATTTTGAGTTTATCTTTGTGTATGATGTAAGAGAATGGTCAAGTTTCATTCTTCTACATATAGCTGTCCAGTTTTCCCAACACCATTTATTGAAGAGATTGTCTTTTTTCCACTGGATATTTTTTCCTGCTTTGTCACAGATTATTTGACCATAGAGTTGTGGGTCCATATCTGGGCTCTCTACTCTGTTCCACTGGTCTATGTGTCTGTTTTTCTGCCAGTAAATTGCTGTCTTGGTGATCACCGCTTTGTAGTAAAGCCTGAAATCAGGCAATGTGATGCCCCCAGCTTTGTTTTTCTTTTCAACATTTCCTTAGCAATTCGGGTTCTTTTCTGGTTCCATACAAGTTTTAGGATTCTTTGTTCCAGCCCTTTGAAAAAAACCAGTGGAATTTTGATCGGGATGGCATTGAAAGTATAGACTGCTCTGTGCAGTATAGACATTTTAATAATGTTTATTCTTCCAATCCATGAGGAAGCATGGAGTGCTTTTCCACCTTTTTTTGTCTTCTTCAATTTCTTTTATGAGTGTTCTGTAGTTCCTTGAGTAGAGATCCTTTACCTCTTTGGTTAAGTTTATTCCCAGGTATCTTATGGTTCTTGGTGCTGTTGTAAATGGAATTGATTCTCTCATTTCCCTTTCCATATTTTCATTGTTAGTGTATAGGAAGGCAACTGATTTCTGTGCACTGATGTTGTATCCTGTCATATTACTGCATTGCTGTATGAGTTCTAGTAGTTTGGGAGTGGAGTCTTTTGGGTTTTCCATATAAAGTATCCTGTCATCTGCAAAGAGAGAGAGTTTGACGACTTCTTTGCTGATTTGAATACCTTTTATTTCTTTTTGTTGTCTGATTGCTGTCGCTAGGACTTCTAGTACTATGTTGAACAAGAGTGGCAAGAGCAGGCATCCTTGTAGTGTTCTTGATCTCAAAGGGAAGGCTGTCAACTTTTCCCCATTGAGAATAATATTTGCTGTGGGCTTTTCATAGATGGATTTTATGAAGTTGAGGAATGTTCCTTCTATCCCTATACTTTGAAGAGTTTTAATCAGGAACAGATGCTGAATTTTGTCAAATGCTTTTTCTGCATCAATTGAGAGGACCATGTGGTTCTTCTCTCTTCTCTTACTGATTTCTTCTATCACATGGATTGATTTGTGAGTGTTGAACCACCCTTGCATCCTAGAGATAAATCCGACCTGGTCATGATGAATAATCTTTTTACTATGCTGTTGGATCCTATTAGCTAGGCTCTTGTTGAGAATCTTGGCATCCATATTCATGAGGGATATGATCTGAAATTCTCCTTTTTGATGGGGTCTTTGCCTGGTTTGGGGATCATGGTAATGCTGGCTTCATAAAACGAGTCTGGAAGTTTTCCTTCTGTTTCTATTGTTTCAAATAGTTTCCGGAGAATAGGTGTTATTTCTTCCTTAAATGTTTGGTAGAATTCCCCCAGGGAATCCATCAGGTCCTGGACTCTTGTTTTTTGGGAGGTTTTTGATCACTGCTTCAATCTCATTACTAGATATTGATCTATTCCGGTTGTCAGTTTCTTCCTGTTTCAGTCTTGGAAGTTTATGCATTTCCAGGGATGCATCCATTTCTTCTGGGTTGTTTAACTTACTGGCATACAGCCATCGATAATAATTTCTGATGATTGTTTCTATTTCCTCTGGATTAGTCATGATCTCTCCCCTTTCATTCATAATTTTGTTAATTTGGGTCCTCTCTCTTTTCTTTTGGATTAGTTTGTCCAGTGGTTTATCAATCTTACTGATTCTTTCAAAAAACCAACTTCTGGATTCGTTGATGCATTCTACTGTTTCTCTAGTTTCTAACTCATTGATCTCTGCTCTAATCTTGATTATTTCCCTTCTTGTGCGTGGGGTTGGCTTAATTTGTTGTTGATTTTCCAGTTCTTTATTATTTTTTTTTTTTTTTGATTTTCCAGTTCTTTAATGTGTAAAGAGAGCTGGTGTATTTGGGATTTTTCAATTTTTTTGAGTGAGGCTTGGATGGCTATGTATTTCTCCCTTAGAACTGCTTTTGCCATGTCCCACAGGTTTTGGGCTGATGTGTCTTCATTCTCATTGGTCTCCATGAATTGTTTTAAGTTCATCTTTGATTTCCTGGTTGATCCAAACACTCTTGAGCAGGTTGGTCTTTAGCTTCCAAGTGGACAAACTAGGTTTTAACCAAAGATGGTAACAAAAGATGAAGAAAGGCAATGTCATAATAAAGGGATCTATCCGATAAAAAGTTCTGAAAATTGTAAATATTTATGCCCCCACCTTGGAAGTACCAAATATATAAAATAATTAATAGCAAACATAACAGAGCTCATTGATAATAATATAATAATAGCAGGAGACATTAGCACCCCATTTACATAGACAGGCAGATCATCTAAGCAGAAATCAACAAGGCAACAATGGCTTTGAATGACACACTGGACCAGATGATTTTAACAGGTATATGCAGAACATTTTATCTTAAAGCATCAAACTACACATTTTGTGTATTGCATATATTTTATACTTTGTGATACATGATTTCACTCATATGTGGAATTTAAGAAACAAAACTGATAAGCATAGGGGTAATTTAAAAAAAAAGGGAGGCAAACCACAGAAGAAACTCTTAACTAGAGAGAACATACTAAAGGTTGCTGGCAGGGAGGTGTGCAGTGGGATGGGCTAAAGGGGTGATGGGCATCAAGGAGGGCACTTGTGATGAGCCCTGGGTGTTATGTCTAACTATGATGACTCACTAAACTGTACTCCTGAAACTGATACTACACTATATGTTAACTAGGAGCTTAATAAAAAGTTGTTGAAACATTTAATAAAAAGTTGTTGAAAAATTTTAAAATATAAGGAGATCAAACTTGCTTTCACAACTTTGAATTTTTTTTAAAATAGTGCCAAAAGTTATATCCATTGACTAAAATTTAAAGAATATATTCATATTTACAAAATATAATTAAGCAGAAAATTCCCTAAAATACACCACCTTTTGGGTTTTATTCTATTCATTAGAAGAATGAACTACATAAGGAGAGAATTAAGCTCCACCTGATGAGGGGAGAATCAAAGAATTTGTTGACATAATTTGAAACCACCATGCAAAAAAGAAAGAAAGAAAGAAAGAAATGCACTCCACAGAAAATCTTCAATATAGATTTTATTTGAGGATTTCGTGAGGTAGAGCTAAAAATACCATAGGTTAAATGTCCTACAAAGACTAATTTATATTCAGGGTTTTCTTTTTAAATATTTTTAAGATATATATGTTCAGTTTACTATCTGTTTTAAATTGTTTTCAGTGTTGAAATTTCTGCACTCATGGTCAAAGGTATGGGATATTTAGGGCAAGAAGCTCTTGTTTGTGTACTCTAAGAAACAAAATCTATGCCTTGACTATATTCTTGGTTTGGTTCACTGATAGCTCTTCAGGCCAATTCTATTGGACTTAGGGTGGTGTATACTTCTGATCAGGGTCCTCAGACTTTGTGAGATGATTTCAATCCTAATTTGTTTTGGGTTGTAGATAGGACATTGAGTCTATTTTTTCCTTCTAAATTCTCTTCAATCTCTTACCAAATTAACCATTAGCTCCCCACATAAAATCATATTAATCATCCTAGATGGAAATTTAAGAGTCAGAGTTGTGTAACTCCTCCTTGTACTTACTGTAAAGATGGATTTATCTTTGTCCTACGGATATTGTCAATATATATAAGTGATTATGTTTTCTCTTTCAATGGCACCTAGATAGTTCAGAGTCATGTTTGCATATACTTCTACTCAGTGTATATGGCTTTGTGACATGATTTTTTTAAGCAACGTAACCCTGCTACATCATTCTTTATCCCATTGTATTGATTATCTTTTGAATTTTATTATATATACAAAAGACTTAATTACTCTTGAACAATTTAGAAAATAAATAAATATATGCCTGTACCCATCAAACCTCTTATTTGTAATTGCAGCACTTCAGAACATGGTTTTTACCTAACTTCTCTGCTTTTCACCTATATCATTCTTTAATAAATCCTTTTCAGATGTCTTCTCAGTTAATTTGCTTGCTAGGGTATCTCATCGACATGTATGTCTTTGGCTGGCACCTCTGCTAGATATCACGACTGGGGAGGTGTGCCACTCAGATCTCTCCCTTTGAGAAAGAATTTGTCCCTCAGCAGTGGGGAGGGCTGGTAGGTGATAGCTGCCAGTATAGTTCTTTCCAAAATCACCACAGTATTTGAGCCAAGGCTATGCTTTTCCTGAGAAGCACCCAGCCAGTCACTGAGCACAGTGGGTGTCCTAGGGTCTGCCCAACTCTGCAACATGAGGGACTCTTGCAACAAGCTATCTTTGATCAGGGGCTCACCCTTGGGTTGGCCAGGGCTTTGTCATACCTGCATCCCAGTCTGAGACTCTCACTGCCCAATTCTGCCTGTTTCCTACCAGGTGTTAGATTCAAAGCATTTCCATGACTGATCTTTTTGTTGGTGGTGGTGGTTTCTTTACCTTTCATAGGCATTATCAACCCTCTATACTTCTGATCAATAAACCTCTTGCAAATAAATAAATAAATAAATAAATAAATAAATAAATAAATAAATAAACCTCTTGCACTACTAACTCCAAATTAGCATCTGACTCTCAGAGAACCCAAAATGACACATTAGGTAACTCACACATTTATATCTCCTTCAAGTTTCACACCTATAGTTATGTACATCTATTTAAAGACATCTCCTGGCTGTCTCAAAGAGAACTTAGGTGGAACTAGACCAAACTGAACTCATAATCTTCTAATTTTTTTTCATTCTGCTTTACTGGATAGTACTAGCATCCATTTGGCTGTGCAATTCAGGAAACTGGGAGCCATTCTTGGCATTCATTCTTGCCTATCCTGGATATCCGAGTCATCAGCAGTCATGGTGGTCTTACTTCCTAAATATGTTCCTTTTTCTGTTTCTCTCTAGCTCCGACACCAACGGTCCTTCCTAGTCTAGCATACCATCATCTCTTGATTTATTTTAAATCATGCCTCCAAAGTCATGCATCTACTAGAATCACCAGCCAATCTGCCATTCTCCATACTACAATCGGGATTATTTTTCCAAACACATATCTGATCGTGTCACCATCTAGTTTAAAATCCTCCTGTTGTTTCCTATTGCTCTTACAATAAAAACAAAATTCTTTAGCACAGTAAGTTCCTGTGTTCAGGTTCCAGCCTCATTTCCCATTCCCCTTCCCCTGCCGTATTCCAACTCCTTGATGGTGGAGACTGTGCCCATTTTTGTTTCTGTGCCCATTTTATTTACCATCATATCTCAGAGTCCGTTTGAACACCTGGCAGCTACCAGGTATTCAATGTATAGTTGTTTAATACATAATTAAATGATTGAATAAATAAATGAACCAGTTGATTGAGTGTTCTCAATCCACTGGACACACTTTGTGGGGTGTTTTTTTTGTTTTGTTTTGTTTTGTTTTAGTTGTGGTATTTAGTCTCCGGGATGCCTATCTGAATCTTATCCATCCTTTAACTTGTAGCCTAAGTATCAACTCCATCAAGGTTTCGTTGAGGGGCTCCTGAGTGGCTCACTCATTAAGTGTCTGCCTTGGGCTCAGGTCATGATTCCATGTCCTGGGATTGAGCCGTGCATCATCAGGCTCCCTGCTCGGTGGGAAGCCTGCTTCTTCCTCTCCCACTCTCCCTGCTTGTGCTCCCTCTCTCTGCGTGTCTCTCTTTGTCAAATAAACAAATAAAATCTTAAAAAAAAAAGAGTTTCCTTGACTTAGTAGTTGAAAATAATTATGTACTCTATTATAAAATCCTATATTTTTGTGTACTATACCTAATCATTTGATTAAACATCTTTAATAAGTAATATATCCAGTTTAACTCCACAGTAATCAAAGACAAGTGTTGAATTTATGCTTTTAAGTGTTCTGCATGTCACCTGACATACACATGTGTGTATAAGTGTATGTGCTTTACTTGATTGAATGATTTGATTGACTGATCTGGCAACATCTGGGTGATTTTGCCTGCCACTAGAGCAACTGTGGTGATATTAGAAAGAGTGGATGAGGCTAATAAAAATGTGATGGCCCAGTAAAAATGTTGGTTAGGCAATATATCTCTTGAACCTAACTTTAAGTATCAAGAATAGGAGACTCATTTGGCCTATAAATTTTTGTTGGTTTTCTAAACTCAAATGTCATAAAATCTACTTCATAGCTACGAAATGTGCAGTGGTTGTGTGTTTGTAAGAATCTCCTAAGCTTGATAATAGAGAGATTTTCCAAAAGAAGAATGTGCGTACTGTCAAAGACCAAAAAGTTGATCGTAGGTGCTATAAAGGTAGGGTGTTTAAAAATCTTTAATTGATTTGAATATATGTTGATGTGCATTAGAAAAAATAAACTCTCACATCAAAACCATGGATATCTTAGCTAATATTGCTTTGGATGGGATTAAGAAACAAGCATTTAAGCGTTAAAAGTAATTTTCTTTTTTTAATGAATATTAATGAAAAAACTTTATATTTTTTATTGCTTTCAGGAGTAGAATTTAGTGGTTCATCATTTACCTATGACAGGCAGTGCTCATCACAAGTGCCTTCATAATACCTGTTACCCATTCAATCCATTCCTCCTCCCATCTCCCCTCCAGCAACCCTCAGTTTGTTCTCCCTAGTTAAGTCTTATGGTTTGCCTCCCTCTCTGCTTTTATCTTACTTTATTTTTCCTTCCCTTCCCCTATGTTCATGTTTTGTTTCTTAAATCCCACATATGAGTGAAATCATTTATTTCACTTAGCATAATACTGTCTAGTTCCATCCACATCATCACAAATGGCAAGGTTTCATTCTTTTTGATAGCTGAGTAATATTCCATTATATATATGTACCACCTCTTCGTTATCTGTTCATCTACTGATGGACACCTGGACTCTTTCTATAGTTTGATTATTGTGGACATTGCTGCTATAAACATTGGGGAGTGTGTGCCCCTTTGAATCACTATTTTGTATCCTTTGGATAAATACCTAGTAATGCAATTGCTAGATTACTGGATAGCTCAATTTTTATATTTTTGAGGAACTTCCATACTGTCTTCCAGAATGGGTTCACCAGTTTGCATTCCCATTACCAGACAAAAAGTTTCTCTTTCTCTGCATCCTCACCAATATCTGTTGTTTCCTGAGTTGTAAATTTTAGCTGGTATGACCAGTGTGAGGTGATATCTCTTTGTGGTTTTGATTTGTATTTCCCTAATGCCAGGTGATTTTGAGCAATTTTTTCATGTGTCTGTCAGCTATTTGTATGTCTTCTTCGGAGAAATGTCTGTTCATTTCTTGACTGGATTATTTGTTATTTGGATGTTGATTTTGATAAAATCTTTATAGATTTTGAATACTAACCCTTTTTCAGATATGTCATTTGCAAATGTCTTCTCCTGTTCTTTAGGTTGCCTTTTAGTTTTGTCAATTGTTTCGTTTTCTATGCAGAAGCGTTTTATCTTGATGAAGTCCCAATAGTTCATTTTGCTTTTGTTTCCCTTACGTCAGGAGATATGTCTAGTAAGCAGTTGCTACAGATGAGGTCAAAGTAATGTTAAATAAAAATATTAAAATAATATGTGCTATGAGATACAGCCAAATCCATGGCTGAATCTTGAGAAACATTATTTTAGAGAACTGAAATGTTAGTCTAACTCATAAATGAAACCTAGGTTCTTACCACTGTTGAATCAGTAATTCAGTTTAATAGCTTTCGTTCATCAGATATTTATGAAGCACTGCATATATATAAAGCACTGAGCTCAAAACTAGAGGAATAGAATTATTAAGAACATGTCTTCCCTCAAGGAGCTCATAACCCCAAGAAGAAGGCACCATGGGGAAAAAAATAATAAACCCAGTGTGAATGCCCTAACAGAAGGACATTTATTGAAGGTTCTGTTGTAGAGGAGGAAAAAGGTAAGAATGATCAGCTCAGCTGGGTGAAGGGGGTATCACATGAAAAAAGGGGGTTATTATAGGAGTTTCACTTGGGAAGCTAGGTGGAAGTTCACCAGGCGAACAAGTGAGGTCACATCATTTCAGGTGAAAGCAACAGTCTTGTCAAGCCAGAGCGGCATTTACAACAGGAAATAATCCCAAACCACTGGAGCATCGAGTGCAAGATAGTAGGGCCTGAAAACTAAGGCAAAAGAGGCAAGTACAGGCCTCCTACTCTGTATCAAAGAGTTGTTCCTATTCCTTAAAGGTGATAGAGAACTAATATATCATATATGCACATGATCAGGTTTCTGTTTTTAAAAATAATAATAATGTCAGGGGAACTTTATATTCTTTTACTTTTAATGTCAGAAATTTGAAAAGTACTTTTTCTAGGATAGATTCTCCTGAGGAATTTTTTTCCAAACACCCAAAATTGAGATTTGAAGAAGAGATTTGAGGTGAGATGAGGAAAAACTCAAACCATTAGGGGAAAAAAATCATCTTTCTTCATGACTTCGATCTCCAGTCCAGAGAATCTTGTCTGTTTCTTAAGGAAAGCAGCTCCATCTCTACCCAGTCATTCACTATTCTCCTTTCACTTTGGCACTTTCTGAAGTATCAGCATTATCAGTCACAAAGTAACAAGGGTATATTTTTATTATAAAAATCATCAACTAAGTGATTAGAGGTAGGATCATCAGTAATTAGACAAATAACATTGCG
This sequence comes from Nasua narica, assembly GCA_028533885.1. Lineage (NCBI taxonomy): Eukaryota > Metazoa > Chordata > Mammalia > Carnivora > Procyonidae > Nasua > Nasua narica. The sequence continues at coordinate 58,959,769 of CM052809.1, read as the reverse complement.
TGCCCTCAGATAGGCTTCCAGCCAAAAATCTTTAACCTAATCTAATCATGAAGAAGTACATAAAAGTCAAAGTTGAAGGACAAACCAAGTTTCGTGAAGGTCAGTGACAAACTGGAAAGCTATTGTAGATTAATGGAGAAAAAAGAAAGCAAACTGGATATAATGTATAATCTTTGACTGGATCTTAATTTAAAAAGAAAAAAAAGTTATTTAAAGGACTAATTGGGATAAGTGGAGAATTTTGAATATGGAGCATATGTTAGATAATGATATATAATTATTAAGTATCCTGAGTGTGATCTTCATGTTGCATTCATATAGAAAAATGTCCTTAGTCTTCAAGTTATATGCAGAAATGTTTGTAAGTAAAATTTCGTAATTTCAGAGTAAGTTGCTCCAATGTTTTAAGAATAAGAAAATATTAAACTTGCATAAACAGAGAGCTAAAACAAATGTTGCATGGATATATGGGTGTTGATTTACTATTCTAGTGGATGTTCTGTAGGCTTGACATTTTTCCAAATAAAATGTTAGAAAAGAATTGATGCCTGAAACCCACCCCCAAAATTTCTGATTTAATTGGTCAGGAGCCTAACCATGGAAACTTTTTGAAGCTGCCAGATAATACTTAAGTTGAAAACCACTGTAGTTGTTCAAAATAATTATTTCACAATTATGGGGGCGGGGGCTGGTAAATATCACAAGTCCTTGAACCAAGCAATTCTTAAGCCTTGACTATATGCCCTACATCTTTGTAAATACTTAATATGTATTAATTGGCTACACTGATATGTAGCACAGGGAATAGGCCTGGATAGATATTTTATTTTAGTCTATAATTTATTTTTACAAGATATATCTGTGAGTGATTTACTTTTCACCAGAAACTCAAACCATTTCATCCCATAAATAAGACTAAACCATTTAAAAGCGCATCTGCTTGGAATATGTAAACTCCCAGGCCAGAGAGTTAAAATTTGAGAGTTTATGTGAAAAACACTCAAAATAATATGTGGTTATGATATATATCAGTGAAAGGGCAAGATTTTTTCCACATAAAATATATTAATGCAAGAAAATAAATGATAAAATATGTACACGGTTAACCCAAACACTGAGACAGTGACAGAAATATAAATTTCTAAAATCAATAACTTAGTAAAAAATCAAACTTTTCTCTGACTTTCACCCAGAATAAGAGAGTTAAAGTGAAGATTTCAAGTCAGTTATTATTTTATGTTACATTTTACTAAAAGGTTTAATTGGTGAACTAATGTCAAAGGAACTTTATATATCTCTGGCCAAATATAAAATTAAGGTTTTGTTTGGTCTTGATTTTGTGTTACATTACTTGCAATGGGAAAAACAGACATCATCTGGAGCTATAATTACATCTTTTTTTTTTTTTTTTTGGCCCTGACTAGGCAATGTGCATTTGCCTAGTCAGTGTTCTTGGTCTTCCCATGTTTTTCTATGGCAAAAATTAAAAAATAGTATTTCTACAAAAATTAGAAAATACTCTTCAGTATAACAGATTCACAAACTCTGAGACATTGTTGTCTTAAAGAATGTATTACCTCTTTATTGTTACTACAATAATTACATTTATCATTAAATAAAATTTTATCTTTTAATAAAATGTAAATAATTGGTTCTACCCCTTTACTATATGTGTTAAGAGTTCTATTTGCAGAATTTAAAATCAGCAAAAAGCTTAGAGCTTATCTTACACAGTCGACCCTTGAATGACATGAGTTTTAATGACACAGGTCCAATTATACATGTAATTTTTTTCTGTAAGTACAGTACTGTAAATGTATTTTTCCTTCCTCATGATTTTTCCTAATGTTTATTTCTAGCTTATTTTATGGTAAGGATATGTATGGAATACATATAACATACCAAATATGTGATAATCGACTATTTATCTAATTGGTAAGGTTTTCAGTCCACAGTAGACCACCAGTAGTTAAGTTTCTGGGGAGTGAAAAGTTCTACATGGATTTTCAACCACATGGAAGGTCAGCACCCCTAATCCCCATGTTGTTCAGGGGTCAACTGTACTGATGAGCACAGAATGAATTTTTATCTTTTAATATTCCTAAAAAACAAATTTTATTTAACTGTTATTTCAGATATTTCAGATATTTCAGATATTTAATATTTGAAATATTTCAGGATATTTCAGATAATCCCCATATGTACGTTAGTCAAAGCAATTCAATTCTATCATTCTTAACTAGAAAAAACGAAATTCTTATGCTGATCCTTGCTTCTTCGCTACCATCTGCTCCCCACACCGAGAGAAGAATGATGCATTATTTAAGAGCAATAATGTCCATGTCTTGGTTTGGTCATATACAGCTAAGGGAGCTGCCGTGTGAATTTGACTTATGAATTCGTTATTTACTTATACCTAGTAGCTTTAGGAGACAAAATTTGGAAATGGGGGAAATGAAAAGAATTAATACTTGGCAAAGTTTTGGTAATGATGGCCTTGAAAATTATAGGGAAGAAAATTTCTTCCTTATGGGTTTAGTCTTTCCTAACCCTGAACAGTAATTTTTGCTCTGGGGTGTGTGTGTGTGTGTGTGCGCGCGCGCACGCACGCGCGCACATGTGTGTGTATGATTCAACAGCTACTCACTGAACATTAAGAGTAGACTCCCACCTATGACTCAGACTATTTGGGAGACTTTTAGAGGCTAAGCTTAGAAAGGCTATACTTGCTCTAGACCTTTCTATGAGATTTGGAATGTGCATGATAGATCTGAACTGTCCTTCTTGAGCCTGTATGGGATTATTCTATATCACACTTGGAAGAATATACTCCTGTGGGGGAAAGGAATAGATTGTGGAGTGATTAACTCTGTGGTTAAAGTATAGAGTTTCTAATACTACTTGATGAGATTGTCAAGGTGAAACTATTAGAAATCTGGGGATAAAATGAGGTTGGGAACTGAAATGTGGAAATCTTTGAGTGCTTTCCTGTTGGACAATGAGAAAGCCAAATCTAACACTCATTTACAATTTTTTCTGCATTACATCTAGTTTTTTCCAATCCTGTAATAAATTCATGTATAACCTGATTATAGTGTGTGAGGTAAAAGTAAGGAACAGAGCCAATAAGACCTATTGGGGCTGCACCACTTTTATCAAGCATATCTTCTGTGGAGGATTTTGGCAAATAGCACCATTTTCCTGAAGGGACCTGATGTGCATGAACAGGATAAAAAAAAAAGTGAAGTCTTGCATCTATTTTTTCTAATGTATGCCATTGCTGGCCATCTTGCCATATCTGTTCTTTGTATATACGTTAGATGTTGTAAAAAGAAAAGTTTTTAAAATTGAACCTTTTTCATCCAAAATGAGAGGGAAAAAACAACTGGAAAGGAATAGTGTAGAATGTTGAGCTTCTATTCCCAGAAGTTCATTAAACTTCTCCCACAGCCTCTACAAATGAACATAGGATAAAATCACTGTTTGGACCTTTGACATTTTGATAGTAAAAGTATAATGGCAAGGAAGCCAAGGTTTCATGTCATTTCGAGAAGAATGAGAAATGGTTTTCACTTGTGAAGTTCATATAGGAAAAAATACATGTCGGTGTGAGTATAAATGGACGTTAAGCACATAGACTGACCAAAACCAACAGTCAATAAATGAATCAACTCAGTTTTGTCAACTGCAGAATTCTCACTGTAACTCACTTGGCTGTACCCCCCCCCCCAACTGTATAAAGTTGGCCTGCACACCTAAGAGATCATAATGAACCTGTAAGTTCCTGGGATCTTGTGGAGTGACAAGAACCCTCCTGGATCCCTGAGGGCAGGTTGTGACAGCATCACTTCTTTGAAAATGTAGAGCAGAGTTCTGCTCATCGGTTACTAACCATATAAGAGTACTAATATTTTCTGTTCTTTATTCCAAATCAAGAAAAGGGCATGGGGGCTTCAAACCTGACATGCAGCAAGATCCTCCTGCCTGCAGCCCTGAGAAGCTGTGATATTTAGGTAGTTAAAAGGTGACTGGCAGGAGGATCCATTGTGTTCGCTACATTGACACACACATCAGAATGTTGAGGAACAGTAAAATTCTGAATGCAGGATATAGATTTCTTGTCATATATCACGTTTAATAGATGTATTTAATATTCACTATTGAATATTAAAACTATATTCCCTTGAAGCAATAGAGGCATCAAGAAAGAAAATGACATGTTATCTCTTTTGACATAGTGAACATTGGAAAAAGACTCAGAATAAATACTAACTTAATCATGACAGGCATGCCTGGGGAAAGCACATGATACTTACCACAAGCACTACAGCATCAGATGAAGAGTCCAGAAAACCTACTTCTATTCATGGCTGCAATACCAAATAGATAAACTTGGACAATAACCATGCATCACTCTCCTTAATTTATCTGTCCAAGCCAGCTAATCATATGCAAATATTAATTGTGATAAGTAAATAAGATAATGGGCATGATCACTGCAAAATTTCATAAATATACAAGTTAGTCTAATGGTGCAGTGAGATGATGCATCTAGTATAGGCAAACGCCACCGATTAACCACAGAATTATTTCAATTTGCAACTACAGATCAGCCCAGCCATCCATATAAAGTTAGATAATCCAAATATTAATATGAATATTGAACAGAAGTGAGAGAAACATTGAAACAATATTAAGAGTAGCTTCAGGCCCTAAATCATTTCTCATCCCCTTGATATAGAATATCTGTTATTTTCACAGACAAATCATATCAGACTCCTAGAAAATTGCTACTTTAAAAGAACTGTTTCAATGAACATTAAATTCTTTAGTGGTGCAATGTTTTTAAAGAAGAATGGGTGTAAAGAACAAACAAATATAAATTGATTTTCAAGTCTAAAAGCTTAGAAACTTGGACGCCTTGGTGGCTCAGTTGGTTAAGCTGCTGCCTTTGGCTCGGGTCGTGATCCCAGAGTCCTGGGATTGAGTCCCACATTGGGCTCCTTGCTCAGCGGGGAGCCTGCTTCTCCCTCTGCCTCTGCCTGCCACTCTGCCTGCTTGTGCGCTCTCTCTTTCTCTGACAAATAAATAAAAATCTTTAAAAAAAAAAATAAAACTTAGAAACTTAAAAAGTTAGAATTGATACATTAGATGCATTAAAACATCCTACTGGCTGTAGGATATGCATAAATTTACATATTTCCAGTTCCAGACGGGCCCCACACTTTGGAGTGCCTTCCCTAAAGCCTCTTCTGGTCCCTGGTGCTGGCCAGGGTTGGCAGTGCTCTCCAGTGTACTCTGAGTCCAACTCTTTGGAGAACTTTGGAGAACACTGCAATCTTCTTCATAGGGAATAAAATCAACCTAATGCTCTGAGAAGCTCTGGGATTCTTGCTTATGAAGTTGTCCTGCACTCCAGAGTTGGTCCCTGCCCCAGGAGGGCAGGCTGTTGAGTCGATAACTCCTGATGGTCAGCACAGCATTTCTTTTTGCAGGACCTGATCAGATTGGGGGTTGCCCTAAAGGCACCTACAAGCAGCAGATGTCAGTTGACTCGGTTATTACGTGTAAGTTCAGGACTGGGATACTGAGAATTCATTGCCAAACCTGGGCTTGAGCTATGTGCATGGACTTGTGGGTGAGCTCTTAGTTTTCTTCTGGCCACAGTGCCGCCTCTGGCCTAGCACCCAAGGGTGTGCTTTACTCCATGCACCCAAGGCTACTGGCTCCTAGCACAGTCACCTAGGACCTCTGCAAACCCCATGCCATGTGTCTACCAGCTCTCTGGTGTGGCTATCCTTCCTTATCCAAAGGCTTTGATTGATACTGGCTCTTGCCTTTGATCAGTGTGGTAATGTCACACTCTTCTGAAATGATTTCCTTGTACACATTGGACTATCCTAGTCTCTACTGATGGCAGTGTTTGGAAGAAAGACAGGTAGTTACTAGTAAATGAGATCACATTCTAGGAATCCAATGATTGTGGCCTAAACAGTTCAAGGGAGGACATAGTTAGGAGGCATGTTGCATGTTTATGGTATAAAATTCTAAATGGTAAATTTCATATGAACAGAAAATGAATTGGTCACATTTTCCTACATAGTCTGACTAAGGCTTATATTTGTGGTCATCATCAAGAAAGCTCAGTGAGAAAATCCTTGGAAGACAGCAATCATGGAAGGAACTGTGGATGATGCATTCATGGGTGAATAATCACATGATCCATATTTTTCAATGTACACAGGTTCCAAAGGACTTTAACCTTGTAACAACAATATCCATGCCTTTTCTTCTCAATGAGACATATGCAGTTAGCCAGGAATGATGTATTTGACAATACAGAACATGAAGAGATGGTTCCTGATCTGGAAGAGATAGTGCATGGACACCACTGGGAAAGGCTGTCTGCCATGGACCGTGAGCCGTCCAGGAGGACCTGAGCCTCCTGATACTGCTGCTGATCAGTTTCTATAACTGGTCACAGAAATATCTCATAGGTTAAGGTGACTATAGCAGGAGGGGAGAGGGGTAGATGAGAGTGGTTTGCAGCTTGCTACGATGTTTTACAACTTGTTCTAAAAGTTCTGCCCTCTTGGCCTTTGGGTCGTTTCCTGTAAGACAACCCAACTGCATGAGCAAGTATCATCTGGACCCACGGCATCACCATCAGCAAATATGCTGATGATCCTGCTGTTTTCTGTCCTGTGAACCAATAAGTCCTTTGTCTCTGACCCAGTAATCTACTATCTTGAGCTAGCGTCCTTGAAATGGAAACTAGCTTGTTAGACTGCAAGTAGTAAATGCTCACAGCCTTCACTTCTCTTGGCAGATACTACACAGAATTTTAATGTGCACTGACTGGACAGTAAACAAATACATAAAAATTTCTGATCATTCTAAATTTTCATCAGTATAGCACTATAACTCACATGGGCTTGTGAATTTGGTAATTTGGCATTTTAAAATCAAAATAGTCAGATACACAGGAAACGGACAAAAAAATAACTGTCCTGGACTCTGTGCAGTATTACGCTCTAGGTAGGGATGGCCCTAAGTAGGTTTCCATGATTTGAATGGCTGCCTATGTGTTAAGCATGAAGTGTACCCAAGTTGATTCTTTGTCCTGTGAAACTGAGAGTTCTAAAATAGCAAGCAGATAGCCTCTGCTTTTTGAAGGTTCACATTATGGCGCTTCACGTTTACAAAAGACCTACAATGGGACCCGTCGTTGCTAACCAGAAGAAATCTAAAGAGAAGTTTCATTTTCTTTTTTAAGACATGGAGACAGAGAGAGATGGTGGGAGGGGCAGAGGGTGAGGGAGAGAATCTCAAGCAGGCTTCGCTCTCAGCAGTCATGGTGGACACGGGGTTCAATCTCACTATGACCTGAGCCTAAATTAAGAGTCAGACAGTTAGCTGGCTGAGCCGTCCAGATAACCATAAAAGTTTCACTTTTATGATAAAAGACTAAAAGTAAAGATAGCGTTGAGTGCCTGTTTTGAGGTGAGTCATTATACGGGCAGCACAGCCAAGCTCCTACCCTGGGAACTACACTCTGCATCTGACGCCATAGCATTCAACTGTGTCCGTGAGCAACTGTGCTTTTTCTTGATTTATTTTATGCAACTGTTAGCAAGATATGTCCTCAGGTATCTGAAAAGCCTTAGAGAGGTTATTTTGGGGTTCTGGGATGCTCAAGAAACTTTCCACATAAATTGAATGGTAATCGTTCCTTCATTTTATGCCATTTCAGCTTAAAAAAGCTTCATGTTGTACTTTTGGATGGCAAAAGGAAACCTGTAATTGTATGTGCTAATTATTATAGTTCTCAAAGTATGTGTTCTATGAGTAACCAAGATAATAATTAAAAAGAACATTTTTATTGAATTATCATATGCCAAGCCCTGATCAAATAGTTGATATAAACTATCTCATATAATCCTAAAATCCTCAATTTTTTTCAACCAACTAACATGTCTGAAATTTCATCCCTAGTTAATATTTTAAAATACTTTACTTAAAGGCATGGATAGAGAGAAGCTTAGAATAAGAGGAGTGTTAAGGATAAAGTGGCTGTTTTACAAAATATATTCAGAAGACACCAGATTAGTTTATAGATTGGATAAGAACAACAGACGGTAAGAACTATGAAAACTAAGATTTTCAAGGACTTCAGGAATTGGAACTAAGGATGTGAATCTCCTCCTCAGGACTCTATTTCTTTCCTTCTTTTTATTTTTAATTTTTTTATTTTTTCTGTCTGTTAAAAACTCACAGTGCAAGGCAGAATTATCATCCACCACTGGCAACTCCTGGATGCATATCCTTAAATCTTCACCACTTGAGAGAAAAGGGCTCATCCCTCTAACTTAAGTTTAAGTTCCTAGGAAGGAGTTTGATGGACACAATACACATTGTGTGCTCACTCCTTGGATTAATCACTGTGGGCACAATGCCCTATGATTAGCAACCTGTACTAAGTATTGAGTTTAAATCCCAGAAGGGAAAGACACCAGGCAAACTAAGCAAAGAACTATCTATAAGAATACATTAGATATTTACGGATCCACCTTTACTTTAAGATTATGAACTAACCTTATCAATGTCATTGGTTTACTGTTTTGCAAAGAAAGAAGATCAATTGTTATTCAAGTATGCAACTTAAATGCCACCTAGGGAGCCAGAATCCAGGAAGTCAAGAGCTTCCTACTATATATGAGCCTGGCACTCAGGCTTAAAAAAAATAATAATAATGCTCCAAATAGCCAAGACATATATTCTAAACACATTATAGTTATCAAGGATCATCAACCCTGAAATACTCCTATCACCAAAAAAGGATCGCCTAGTAAGGCCAATAAAGGCAGTGGAGTTTAGTATTTATCTTTAATAAAGAAGTAGATTAAGACTATCCAGTGTCACAGAAACACTAGTTAATTGATTCAGCAGCATGTTTGAATTTTACATTAGAAAAGCAAAAGCACTTGTTTAGTATTGCACAAAAATACCATCCATATTCTAATCATGGATTTTGATGTCGAAGGTGCTCAGCTAAATGTGAGCTCTTTGCAATGATTAACACTTGCAAAAACATTTATTTTCATAAACTTGCAAACTCCCACAACCTCCTTCACTAGAGGGCATTTTAGAGAACTGCTTCTGAAAACTGAGTGTACATGATAGAACTGAATTATTTTTATAACTGTTCGCACTCATTTCTAGTATTGGCACCTTTTTATTAGAACAACAAGATATGTCTGTTAAAAAAAAAGTGGCTTTTATATGCCAAATGACTTACTAGGTGCATGCCCTAGTGAAAAAGCAGGTTAAGGGGATGATTAGAGGGACAGTTTTCTGTTATTGACATAGGAGTGCCAGAAATTACCTCCTCTCCTGAAGGGAAAAAAAAAAAAAAAAGGACCGGGATAGATATTGATAGCCTGAAAATAAAGACCAGGATAACCTGGTAGACACTATCAGCACTTATATCCTGTGACAGGCATGGAGGGGTAGAGTTCTTTTTTAGGGCTGTAGGCTTCTTGTCTAGTTTTCATGAAATCACAGCGACACGACATTCCTGTGTCTAAGACGCTTTTGTCTTCATAGACGCCTTCCTCCAAAAACAGAATTACAAATTGTATTTGTCATTGCGTTGGCATAAAGCGGAATATATTTCCCTTTTATATTAAAACATTTTCTTTGACCTAAAAGTCTTATTTTTAGTTCTAACGTGAAGGGTATTAAAACATGTTCATGGACCTCTGAAAGCACTGCGGTTACCAGGCATTGCGCCTACTGTGCCCAAGAGATACGGTGGTCCCGACTGAAACCACGCCTCTTACTTGTCAGGAATATCCAATCTAGGAAATCTAGTTCAGTCAGGTTCTTGACACTTCTAGGTGAGAACAATTTTAAGATCAAAGATCCTAAATGGCCCGCCAGGGAGTCCAAGGATCCGCTCGTTTAAAAAGAAAAACTAAAGAGCATCATCACCCACAGGCAAGCAGTTCATCCTCTGTTGACTCAAACACAAATGTTAGGGTTGAAAAATGTAGATCAAAAAAATACAGTGCTGAAGCAACTGTTCCTCCAGAAGCTTTCAAATGTTCCCTTTGAATGAAATAAGTCGGCAGAACACAGTGTCCGCTTTAGAATACATTTAACATTTGTTGTTTAATATCAAGCCACAGTCTGCACTCCAAGCCACAGAAAGGTAAGCAAACACGTAGGAGTTGTTTGACAGAAATAAACATCTCTGTCCTAAATAAGATGAAGTCATTTCACATTATTCATTTAATCATTCAATAAATATTAATTAGTGCCTACCGTATTAGAGGCTAAGAATCTGAGCCCAAGCATGGAGGTTAAAAAAGCCTGGCATGTTGTGGAGGGGAGGAGTACAAGATGGTGATGGTGATACTAAAAAGGCAATGTGATAGGGATAGTTTGCTATGTCGAAGGACTTATTTTGTCCTAAAATTGTGATGAGCCAATGAATTATTTTAACTGAGGAATGGCATGATCAGAACTTAGAAATATATTTATAGTAATAGTAAGGAGCGTGGGTTTCAGGATAGAATCTTCTGTGGAGCCTCGAACCTTGTCAGTGCTCAGACCCGGCCCACCAAAGATAACCCGTTCGTTTAGCCTCACGTAGGGCTCCAACCATAAGGGTTTTTAAAAACTGACCAGGTAATTGTGTTCTGTGGTGAAGGTTGGAGACTCACTGCTATGGAAAGCTGGGATGGGACAAGGCTGCTCTATGCTGAGAGAGATAATAAGGAACTAAACTAAGAGCACCAGAGGAGCACGCAGGAACTAACAGCAGACAGGAACAAGAAATTTGTTTGGTTGGATTTACCATAAGTGATTTCAAAACGAGTACAGCAAAACTGGTGTCTCCAGGATCCAGCCAGATGGCTCCACCATGTGGATGAACTGTGATGTATCAAGTCAGCTGATAGCTTTTTTCCTTCTGATCCTGGTTGCTTTTAACATGAGAATATTAATAGAAATAAAAAGTCAAAAATTGTTGAATAAAAGAAAAATACATATTGATACTTGAAAAGATTTAGAACTCAAAATACTTTATTCAAAAGTGATAAAATGTTTGACTATGAAATTTCCTTATAATTTTTCCTTGGGTGCAACTTTTATGACAAAGGTATTTATTTACATTTATTAAGTCTAAAGTCTATTAAATAGTGAAAGTAACACATCCGTTTGGGACAAAATACATTAAGAGTGTGTCTTTGAGGACTTGAAATGCCAAACATTTATAATTGCTTTTTATCTCTCTAGGATTCCTTGAAAGTAGCTTCATAATCATAGCATTCTTATTCTTATGCTATACCAAAATAATTCAGGTAGAAATTTTAAATTGATTGGAATAAGAGCAAAATAAGTTGATTAATTTTTATGACTATAGAAGTTTCTCATCTTATTTAACTACTCACATAATTCTCTTTAAAAGCTTGGGATGTGTGATTCTTAATGGCAAAATAAAACATCTTCATAGTCTGTAAACTTTCATACATGATTGGCTATTGTAATTTATCAATATCTCTTAAAGCAAATTCTGAAAATGAGATTATTAAACTAGTGAAATTAACATTGCATTTCTAAATCTCCAGTCTCCAGACAGGGTGCTCAATAAGCACTTTTTCAGTTCATAATTAAGTTGTACTTTTCTTCTCCAGGTCTAAGCCAAGTTTAAATTTCAGTCCTATAATCTTATTTAATATATCATTCCAAAGGTTTATATTTTACCTCAAAAGTGTCTTTTTTCTGGAAGAAACATAATGTTTACCAACTGAAATGTTTCAAGATCTATTAAAGCAAAAAAAAAAAATAGTTCTAAAAATGTAAATGGCTAAGAATATCGTCTCACTCACTGTAATGATACCCTATTGACAAAAGGTCTTTTCTACACAGAAGACAGTAATTAACTTTATAAATATTTTTAGAGTATCTGCTGGATGTGAGGCACTATATAAGCATCTTAGATGATGTCTAAGAACAGGATCCTTTCTTCAAAGGAGCTTAAGTCTTTGGGGCAGTTAAAAGTCTAACTAAAGTTAACACGGATTACCTTTTTTTTTTTAGTCTTGAAAACAAAACTTTATTTAAAATAATTAGATATCAGTTGTTGCTTTTTAAAATTTATGATTTTCAGCCAAAATTTTTTATCAATTATGTATGTATGTATGTATGTATGTTCCCCAAAGAGTGACACAAACTACATGCGATGAATAAGAAGGGATCACAGTAAACTGAAATACTTTGGCAGTAACATAAGTAACAGAATTTAAGCTAGATGGACTTAAAAGAAATTTGTATAATCAGAAGGAGTTTGGGGCATTGCAGGCAGGGACAGTGACAAGAACATTAGCGGAGAAATAGATCACAGTTTATAGCCTTGCAGCACTGGTCTTACAGGAGCCTGGTAGAAATGGAGAGCCTTGGTCTTGGCCTATGAATCAGATTCTGCATTTCACCAAGAACCCTAGATGATTTCACTTACATTAAAATTTTTAAAGCACTTGTAGAAAAAGTCAGCAAACTTTCTTTCTGTAAAGGGTCAGATAACAAATATTTTCGGCTTTATAGGCCAACAACTCAGCTCTACTACTTAATATGACAGCAACCATAGATGACAATATGTAAATGAACAAGCATGATTGAGTTCCAGCAAAACTTTCTTACTGTGATGGCTAGTTTTATATGTCAATTTGACTAGGACAGAGAGACCTAGATAGATGACTAAACGTTGTTCTGAGTGTGTCTGACAATGTTTCTGGATAAGAAAACATTTGGATTGGCAGATTGAGTGAAGCAAATTGCCCTCCTTAGTGTGGGTGGGCCTTACCCAACCTGTTGGAGGCCTGAGTGGAAGGAAAGGAGGGTTAAAGCTGAATTTGCTCTCTCTACCCGACTTTTTTCTAACTGTGGCATTGATGTTCTCCTGCACTCGGCCTGGAACTTACACCATTGGTTCTCCTGGGTCTCTGGGTTTATATAAACTAAATCGTGGACCTTCTCCCCCAAAATTGCATAAGCCAATTCCTCATAATATATTATAATATAAAAATATGTACATAAAAATAAATATAAATATATGTATTTATCTGGTATGTATCCACCTATCCTCCAACCTATGGTTGGAGCCCTACCTGAGGTTCTGTTTCTCCAGAGAGCTTAATACTGTTATGCGATTATAAACATTAGAATTTGAATTTCACAGAATTTTCATGTGTCATGAAGTACTATTCTTTTGATTTCTTTTAACCATTTAAAAATTTAAAAACTGTTCTTAGTTTTCAGGTCATACAAAAATAGACATTGGCTAGATTTATTCTGCAAGCTGTAGTTTGCCAGCTCCTGTCTTAGAACACTGAGCAGCCAATAGAGATCCTGAAAATATGTTAGCCCTTCAGTTATTTTTATCATCTAAATGCAGCAGCAATAGAAGAATAATAACTGAAGAGTTGGTATTTTTTATTACTCTATAACCAAAGGATACCTTAATCCAATTGTGAGAGAATGAATTTTTTTCCTCACCTCTTTTTAGCCAGTGGGAATGTGGTTATGAATAATTTTTTCTCAAATGGGTATTAAATTTCACCGTGGTCACGTTGCATGTGTATAAACATAAGGCCAACAAATGAATAAACTTCTCCTGTTATTTTCTCTCAGAAAGGTAACCTGGAATAAAACTATGGTTGTCTTCACTCAACCCAACAGAAAAGGTGGAGACTCTCCATTACAAGGTACACTGTCATTCTCCTCATTACCTCGGCTTTAAAAATCAATTGCATTGATGCAACTGGAATAGTAGTTCTCAAAGTGTAATTCAAGTTCCCAGCATCACCTGAGAGCTAGCTAGAAATGCTCATTCCTGAGCCTACCTAGAACTGGGGAGTGGGGCCCCAAAATTTGTGTTTTAACAAGCTCTCCAGCTGTGAAACATTACAGTTTGAAAACCAACGAACTTGAGGGAACTCAACTTAAGAGTCCAGATTCCTGGGGCTCCACTCTAGGTGTATTGAATAGAAACCTCTGGTTTGCATTTAACAAGCTCCTCAGAGACTGTTAGATTTATTCATATTTCAAAGTTGGCTGCTTTTCTTTCATCCCACCACCCCATCCAACCTGTAGGATTTTGCCAAGTTCTATATATTTTACACTTGCAGAAAAACTTCCAAACCTAATGCTACTCTTCAAAAAAACTTAAGATTTAAAAAAAACAAAAAACAAAACAAAACAACAACAAAAACCCCAAAAGAACCAGACTCCCAGGCCTTACTCCTTACTTACCTTTATAGAATAAAAACATATTCTATAAAGGTATTACATTTCATGTGGCTTATATCTTATGTTATATGATATATATATGAGACACATGATATCTGGGAGCATAGTGAGGAATTCATCTTTACATTCCTCAACCTGGCATAATTACTCAAAGAGTAGACATTTGGGCTTCACCATTAGAATTGACATACTTGTCCTATTTTAATGTGGACCTCATAAAGTCATCATTCTTAAAACATTCACAAATAATTTCCAGATTAAAGTACTGCAATTCTGAAAATTTTTCTCTTCCACTCAAAATTTTTGACATTGTTACATATAAATTACTTGGCTTCACATTCAATACCTTCTGCTAATCTTCTAAGTCATATCTCTCTTAACTCACCTTATTCTCCAACCAACCTATGTTCTTTTCTGTCTCTAGATACACATTGTACTTTGTGCCCCTCTACTTTACCCAAGCAGATCCCATGGACCTGGAATATTGCCTCCCTCAATATCAATAACAAAATCAAATTCACATTAGTGTTATATCCTCCAATTAGCCTGTTCTAGGTGTCCATTAAGTAATAACTAACATTTATTGAATAATTTGTAGAAGCCAGTCCCTCTGCTATGTCCTCACCTGCATTAACTAATTGAATTTTTGTAAATACTTATTAGGTAGCCATAACTATTTCCTTCACTGTTCAAAAAATGATACTCAGGGTATATAGATTGAAGTGATTTTCCCAAGAATGCTCAGTAGCAAATAGTAAATCTGGGATTTTGATTTCATATCCTGAGCTCTGAAATACTAGATTTACTCAGTTACAAATGAAATCTTTCCACACTGTTAAAGTGCTCTAAAATTGTGTTGGGAATGACTATGTGGTATTTTATACAATAGATACATTCACAATTGATTAATTGGTATGAAAGAAGGATAAGGTGATAACAGATCACTTCCAAACACATGGTTGCAAGAGAACTAAGCTCAAAGCTTTTGGGGGGAGGGGAGGAGGATTTAATAGTGATTAAAATAGCACCACCACCACCACACAGAAAGTACCTTCATGTTGACCACCTAACTCTATCAGAAGAGACAGTCAGACTTTGGACTGAACTATAAGTAGTAGGAGTTGAATGAACTAGGCTCTGGGTTTTCCACTGTTTTCAAGCCACAAAAGATCTTGTCTACATTAATACCAGGTTTCAGCACTTAGGAAAAGTTAAGTGGGGGAAATCGGAAGGGGAGATGAACCATGAGAGACTATGGACTCTGGGAAACAAACTGAGGGTTTTAGAAGGGAGTGGGTGGGGGGAATGGGTGTGCCTGGTGATAGGTATTGAAGAGGACATGTGTTGCGTGGAGCACTGGGTGTTATACGTAAGCAATGAATCTTGGAACACTATACCAAAAACTAATGATGTACTGTATAGTGACTGACCTAACACAATTTAAAAAAGAAGAAATCTTACTACCCCAGTCCCTTTTGGGCCCTACCCAAGGTTTCTGTCATTGAGAGGGGACAGTATTTGTGTATGTCATAGTCATTCTACTACAGTTCCTGATATAGGGACTATGAAATAGTCCATTTTTATGTCTCCATCACCGTCATCGCCACCACCTAACATTAGCACTAGGCTTTTGAGGATAGTGGTGATTTAGTAAGATGCAGAATTGGGTATGGATTTATAGAATTGGTTCCTCAATGTGTTGTCAAGCCTCTTTACACTTTAAATAGTCCTAAAAGGAAAGAAAAAGTGTTTCAGTTTGGGGGGGGGGGTTACATTTAGATCGCACATTTTTTAGATGCTCTTTCTTCTTTTTCTTTTCCTTTAGTATTACTCAGTTTTTGGAAAAATTAGGTATTTGCTACATGCAGCTCCTTTTCTTTTAGTCCTAACATGAAAACTGGGGAAAAAAATAAAACTAAGAAAGGGTTGTGGAGTCAATGCTAATTGCATATATCAGAAAAATTTGCAAAGAGCTTACTTTTGAATATCATTGCCAAGCTATATTTAGAATGTCACATGCTTATGTCAGTAGCTGAAGTGTTATAATGGCATGTCAGATTTTAAAGGAAGGAGAATATTGTGTGTTTTTGTGAGCCTTTTTTAAGATGTGCTTTATTTTCCCTCCCGATTTTTTTTTTCTGGCCTTTATAGCCCTGAAATCAGAAACTTTGTGGATACAAGTATACTGATGTGTTTGGGAAATAACTATAAATTACTCAGGCCACTCAGTAAAATGTATTGGACTATAAAATTATTCCAAATTCCACATATATTTATTGGTTACTCTCTCACCTTTCTAATTTCCTTTTTCTTCTTCTCTTTGTAAGATCAAGCAGTCTGATAGTCTTTCTTTTTTCCCAAACTTTCTGATCACTAGGGCGGACCCTAAAGAAGAGAGAAAATTACCTTCTAGTGAGCGAGAAGAGAGAAATTCCCCATTTTGTCAAGAGAAACCTGGGCATCACACAAGGGTAAGTATAGAGACTTTGCACCATGACTAGCAAATGACACCTGTTCTGCATCGCCTGATCTCAGATTCCTAGTCCTTGGTTTTGAGGTAATGCATGCAGTCAAAATATTTAGAGTTTGTCTATGAATACCTACCATAACACAATTTAACAACTGCAGCACAGTAAAAGAGAGTGTGCTTGCTTGAAAACTCGCTATAATCCTTCTTGTTAACATTCACTTTCTGGGTAGTGTCTAATGAAATAATCTTTGTTTTCAAGTTTTGAATCTTTCTATTTTCTCAAAAGTCTAGATTCTATCCGTTTGTTTAGTTTATTTGAAATATCTCCATCTAGTATCAGGGAAATTGTGATTTAATTGGAGTGGGAAGTGGAGGAGAATTGACCATGCATTGCTAATTTTGAAATTCATCTCTCCCTATTCTTTGAGCTTTTACATAAATAAAAAGCATGGAGAGAAGCACTTGCTACTTTTTAGTTGGAATTGGAAATGGAAAAAAGTAAAGGCACCCAGTTCTAAGTCCACAGTCTGCCTTCCACTGTAGAAATAGCACAAGGAATAAACTTGGCTCAATAAGCTCAACAGGGTAATATTTCTCATAGTGACTAATGTAGCATCCAGCCTGCTCACCTTGATAAAAAGAAATCATACGTGAGCCTTAATGTCAGGGCATCAGTAACAACTTTACTCTGTAGCTGGTAAATTGAGGTACAAATCTTTATACATCCCCAAGTTATGGTAAATGTTAATTTTGGTAGGCTAAGCTTTGTTACAGGTTCAAAAAACAGTGACATCATCACCACCACCTTTTTCATATTTGTCTTTCTAAAGAACTAGTTTCTAAAGTTCTAAAGAACTTTCTAAATGAACTCTGACACTGAGCAATTTTTCTCTTATCCCTGTGGAAATACTATTCAACCATCTCTCCCAAATGCCTGCCTTTGGATTCCCCTTTACATAAAACTAAAGGAGTTGTCAAATGCCTTTCAGAAAAACAAAATAAAAAGGATTGACACAGTATACATAACTATCATGAGTCAAGATCTAATGTACATACTAATTAATCTAAATCACCTCATTTCCTGTCTATCTTTTGAAAACTTTGTTTTTCCTTCAAATTATTCTTCCCCATCACACAATATTTTAGGCTGCTTACAATCCACTGGACTCATAACTTGCCATGTCCTTCCGCAACCTCATCAGATTTTCTCCTTTCTCTTTTTTTTAGCCAATTTACTAGTCCAGAGTTTTCCAAAGATATAAAGTATAAATATACAAGTTTGAGGAATTCAAATAACTCTGGCAAACTCTACCTTCAACTGTACCTATCAAAATTGAACAAGCGAACAAACCAAAAAAGCAACTCTCCCTTAAGCCCCTAAAAACATTTTCATAGAACACAGAGTTAGGGATACCCTGCCACCTCTTTTTACCTACATAAATTTTACCTCTGTAAAGACCTAAACTATCTTAATCTCATTTTTATCTGCTTTTTGTTTTGAAAAAAACAGTTTGCTGTAGGTCAGTCCCATCTTACTAACCCCATGTATGATGCACAGAATAAGGGCTGCCCAAATGGGACAAATAACAAAACCAGTAAAGGTTTCCGGAATTAATATAAATTTTGTATCACAAATGCAGTTTTGAAAATACTAGTGATAAAAACTGTGAATCTCTTCAGTATTAACAATAGCTTATTGCAGGTCTCCCTTAGGGCAATAGTGAAAATGGAAATTCAAGAAAATCCTAAAGCTACCTACCATACATAGTGCTTCAGATATGGAAATGGTGTAAAATTGGCTAGTAATCAACAGAAGGGGAGGGAAAAGGTCACAGGAAAAGGATAGGGTCTTTTGTAATGGGTTTTTGTAATGTTCCTAACACATTCTTCCTTAAAAGTCCCAGGAACGCTTCTGCCTTAGGACCTTAACTGTTATACCTGCCTCCAAATTTCCTCCCCCCCCCCCCCCCATGCCTGATAGGCCTACTTCCTCAACTCTTTCAAGCCTGTGCTCAAATGTCACCTTATCAGTGAGGCATACTCTGAACACCCTACTTAAAAGTTCACAACTTCCCAGGTCCTTTGCCCACTTCTGGTTATTCCATGTAAGTTGTTCATGCCTGCCTCCACATAACCACACCTTCCTTCCCTTTTGGACATTCCCGCCTGCCGCTTCTCCTTTAAATTTTGTCGGGAAGGGGCGGAGCTAGGGCCTAGCCTCACTGAAAGGAGGCGTGTATCCGTAGGCTCCGCCCATTTTCTGGCGCGTTGGACCCACGGGCTGTTCTCCTCTTAGTCCGCTCCGGAAACGCGACTGCGGACGGAAATATCACATGATCTTAACGTCAACGCGTCCGCGCGGG
Organism: Nasua narica; assembly: GCA_028533885.1. Taxonomy (NCBI): domain Eukaryota; kingdom Metazoa; phylum Chordata; class Mammalia; order Carnivora; family Procyonidae; genus Nasua; species Nasua narica. Next base: position 58,940,623 of record CM052809.1, on the reverse strand, counting down.
CCGAACGGACGCCTTCGGTTTCCGTGGGCTAGTGTTTGTGGCTTAGGTGCTTTTTATCTTCACGGAGGTGTGGCGTTTGGGGTCTTTCTCCAGCTTCCCGGGGCCTGCTTTGGGCTTTCGCGATGTACCACAACAGTAGCCAGAAGCGGCACTGGACTTTCGCCAGCGAGGAGCAGCTGGCACGACTGCGGGCCGACGCCAACCGCAAATTCAAATGCAAAGCAGTGGCCAACGGGAAGGTGAGGAGTCTGGCGGCCGATTCGCTGCCCCGACGTCTAAACTCTTGAGTAGCTGCTGCCCAACCCCCTTCTCTGTCTTGCCTTCCCTGGAGCTTCCGCACACCTTCATCTCCGCTGCTCGTGCCTCTGCGGAGCGGGGGGCATTTTATTTAATAAACAGGCGTGTGCTTGGCCAGGTGTTGTGGGTACAGAGACCAAGGCCGTTAACGTAGTCGAAAGGCAGAGGAGTAATCAGTAACATGGCGAAGACAAGACTGTAGGATGCTACCGTAGTACGGGCTCAGCTTTTTATTAGTCAAGAGGATATGTCGAGGAAGGCTTTTCCCTGTAGTTGATGGAGAGGAGAAAGGACATTCCAGGCCGACAGAGCAAAGTGGGAGGTCGGAACTTGCAGGGTTGAGGGCGGCTCCGTGGAAGGCTGTAGATAGTGGAGCGCTCCGTGTGGCAGAAGGTCAGTACAGGTGCTTGAAAGGCTGGAGAAGATATAGACCAGAAGCTTGTAAGCGGAAGTAAGGAGTTTGAGCTTATGATGAGGAGATGGGGAACTTTTGAAAGATTTTAAATGGGAATTAACCTTTCGGATGCTGTTTTAGAAAGAGACCTCAGGAAACCTGGTGGTAAATGGATTGGAGGGGGCGGAGTGGGGTCAGGGAAGCAGGAGACCGTCAGTACAAACCTGTTAACGAAGATGGTTTAGACTTTGGTCCTGCAAGCCAAGTCCTTTCTTTTATAGTTCGCAGCAGTTTACTCGTTATTTATTTACTTAGTTATTTATTTAGACAGACAGAGATACTGAGAGAGGGAACACAAGCAGGGTGAGTGGAAGAGGGGAGAATCAGGCTTCCCACTGAGCGGGGGGGGGGGGGGGGGGGTGGAGTCAGATGTGGGACTCTATCACAGGACCCTGGGATAATGACCTGAGCCAAAGGTAGAGGCTTAAGGACTGAGCCACCCAGGCCCCCCTTACCCCCGTTTTACTCTTCTTTCACAGGTTCTACCACCCATTCTAGTACAAGCTTCCCTCTAGCAAGTGTTCCATGTTTCAGACCTATTGGTACTGAGCTACTGTTTATGTTCCATTCATGTCTGTTTCATTCCGGCTAATTTTTGTGCTGCAGGAAGTAGTAGGGACTGTGCTGTGTACTAGGCACTATTCTAAGCATTTAGTAAGTGCTAGCTCATTTAATCCTCACAACTGCCCCTTGAGGTAGATGCTGTTATTGTCCTTGTTTTACAGCTCAGGAAACTAAGGCATAGAGTGGTTAAATAACTTTTCAGGACTACATTGCTGGTAACTGGCAGAGCCAGGATTTTGAACCCATTTCTGTTCTGAATCATAATGCCATGCTATCTCTATAAAATTAGTTTCCTTGGGCTAACATAAAAACTAGCACAAACTGGGTGGTTTAAAACAACAGAAATGTACTGTTTCACAATTCTGGAGGCTAGAAGTCTGGGATAAAGTTGTCACAATATTCCGCAGTTTTTAGGGGAGAATCTTTTTCTCTCTTGGCTTCTGGTAACTCTGGGTGTTCCTTTGCTTCTGCCTCCATCTTTACATAGTGTTCTGTGTTCATATCTTCCCATGTTCTTGTTATAAGGATACCAGTCATATTGGATTAAGAGCCCATTGTATTACAGTGTGACCTCATGTTAACTAATTACATTTGTAGAGACTCTTTCCAAATAAGGTCACATTCTGAGGTACTAGGGGTTAGGACTTCAGTGTGCCTTTTTTTTTTTTTTGGTAGTCATAATTAATCCAATAAGAACACTGCCTCGTAGATATTTCTTGTAAAATTGATGTATTATTAACCATTTAGTGTATTCTGTGGAGAGTTTATAAAGACAAATGGGGGGATATTTTAAGTGTCATTAATCATGCTTGAGACACTTGACGATTTTTACCTCAACCTTTGTGTCTTAATGACTGAGAAAGGATGTTGAAAGATTTCCAACCAATGACAGTATGTATCTTCTTTTTAATTTATAATTGACATCAAACTTGTGAACATGCACACCTTCTGTCATTCTGTTTACCCTAATGAAGCAAATGTCCAGCTGAGAAATTGTGAAATGATGATATAGTTTTAGTTTATCAAATATTTCACTAAAACTATTTTGTGTAATAATGAGCACCTCTATAAAGAGGAAATGATGTATGGCATGTTTCCCTTTGGTTGGAGATACAAACTAAAGTTAATCTGAACAGAGAAAAGTATTTTAAGAGCATTTCATTGAGCTTTTGTTGTAACTTTTGGTCTAAAGGTTCTTCCGAATGATCCAGTCTTTCTTGAGCCTCATGAAGAAATGATGCTTTGCAAATACTATGAGAAGAGATTATTAGAATTCTGTTCGGTGTTTAAGCCAGCAATGCCAAGGTCTGTTGTGGTAAGTTATGATAGTGATAAAGTATAATGTCCTTTAGCTGACTTATGAAATCAGAACTCTTCTAAACCTATAACTCAGTTCTCTGTCCACTTTAGGCAAATTTATGTATTCAAGTTTTTGTCACTTTATGTATTTTTTTGATGAATTCCTTAACTTGGGAATTCCTGTATCATTTCTTACAAAGTATTTTCATTCTCATTTCATTGTCAAAAGAATTTTGGGATCTGCTAGGCAGGTCATAACATCCTCATTTTACAGAGAAAGAAAATACTATTTTCTCTCTAGGTTCTCAACTAATGACCAATAAAACTGGGAGTAGAACATAAACTAGTGCCTTTTCAAGTCTGACAGACTGATTTGAAATAAGTCATTCATTCATATTTTATAATCCGATGCCCGAGCTAAAACTCATGCCATAAGAAATTTTTAAACCTTGATTAGGAGAACCTGGAGATTTATCTTTTGGTAAAAAATTGTCTTGTGTTTGTTTCAGATGTATGATTCTGAGGACTTCTTTTGTGTGGGTGTGTTTACTGTGGTGTGGCAATGGTGAGGAGAAACGGAGTTAGAGTTTCATGGCTCTAGGGACTTATATGCACTATCCTGGAAATTGTTCCTTTACTGTGTATTCTTATTTAGTAAACATAAACTGAGATTGAAAAGCTGAAAGATAAAAGAGGAGGATTATAAAACATTTTTTCATAATTATCTTACAGGTTTGCTGTGAATATCAAATAGGAATGTCTGTCTTAAGTGAAAGTCTATCTTAACTTTTAAAGTTATATGGAGTAAATAACTTTTGACTCAATAGAGAATAACTCCCCAGGAAATAATGTCCATTTTTAAAGTTGAAAAAAATTGAGATATATTGAAAATGCCAAGGTCAAAAATATTCATAGTGGGGTTTTTTGTTGTTGTTGGTGGTGGTTTTTAAGTTTACCTCACCTTCATCTGAGAGATGAAAGATTTATGAAGGATTTTAGATGGACTTAACTAGTTGTCTCCGGATTTGGTTCCATGTTTTTCTGATAAAAGAACTATAACATAGTAATTTTCCTGATTTTTTTTCAGGTGAAGAAACTGAATTCTTGCATGAACTTCTTTGTGGGATATAACAGATGAAGTTTTTTTGTTGTTTTGTTTCACATAAAATGACAAAGCTAAACTTTTAAAATATAGAAAAGGAAACTTTTTCTATCCTAAATAGATAAATGTCTGTTTCGTTGGATCTACCCAAATGCCATGGTGGTTAAAAGTACAGGCAGGTCTTAGGTGAATCCATCCCTGTTCCTTATTATATGTGTGACCCCAAACAAGATAGTTAACCTTACTGATAGTTCCCCTCTCTGTGAAGTGGAGATAGCCATACTTCGCCAAGCTGTTCTAAGGATTAAACAACAAGCTTGATAGCTTGGTGCTTGGCACAGGGTCTGGCCCATGGGATACAGTCAGTAAAATGGTAGGTGCTGGTTCTACCGTTTAGTTTGGTAACTTGATGATGGTTCTGTCGCACAGATCCAAAGTGGATTTTAGAGAGAAGGCTTATAGCCCCAACTGTGTTAATTCTGTCAATTTTTTCACAGCATTGACTGGTAAAGCTGCAAATATTTGTATGTTTCTCTTTGATTTTTTTTTTTCTAATCTAGTTGGTGTTTGTTACTCTAAAGTTTAAAATAAACACACACACACACACTTAACAAAAATTAGGTCAATGACCATAGGAAGGGTAACCAGAAGGACAACAGAGGGTCTTTTGGCTGTGACATTTCCATAGTAATTCATTACAATTTATTTGATTAAAAAAGAATTAAGAAGTTTTGGCATTTTGTATGGGTAACTTTTCCAAAGAAACCTTTGCATAAGTAAGTTTAAAAAAATTTTAATAAAATTTAATATGTATGTGTGACTAGATTCTGATAACGTATTATTTTTAATCTCAGGGTACAGCTTGTATGTATTTCAAGCGTTTTTATCTTAATAACTCAGTAATGGAATATCACCCCCGGATAATAATGTGAGTATAAATCTAATTTATTGATTTGCATTTAAGAAAACCTTTACTTGTGTGTATAAAATGACTTCTTAAAGGGTTTAGAGTTGCATTCTGTTAGGAACTTATACTGTCCTTATACTCCTTATGTATCTGTAATACTACTCTCCCTGTAATACTGATGTCATCTGAACTTCAATTTGTCCATATTCCAATTCTATCTTTCTCCAACTAACTTCCCTAATATCTCTTTCTGTTAGCGGCACATTTGTAGCTCCAGATTCATTTCAATTGAAGAAAAGTCCATTAAAAAATAAAGATGAAGCTAGTATGAGGTTTATCAAAGACCTTGCTGTCAATCACATTGTCCCTGTTTATTTTCTCTCTTTTTCATTTTCTTTTCTACCAGTCTAGGTTAGGCCCTTATTACTTCTAATCTTGATTTTTATGGTAATTTTATTACTAGATTCTCACACTGAAATTTATGGTAGTAGTCATGAGAGTTTCATAGGTTACCGAGGTAATAATCTCTATTGAAATGCCTTCAGAGACTTTACTGATGGCCTTCCACAGTCTTCCTTTAACCTACCTTTCTTCCTCAGCTTCCCATGCTTTCTTCCCCAGGTTCATCTGTGTATACTATTGTGTTCTTCCATCTACATTTCATGATTCAAAGTACTCTTATTCTGGAGTTATTTTTCCAGATATTTATGTTGAACTATATGAAATTTCCATTGAGTCAGTAATGGTTGAATGCTGTCGCAAGATTATACAGTTCATCCTAATTATAGTCTTCTCATGGATAAAAAGCTTGAACAGAAAACTTTTTTTTTTTTAAATAAATTTCCTGCAATGTCTAGCTTAGTCACTTGTTAATATTAGGCATTTTTAGAACTTATTTTTAGTAATAAGATATTCAGATACTTCCTAAAGTGTGTACAGATCCCATTCCCATCCCTTTATTTTTTTCCTCTAGGCTCACTTGCGCATTTTTGGCCTGCAAAGTAGATGAATTCAATGTATCTAGTCCACAGTTCGTTGGAAATCTGCGGGAGAGTCCTCTTGGACAAGAAAAGGCACTTGAACAGATTTTGGAATATGAACTACTTCTTATACAGCAACTCAATTTCCACCTTATTGTCCACAATCCTTATAGACCATTTGAGGGCTTTCTCATTGATTTAAAGGTAATCTTGTTGATATAAAAAATACTAGTAGAATGTACACCTTTGCTATAGCTCTTTCACCAGAGAAATCAAAATTTTATTATAACTTGTAATTATCTTAATTGTTAGGACGTAAGCTCACCTAAAATGTGAGTTTAGCTTGGACCTCTGGTGGTATAGTTCTCAAACTTCAGTGCCACCTGGAAGGTTTGTTAACGCAGATTGTTGGGCTGCAGTTCCAGAGTTTCTCATTTAGTAGATCTGCAGATACTTGTCTAAGAACTGTAATGAAGACCATTGTCAGTTTAGAGTAATGCTTTTGAAGACTTAAGTTAATTCTTCTAACTCTGAAGTATACTGTCATGGATCTGATCTAAAGAACCACATAAGTTCTTGTTTTTAACTGGAAGATTGCAAAGTGATTTCTATTTTTAGTGCATTGTGAACTTGAATCAGTAGGTAGGTGTCAAAAATATAAGGAAATAAGCATTGACAAAACCAACTTAAGTTGTTTTGTTTGGGCCCTGAAAAGGACCTTGGGTATTGTGAGTGAAGTCAGAGTAGAAGTTAAAAACAAGTTCATTCATCTCAGTTGAGTGGCAAGATTTGGGTATGTACCATATGCCAAAACATTATGCTTGAGGATTAAGAACAGCCTCAACTTTCATAGGTCTTACAGTGTAGTGGGAACGGGGATCATGTATCCAGTGTGCTAAGTGTTATAGAAGGAGAGATACAGGATACTTGAGAACGGGATGGCAGATTGAGAGGAAAGGAAGACAGTTATGAGAAAGGGTCATTTACAGTGAAATTCAGAACAGGAGTAGGAATTAGGTAGTAGAAGGACATCCCAATCAGAGAGACTTCTTCGATCAAAGGTCCAGATTGAAGAAACCGTGGCGTGCTAAAGAACCTAAATGGAGCTTAGAGATGGGGGAGAAAGACTGCCACGGAGTGCTGCCTGAGTGGAAGGTAGAGTCCCAGACTGTGGAGGTGATATTAAGGATTTTATCGAGATAGAGCCACAGGAAACCAGCATAAGGCTTAAGTCTGGGCAGCGGTGTGGTTAGGTTTGCAGTTTACAAAAAAATCGTGTCGGCAAGCTCTTGCATCAGTCTGCGTCAGGTATTTATTTATTGCACATCTGTGTGTGTCAGGCATAATACGGAGACTGGATTAGAATGGGTGAAAGGATACCGGTAAGATGCTGTTAAGAGTAGTCCAGGCAAAAGATGGTAGTTGTTTTGACTTATTGTGGCTGTGAGTAAAGAGAGAGCTTCCTGGACTTTGGAGATACTAGTCAGAATCACTGGAGCCTGAGGATTGATTTCATAAAGAGATTGAGAACAGAGGAAGAACCCCAAGGTTTCTGGCCTAAGCATACAGGTCATGATGGTTCACTCCCTTTACAGGAAACACTGGCATAGCACAGATTTGTTGATGGCAGAGGGGTCAGGGTTGATGAATCTGGTTTGAGACATAATGAATTTCCAATTCCTGTAAGACATCAAGTGTGTCTGGAGGTGGGAGAAGATGGCGAAGCTAAAGGTATAGATTTGGGTGTTGTTGCTCCTGGAAAATTTAAAGTGGATTGGCCAAAAGGGCCATTTTAAAGGGTAGTTAGAGAAGGGCGCCTGGGTGGCTCAGTCAGTTAAGCATCCACCTCTTGGTTTCGGATCAGGTCCTGATTTCAGGGTCATGAGCTTGAGCCGCACTGTCGTTCTGCGAGCATGTTGTCTGCTTGAGATGGTCTCCCTCTTCCTTCACCTCTGCCCCGCCCCCACTCTCACACTCACGCCAAAAAACAAATTATTTTCAATAAATAAATAAAGGGTAGTTAGAGAAATATAAGAAGCTATTAAGGAGACTGAAGAATATCCAGAGAGATAGGACTTTCTGGAAAAGTGAAGTAGAATACTTTTGAAAGATGAGCACAGGTCACTCTCTAATCCTGTTTGGAATTCAGGCAAAAAAGAAGCAAAACGATAATGTTTGCTGGATTTAGTGCCAGAAGGGTCATTTGTGATTTTTGTGAAATTAGTCTCCATTGAATGTGGAGGAAGAAAGTGGATTGGAGCCAGTTGGGGAATACATAGCAGGTGAGAAATCATGTATTTATAACCTGGATTACACAGCTTGATTTTGAAGTGGAAAAAGAAGATTGATTGAGAAGATAGGGTTAGTCCTAGAAATAGATAAGAGGTGGTTTTTATGTTTTGCTCAGCGGAAGAAACTGATGTAGAGAGCTAGTAATGAGAGAAAGCTTAAAGGAAGAAGTGAAAAATAAGTAGCTCAAGTTTCTCTTTGGAGTAAGGTGGAAGGGACTGGCATGGGATTCAGAGCAAAGTAGAATTGGCCTTGAGAGAATAATAGCTCTTTGAATAGAGGGAAAGAGGAAAGCATGGGTTGAGGACCATATTAAGCCTGGGGTTTGGTACTGACAGGAAACGGAGTGTCTTTCTTTGTTAAAGGCAGAGATCATTTACAGAGAGTGATGAAGTTTCTGAAAATTAGCAAAGACATTGAGACAGGTGGAAAATGTTGTACACAGTCAGTGAAAAGTGGAATATTATCATAGCTAGGCAGTGTTGAGAGCCCTCCTGAGGTTAGTGACCTTGAATTCATAGTAATAGTACCAGAACTCTTGGTGCTGGTGTTCTGTTGCAGCACCCAGAAATGTGGATATAATTACAAAGCAGAAGATTGCCTGAATTCAGCCATTGTTAAAGTTTTGTCTGAAATACTTTGGCAGCTTATTGGGTCGGAATTCAGGAGGGAAGTGAGGATCATCGGACACTGGTGATGGGGAGCAGGTACAGGGATCTAAAGGGATAAGGGACCAAAGGTTCTGAGGAGTAAGTTGGGGGATAGCTAGCTGTGAAGTAATGAAGCAAATGTATTGGGGGGGAGGAGTACCGTGGTCACAGTGGAATGTCTGAATTTGTCCTATCAGAGGTCAGGCATTTCAGGATAATAAGACATGGGTGTGACTGTACAGATGACTCAGGGTATTTTGTTTAGAGCATAGAAGAGATTTCTTAGGCCTTGGGACTTGAATGTGGATATCTGAAATAGATCTAAGGGTTTAGGGTTTAGAGTTCAGTATAAGAAGAGTTTTCAGAGAATATGGGCTCATCTGTACTTCTTGGACATATTCTAAAAATAATTCTGTAATCAAACCAAGCTCCATTTCCATTTACTCCCCCAAAGCAAGCTGTAAGTAGCAGAAATTTCAAATGTAGATGAGGTGGTGCTTTAATTCTTAAATGGCCTCCAGCTGAATCAAGGGTGGATTGCCTGGGAAGCTTTTACCTTGGGGTGTGCCTTTCTTGGGTCAGCCTCAAAGCTCTCTTCCCCTTCCTCCTCAGGTGGAAAAGGACAAAGAGAGGAATTAACGTAAATCAGAATAGTGCCAAGTACTATACTGGGAACCTCAGATAAATTATCTTAAAGGATACATTTTTTATTATGGGTTGGGAATAAAAAAGTTGGAAAGTCGCTAAGGAAAAGCAGGTTCTGAAAACATGCAGAATTTAATGATTACAAACCTTTGATACTGAACCTCTGATGCTGAATACAAAACAAACTTACGTGGAAAGATTAAGCTAAGGTATTACTTTTTTTTAAAGATTTATTTATTTGAGAGAGAGAGAGTGCGTGCACGAGCAGGGAGGGTGGGAGGGGAGGGGCAGAAGGAAATAATCTCAAGCAGACTCCCTGAGGAGCACACACTGGGCTCCATACAGAGCTCAATCCCAGGACCCTGAGGTCGTGACCTCAGCGGAAATCAACAGTAGGGTGTTTAACCAATGGAGACAGCCAGGCAACCCTGTGGTATTCCTTTTATAAATAAAAGAATCCTTTAGTAAGCATTTTCTTGTTAACATAAATATTTCTGAACTATTATTACTGCATTAACTCTCAGAAGTGATAACATTTGCAAACTTTCTTTCTAGACTCGCTATCCCATGATGGAGAATCCAGAGACGTTGAGGAAAACAGCTGATGACTTTCTTAATAGAATTGCATTGACGGATGCTTATCTTTTATATACACCCTCTCAAATTGCCCTGACTGCCATTTTATCTAGTGCATCTCGCGCAGGAATTACTATGGAAAGGTATTAATCAGTGTTAAGGTGTTAAGGTATTAATCAGTTGATCAGACTCAGTTTATCCCTTCCTGGAGACTGAGATTCATTTTGTGACTATTGTCCTTTATACGAACTGTGTCCGGGAAGGTTGGGGAGGGCGACAGAGAGAAGAAATGAAATGATCTTTTATATGTTTTTTAAGATTTTATTTATTTGAGAAAGAGAGCAAGAGTGCATGAGAAGGGGAAAAGGGGCAGAGGGAGAGGGCAAAGCAGGATCCCGGCTGAGCGGGGAGCCCAGTGTGGGGCTTGATCCCCGGACCTTGCAATCATGACTTGAGCCGAAGGCAGGTGCTTCACGGACTGAGCCACCCAGCACCTGTCACCTTTTAAAAGAAATCTTTAAAAATCGAGTATCTTTGCGCTGAGAGGATCCATTTTATGACTAATGTAGAAGTAAATCAGGTGATCCTGGAAAGGCTGGTAGAGCTGACTGTAGAGACTGAACGGAGTTTTGTGAACTGTAAGCAACATGCGCACAGTAAATATGTCTGCCTGGTTTATCATTATTCTCCTGCTTTGGCGCATGTGTGGCATCTGGAATTCAGTAAAGATCTGTTGAATGAGTAATGCTTTCGGGGATGTCCGAATGAATTGCCCCTGAGCTGTAGACGCCTATAGCTGAAACATAAATGCACAGCGAGAATCGGGCTTTGCGATAAGCCCTTTACCTGAATTAAGCTTACTTGACTCTTTGCAGTATTTTGTGCACAGATTAATTAAACAGTATTTTCATACTGATTTGTAACTGAAGCACAGGCTAGTAGCAAATTAGATTTTGTAAATTTTTGTAATTTCTTTGTGACCTTTGTTCTGCCTGATCTTATTCCTAGAAAAATACAAGAAAGATGATAAGATTTTCTCAACTTATACTGTTCTCCATGCTTGTAACCCCCCCTCCATAATTTCAAAATCTATTGATAATGGTGGTAGCAAACGTGAACAGACGTGATTTAGTCTGTATTCAGCTTAATGGGAGTGTTTATATGTTTCCTTACAGAAATACGAATGTAACTGGTAACAGGCAACGTCCCCTGACATCTCTGGACTGTTGCACATTTCATGGTACTTTCCTTAGGTTCCCTTTCCAAAACTTGAAGAGTTTATGACTTTCAAAACAAATGGAAGATCAGGGATAGTGGGCTTATGTTTAATTTATGGTATGCCTCCTCTCCACAAACACAGCTCACGAAATGTACATAAATAAATACTTTTAATCCCAAAGTGATCTATATACCTCCATTTATTTAACTAGGCAAAACTTTATCAAGTGCCTTCTCTGTGCCATGCACTGTACTGTTAGAATGAGCAAAGCTATCAGTCTTTGTTCTAGTTAGGAAAGCTAGCCAGCAGATTGTTGATATCTATGGAGTTTAGGTGTGAAGTTTCCATTCTCTAAGAGAAGAAAGCCTCTTTCCCACAAGTCAAATAGCCAAATGTTTGATTAATCTGTTGAAGCATCATATCTGATGCAGTGTATATGCAGATTCTCCAGTGGTGAAATTCTTCTTAGGTAGATGGAAAGAGATGAAGTTTATGTCATCTTGGAAGTAGAGTTGTAATTTCAGATAGCTGAAACTGAAATTGTGGTAACTTGGGCTCATGGCAAATTAAATACACTTTTGAATTTCCCAGGGACTATGAAGAGTTAAGAATTTTTTTTAAGAATGTGTATATCAGGGGCGCCTGGGTGGCTCAGTGGTTTAAGGCTCTGCCTTCGGCTCAGGTCATGATCTCAGGTTTCTGGGATTGAGCCCCGCATGGGGCTCTCTGCTCAGCGGGGAGTCTGCTTTCCCCTCTCTCTGCCTGCCTCTCTGCCTGCTTGTGATCTCTCTCTCTTTCTGTCAAATAAATAAATAGAATCTGTTAAAAAAAAAAGTGTAAATCATTCTTCTGATTAACTTTGTAAACTTTGGGAACACACTGGAATTGTCTTTACATTTATTGCTGGTTTCATAAAGGAAAGCCCTTATGCTATTATATTCTGGGTGATGCTTTAGATTAATACTCATACGATGTTCTTTCATTTGTTCTCAGTTGTCTTTTTTACTGGATTCCAAGATTAATTTTTCATCTCCTAGCTTGACTTAAATATTCCTGCTTGCTTATGGATTTTTTTAATCAGAATATTAAAAATAATTCAGTATTGAGATTCAGTTGCTAATTTAAAGGTTTGTTGAGGTAGAGTCCGGTCAGTTAACTCTTAGAACTAAATGTATCACTCTTATGTTTAAGAAGTGAAAAAGAAAGAATAAAAAGAGACAAAAGAAAATGTCTTAAGTGTGAGGGGTTTGGGAGAAAAAGGAAAGGAAAAGCCTAATAGTTATTTTGAGTTAATGATAACCAGAAATGTATTGTTAAGGGAGTTGTTGATTCTTATATCTAAAATTAATTCCCATCATAGATGATGAAGTTGTAACATCAAACTTGGTTATCAAAACTTATGTAATGTCATTTAAATAATCTGGATAGTTTAAAAGAAGGCAACCAAATTACCTAAAAGATTGTCTATTGTAACTGTATTTTACCATTCCATTTTGGCGTTTTTTTCAGAGAAATTAATAATTTTTTTGTACTTGTGTTTGAAAGATTACTTACGCCTTCACAATCTGTTCACTTGGGCTTTTATCAATTATATATCAGTTCAGAGTAGCTAAATACTTAAATATAGAAATTATTTTCATGCTGCTATCATTGGTTGTGAACAAACAGGTAACGAGGCTTTGTATCCATTTATGGAAAAGTATTAACACTTTGATTTAATAGATGTAAGAGATTTGCAAAACATGAGGATATTTTTTTTTTCAAAAAATTTATTTATTTGACAGAGAGAGACAGCCAGAAAGGGAACATAAGCAGGGGGAGTGGCAGAGGGAGAAGCAGACTGCCCACTGAGCAGGGAGCCGGATGCGGGGCTCAATCCCAGGGCTCTGGGATCATGACCTTAGCCAAAGGCAGACGCTTAATGACTAAGCCACCCAGGAGCCCCAGAGCATGAGGATATTCTTAACTGGTTTGAATACCTGTTAGTACCAAGAAGAGCACCGCCAGTTAAGTTGATATTAAGGGGAGAGAGAATCCTTACTAGTACCATGTTCCAGCTCTGCTCCTTCCGAGCTTTATGACTTCGGGCAAGACACAAGATCATGACTTGTCTGTGCCTGAGACTCGGATTGGTCAACTTGTTCAGACTGTAAAACGAAGTTAGATTCACAGAGTTGATACACTAAACATTTAGCAGTAGTAATAGTTCATACTTGAGATGTTATATTCACAACCATTTTCCCTCTGAAAGCTTATATACTACAAAATTTAGGCAAATTAATTTGAACATTGTAAATCTTCTAAGCTGTCTTAAATCCTTAAGTTTAAATCCTTAAGAGTATATAGTTTTGTGGAGGTCAAAGTATTGTTATTTAACACTTTTAAAATAAATTAATTTTAAAACTGCCTGTGATGAAATGAATGTAGGGGAAACTAATTTATGATGTCATGTTTCTCAAGATGCGGTATGTGTTCAGTTGATTAAAACGTTTTTTTTCTTTACCAGTTACTTGTCAGAAAGTCTGATGCTGAAAGAGAACAGAACTTGCTTGTCACAGTTACTAGATATAATGAAAAGTAAGTAAACAGGACACTTTATAAAACGTTCTTCTGTTACAAAGCACTTTCTAACTATCATCTTGATATTTAACTTCAGATATATATAAATTGTTTTAGATTTACTCATTGATTTAATAGATCATGGAGGCATGAAGGATACATTCGTTGGTGGAGAACAAGTAGAGCAATCGTGAAAGGAAGTAGTTTGTGTACATAGAGAACTTACTGGGAAAGTGAAAATGGAATATTCATAAAGGGTTAAGATTTAAAACAGTCCATTTGAAGTGTATACAGATATATGACAGGCACAGGAAAAGATCTAAAGGGAACCAAATTAAGGATAATACTTAAATTTGGAGGTCTGTTTTGTCATCAGCTTTAATTAGGTAATACACATTCTTTGGTAGTCATGTTGGTATTACAAAAGTGGTTCTCCACTGGATGTGATTTTTGCAATGTCTGAGACACTTTTGGCTGGCAGAACTTGGGTAGGGCAGTGGCTAGTACTGGCATCTAGTTGGTAGAAGTAAGAATGCTCCTAAACACTTTAAAAATCAGTGTAGACCCTTAATAAGCTGAAAAATGGCTCCCCAAAGATACCCATGCCCTAATCCCTGGAAACCGTGAATATTTTACCTTAGAAAGCTGTTAAAGTTTGAAGATTTTGAAATGGATATCCTAGATATCCAAGTAGGGCATAAATGCATCACAGGAGTCTTTATTAAAGAAAGGCAGAGGGGCACCTTGGTGGCTCATTGGGTTAGGCTTCTGCCTTCAGCTCAGGTCACGATCTCAGGGTCCTGGGATCGAGCCCCGCATGGGGCTCTCTGCTCCGCGGGGAGCCTGCTTCCCCCTCTCCCTCTGCCTGCCTCTCTGCCTGCTTGGCATCTCTTTCTGTCAAATAAAATCAATAAAATCTTTAAAAAAAAATAAAGGCAGAGAGAGGTTTGACACAGAGAAGGCACCGTGAAGACAAAACACAGAGAAAGATTTGAAGATGCAAACCTTAAAAACTGGAGTGATAGAGCCACAAGCCAAGGGATGCTGGCGGCCACCAGAAGCTGGTGACCAGGCACCAGAACAGGCAGGAATGGATTTTCCCCTAGAGCCTCCAGAGGGAACGGGGCTCTGCTGACATTTTGATACTGGCCCAGTGAAACTGATTTCAGACTGTGGAGCTTCGGAACTGTGAGAGGAGAATCAGTTGTTGCTGCTTCAGGCCTTACCGAGTTTAGGGTAATTTTTAATAGCTGACTCAGAAAACAAATATAGCCCCTCACAACAAAGAATTTTTTAGCCCAAAACATTAGCAGTGCCAGTGTTGAGAAACCCTGTCTTAATGGGTGAGTAGAGATTACCCACCCCTCTCCTTCCTTCATTCTTGTCTGTGTCACTGAACGCTCATGGCTACTTAAGCATTAGGGTTCAAAGTCAGTTGAGTTTGTCCCCCAAACTTTTTATGCTACTTGTCCTTGTTAAATAAATATGTAGTTGAAATACTGGGTAAACCATTAAAATAGGAGATTAAAAACCATGATCTTGGATGAGGGTAGTAAATGAGGGCACTTTGCATATGTTTTATATTTCAGAAGGTAAGATACTTCGGGGCATATAAATAACATTTCTTGATTCTCTGCTTAAAATGATCTTGAGGGTTTCCTTCAGTTGCGAGTGATGGATTTGTGATTTACAAATCATAAAACTGTAGGTCTTCAGTTTCACCACTGGAGGGTGCACTTCCAACGCTAACTGATTTGGCCAGAGATACTAGTTAGAATCATGGAATTTAGTAGGTAAAAGGAGCCCTAAAGAAAACCCCCTGTGCTCATTGTACAGCTAACAGGTTTTGACTGATTTCTTCTCAGTTCCTTTATTTTACTCCACTTGTTTTAATGTGAAGTAAGAATAACTCTTGACAAAACACTTGGAGCTGCAACAATATTAAGGTATCTTGTAAGTTTTTGGAACAAAGATATTAAGCCACAACTATTAATTGAGTTGAAAGCACTGCTTTGTTTGGAACCCAGTATGCTCTACCTGTTTGGCACATGAGGCTGGCTAATAGAAAGCCCTGGATCTCTCCAGGGCAGTGGTAGGGCATTGCCCTAGCAACTCTTGAGATTTATATTCTTTGGTTTATTGTAGTTGAATAATCTAAACAGACCAGGCTAGAGGACCTTTTTGCAGTTGTAAAGTCACTGACAACAGTAGTTCACTTTTAGCCTAAAGAGGACATTTTTATTTCCTTGGTGATACTTTACTGTCTAGGTTCTGCATCTTGTGGAAGCAAAGAATCATTGACACATTTTTACTAAGCATCCTCCCGTTATTACATAGCATCTAATGATGATTTCCTTTGTAAATAAGAAGTACGGTCTTTGGGCCACCATCTGTAGCATAGAATGTTACACAGTTGGCAGAGAACAAAGTGTGTTCACTAAATCAAGGATTTTTAAAGCCTTAAACCGGGAAAAGTGACCACGGTGGGATTTGGAGAAAATACTGACTAGACTGTAGAACATGCTTTTTATGCTGTATATGATATGGGCTAAGCAGCAGACAACTGTAATTACTTGAAGTATGGTATTCATTGGATTTTAATGTAGAACATTGCAAATCCTGGTAATAATCACATGTCAAGAGTTTTGTTATTATTCCCCTAATAAGTTGGGAAAATACTCAGCTCCCTTATGGGAACAGGACCTTTTATTATCTAGTAAAAATCTTTTTTATCTCCATGTAGGTATGAGAAACTTGGTAAAAAAATATGAGCCACCCAGATCTGAAGAAGTTGCTGTTCTGAAGCAGAAGTTGGAGAGATGTCACTCTGCCGAGCTTGCCCTTAATGTAATTACGTAAGTAGGTGGGGCTTTTATTCAAGGATGGATACAGTTGTTCCTGAGGCTGGCTCCTCCCCAAATCACTTAATTGATAAATCTTTACCTCTGTGAGGAAAAATGACCCACCCATTAAGTTGTACTGTCTGCAACTGAGTGGACGTTTCTAACAGGATTAAACACCAGATTTAAATAGTTTGGCTTTCTAAGTACAGTTCTCCTCGTGGGACTAATGTATTCTTTGGCTTGCAGGCCCTGTCTGTTACTTCTCATGGGACCTCTAGAGTCTTCGTAGGGAATCTCTGAACCTCTTCTTGTCCGTTGAATGTTTGGGTTCTTTACAGGTCTGGTGTCTTGTCTGAGAGAACAAGTGTACTGTTTGAGATTTACTTCTGTTAGCTAGAGCAAGGAAAGTTGGCCTATTTCCTTTCCGGGATAAGCTTTAAATTGAAGTCAGATTAAGTCGGGAAATGTGTTCTTAGATATTTTCTTGGCAGCCATAAGGAACACCTCTAAGGTCTCTCACTGATTGGTAGGCTGAATGTGGAAATCACAGAATTCGGGTTTTTTAGGCTTTGCAAATTGAAAGATCCACTGAGACCTCATCTTTTAGGAGTTTAAACAAGGTGGGGGTCTGGACAGGTAGTAAGAATGAGGAAAGTTTTTTTTTCTGTGGAATACATTCTGATTCAAAAGTTCTACCTTATTAATATGTAGTGGGAGTCAGCATTGCCAACTTACAGTTCAGATGCATCTGAGATGTTTTTGATCTCTGTAATGAGTGAATATACTGTACTGCTTAATGTCGGAGAAACCAGAACAGTATTCCATGGCCTTCAATTCCAGGGATGCGGGCCTTAGATTCTTTACAGAGTCACAGGAGAATATCTAAGGATTTATGAAATATGCAAAATATGGGACTACTGTTTTATATTGTAGCTATCATTGCAAGGCATGGCCTAGCATAGACTTAAAACTGGGAGATCTCACTTGTGGGTTTCAGTGGTAACTCATAGAAATGAAAGAGTGGTTACAAAGAAGTAAAGAAATGTCGACTGGAATAAATCAAAGTATTGCAGCACTGAGTAGTTTATTTTCACACTGAATTTGAAATGAGCTTAGACCAACAGTTGGCCAGCCGGCCCATAGGCCAAATGTAAACTACTACCTGTTTTTAGAAAGACTTGTACTGGAACAGAGACATACCCATTAGTGTGCATAGTGTCTGTGGCTCTTTTCACACTGCAGCAGGAGGTAGGTAGTTATGACACAAAGGAACTGTATGGCCTATAAGGTGTGCAACATTTGTATTGACCATGGAAAGAAATTTATCACCCTCTGGATCAGACCATTGGACTATATTAATCTGCCCTTCTAGCTAGGTAACTGTGAATGGACCATAATCCCAAGTTGCTAAATTGTCAAGAGTACCTCTTACTCCAAGTTGCTGTGTGCTTTTTGCACGCCCAGCAAATTTTGCATCTTTGTGAGTACTTGGGAGGGGCTTTTCAGACTACCTAAAAAGGACTTCTTTAAAAATCCTGAATAAAATGCATTAAGTAACAAATTACTAGAATGAAATAGAACAAACACAAGCTGAAATTTTATTAGATTTTAGTAGTCATGAAAGCAATTGATAGAATTGCTACAAAATTTTTTAAACAGTCTGTTTCTGTACTTCACCTTATTGCAAACTGAAAATGGTTCATGGCTGATCCATAGAGCACGGTCACAAGCACTAGAGAGGACAAAATAACTCCTTTTCTTGGTCTTTAAAATGCCTTTATCTTTCTTTTTCATGACACAATTAACTTTATTGTCATTACTAAAGTCAGTACAGGTAAACCAACGTTCCCTTTGACTGAAACCCAAATCCAGTTGTGACCTCAGAGGTGATACCTAGTTGGTTTACCTTTGCGGTCTTTTCACTGCATGTGTGTGTGAAATAAGTTGGTTTTTCTCTTTATTAATGGTTTCATACATAGTGTACAACTTTATATTGTCAGTCTGTAACTTTTGCCGGTCTGGGGGAGAAAACAGTATCACGGTGGGATGTGAATTTTATTAGCTCCCCTATGTAGGCAGCATTGATGTTTCTAGTTTAACAGCCATTTGTATTTCTTCTGTACCGCCTGCTTACAAGCCTTGTGCCGTTTTTTGGGGTTACTTTCCTGATTTGCAGTTCTTTATGTATTTTATATATTTGTCTTTTCCTGTCTCCTACAGTTGTTTTCTTGTTGCTTTCAACATGGTGATGTCTAGGAGATGTGTGTTTTATGCTTTTACATTTGAATACCATTTCTTTCCCTAAAGTGAATCTTTATTTTGCTTTGTGTTCATCTTTTAAAACCATTTAGAATTAGTTGTGTGTGAAAGATGTGAGGTACACATCTCATAATACTAATTTTTTTTCAAATAAAAAATGTTACCTAGCCATTTTTTTTTAAAGTTCGTAATTTGCCCCAGTTACATATTCCTTAAACATTAAATTCCTATATCTACATCGCCGGTTTTTGCCTATGTGCTCGGATTAATTCTTGCTAATACCACACTTTAAATTACTTTATCTTTTATACATAGTGTTTGGATGATCACTGGGACGAGGGCCCCACACTTTATTCCTTCAGATTCTTTTGGCTCTTTTTGCAGTGTGGCATATCACTTACACTTAACAGATTCCAGGAGAAATTTTATTAGGTTTTTAGTTAGAATTGCATTGAACGTAAAGATTGACTTGAAAGAGAATGTCTTCCTCTCCATGGTTCATCTCTGTAAATGTACGACACCTTCAGTAGATATTTCATATATACATAGCTTTGCTAGTTTGTAGTTTCTATTGCCAGTTTTAGATTACTTATTGATAGCTGCTCAATTACAGGAAGAAGAGGAAAGGCTATGAAGATGATGATTATGTCTCAAAGAAACCCAAACATGAAGAGGTATGTTCTCCAAAGGTAAGATTTTATGTTTCCGCAATCCAAGTAATACAGAGTTGTGGGCTTTGAAGCCTCATTTTTGTTTTTTGCATCCTTCTTTTTGTATTTTGTCTTTGTATCATGGGATTTTTTTTTTCTCACCTTTTTCTTACCCTGTTCTGAAGCCTCATGATGGTTAATTTATGAAGAATCCTTCCTCTGGTTTTGGAAGGCAGCAGAAACAGATAAAACATGCTAAATTTCTGCTCTGTTTTTGACTCTCCAAGGATTCGTCTCATACCCTTCTCAAAAAAATCGTACTTTACATGTTAGATATAATTGCATAGTAAGAGGCCAAAGGTCACAGTTGTAACCTTTACTGCTGTCATTAGTGTAGTCGAGTGAGACCGAACCATAGTACTGTAAGAAAGATTGAACTACTACAAATTTTCCTGGTTTATTACCTTCCTGTAATCACAGTAAAAGGAGAACATTTTCCTGAAGGGTAAGGAAGTAAATAGTGCTGTTACGCTTCAGTATAATGTTATTCTTACTACATTTTCTTTCCTTCTTAGGAAGAATGGACTGACGATGACCTGGTAGATTCTCTCTAACCATTTGAAAATGACTTTCCAGTGCTACCTAATCCACAGAAGGATGAAGGGTATCTGGCATTTAACTTTTTTGGAAAAGGAAATAATGTGAAAGCAGCAAACATATTAAACTTTTCTATTGGTTAAATTTTTTTTTTCTTTCTTTTAGGATAGCTTTATGTGAAATCAAACCCTTGAAAGGAGCCAGAATAGCACCTGGTTTAGATAGTCTTGCCCCATCATGACTAATACCAAATCAGTCTTCTTGCAGTAGTCGAAGCTGTAATTTATTTGCCTATATTATTTTAAACAAAATAAAAGAAGCAGACTTTTTTTTTTTTTTTAAGGAAAAAAGGCACCCAAAAAGGTCACAAAAAATAAAACCAAGTAATCACCTTTAAGCCTTCTAGGGAATGTTTTTTGCCTTCTAGAAACCTTTATAAATGTCTGTCTTCTCAAATGTCTTCGTAGTATACTTGGCATTCCTATAGGTAACTACTGCACTTCAACTGTCAAATGCTTCAACTGAAATTTAAAAGCTAGTTATCCAGGGTAATAATCAGTATTTGCTGTCCTCAGTTAGTTACCTGCAAGCAGTACCAAGTAAGTTCTAAAGAAGAAATGAAATTAACATGCAGTCTTGAATTGTGGTCTAGATCAAAGGATTAAGTTGCTGTAGCTCAGCAGATAGTTTTACTAACAGACACACATCCTCAGGTGAACCCATATAAATAGTTGTTAAAGTTAATTAACTTATCAAAATAAATATGTTCAAGGAATTTAATTCAAATTGAAGTGAGATGATAAAAAATAAAACTGCAGACCAAGGAACTTGATCTTCACTTCATGATTCTGGTCAAGTTCTAAAACTCCCTGTGCCAGTTTCCCAAGGTGCAAATGGGGAAAATAATAATGCCTATTTGTCCCAGGTTTCATGGGAACAGTGCTCGCATGTACTCAGTATTGCACATTCATGGCAGTTGTCCAGGTATTTTCCTGTGATCTTATTCAGTTTCTAAGTTGGAACCGAATTATGAATGTTCAATTTTTTCTAGAAAGCTGGGTTGCAGGAAATCTGAAACTCCATTGCCTTGTAAATCTCAGTTTGATGGATACACAGCTGTCCTCAGTGTCCGTTCATCCCAAGCTGCGCTTACCATTAGATTGCAGGTACCACTTTAATTCCAGCTCACTATGTGAGGGCAGTAGTCACTGTATTTTAATAATGCCTTCTATTTTAGGTCCATCCCATTGTAGAATGAGCAAAGAAATTCATGAAGTGTGGTTTTTACAGACATGGACTCAAAGAAGCCAAAGGTGACAATCTTCCACAGCTGTCCAAGTTAAGTAGCAGTGCTGCTAGCCTCTACACAGCATTGTAAAATTTTGTAATTCATTTATCCTGGTACTCTTTTAAGTAAGTCCCTAGGCCTTGGTACCGGAGCAAGGGCCACATTTAATTTCTGAAAAGTGTTCTAGCCTGCCCCATTAAAAAAGTTTGAAGTTTTATTTCATCCTTGACCCAACTAGTTCCTGCAAGGAGTACAAAGGTAAATGGCACATTTCCTATTCCATCGTAAGAGGTAAAGATGGCCTTAAAATATAAAAGGTAGAAGAGGAAATTTCAGCCTGGGGAATGGCAGAGGACAGCTCTGTATGTCTAGAGACTGAGGGGGTGATTAGTTGGGGAGGACTAGTTGCCTCGCAGTAGCATTTGGACCTCTTTGGATAGTGGTGAAATGTTTCCGGAGATGTCGCTGGTCTATATCCCTTGTGCTGTAACCCAAATGGGATACGAGTTGACGCGCATGAAAAGCAGCAGAGTACACTGGGTGTTGGGCTTTTGAATATCACTGTTCACCTAAGTCTTTAAAATACAGGAAAATAATCAAGGATTTAAAAGTATTATGTGTTCCTCTTAGAATCTAAGCCTTTAGAAAAAAAATTTTTTTACTGTGGAAAATGCTTTTCTGCCATGTACTTTTTTGTATGCCTTCTCTCTCCTGCACAATTATGGGAGGGAAGGAATTGTTACCTTTTTTCTCCCTGGCCCTTGCTCTGGTACTAAATTCGAACTGGCCCTAAAGAAGAAGGAAAATAATGAAACTGAAGGCTTAGCTGTATTCAGACAGAACTAATCAGTTACTCAAGATATCCCTTGGTTTTATTTTAACTTAAACCCTTGTGAATACTTCACAAAAATACATATACAGAAGCAAATAAAACTATACAAACTAAATAGGCAGCAGATAGAACAAGTAGTCAGAAGTTCAAAGACGGATAGCTATGTAAAAAAACCAATTTAGAAATGAGTACTTTCAACAAAAGCATTCCAGATATTTTGACACATAAAATAAAATGGTAATCTAATCTATAGAATGGATGAATGGGTAACATGCGTTGATCCGTACAACCAATAATATATACTGAATTCAAACTATTTACTGTTGTAAACATTTAATGAAAGCAACATGAGCTCTAAATAGTCTTTGACAAATCCAACAAAATAAGTGGTATGTTTAAAAAATAAAGCTGATGAGCAATAGATCCATTGTATATGTTTTCTCTCAACAGTTCCAGCAAGAGAAAGAGCACGGTATTTTAAAAAAGGATACAGCAAAGATTGTTCCTATTATAGTGGCTGACTCTGGAAACTGTAAATACAGTCAATGAACAGTCAAGCGGTCATATTCCTAATCAGGAGGAAGTTACAGTAAGAACAGTGAGCAGTCCACTTATGCTCCATTGTCCACAGAATCCTTTTTCTTGTCAGTTGATTTCATAGTTCTTTTTCCAAGACACAGCAAAACTTTGGCAATTGGATGTATTGAAAATATATTTTCCAAGTTCAAGGTATAGTCAGTCAGTCATAGCATTTTGTTGTGTGAAAGGTGATCACAACACCGAGGCTCAGAAGTTGGTAAAGATTGATTCCATATGTGGAAAAAGTGCAAATTTCCTGCACAGATAGCTTACAAAGCTGCTGGCACCTTTACTCACCAGCAGAATCTTTGACTTTGTTTGCATAGCTCACACATCACTGGAATGTGGAAAGGTGTGCTATTTTTTGGCAAGAGCAAAGGAGACATTATACTGATGTGAGTTACCGTGTCGGGCGTGCTGAATCCAAACAGAACACGTGGGCGAAGTCTGTCTGCTACCTGACATCGTTAGTTTTTGTATACTGGTTTTGTTTCTGTTGAAGCAGTTCTGTTATAGCCAGAAGCTTTTTCAGTACATGCTAAACAAGGAATAACAGTATGAAAATAATTAGTAAATAAAGGAAAGTTAGGGAATCCAGATTTTGGAAAAAGACACAGCAATTCAAAGGAACTCATGTTATTAACCATTCTACTCACACTATAAAATTGTGAATGTTTCTATTAATCATTCAGTCCTTGACGTATTATTTTGGGTCAAGATACAGTCTTTGTACACTGAATAGAATTTCATTTATTTGCCATTTTCCTATCTACTCAGGCCAGAAGACAGATGGATCATTACAAATCATCTGAAGCCCCATAAGATCATGGAGGAGCAATCACCTTGCAGCCCAGTGAACACTATCACGGTCATGTAAGAAATAGGACTACACTGGGCCTAGAAATATTTAGGCAAATCATAACAAACTTAGCCCCAGCATACCTGGAAGGCACTATATATACCAGTGGCACATACTCTGTGTAAGCTGCTGAAGTGACTGGAATCTTAATGAGCCCAAGGGTTATCTAAACTTGAGGATTTTAGAATCCTCAAATCCACAAACACAATGCTTTAAATTTTACTCTCTTCTGCCAGGCCCCTGCCAAATGGTTGGCCAGTACAGTGACAGTCCTCAGGAAGAGCTTATTGGAAATGAAAGTTTTCAAGGTCATACTCCAGAATCTGGAGTTTCAAGTCCCTTGGCCATGCACTGTGTATGTGAGGTAAGCCCCATCACCACTGACTTCATAATATTCACTTGCCATGTCCACATCACTGAAGTGTGTAACACCATCGTTTTTTCATTATACTTCACACTACGCAGGGGCAAACATACATATTTTTAGTCTGGGTCCAATATTGCTCTGCCGAGATCTTCCGATTTTTAAAAATATAACTGATAAAATAACAAGGTTGACCATAAATCAACTAGTTACCTTTCAGAGTCTTATGCTGCCATCCTGCTTATGTGCTAATCAAACGTCACTGTTAATGAAGGCTCACAAAAACCTACCTGCTGGGCACCACGTTCATTGCTGAGCGTTCGCAATTCATCTGAATGGGCCACACAGATCTCATGCAGTGCTGCTAAGTCACGAGACAGGTCAGTTCTAGAATGCTCTGTAGTGTCCGGAAGTTCAGGTACATTCTTTAAGAGAATAAAACTGTATTTAGAAATACAAATATTTATATTCACTTTTGAAAAGATCCTAATTGCTTATAGTAAACATAATGTTTTCTTCAGAGTGGAAATGCTATGTAACATTCAGTGCTATATCTGATAAAGGTTCTATGACTTCCAGGTTCCAATTTTCTTACAAAGCATGGTAGAATACTGTTGTTCTAAATAAGTGGGCTTCCTGAATTCTTAAAGAGTTTTGGATTTTTTTTTTTTTTTTTGATCTGGCACATAGACCAAAAAATAACAAATGGTGTAACTACAAATCTGGAGTGAATGCAGGGTAGTTTAAATTCCTCCACTGACTCAGTTGCATTTTTTAGCTGCTACAGTTTATCTAAATTTATCAGTATACATAAGTAAGTTGAGGGGTACACTATGGAAGTAAGAGGAGAACCTGACAGGCTGATAATTATCGGTGGACTATGCCCCAAAACTTTAATAAATACTGGTCTTTAGTGCTAATAGAGTACAGTTTGAGCCTTTGAATATAACTCAACACGGGCTCCGATGGCTGTTAGTAATGGTGATAATTAATTTGCTGTACATTCCTAAAAACTACAGAAACACTCAGTGTTCTGTAGCATGAACAAACAAGGGAAATATAGTTCGTTCTTGTTAATTACCACTCAGGTATCCATTCATTTAGTGAATGAAAGATGATAGAGGTTAACTTGATCATTGCAACACATATATCGAGGATATGCAGAAGAAAAGGTTTTTCACTCACATTTAGTGCTCATCAAAAACCCCTTCTGAAAGTGAGTCTTGAAAGAAGAATTTGATTTGGTAGTAAAGGAATACAAAAACGTGAAGGAGGCAGGAAGAGTAGTATACTGGGAATTCTAAGCAGTTTAAAACACTGCATTGTGAGGCATAACTTGGAAAGTGATAAGAAAGCTGGGACTATAGACAGCTCTGATTATGGAAAATAAATGGGAATCCTAACCATCAATCTAAAAACCTAGACATAGAGCCTAAGTTAAAGCTCGATAACTTTAAATAGTAGACGTTTTTCAATTGCTGACCCAACTGTGTTTTTTTAACTGGATCTGAATACATTATGGCAGAACATGGGCACTTCAGTCTCCTACCCCAGCATTCCCTAATGCCATACATAGTAAACCTTTTTGACGAAGCCATGTTTTTATATAGTAACTGAACTACTCATTTATTTTAGTTTTTAATTGATCCATTATCTGTAAGAAAACTGACTTTCCTAAGAAATACAGGGTCTTAGGGAATTTTTTGTTAGTTACCCTTTCTATTGATTTTATAATCAACCACAATTTATTTATAAAATTGCTCCAAATAAGATATTGGTAGTCCACCTAATGAAATATAGTTCTAAATCCATGTATTTTATTCCTAGTAAAACTCCAAGAACACTCTCCAGTCCATTATTTGATCTGTGTTATGTCTATCTTGTTTCAAGTTCCATACATTAGCAGCTCAGTCAAAGTAGCAACAGGGTATCACAGTAAGGAGATGAAACAGCTCAAAGGATAGTGAAAAACAAGACAAACTAAAAAAAATAACACAAGAAGCACCAAAGCCACAACAGTGGGTTCTTGGTATAAACCATTTAGTGTAAGAATAACTGTTTATGCGGATAGACAAAAATAGGTTGGCTTTTTTTAGGTTTTGGATAAAGATCTAAGTTGCTGATTAAATGAGTTAATTCTCAGCTCTATCAATTATATACATACCCCAAGTTCATCTAAAAACATGATCATACGATGTTTGTTACTTTTGATAAATGGATTGACACCTTCCATATAGGGCTCCTAAAAATATAAAAACAAAACACTTAACCCTATGCATCAAAAACAAATGTGATCTATAACTACCACATATATAGCCAGGACTCCTATAAATCTGTCGATCAACAGCAATGTATATTCACAAGAATTAATCATATAAATTTTCCTTCTAATACAAACAAACAGCTATACCAAAGAACTGGAATAATTTCATGAAAGAGTAGGAAATTCTGGATGAAAAAAAAAACCCAGAGTACCAACCCCAAGTGGTTGAAAATCCATAAATGACTTCCCAAAAATGTGACTGATAACATACACAATTGACACATACTTTTTGTATGTTATATATAGATTTTACTCTGTATTATTCTAGTAGAGTAAGCTAGAGAAAAGAAAATATTAAAACCATGAATAAGTGGGCACATGCAGTTTGAACCTGTGCATCAAGGGCCAACTCTAATTCATTCAAAAGTAATTACTGGGAAAGTTATTTGCCGGTTAGAATCTAGCAGAGAATATAAGTGAGTAAGTAAAATACAGTGTGTGAAAGACTGCAGCAAGAATATGTATTACAACTTGCCTTACTATAAACTGTTCTTCATACTGAAATATTAAGCCTACTTAAAAATGTGGTGTGTTGTGAAACACAGTGTTTAGTATTACCACAAGGTCTTTAAAGTCAATTCCAAAGAAACAAAGTAACGTGCCTAGCAGGTTGGCAAAAATTAAACAGAATAATACTGAGTTTTGGCAAGGCTCTGGGAAGCAAAAAGTCTTACTTAGGAATTTCCCTCCAAAAGTAATTTAAGGAAATAATATATATGGATCCTTGTGACAGTGCTAAGTTGGCAGCCCTCTAAATGTTGAGGTAAAGAGTACTTAACAGCTCCATGATGACATAATATTGTTAAAAAGTTACTTTTCCTGGCAAAAAATTTGTTCAATATCAACAAAATAAGGCAACACAGTATGATCGCTACCAGAATAATAACAATCCTTATCATTAGGTAGAGGATCACATTTACAGCAAATATTTGTGGTGAAATAAAAAATCAAATGGAGTCAAGTACATTTAAATATACACTTACTGATTTTTGTATTTAAGAATACGAGAATCTGAGTATATTGGAAACAGAAAGTATAGTTTTCTATACGAGCTAAAACTGGTTTTAAAAATTTCATTATTAAAATTTAAAATCTAAAAATATACCTTTATGAAACAGACACTATTGAAAACTTTATATTCTATGCTGTTCTCAAGGTTTCATTTTTAAGTGACAAGTATAAAAATGTTTTTACCTTAGCTCCAAATTCCACAAGATTTGCTAAATTCTGCACAGATTTAGCCACTAATATCAGTGTTCTTGCAGCAATAGGAGACGGGGAATCTGTAAGAGAGAATTGGGCACAGGTAATGATACCGACTCCAAAGGCATTTTCAGGTAAAGTAGTATAAAGTTAGCAGTTCAATATTTCTTTACTGCTAAAAAGACATTCTTGGAAATGGTGTGACCTGTATAATTCAAGAATACTTGAGTTAAAGCAGGGAAAATTAAATACATCTCTAGTTTGTGAAAATGGTGCTGCTACTAGACTAAGCAGTTCTCAACTGGTGGCTATTTCACAATACCTTACAGCTGTATCGCTAAAACGACTCTCACTCCACACACCAGCTATTACATATAAGAATTATTTTAACAAAAATATATCGGTAAGTCTGTCTGCACTCCGTGTGTCTTAGGCTGAACTGTAAATGAGTACTGCCCAGTGGTTCGGAGGCCAACATTGAGATACACCAATCTGTCCAGAATTGTGAATCCTTAATTCTTAATAGAACTGTTTTGGTAGCATTAGAAGATAATGACAGGTTCTGGTTTCTTCTGTTAATAATGGCTCATTATTGCTTTCGTAGTCACAACTATCATTGTTCTCCTTCCTTTAAAAGATGCCTATGACATCTGAAAGTCCTTGCATAATGGACTTAAGGGCAATAAGTAAACCCAACTCTGGTTTGTTGGGAGTTTAAACTGGCCTAACTGGTGACAAACCTCTCCATTTCTAAAGGGCCACAGTCAAGTATTCACAGACCACCACAGTAACTGTCCTTATCACTTTAATTTGATCTTAAAATACAACTTGCAGTGGTAATGACAGGTCTAGCGTGGGCTAAAAGCACACAGAAACGTCTTCCCAAGCGAAAAAACCAGGTTGTACATTAGAAGAAGTCATCATAATGAGTCTTGAGACACAGTTACGGATGGGGGAAAAGGGATACGCGTCTATAATCATGCCATGACAGGCTTCAGATACTAGATAGAAAGAAAAGGTACAGAAACAACACAAGGAAGCACGAAAAGGGTGCTCTGGAATGTTTTATATCAAGTCTTCAAACTGGATAATAAAAAAATCAGATATAAAAGAAAAAAATGAATAAACTTACCCAATAATACCAAATTTTAAGCTATTTATTTAGTTCCAAAATTTTATCCAAAACTGATTACCTGAGATGATATTAAACATCCGTGGATTCAGGATAGCAGGACAGATAAGTCGAAGAAAAACAAAACCACTGAATGGGAGGAAAATTTTTTGTTTTTAGAAAACTATGTTACATAAAAAATTTTAGTACTTGTACAACCATGAACTTTGATGTAAAAAAGCCCCAACTTTGCCTATACTATTTGGTTTTCCCAAATTCTGACTTTTCAGTTTATTTTGGGAAGATTTAAGTTTTATCATCTTTAACATTTATGGTCCTGGCAACTATTTATTCCAATATACTTTGAGGAAGCAGTAGCCTTAGGAACACTAAGAATTTCTGAAATACTTTAAAAGAACCTTTCTCTAGAGACCACAGGCCTGTATAGTCTTAAAATTCATTCTCTCACTTACCTTCTTTCCTTATTTAAACAGAATAGCCCAATAAGGTCTGTTATAAATCTAGTTGATTATATCAATAAATGAAAATGTATACAACTGAATGCGATAAAAGCATTTACTTTCCAACCTAATGATAGTTTTTTTTTTTTTTAATTTTTTATTACCATATAATGTATTTGCCCCTGGGTACATGTCTGTGAATCATCAGGCTTACACATTTCACACTTTTTGGACTAGAAAATGACTGTTATTTCGCAGATAGCATTTATTGCAATTATAATACACAATTATCAGTTCTTTAAATATCTCTTTTAAACGAATCTGAAGAATCTTGCATAAGTTTTGCTTGAAAACATTGTGCTGTGTGTTTGAAATACAACGTACTGGCATTTAATCAAAGATTTTCTGTATGCAAATCTACTTTCTGTGATTTTTTAGAAGTGGTTGATTTTAAATTTCTAAAGGATACTAGCAACCTACATATACATTTAAAAGCTTACTGGTAGGGACAGAAATCATCACCTTGGGTATAAATGCCCCCTGAAAACCCTATAGTGTCAGACAATTCACACAGAAATTCCTGCTGTGTTTGCTTAGCAGTTATACTCATTTGCACCAGAGTTTACGAGGCTTTAATTGACATCACACACAAAACTGTGCTGAAACTTAGGCTACTAATTCCTCTCCATCACTGCTAAAGCAAATAAATTTTATCCACAAAGCGTAGAAGCCTCTTTACAAAACTTAGGTGGGGGGGCACGATTGACACACATTTTTCACAACTAATAGTATGGGATTAGTGTCTTCGAGTGGTTGGGTGAAGGGGATATAACATGACTGGCAGTAGGCATTCTACATAAATTACTACAATGCTATACTCTGTGATGCTTTTGCACTGAATTTCCAGTTGTCTTCAGGAGGCTGAGGTGTACCTAACAAAAGCCTACGAGAGTGGTAGCGATCTAACTGGATCCTAGACAGTTGGCCTTTAATTCTTCCTTAGCACAACCTTTCTATATCACCTTAAGCAAACAATTTTAATTTCTACAGCTCTGCTTCCTCATTGGAAAAATTAGTTAAAATAGTGATGAAGTCCCCCTGCACACAGGGTGCAACATTCCATGACTTGCCAAAGCAGTTCCTCCTAATTACTGCACGGCGAGCACACGGAAACACAGCATCAGACCTGGATGCTCAGGCTGGAGATTAGCCCAGAGTTCCAGACTGCTGGGAGTAAGTAGTCAGTTATTCTCAGAACCACATCAATCCTGATGCTTTCAGTCCTCCCCCTCTCCCCACCTTCCCTCTTGATTACATATACACATACATGCACGTACGTAATGTACTGTGTATATGAAGAGTACTATATAAAGTTAGTTAGCTACAGCTGTTGCTAGTTTCGATAAGATAAAAATTCCCAATAGTTAACTGACTATACATGAGTGCTCAGGTTTTTAGAAAAGGCACAAGGTAGCTAAATACCTCTTGGTAATTTCCACACACAAAAAAACCAGTACGGTTAAAGTTTAGTAGCCATCTGAACTCAGAATATATTCAACAGGGTTCTGACATAAAAGCAAAAAATCTTGATTTATACACTGTTACTCTTCAGATTTTCAGTTACCCACTTGACTATCAGTGCACAGTATCCACAGTGATTGAACACATGGATTGACGCGCCTTACCTAACAACTCGTGTTCTCATGGTGGTATTTGTAGGCCATTTGTCCTGGACAGATTTCTGTAAACACCCATAAATATATCTCAGTGTCCTGTCAAAACAACACAATCATCTCAATACATAAAGCGAGGGAAAATGCTGATCTCATTGCAGCCAAAAGCTTAATTTGCCAAAGACGCATTTTAATGCAACTGGCCCTTGCCCCCCAAAAAGTACTCTGCTGCAAGTAGTGAAGGACACATTTGGCAAGGGATAAGAGAACAAATAGTATTCATCATCAATTCATTTAGCTAAATCTTTGCATTTACTCTGGAAGAAATCTTACCATTCTTACAATGCTTCTGTATTACTGAAAAAATACGAAAAAAGTACTGCAGTGACGATACAAAGGAAATACTAAGTTCAGATTCCAGGAGATGGATTTTGACTTATGAAAACATCTACCTGAATAAGTGAGTTCACTTACACTAAAAGCTGTTAGGCAGGTACTAACTGGCTGTTGTACATTTAAGGTGCAGCCACTGTGGAAATGGAACTATCCTATGACCCAATAAATACAGTACTATTTACCCCTCAAAATACAAAACCACAAATTCGAAGGGATATACACACCCCTATGTTTATAGCAGCATATTTACAATAATCAAATGATGGAAGCAGCCCAACTGTCCACTGGTAGATGAATGGATAAAGAAAATGTGGTAAATAGATACCCACAATGGAATATTTTTCAGCCTCTTAACTACAGAAAACAAACTGATGGTTACCAAAGGGGAAGTGAGCAGGAGGATGGGTGAAATAGGCGATGGGGATTAAGGAGCGCACTTGCTGTGATGAGCACTGGGTGATGTGTGAACTTGGTGAATCGCTACATTCTATACCTGAAACTAATATAACCGACTGTTAACTACACTGAAATTAAAATAAAACACATAATGACCAAGATATTTATGATCTCCTTGAACCTGAGATTATAAGTCTCTATTCATTACCCAAGTTACTGTATAAGGCAGACATGTTAGCCTGTGTAAAAACAATTTTGTTTTTATTTTCAAGTAAATATTACATCCCTGTGGTTTACTGAAGTCACTCTTTTGCCTTGAATAAAATTCACCTTGGAAGATCGAAAAACCCTTTTGCAGAGTATAAAGACATTAATTAGGACAGTGGAAAAACTTACACATTTTAGAAATACAAATTTTTCAAAATGCAGATATAGTTTCTTGTCAAATTAAAATTTCACCACTTACGGTGGAAGTATTTCTGAAGCCATGAATATTTTCTCCACAAGCTCTGAAAGTATGTTCAATAGGTGTGCTAAATTAGTGTTCACATCTTCATTTTTTTCTAACTTTGATGGACTTAACTAAGAGAAGGAATAAATTAATATAAATGCATCTTGGCAATGATAAATGCAAATGCTTCAAGGTAAACAGTTGTTTTCAAGGTTCTCGGTTTTTCTACGTTTTCAATCTCTTTTAGTCTTGGGGAGTGAATATAAATGGGAATTTTTAAGTAGTTTGCTCTATAGACCTCACTTACCATTATTTCCCAATTATTCAACTGTACAGTAAGCAGTGATTATTCCGCACATTTCACTGGCTGTGAGATTAATGTCAGTTACGTTAAAGGGCTCTTTTATTCATTTACCCCGCTTTACCATAGATTTTTACAGCAACAGAAAATGGATTAGACTTTATTTTTAAAACACTATTTTCAACGAGAAGACAAAACCCCAGCTTTAGTGATCACATATACACAAATACACTAGGAGTATTTAAATGAGAATAATGATCGCCATCTATTATAAAATCATTCTTGTATTTGAAAAAAAAATACTGATTAAAATAGACTTTGCTGAACGCCATAGACAGAATAATGAACCTTTCTCACAACTTTTCCAGTAATCCTTGGCATCGAAGATTTCTGATCTAGAATCCGTGGAGTAGATTCATCTGTGTAAGTCTGAATACCCTAGCCTGATCTAGTGCCCAGACTCTCTGCAGACTTGCTCGATTTCTGGTGTTACCTGCACTACCCCAGGTTTTCAACACTACATCCTCAATTTCTTTCCTTTAGGTTAATTAGTCAAAACTGACAACTGTAATGCAAAATTAACATTTGACAATGTACTTATCAAAAGCAATTCCTTGTTTTACTTATTTTGTATCAGATGTAAAGAATGTATTTAGTATCTTCCTTCTGTAGTTGTTCTACATTCAAAATGAGAGAAGAGCCATGTGAGAGTCCACTCTTTCTCTTAAGGGTTTATTATGACTCTGTACACTGAAACCTTAATAATCCTAAAAGGATATTTCTATTTGCCTTTGAATGCATTATGTTTTACTTCTTCACCCCCAAAACCTTCAAGGACACCCCTGGCTATTATTGGGAAGTGCTTCATAGACCTTACCTGGATTATATGACTGCAGGCTCTAGCAAAAACTTCACTTGATGCTACATACACTTTCTGAAAGCAGCATACCCTTTTTAGCATTAGTACAGTAGAATAAATGAGAAAGTACTTTAACTTCTGGTGCAATCTCAGTTTCTTAATCTTAAATACATCTTTTTTTAAAAAAGTCTATTCTAACATTTTTCTAAATGTATTACAAATCATGTAAATGCCCTGATGTGTAACTGCAGAAAGCTAATATATTTTCCTTAAAATGTCATCAGCTATAAAGCATCACGTATTAAAATATATTCTTTGCTGAAATACTTAAAACATGGGATTCGTACCTCGCAAGACTGCTTGCTTTCCATTATCTTTAAAATAGAGTCTTTCAAAGCATGATGAACAAACTGTGTAGCCGTGGCTTTCATATACTGCTCCATCAAGGTGCTTGCAAGTGTTGTGGCTCGAAATAGAGTAGTGGCTTCATCTACATAAATATTTACATTCAGAGATTATATAAAGGATGGCACTGATGTGAGACCAGATTAGAAATTAAATGAATTCATTTTTTCCTCAACCATTATAGCCATTTAAGTAAGCTTATTTGCATGCAGCACGGAAGTATTGATTATAAGGACATCCTATATTTCTATAAACTTCACTCTTCAAAGGACTTACTCGTTAAATCAACAGGAGGTGCTGACACTGGCATAGTCATATGAAAAAGCAAAGGCTCACAATGGCTATATGACTTGTTAAGACCACAGAGCCAGGGAGTTACAAAAATAAGATGAGTTTTCAGCTTGGCTATCCACTGAGCCCACACTTTGGAAATTCTGAGTTAATCTCCAAATAAGAATATAATGTAGTGGTATAAATAATGAAACTTATCATGGAAATCATTCTGTAATGTATAAACATACCAAATCACTATGATACGTACCTGAAGCTAATAAGATATTGTATGCCCATTATACTTACAATTTTTTTAAGCAGAAAATGAAAGGAAAAGAACCCCCAAAATCCCAGTAAAAATTACCTTTAAAAATGGCTATTAATGACCTAAAAAAGACACATATTGCCAAAAAGAGACAATCCCAGTGTAACATTTGGACCATCACTTTATCTTTCCTGACAAATCAAAGTCTTTTACATTTCCTATGATTAGGAGGAAATAGTTTTAGCTTTTATAGTTTACTGGGGAACCTAACAAGCAAGCACTGTTACTGAGCTAGTGCCAGCCAGAAAGGGGTTAACTGTAACAAATATGTAAGCTGTTACAAAGCACTGTGTGTCCAACCACACTGCCTGGAAACTACCTATGTATAGAAGCTAAAAATAAAACGCAGCTGTCACCTAATTTTGGTGCAGTGATTTAGTAAGTAATATATAAGAGAGAGAATATGGTAGGTACACCAAACTATTCTTAATAATCAAGTACCACGAGCCATTGATAAGGAGAAAGTCACTTTCTTATGGCTTCTAAGGGACTAATTTACCATGACAGAAACTGCCAAACGTAGTCAGCACTAGAATCAGAACTGACATTCCAATTTCTATTTTTAATGAAGGAAAAATAGAGTTAACTTATTTTGCGAGATGATTTTTTTTTTTTAACTATCACACCAAGACATCCATACTTTACCTTCCATGCTTATTTCTCTGTCATTTAGTGTACATAACAACAACGATTCAAGCCTTTCATGAAGAAAAATCCTTAGTAGGATGCTAGCCAGTAGTGTTCGGTCCTGTCCACATACATGTGATAAAGCATAGACTACATGAAGCTCCTTTTGCAGTATAAGCTAAAAATGACATCAAAAAGATAATTGAAAGTACACAGCAGTAAACGTTCTCAATGACATCAACAGGAATTCTCTTCTGTTCTTCGATTTAGAAATATGTTCTATTGAATACACTTACTAAAGATAGAATGAGCTTATAGCCTACATATTGAGTCCCTTAAGACCAACATCATACTACTGCAAGGCTTGTCAACCTTGACGCGCATCACTGGTGCACTAAGCTATGACATTACTAGGTTTAACTTAATGGATCTTTTGTTTAAATGTTTAATGTTAATTCCATCAAAAATAATTAGACTGCAAAATATCTTCATACCTCTTTAAATTCACTGTACTCTTCTTCTGGCATGATTTTTTCCATAGAATATCGTGCTCGGACACGCAGGGATCCTGGTTCAATACCTTTTAATGGTATATGGGAGCTGAGCAAAAACCATTCATCTGTGGCATGCCCTTTCTGTAACCGGCTCAACTGGCAGCGCATAAATACTTTGATAGAAAAACATCAAATGATTACGGTCTAAAAAGAGAACACTATCATTCGTCATACCAGTAAATTTTCCTGACATTTGGTCTTCTCTATAGCGTTAAATGCTTTAAAGGCATTTTCAGCAGTAACACATACTCAAAACTTCATGCTTGCTTCATTCATTTCCTCAGTGCTTATTTTGTGCCAGACTATGGTAGGCAGGAACATGGGATACAGACGTGATTAAGACATGGTCTGTGACTTGCATGGAGGTCACAGTAAGGCAAGAAATCAATCAGGGCACGGTGTGGTAAGTGCTCTTAACAGTGGTTAATGCTACTCAAGTACAGAGAACTAATACGAAATTCAGCCAGTGGAAAAGTCCATTCCAAACAGGTAACCCTTTAGCTGACAGTTAACAGGATGTGGAGGTGTGGCTAGGTAGAAAGGCAGAGAAAAAGACAAAGAGCCCAGTCCAACAGAAGGTCTGGTGGGCACTTTTAAAATCCATGGACTGCTTACAAGCTCTAAGGCGGCTGGCACGTGTGGAGAGGCTATGCCAGAGATGCACTGGGAGAGCGCCAGGGTGGAGGAGCGGCTCAGCAAAGGGCCTTTCTTCTGTGTTTACTACAGATTTGGATTTTATCTTAAAAGTAATGGGGAACCACTAAAAAAAGGCGACACATTTAAATAGTAGAGAAATGACGGAGTAAATATTTTGTAAAAGAAAATTCAGGCTTTGATTTTCTGCTACTGCTTATCACTTCTTTGCCTAAGTCTGACTTTTAAGAAGGTATTAACCTAATTCACTCTGATGTGAACTGTTAAATCTCACTGCCGCCTGTTTCAGCAACAGGCTGGGAGAAGGTGTGCTGCTGAGGACAAGAACGGAAAAGGTTCACCAGAAATGAATACACAGTGAACTAATTTAAGTAAAACAATAGAGTGCTTTTTTCCACGTACATAAAACTATACAAAAACAGGAAAAACCTACAAAGTACTAAGAAGGGATAGTGGAAACACCGCTACTACTCTTACTGTTCTCTTGTTGTTCCTGTCCACTAGGGAGGGAAGGTGAGCTACCTAGCTAAAAGCTAATTTAATATCAGGGGCTTGAGTTTACAGAATGTACAATTTAGCCATTTTGATCTTTTTTTTATTAGAGAAACTCTTCCTCCACAATCAAAACTTTTAGAAGTACAAAAAGAAACTGTCAAATTATACTATTGGCACTTTTAGCCTACATTTCATTATGAATTTATACAAGTATATAAAACATGTTTTACTTCAGAAAGAAATTTCTGTATCAACTTACAGATATCAGGATCTTTGCTTTTCTTTGTTTTATTACTAAGAGTTATCTCAAATCTATTGATGTCAGGAGGAAGATCACTAGAGAGGCAAAAAGAAAAAAAATTAGCAAAATATCCTGGCATCAAATTCTAATTCTTTTATTTCTAGTATCAAATAAGTCCCTTATTTTTGCTACTAAACAATCTGAACATGCATGCTGGATTCAAAACGTGTTGTTTGGAATATAGGAATGCAGACAAGCAAATCATACTTTTCCTACTGTCTTTAACCTCCTCAAGTAATTCCTGGAAACCACTGTGAACATCTTGTACGTTTGTCTTAATAAATGCTTTGGAACAGGGCCGTAACACTAATTCCTATTAATGATTAGATAAAAAACCAAGGACATAAGCACTTCACTAATAAAAGCAAGAAAAAAACCTGTAAGTACTATTAAAATGCCAAGACTCAGCATCTTGTTCTGGTAGTTCAGAGACAGAGGACCCCCCCCCCCCCGAAAAAGAGAAAATGCAATGGGGTAAAAGAACAAGATTTAATGTAATGATAAAATAAGACTTACTCGAAGACAAACTCTTCTGACCATACAGGGTTTTGCCCTTCCCTTGCATGAGTTTTTGCTACCTGGACACTATTCAGGTAGATGTTACAATATGGATTAGTAAAATGTTTTACAGGGAGTTTATGGGCTTCTTCAATGTGTAAAACAAGACTGCTGACCTAAAGAAAACACAGAAATTGTTACCTAAATTTCAAGAATTATGCATTAGGTTTCAAAAGCAATTACTCTTTAAGAAATAAAAAACCCAAAACTGGGGGCGCCTGGGTGGCTCAGTGGGTTAAAGCCTCTGCCTTCGGCTCAGGTCATGATCTCACGGTCCTGGGATCAGGCCCCGCATCCGGCTCTCTGCTCAGCAGGGAGCCTGCTTCCCTTGCTCTCTCTGCCTGCCTCTCTGTCAAATAAATAAAATCTTTAAAAAAAAAAAAAAACTGACTTATGTTTCCCCTTTCTTCAGATATTATGACCTGTAATTATATTTTCCTTTTTATGTGATGTATAAAATACAACTCAAGTGTTTAAATAATTCTTATTCCTCCAATTATATTCTCAAAACAATTTAATGAAATGCACCATTCTACTGAAAAATAGTTCAGAGAAAATGGAAATAGAAAAGAGGATTTTTTTACTTCACCCTAAGTAAAAAACTGCCACCACCCAAATCAAAATCCTGTAGATTAATATAAAGCTCATTTGGAAGATTTATCTATAACCCTCCACAGCTAGAAAATATTTTTATTTGCTGATTCTGATTCTGCCGCCTCCTTTTACAGAAAAAGAAACAAATCCAAGGAAACTAAGTTATTTGTATGTTTTGATGCCAATACTTAGATCATTCATTATCTAGTATCTGGTTCTCTTTCCCTCTTGCTACAAACTACTTGTATGGCTTAGGACAATTTAGCCTCTCTGAGCCTCAACTCCTCAGATATAAAATTAGGATAGAGTCTACACTGCAAGTTGTTGTAAAGATTCGAAATAACACATGTAAAAGCGCATAGCAGAGTACCTGCAAAAGGGCTCAAGAGATGTTAGCTATGATTTCATTTTACCATTTTTTATTCTGTCTTATAGCTAAAAATAACTTCATAGCTAAAGTTTCTCACAACACACAATCTGCAAAACCTCAGGCTGACTTTTCATAGCTTACGAATTGTTAAAATATGATTTTAGAACACAACAACTCTGTGTATGATTAAATGTCCATGGGGAAAGGGTTAGACTTTTGGTTACAGGAAATGTAACTTATATTCATTTAAATATTAACCATTTATTGATTTGCAATAGAACAATATATTAAGTTCACAAAGCTTGCTGGAAATTTCCATGAATAAAATAAGAATCGCTTTGGTCACTAAATACTAAATGTTCCTCAAAACT
Organism: Nasua narica; assembly: GCA_028533885.1. Lineage (NCBI taxonomy): Eukaryota > Metazoa > Chordata > Mammalia > Carnivora > Procyonidae > Nasua > Nasua narica. The sequence goes on along the minus strand of CM052809.1, from coordinate 58,902,110 downwards.
CGAAGAATATAAAAATTACTTAACTTTTTCCCACTATCTAGGGATAACAATACAGAAAAAAAAAAAAAGATATGCAGGGTATACAGCTGACTTTCCATACCTAGAAAGAAAGAAAAAGCCCAGCTTAACTCTCTATAAAGTGAACATGTACAACATGTTACGGTTCAAATAAGATGCTACCTAACAGTTACATAATAGACTTCAGAGCAATTTGGATTAATACTTAAATTCAGACAATATTTTCAATAATTACCTTTAGTTGTATTTTTTGTAAATAGGCCAAAACAATTCTTTCAAGAAAAAACAAATCAAAGTGCCAAACAAAATGGTTTCTGTTGTTGTTGGTTTGGTATTGTTATTTTAGGTAGAAGAAAAAAGTCCTTGGTATGGATTCAAAAGATGGCATTATGGACTAAGTACCTGGTAGGTATTTAAAGAACATTATTTTTCATAAATATTCCTCCTGCTATTGAACCAAGTGGAAGCATGGCTTTAAAATGCCTGCAAAGATAAACTTCTCTTAAGAACTCAAAAGTATCTTTCCTTATGTTCCACATATGAGTGAAACCATATAATTGTCTTCCTCTGCTTGACTTACTTTCCTTAGCATAATCCCCTCCAGTTCCATCCATGTCAACACTAATGGTGGGTATTCATCCTTTCAGATGGCTGAGGAATAGTCCATTGTATATGTGCACAAAAACTAACGATGTACTATATGTTGGCCAACTGAACATACATACATACATACATACATACATCATAAATACATAAATGGGGGGGAGCGCTCAGAAGGGTTTGAAATGTAGCCCAAAACAGTTCTGATAGAAATAACGAGCAAAGTTATAAAGCAAAAGTGACAACATCAAAGATAATTAAGTTTCACCTGACGCAGGCGTTTATTCGATGTCCCTGGACTACTTTTCCGTAAATTGCAAAATGCCTGCAGACCTTTCATCCAGTCCTACAAAAAATAACAGCATATCAAAGAAATATACAGTTTATTCAGTTTCCAATCATAAGCGTTTTCTCCCCCAAATTTAGCAGTTCTTTTCTGCTCCAGACTGCCATTTCTATACTCATAGTATGCTGCACTTTAATTCATTGGGGGCCCCATAAAAAAGAAAACAATGACCAAACCAATTATAATCATCCTTAAAATTGTATTTCTGTTGAATCCCTCCATTAATGTTAAGTATGCCATGAGTGACCATTAATTAGCTAAAAAATAAAATCCACTAAATTATTAAGCAATTGTTATATTTTATGAAAAGAGAGCTGATTGCAAAACCAATTGCTCATGTAATGACTACCATAATGACTAGCATCTAATCTTACCTTAGACCACGATACAGGTACAAGTGTGTGAGGGAATCTGGGTTATTTGTAAGCCTTTAAAACATTAGATGCAAAAAAATTTTCATGCTACTATTCAAATTAAATTGAAGCTATATTTTTAAATGCTTACCTAGTGGTCTGGAGAAAGTAGAGAACAATCTTAGGTTTATCAAAAATAAATCTAAACATTTCGCCTTGGCTTACTTATTTCCACAAAGCTCTGCACTCCTGCTTTACTCGGTTATATCTTTAGCTAGTAGACTATTTCAGTCTGAACTCTGAATGGTCAGAGGACATCTTTACAGAACACATTAAGACCGAATCAATTCCAAAGCTTTCAGAAATAGAAGACAGTAATCACAGATCCAAGAGGCCACCAAAGTAACAAAAACTGGAAATACCAATGGTATTTTTGGACTTTAAGTGGTATATGGAAATAAAGAATATGTAAAGTTTATATATAAATACAATATTTTATTTATATTGAAACGTCATCAAGGTATGTAACATATCTTTATTTAGAAAGGGAACCTAGTGAAATAATTGGATAGGAAACTGAGGTTTAAATTTCTTTCCTAACTCAATTTCTAGCATACACACACACACACACGTCTGTTATCTAAATGTCTGAACTCTACTTTTTGCATCTAAATATTAGGGACAATACCCACAAAACAAGGTTTTTTTGTGTTATATGTTAATGTAGTATTTATTTGACATACTTTGCAAAGATTTGAAACATGATACTCAATTGTGAACCGTAAAACTTAATGTAGCTCATTAATCAATTCTAGAGTCTAAGATATTTTCATAATTTATGAAACAGGGACGCATGCCAGGATCCAGTTTTAATAGCTTCTCTGTCTCATATCCAGTTGGTAAATTATCTTCTATTTACAACAAAGTTGTTTTCTTTGACCTCTTAACCACCTTCAGATTCTTCCCATAGAGTATGAGCAGAAGTATCACCATATTTGTACAAAATACCAGTAAACACCCCTGAAATCTTACGGCTCAAAGAAATCAAAGTATTTCTAAAAAGAGTTTTTGGAAAACAATCTCTCATCAGCAATACTTAAAATTTAATAAAAGCTTTAATAAAGGCATTGCACATGGATCAATGCGTAGTGCTGCAAGCAGACATCATATGTAGACCTAGAGAAAAAGAAAAAGTTCCTAAAATACTTTTGTTTTGGATGACTGAACTTCTATTTTTACATATGAAGTTCAACCAGTAAAGAATAACAATGCCTGTTAGCAAAACTAACTGGCTTACCTTTCAACTGTACTAAGAGTATCTATAACCTTTCTGCAGAGAGGATTTTAAATGAGCATTCTCAGTTGGACTCAACATCATAGAGTATGTAATGGTCATTTTAAAATGGAGTTTTCATTCCTAATAGCCCTTCACTGAGATTTTTTCTACATATCTTTCAAAAAAAATTTTACACAGAATTCTCATTCCTTGAAATAAAAAAATGATTATATTTCGGTATTCCTTTTTATTACTTTATCATATATGCAATAATTTCTTAATTAAAAAGAAAACACGAGCTAAATAAAGGTTTGCAGTAGCTGAGAGAACAGCTAACTTACCTCTGCTTGTTCTGGAGTTTCTCCTGCAAAGTAAAAAATGTAATGTTCTTCACTAAAGTGCTGAACCACTATCTGAAAACAATTTGGCCTTTAAAATATAAACAGAAAAGTTATTAGGAAGCTTAACAAAAAGCATTAAATACACCAACTTAAAAAAAATCACAACATATAATTATATAATGTGTATCAATTGACATAATTCTTAATATAGAGAACCAATACTTCACTGTCCAGATCATTACTGAAAAGAAAACATCAGTTGCATATATTTTAAAAAACTTTTTGTCATCACCACTGAAATTTTATCAATCCTTCAAACTTTAAAAATGTGTTATTCTAGAATGGCATATACCTCAACAAAATGTTATTAGACTCTTTACTTCATAATAACATATATTATACATTTTTAAGTGCTGGAAAAAGACTAGACATGTTCTTTTATTTTTTTTTTTTAGACACATTCTTAGACCAAAAATGTTCTTAGTGGTTATCTCTCACAGGTAGATTGTGGGTGATTTTTAAAAAAGTATTTTTATGTATTTTCAATTTTTTTTTCCAACTGACCATTTTTCCTCATCTGTTGAAATGGATACATCTGCTCACACATATTCCTGTTCTGATGATTAAACAACACGACACTGGCATACAGTACACATTAGTTCTCGTCCTCCTATAGTATGCACCATATTAGAATTCATTTGACATGGAAGTACATTAGATAGTAGTTTCTTTTTTTGACCACGGGTTTGTGGTCTTTCCAAGTAGACTTGAAAATGATTATAAAATGTTAAATAAAGGCCACCTCAATGTTCATAGCAGCAATGTCCACGATAGCCAAACTGTGGAAGGAGCTGAGATGCCCTTCAACAGATGAATGGATAAAGATATGGTCCATATAGACAACGGACTGTTACCCATCAGAAAGGGTGAATACCCACCATTTGCATCGACATGGATGGAACTGGAGGGGATTATGCTAAGTGAAATAAGTCAAGCAGAGAAAGACAATTCTCATATAGTTTAAGTCATATGCAGAACATAAGGAATAGCACAGAGGACAACAGGGGAACAGAGGGAAAACTGAAGGGGAAGAAATTGGGGAGACAAACCATTAGAGACTGAATGCCCAGAAACAAACAGGGTTTCAGAAGGGAAGGGAGGTGGGGGGATGGGGTAACTGGGTGATGGTTGTTAAGGAGGGCACGCGTTGTTATGAGCACTGGGTGTTATGCGCAACTAATGAGTCATTAAACACTAGTAATCAAAACTAATGGTGTTGGTTAACTGAACATAATAAAAAATAAGTAAGGGCTGGGGCAGCTCAGCCAGTTGAGCATCTGCCTTCAGCTCAGGTCATGATCCTGGAGTCCCAGAATCAAGTCCCTGATCAGGCTCACCCTTCACTCTGCTTGTGCTCTCTCTCAAACAAATAAAATCTTTAAAAATAATTAATAACTAATTAAATAAGTAAAGGGCATTCATGTTTTCGAAACTCCAAACTGAGATAATGTTATTCCTATTTCTGGCATTAACCAGATTATCTTTTGCTTCAGTGTGAGGAGGCCACAGCAAAATACCCAGAGTACAAGCTTAATATTTATTTAAAAAAAAGAAAAAAAAAAACACATCCTTTCATGCTTTGAGAATGCTATAAAATAATACAAGTACAAATTGGAAACTTCAGCTTCTGAAAGTGGCTTGAATCAGCCCGGCCTTCCTGGCTCCATAAAATAAAAATAAGACAAAAAACTGGAAAACAACCAGAGCAACTAAGACTTGAGAGGCCAAGATCATAGTGAGGTAAGCCTGAACTTCACACCTTTTCCTTTCGAGGCACTTGCCAATTCCTAGGGCTGCGTAGGGCAGGAAGCTGAGATACCTAGCAGAAGGAAGCAGCATCTAAGAGGTCCAAAAACTAACTAGCACATTCAGCAGTTTCATACTGCTAGGAGAGACAAATGACTATAGGGCCTTTAAAAGAGAAGGCTTTCATCTGAGACCCCTACTCACGCCTTCAAAATAAGGGCAAAGCAGAAAGTAAAACAGCCTTCACCAATACCTCCATTTGATCCCTGAGGGACTTATCTGGGAGAAGAACAGTCCTTTCTGGAGGCAGTAAGATTATCCATAGCTTCTACAGTTTTTCATACAGAAATGTACGACATTCAGTCAAACATAAGTAGATACAACAGGAATCATTATCAACCGATTGAAAAGCCATCAAAGAAAACAGAGGAAGAGGAAAGACCTACACATACTCCAGATACAGTTGTATCGTTAGATACAACTTTCAACTAACTGTAATTAAAAAATTTAAGGAAATGGGTAACAAACTAGAGAATTATGCCAGCTAACTACGTCTATAGAGGAATCAAATGGAAACTCTAAATTGAAAAATGTAGTTAATAAAATTAAGAACTCAAGAAATGCATTTAACTGCAGTAGAGTATATTAATGAATTGGAAGACAAATCAGAATATCCAACCTAGGGCACATAAAGGAAAAAAATGTGAAAAACATAGAAAACTATATAATAGGCACATGGGACCTAGTGAAAGATTTAACATGCTGGGGAGCCTGGGTGGCTCAGTCAGTGAAGCGTCCAACTCTTGATTTCAGCTCAGGTCAGGATATCAAGCCCTGTGCCACGCTCTGTACTCAGCGGGGAATCTGCCTGACATTCTCTCTCACTCTCCTTCTGCCCCTACCCGCACTCTCTCTAAATAAATCTTCAAAAAAGATATAACATGTAACATGAATCACAGAAGATGAAAGGAAATGTGGCAGAACCACTGTTTAAAGAGATATTAACCAAGACTTTTCTAAAACTCACAAAAGACATGGAATATCAAACTGAAGCAGCTCTGCAAATATTAGGATAAAGTTCTTAAAGAAAATTTATAGTAGGCACATTTTTTCAACTACCAAAAATCTAAAGAAAAATCTCAAAGCAACCAGAGAAAGATGAAATTCAATACACCTCAAAGAGAGAGAAAAAAAAAAGATGTATTATCTCTAAAAGAGAAATAATCAGAAACAAAAGAAAAAGATGGAAGGCAGGAAATGTTCTTTAAAATGCTGGAAGAAGGGCGCCTGGGTGGCTGAGCCGGTTAAGCATCTGCCTTCGGCTCCGGTCATGATCCCAGAGCCCTGTTCATTGGAAATCCTGCTTCTCCCTCTGTCCCTCCCCCTACTCATTCTCTCAGTCTCTCTCGCTCATAAATAAATAAATCTTTAAAACACTGAAAGAAAATAACTGTCAGCCTAAATTTTAATATACAGTGAAAACACTGTTCCTAAATGAAGATAATAAATACTGCCACAATGAAAAATTCAGACCACGAAAAGGTATAAACACTTCCACATAAATACTCACTATGGTAACTCTATCACTGAAATGTCTTTCAACCTGTGCTTCTGAAATTATTATATTTAAAGTAAAGCAATATTAAAAGTTAGAAGTTTAATATAAAGAAATAAAGTGCTTAGCAACTTCAATACTGAAAATAATCGGGAAAAATTGCATAGCAGCGCAACTAAAGCCTTCGAGGAAACAGGCAAATGAGCAATGCTATCCAAACATTCCTTCACCATGGCCAGTACAAGCACGCCGCTCACATCTGTTGCAAGGAGTTTTTAACTTTCACATTACATTTCATTCAAATGCAGGTCAGTCAGTGTATTGGGTTCTATGCATGCACAAAACAAGAAATGTATAGTGCCAGCCATATATTTCAAAGAAAAAGATAACTGCATTCATCCACAATTTCCTCTTTCATGCTATGATATTTGCATTCTATGATACATAATTTGATGTCAACCTATTTTTCAGTAGTCCTACTATCTGGTACAGGTATCTGTTCATTTCCTTGAAATGTATTTTGCTGATGCTGTTTTTCTTAGGACCGGCTCTTTTGTGGCACTCCCCAACTCTTTCATAGGAAGGCCCTCAAAAACACAGTTCTTTAAAAGACCTTAGTTCCCATGAACATAACATTTTCATACCAGGTTTAGAACTGGTATCATTAAGTACAATGTCAGAGTCTTAAAAGCCATCTTCAGTTAGAAACTCTGCCCAAGAAGCAAGCTGTGATCTTGTAGCAAATGGAAAATATGCATTTACTGCTTTTCTGCTGCCTGAAACCCCTTTCTTAATGTTAACCATAAAGGGAATAATTCGGTCTCTTTAAACTGCATTTAAAAACCTGATCTTTAACTCTAGCGGTCATTTTCTTTAATTGGCAAGGGTAACACTGACCTTTCTTTGTGATACTGCAAACTGGTTTTTGGTCCACTCGTGCCTGTTCATATAAAGTATGTCAAAAATATTGTTATAGCTTTTTCCACCACCCAAATTTACACAGATGTACTGGTCTTAATAATTATTTTGGGTCTTAATTCTTCTAAGATTCTTGTTATTCAAATTTTACATATCACTAGGGGAATCATTGTTAACCTCATTTGTCCAAAGCTGACTTTCTGCTTTGAATCTATAAGCTATCCGAGCACATTAATATTGTTTTGTGTTGTACTTCTAATTCTGCGAAGATCACCCATTCTTTAACTAATCTGTGAAGTGCGAATCAATCGCCAAGCAGTTTTTTTTTTCTTATGGATCATAAACTTCAGCAAAACCCCTCTTTTGGACAGCTTACAGACTCTGGTATCAAACAGAACAGTACAGTGGTATTCTGATCCCGTTTCCTCCCAGAAAACTGAAAACACATGCAGCTGAAGCAGCTAGCGTTTTATTAGACTCCATTTTATAATATTTCACATGGAATTCTGGTCTACAGACTTTTACATGTCAGAGTCTCTCTGTATTCCTTATTTTCCAGAATGAATTTGTGATGTAAAACCTTTAAATGTTTTTTTTTTTAAAAAACCTTTAAATGTTCTATTATGAGGCTTCATCATTGATCATAAACTTAAATACTGTTTCTACAGCATCTTCTTTGTTTCAAAGGATTTATTTATTGTTTTGAATACTTCAGTACTTTCTTTGGGTACTTCTTTGAGTGCCCAACAATTTACTCCCAAGTATTTCTCTACTTTTTGCAGATCCATCAGTGCACAGTGACAATGTCATCTCTGGATCTGTATACAGCCTAGCATTGTTTCACCAATGATAGTACTAGCTGAACACGATCTAATACTATTTGAAAATAGTACCTCTTCTCCTTCTTTTGCTTTTTGGCTTCAAACATACAATTGGCAATTTCCATGCATACTGATTAAACAAGTGAACTCTCCAACTCTGTGTGAAGCAATTTGGCTTTAGCTTTAGCTATTATTTCCAAGATCTCCTAACAAGCTTCCCAAGTAAAATCTGATACTGTAGGAACAGATCTATGGAAACGAGGGGATTGGGAGGGGAACCTGCGGGGGCAGAGGGACTTTTATTTAAAACTTATAGTTCTCTAGTGGTATGGTGCCAACATAATGTGCCTGGCACCACTGATTTATTCAACTAATATGCAAAATATTTAGGCTGAGGAAGAGAAGACTTACTGGACTTAGTTACTCCAATACATTTCTTAAGTGCCCTAACAGTTTGCATTTTTTTTTTCTTTTTAGAGAGAGAATGAGAGAGAGCATGAGAAGGGAGAAGGTCAGAGTGAGAAGCGGACTCCCCATGGAGCTGGGAGCGCGATGTGGGACTCGATCTCAGGACCCCGGGATCACAACCTGAGCCGAAGGCAGTTGCTTAACCAACTGAGTCACCCAGGCGCCCACAGTTTGCATTTTTAAATTAAGATTACTGTTTTTATCTTGGGATTTTAATGACTTTCCAGCTTTAATCACCAAATTGCCCTTGACGGTGGGAAAACAACTATACATGAAAGCCAATCAAAGAAGTGACAATGAAAAAAAATCTATCTAAAAAAATATCTAAAGTCACATTCTTTGAAGAACCCCCTTGTATATTTTATAATAATGAAACGTTGAAATTTAAAACATTTAATTCTTTTATTACAGTAACATTTTTATAACCACCAGTATTTCAAGGGACACCCATACCCTACTTATGGCATGGCTTGGGAAAGCTCTGAACTGATTCTCTAAGTGAATTTATACCCATCTTCCAAGACTCAGCTTAAGAACCACCTATTTCATACTACTTAATTCAGTAAGCATGTCCCCAAAAATCTCTTCCCCCTTGCAGCAATTCAAAGCACAAATAAACCATGTTTAGTGGTGAATAGTGTAGTTGTCTCCCCAACATCCATTTCCCTCTCCCACAGAGCATACAAAGCAGCCTCACTATTTCGCTGGGATCATCTTCAACAACAGGGCTTGGGCACCCAGTGGCCTCCGTTTATGAAGGTGAGCCCACTCCTTTGCTACTTCAGGGAAACCAGGAATACACGCTCATTGAGAGGTGGCTCAACAGTGCATTCTCAGGATTTTCAATCATCACTGGAGGCAACACTTACTTTTTCCTTCTCTGGATATTTATGCCTCTTTGCTACCATGAAGGAAGCTATTTTGTGAGGAATAATTCAATAAACACAAAGGCAGGCAGAGCAGAAAGATGAAATGAAAAGCAGCCAGAGGTCTGATCTAACCACACTGGAAGGCCAAGATTCTCATATTGTTAATGAAGGAAAAACAAAAGAGATCCTATCTTACTCAAAAAATTTTTGCTGGTTTTTTTGGCACAGCGGTTTCTATGAGATATTAAGAAATGTTTGAAAAAAAAAGGAGGGGCGGGGAGAGTTATCAAGGTCAAAGGATTCATGAAAATACTTCATATTATAATTCCCTCTTAGTGATTCAGAATATAAACACTGGCAGAGATTCCAAAAAGCCTTGATTTAAGGATAAACTATGTGTTCAATTCAGCATTTCTCAAACGTTAACCAATTTAAAAAAAAACTGACTATTAAAATTACGAGTAACACTAATGTGATGTCCTAAACAGTCTGGAGAAAAGAAATGACAAGGTTGTATGTTCTACAGCTATTTGTTTGCAAGTTTCCTGAACTTAAACAGGATAAAGCTGGATTTGCTTAGTAGAAATGCCATCCTGCAGCAGAAAACCAGTTGTAAAAAAACATTTGTTTTTAATTGCCTTGTTTTCTATTAATACCAATACGTAATGGTAAGTTTAAAAAAAATGGTAAGTTTATCTAAAAAGACTCTACAATGGATTATTAATATTAATGATGGTGAAAGGTAAAGAAAAGCCTTGTTCCTGATCAAAAAATTAGAAGTAATCAAGAGCTGTATGTGCCTTGTGATGGTCAGGATTTACCTTTAGCTTATACATTTATATTTAAAAAAACTCTGAAATTAATGTAAGAAAAAATGTTTCAACTCCAAATCTGAAATACTCCCCTTTTTTCTACTGAAGCAATTATTTTAACGTTACAATTCTTTTTTTTTTTTTTTTTAATTTATTTGACACACAGAGAGAGATCACAAGTAGGCAGAGAGGCAGGCAGAGAGAGGGGGAAGCAGGCTCCCCGCTGAGCAGAGAGCCTGATGTGGGGCTGGATCCCTGGATCCTGAGATCACGACCTGAGCCCAAGGCAGAGGCTTTAACCCACTGAGCCACCCAGGCGCCCCTTAACGTTACAATTCTTATTGTCAAATTTTCAGGAACCTGCCCATCAAGTTCATAATACAACTGAGTGAACTCAGTACTGTCAGATGCAATAAGTTAAGAGAGAATGTGATAAAATGAGAAAGAGGACACGACTCAAAGTCAGTCACTCAAAAGACTGGTGGTAAGGGAGGGAAGAAACACGCGATATACAGGTCATGTTTTACTACAGGAAATGTCATTCCAAAGATTTCTATATAATACAAAAGTGGAATTTCATGCACCAGTTAGCGTAAAAGAAATAAGTAAGACAGAAATCACCCTAGAAAGTAAATCTGACATTTTCAGATGATTTTAGGACTCTCAAAAATCCATTGGCTATGCTTTGAAAAATGATCTGAACATATCCACACTATTTTATTATTACAATAATTCCAAAAAGAAATAGGAAACCAATTTCTTACCTGCCAAAGAGACTATCATGAACAACATAGACAGAACATACACTGAGATCTATTAATCCTTTTGGTTTGGTAGCTCGTTTTTCACTTTCAAAATAAATAAGTTGGGCATCACTGCCCTCTAAGATAAAATATAAGTTTTTCCACCGTTTTCCTTTGCCTGTTAAAAAAGAAAAAGGGTGCTTTCCGTCAGCCAAATAATAAACTATGCAGCCATATATATATACACACATACACACATATAATAAAAATTGTTACTGAAAATAAAAATCTTATTTCCTTTTTATTCCAAAGCTTCAGTAACATACTAATCCTTACAATATGAGAAAATGCCTATAAAATTTATCTGTAAAAAAAGTGCCTTTTGTTATACTGCCTGTTTTAATGAATCAGAGTAAATGACAATGGTACCCTAACTATATCTTTTCAAGTCTCATTAACATAAAATCTTTAAAATTCTTGCTTAGGAGTAGTTCTTTTTTAATTTTAAGAAAATACTCTTCTACCGCATACCCTAACAACTAACCCCCTATCATTTCTTAATGTTAATCTGAGGCAAATCTATAAAACAGAAACATCTAAACAATGAATGTGACAAGTGTCACAAGTCTCTCTTTCAGAAGAGTAATAATAATGAAGTATCAGGTAGAGAGGGGGCAGAGAATCAAATACCTCGACCTCAAGAATCAAAGAGATACTTGGAAATATGTAAGCTTGTTTCATTAAACTCTGCTTGAAAATGTGGACTTAATATACCCAGACTATGCATTTTTTTAAATTTAAACTCAATACATTAACATATATTATTAGTTTCAGAGGCAGAGGTCATTGACTCATCAATCTTATGTAATACGCAGTGCTCATTTTAATCATTACAGGCCCTCCTCAATGTCCATCACCAAGTTACCCAATCCCCCTACCCTTCTCCCTTCTAGGAACCCTCAGTTTGTTTCCTACAAGTAAGTTTTGTTTTATTTCTTTTCTCTCTTCCCTTATGATCCTCTGTTTTGTTCCTTAAATTCCACATATAAGTGAGATCATATGATAATTATCTTTCTTGGATTTATTTCGCTTAGCCTACTGCCCTCTAGTTCCATCCATATCATTACAAATGGCAAGATTTCATTTTTTGGATGGCTGAGTAGCATTCCATTGTGTGTGTGTGTGTGTGTGTGTGTGTGTGTGTGTGTGTGTGTGTGTGTTTATACATCTTCTTTATCCTAGACTAGATTTTGAAGGATGCTTAGCTATAAAAGCTTCAAACAAGGGTCAATTACTAACAATTCACGTTAAAAAAACTTCTTAAATACATCAATGGGAACTTTTATGCCCAATATTTATAATGTTTCTGCTAAATATTAATGGAAAATACTGAAATTGAATCTTTAAAGTTAATACTTACCCTTTTTTAGAAGATAACCTTTTTTAACAATATTTTTATAAAAGGCATCCTTTGTTTTTCGACGAATTGTATTATAAATTTCCTTGCCATCCACTGTATCATTCAGTACTTGTTCTTGATCCTGAATTTTTAAAAATATTGAAATTATTTCATGAATTCTTAATGGAAATTAAACAAAATCTATTAAATTACCAACTAAAAGCCAGGTTGTGTATCTGTCTAGAACATTTACATAAAGTTTTTAAGGCTAAATTCTAAAATACTGTAAGTTATATTAAGAGATCCTTTGCTTTCCAAAGAAGGTCTCAAAAATACAGTTTTGTTATGTGGCCTTGTTGTGTTATAGCAAAGAACACCGACAAGATGAATTTGTCCCAACAGAACTGATAAACTGGGAACTAGTTTAAGCATAAAACCAATTCTTACTTGCTTATGCACAGTTGTGTCTGTGAGAAGCACTAGGTGAATGCAGGAAACTGCACCCAGCTGATCTAGGATGCATAGGAAGATACAAAACACACCTCCAATACCTCACAACCCTCCCCATTCATGAAATGTTAGATGCCACGCCCACCTATCCATCCACACGTGGTGTTAGAATGCCATCTGATTTGAAATAATCTTTCTACCACTTTACAACAATTACAACCCTTCTGCCAGCCTCTTTGACAAGTAAACGTCAGGTCTTTTTCAAGGTCAAGTGCCGTATTTATTGTGGTAGTTAAATATTTCTTAACCATTTAGCACATATAAAAACTTGGCTACATTTTATTAGGTTCTTATCTTTGTGTGTTACTGATGAGGTTCCTGAGTGTTGTACCCCTAACCTTACCTTCCCTTAACCACGTGGTTTGATTGCATGGCTTTACAAAACTCTGACTTTTAGGAATGGACACGTGTTTCTTAACTGCTAAATCCTCCCAAGTAACAAAATAATTCTGATGTCAGGTAGAATCTAAAGAGAAGATTATCTTTACAATGATCTTTCCAAAATAAATCAGTCATCAGTATTACTGGGATCCACTGGATTCAATTTCAGTTTCTTGGTTTCTTTTTTGAGCAGTTCATACTATATGCTGGGATTAATATTTTATGACTGCTTTCTTAGAGACTTCATGGATCCATCTGATCCTTCTATAAATCTAAGATACGAGATTTTCATGAATCTTATTTTTCCTCTATCTTGAAACATTCTGTTATTTCACCACCCTAGGCACGGTTTCAGCATTATCCAACAATTACTTCTCCAGTAAGCTAAAGGGCAGGGGTGGGCAAACCATGGTGCGGGCGCCAAGTGCGGCCCACTGCCTGGCGTTGGACGTACGGTTTTATCGAAAACCCACACTCATTCCTTTATGTTTTGTCTGTGGTTGCTTTCTCAGCACAAAAGCAGAGCCCACGCAGCTGAGATGGAGACTGAAAGCCTGCAAAACCTAAAATATTTATTTATCTGGCCCTAACAGAAAAGTTTGCCAACCGTTAGCTTACAGGATGATGCAAGAGTGAAATACACGGTCTCTATTGCATCACACTTTGTTGGGTTTTCTTTTTTAACTGTGTCACCAAGTGTTGCAGCATCTTTCAAAAAAGTGTAAAAATAAAAGCCCATCTATGTTATCTTTTCATTAGCTTTCACTGAGTACAGCCCAGAACTCTTGATTTTCCACTAAAAGCAAAGAGAAAAACATTGACATAGGAGGATGTTTGCCAATTATTAAAAGAATCAGAACATGAATACAAAGAGGCAGCAACACTTTGTGATCTACTATGATGATAAAATTGATTTCTGATAAGCAAAAATCTCAGACTATAAATTTTTAGATATTCGAGAAACACTGAATGAACAATGTATTTCTGGGGGTGGGGCAGGAAATATGTATGGTATTTCTATCTAGTCAGTCATTTAATAGCAAGGATTTCATCATGCAATATTTTGTGATAAGAATCCAGACCTTCTTGTTTTGCTAAAAATAAAGGCTCTTTAAATTTTTATGTTTGTGCACCCTCAAGATTCACTTAATATGATTTGTAAGGGGACAAAAGCTATTTTGTAGAAGGAAACATAGAAATTTTAAAATTCACCGTATTTATATAATGATGTCTATATAATTAGACCTCAATTAGACTATAATTGACATCTAAAAATCTAAAAAGAAAAATATTTTACCCTTATGGAGCAAAGAAGACTGTACGTACTCTCCCAAAATATTATAAGCCATCCCAGTTTTCGAAATTATTCCATTTGATAATTCAAGTACATGAACAAAAAGCAAGAATCACAAACTAAAACCCAGTAGAGAGATATTTACATCTGGAAGCAGTATTGGATTCTGATGGTCAAAGTGTGGGAAGAATAACCAGAGTAATTATACAGCAAGAATTTATTAGAGACGTATCTGAGCTCTGGAATTAGGATTGACAAAATGGGTATGTTCCAGGTCCACGCCTGACAGTGGATTAACAACTGCTTATTTTATTAACAACTGCTTTATTTTATAAAAGCCTTTGTAACCAAGGAAATATCTGAGTTTGCTATGTTTAAATTCTTATTAAACTTTCTAATAATCTTTTTTGGGCCGTATCTTTATTCCTATTTTTAAGAATTATTCATAAAATGACTTAAGAATACAAAATTTAAAAGGATACACTAGACCCACATGATAAACAGTGATGACTACTTTCCTGGTTACATAGATTTGTACCTGACAGTCTTTTATTGCAATAATGATAATATTTAGGGACATCTGGGTAGCTCAGTTAAGTGTCTGCCTTCAGCTCAGGTCATAATCCCAGGGACCTGGGATCCAGCCCCATATTGGGCTCCCTACTAAGCAGGGAGTCCGCCTCTCCCTCTCCATCCGCCTTCCCCTAGCTCATGCTCTCACTCTATCAAATAAATAAATAAAACCTTTAAAAATAATAATAATGATGATCTTCAGTATTACCTACAGAATGGGGCATATTTGTAGTTTGTTCTTTAAGACCTAACTATACTAATATTCAGATTTAAATATCTGATTTCAGGATGAGAGATCTTTTCTAAATAGCAGAAAAGTAGGCTAGGGGCTGATAGTCTTACCCACAACTTCTAAAGGATTCCAATTTATTAGAAGACACTATGGCCAAGAACAGAACTTCACTTTCCAAGCTCCAGTAAATCACTGGATGACAAAGGGAAGGCTTTAGGGCCTACTCTTTACCCATTTAACTCAATAATAGTATGAGTGTTGAGTGCCAGGGTCTGTGCTAGTTCTTAAGATAACATCAGGGAAGAAATCAAAGATTCTTATCCTCAAAGAACTTACATTGTAATGAGGGAAAGATAATACACATAATACATAAATCATACTGTATATTAAAATATGGTAAGTGCTTTACAAAGTAGGGCAAGTAGGAGTATTAAATAAGATGTACGGGTCAATCTCATTGTGAAGCTAATCTCTGAGCAAACAAAATAAGAGAATGAGGCAAATGGTTATTTGAGAAAAAAATCATTTTGGGCAGAGTCAACAGCTAAGGCAAAGATCCTAAAGTAGGAGAGAGGCTGGTATATTTTTAAAAAACAGCAGAGAAGCCAGTACGAATGGAGACAAGGGAGAAAGAAGGATGGTAGAAAGAAGAGTTCAGAAGACCAATGAGATGACATCTATGGTCTGAGAGGCCACCGTAAGGACTTTGGCTTTCACTCTGAATGAAATGTCGAACAGGTGCTAGCATTAAAGAGAGGAGTGAAATGATCTGACTCACATTTTAAATGGATCCCTCTGACTATTGTGCAGCATTAAGGGGCAAAGATGGAAAGAGGGAGACCAAAGTCAGATTCTGACAGTGGTCACGTTCTACATTTATTTGGAAGGCAGAGTCAGCATGATGTTCCCAACAGTATGGAAACAAAGCATAGGAAAGAAAGAAGAGTCAAGGATGACTCAACGCCCTAAGTCATTACCCTGTCCAGTCTCAATTTCCCTATCATACAGTGGCAACCCCATCAAGTTGCTGAAAATTAAATAAACTAGTAAGAACAGTGTCTAAAACACAGTGCTTAAAAATGCTGCCTATTTTATTGTGGGCTGCACTGTCTCAAAAGGCTTCTTCTCTTTTAATGTCTGTCTCGAGAAGTATTAGCTCCACAAAGTAAGCAGACCTACCTAGGACTGCTCTTTCCATTCCAGCATCGTACTCTGAGTGGGGGTATGCAGAGTCATCCCCGGGGGAGTGAGCTAATCAGTTTTTCCATTAATAAAAGGTTATTATTACACTTTCTTTTCTGCAATAGTATCCTGCTGGGAATGATGGGTAAGTATTAGGATTCCCAAACTTCTATGGTAACCTACTTTTTTACACCAGGCCCTAATTAAGAGACTTGAAACAGCATTTAAGCATGGTTTTTATGTAGTAATCAAATTGCTTTCTAATCGGCATCAGTATTTCTGAAGTATTCAAGGCATTAGTTGGCACTTTTGCAAATAACAACCATTCAGGGTTTGTCGAATTATGAAACCACAACACGGGGATGTGGCGAGCTATATATATTTGAAATACTTCTTAAAACAATCTTATAACTTAAGTACAAAAGTTTAAGTGTCAAATACTACTTACTTATTGTGCTAAATAAGAGTTTTTATCCTAAAAAGTAAATTTTCCTAAAAAAATTTAAATTAAAAAATTCTAAGCACGATTTCAAGATGGGACCATGTACGACTTAATTTGTAGACAAATAAAATCCGTAGACTTCTGAAACAAAACCACCATTAACTCTAACAGTCAATGTGAATTAGATTTCAGGATACAGCAATGGGACACAATGGGTAAAGGTACCTCTGACCCCTAATAAAAAGACCCTGAGCAGTGCTTCCAGAAAACATGTACCAAACTATGTGATTAAAAGAAAAAAGGATGGGGGGAGGGTGCATGATCCCAGCATCCTGAGATCAAGCCCTGAGTCAGTCTCCCTGTTCAGCAGAGAGTCTGTTTCTCCCTCTTCCTCTGGCTGCCGCTCCCCCGCTTGTGCTCCCCTACTCTCTCTCTCTCACTGTCAGATAAATAAATATTTTTAAAAAACAGTTCGTTTTAAAAAAAAAATCGGTTCATTTTAATATGCAATTAGTAGACTAGTGAACAATGTCTGCCAGAACTGCCAACAAAAGCGAGACATCAGGGCTGACTACGGTTATTAGGAAGGTGTCAAGGAGAAATCGAAACTTGAGATGGATCTTAAACTAGCAGTGCTTAGGCCTAGAGGAAGGGGTGGACTCGGAGACAGCAACAAGCACGGTGAGAATACAGAGGGGGTGAAGTAGGTGCTTCCTACTGGAGAGCAGATGGTCGCTCATTCAGTAACACTGATGGCACTCTGGGCACTGGGAATACAACACAACACCCCCGCTCTCGTGGACCATACATTCCACCAGGAAAGTATGAGGAAAGGAAGCTATATTAAGTGTGACAAGATGATGATGATTCTTGAATTGCTATTAAGCATCAGATTAATGATCCCCCACCTCAGCAACTGCTATGAATACCAGGTACAACCATCTGAAACTAACTTGTTAGGCGGAGGAAAAACTGAGAAGCTAGAGCCATAACCAGTCACTATGGAAGTATAGCTCTGCACCCAAAACCTTTCTTTATGTCCCCGGACTAGCAATACCTCCATTTCCACATAGAAAATTCTTAATCGCTCTTTTGAAAAACCTGTTCCTAACTTCTGCTACAAACATCGCCCACCACTGTTCAGAAAGTATAAGAAATACGCAGAATAAGCAATCACACTATGCATTAAGCAGCTAATATTCAAGAGGCCCTTTTGCTTCATATATTAGGGATTTTAAGCACTCTTGCCTCCCTAGAACCTTGTTCATCAAGTACTGCCACTACCCCATCTCGCCCACCATGGGCACTCTGCTCGCTACCAGTGGCTTAATGCAGAATATACAGACATGCCCAAAACTCTCTCACCATAAACCTATAGCCAAATAAACAATGAAATAAAAAGTTTAACCCCCCCTTAGCCCCATATCTTCTTCTAGATTTCATTTTTATTTTATCTACCAAGCTCACCTAGGTAAGCCCAGCTGTGATTTATCCTTGCTGTCTCCATTTTTGCCTCCAACAAGCTCACTCCTTGACCCAAAGTAACATGGCTTCTGCCCCACAACTCATTCTATTCTCAAAAAGCCACAAAGGCTAGAACCAACAAAACTAAAAATTAAGTGTTTCTCTTACAATTTACTTTCTGAACGAATCTGACTGATGGCAATTTTAAATTTTACCCCATTTTAAATGCCTGGATGTGTACACAATACATACCACCAAAAATGCATTTTAAAATAAAATGCTTATTACTGCAAAAAGAAAAACAACACTGACCTGCATCGGTACAGGTTCCTTAAGATAATACCCTTCAACAATTTGTTCTTTTCGATAGTGATCTATGATGTCCCCAATGCTGTTAAAATAAAAATTACTAACATTGACATATGGTCTCATAAAAAAATGCAAATGTTAAAAATACACGAAGACCCTGTTAGCAAGGATTATGTATTTGCAAGTGTTTTCCAAAGCATATAACCCAAATACATCAATAGCATATTTGATTACAATAGTCACATTATTTTAGAAAAGCAAGAAATCATTCACAGGTCAGAATACCTGAGTCAGAGACGGCAATTTTGTATACACCTACTCAAAGAGTCAGTATAAGTAAGAAAAGAATAAAAGTCTACTTTTTTTAAGAGTATTTCTGAGGAACTGAGAAAGAACTGATAGAGAAATGGCATTTATATAGCAAGTTCAGGTAGATTTTAAAAATTTTTATCATCAAAACAAACATTCGGCTTTCGTAATAATCAGATGAAGTTAGATCATAAAACATTAACAGCAAGTAAAAGGAGAAACAAACAGAACAGGAGCTAATTTTACACATACGATTATAACTACCACAGGGAAGGCTTATTGATGATTTTGATAAACAATGCTATAAAATATTCGTACTATCTGGGAAATTTTACTAATAAAGCTGAAAATAAAATGATATTATATAATGTAATTTAACACGTATTTTCACATGGCATAATGAGTTTCCAATATAAAAGTGTTTCTGTATCATCTGTAGGCCATTTTATTGTCCTGAATATTTAAATCCTACCCCTTTAAACTTCCCTTTAATATACTAGAAGAATGGCTATTTTAGGGACAGAGAGACAATATTTCTCAAAACGGATCTTGTTTCGGGGCACCTGGGTGGCTCAGTGGGTTAAGTCTCTACCTTCGGCTCAGGTCATGATCTCAGGGTCCTGAGATCGAGGCCCGCACAGGGTTCTCTGCTCAGCAGGGACCCTGCTTCCCACTCTCCCTATGCATGCCTCTCTGCCTACTTGTGATCTGTCAAATAAATAAATCTTTAAAAAAAAGATCTTGTTTCATCTTCCACTTGATTTTTTCCACAGTTCTTCTACTGATGGATTTGAAATATATATTTTATTTTTAGAGATACATATGTGTATATACACACCCGCTCTCCAAAGATACACATATATATACATATATATGTCTCCAAAGATAAAATGTCTTTGCCATACTACAAAATTAATTTAAAGCAAATATAATATTAAAAATAGTGAAACAGAAGACTTGAAAAGATTAATGAAGAAACAAGTATGAATGGATATGAACTGAATACTAGAGGGAGGATTTTACGCAAGGGGGAGGGGTGCAAAATGAGACAAGTAAAAGGTATTCACATTAAAAAAGAAAAGGAGGGTTGTAAGTGTTTAAAGGAAAAATGTAATGCCACATATAAATCCAAAAATGTTAAAGGAAAAAAAAAAGCAGAAAAGAAGACATTTGAAGACAGATACTACAACAGAGATGACTATTTGTTTCAAAGCAAAAAGCATCAAATCCACAAAAACATTAAATATCAAAGGTTTCTGATTCAGTAACTGTGAAATGCAATTGATCTTGTGGAGCATCTCAGCATTATTATATAATTCTTGTCCATGAGCTGAAAGGATAGGATACTATTGTGGAATACAGTTCAGACTGCCCAAGAACAAATTTAAAAAGTATGTGACAACAAATCAGGTATCTTTTTACCAATGAGCTGTACTTTCAAGATTCTTTTTTTTTTTTTTTTTAGTTCATATTCTACCCAGATACACCTAAAAGAAACAAAGGAGACACTACAACCCAGAATTTCCTAGACATTCCATGAAAGTTGTAGATATGAAATAAGATAGATTTACATCTCAGAAAACTAAAACATGTTCACTATACATCTGTGAAATAAATGTGAGTTTCTAGAGATACTATTCCTATACTTTCATTTTAGTAATTAATAAATAAAACCATGTCTCTTCTTGAATCTCCTAGATAAATGTGAATTATCTTCGGGGTCTGGCCCAAATCCCCCACTCCCTTTCCCTTCTCATCACTACCTCAACCGCTCTCTTTCTACTCAATCTCCCACGTCCATGTCTACAGTCCTGAACTCACCACAGTCAGCCAACCATCTGTTCTCAGAGACCTGGACCTCACAGACCGTTCTCTTTAAAGTAGATGCATGGGGTCTGTACAATATATTTCAAAAAGTCAATTAGTTAATAAATGTTTGTTGAATTACTTCTGCTTTTCTAAAACTTTTAATATAGGAATATTAAAGTTATGTCTCAAAAAAGTAGTTTCTAAATCAACAGAATTAAGTGCTACTTCTCTTTACCAAAAAACTAATGTAGACTTAATGGGGAGAAAAGACAGTAGAGTGTGGCTCTGTTACATAGATTTATTGGATAAGCCAACTTAACATTTACATATCTAAATAGTAAGTGATAATTACAAAGGTATATCTTTTTAAGTTCATTTATTTTTTCTTAGTAACCTCTACACTCAACGTGAGGCTTGAACTCACAACCTTGAGATCAAGAATCGCATGCTCTTCTTAACCGAGTCAGCCAAACATCCCACAAAGGTTCATCTTCCAAGATTTACTTTATTACTGACACTAATGCTGTAATGGAATATATTTCCATGCTGAAATATCTATTTCCAAACTGCAAAACTGCCTTTTTCCAGGCATCAGATTTACATAATGCTAGCTTTCTTTGCAAAAAAATTTTTAATATTATATACTAGCGAGAACAATACTCCTGAACTTTATCAAGTGATTTTTTTCTATAAAGAAAATTTGTGGGTGGGGGACCACCTAGATGGCTCAGTTGGTTAAGCATCAGACTCTTGGTTTCAGCTCAGGTTATGATCTCAGGGATTCTGAGATCAAGCCCCACAGCGGTCATCACGCTTGGCGGGGAGTCCGCTTGAAAGATTCTCTCCCTCTGCCCCTCCCCCCACTCACACGTGATCTCTCTCAATCACTTGCTCTCTAAAATAAACAAATAAATGTTTTTTTAAAAAAGAAAAAATTGGGAGGTTAGGGTTATTGACCACAGCCACTAAATTAACATGTATTTAAAAATTTTTAAGTTACCATTTTGTAAGCAGAAAAATAATTTTGCAATAATTTAGAAAGAAATACACTTCAAATACTTATTTCTTCCTGCTTTGTTCTGGTCCTTATCAATAAAAAAAAAATCAACCTTTACATATTTTACAGACTGCTTCCATTATGTAGGAAGAATTTTCATCTTGCAGAATGCATAGCATAAAGAAGTTTAAGTCAGTAAACAAACTTCCCTGAAATCTATTAAATCATTTTATCTTTAAAAAAGTTTCCAGATAGACATTTATCAATTCAGTTAAGAATATATGTTTTCATTTTACAGTTTTATATATTCCAAGTCGCTAGAAAACTGGAAAATGGAAAAAAGTAATTTACCTTCATAAAGAGCTTAAATTGCAGCTAGCTAGATTTTCAGTGAGGATGTCTAGATTGGACTATTAATGTAGAAACCACTCAAGCAGCTTTTCTGAGTACGTGTGCAAAAGGATCCAAATGTGTAGACTCATATCTTCCACTTGATGTCTCATAACTGTTCATGGGCCTTCTGACAAGCAACTACAACTTGGTTTTTTTGTTTCATTTTCTAAGATAAACCAGCTGCTCTATCTCTATACCCTCAAAAGTCAAGCTGAAATTAAGAGATATACTAATGGGAGGGAGAATACTGCTGTGGTATTCAGTGATTAAACTAGGCAAATGCCATCATTTTAGTTTATGAAAGCCTCCAAAAAGAGGAAGACAAGGCCACTCTAGGGGTATCTAATAAGGAAAATTCTATACATTAGGAAAAACAAAAATGTAAGGTTTCTTTCTAATATACAGAAAAAAAAAATCTGAGATTCTATCATATTGTTTCTCTATTAATTTATTTTCCTGCTCCAGTGACTAAAGTTCATTCTAAGCTTTGGGACAGCAACGAGTTTACCGTAATTTTTAAAATGAGAAGTAGGAACCAATAATTAGAACCAAGAAATATCAACTTGAGAACAACCCAATTATATGGGTAACATTTTTAGTAAAGTCTCTGTTTACTCTTTAAGAACTTTTTCTTCCTATTACAATGTATTGGGATGCCTGGGTGGCTCAGGCAGTTAAGCATGCCTGGTTAAGGGTCCTGGGATTGAGCCCTGCATCGGGCTCCCCAGTCACCTTCTGCCTGATGCTCCCCCTGCTTGTACTCTCTGTCAAATAAAGAAATAAAATCTTTAAAAACTAAAGTAAACTGTTTCACTAATAAAAGAATGTAATATATTCTTTCTCTTAGAACAAATGTTTTGCTATCCTACAGTTAAGGACTTAGCAAATTTGGTATAAACAGTCTATATATAATCAACAAATTATTTTGGAAGAAAAAAATTATGTTATTAACATATCCATTTTTGACACTGTCTAAAGAATCCTTGGACATGACTACTAAATTATATTAAAGGCCTTATTTTAAATTCTAAAAAGTCAGACACTTTTATACAATATTGAATCTGATAACACCATGTTATTGAAGTTTCAATTATTTTTGCCAATTATTGAAGTTTCAATTATTTTATTTTTGTAAAAGATAACCAAAATTTCTCACAACTCACCTGTTATAATATCGGCCTCCCATCATAAACTGATTGTTTGGTGTTGGACATATTTTAAATCGCTGAATATTTTCATTGGTCCGAAAGTAAAGTGAATAGTCACCAGGAGTATTATCTGAGGGCCTCACAAGAAAACTGCATACTTGGCCAACTGAAAAAATTAAGCTATTAGTTTTATTTCCTAATTATCAAATAAAAACAAACAGTGTTAAGTAATATAATTATAAAGTACATTTAAAAGTCATAAACATACATAAATTTTCACCAGGAACTTGTTTTATAATAAAGACAATTTTAATACATTTTCATATTTTCTAGTTTATGAGTCACAGCCACCCATAATGTTTCATGTGTGTATTATGTAAAAATAAGTCTACAGCAGTGATTTCTGGTTAATAATGTTGTAAATGTCATGACTTCGAAAGAATAACCTAATCAAAGGTAGAGGACACTGGATAAATGGGTACATTCTATTTGTAAATCATCTTAATAACAAGAGTCTAAAAAAAGTTAAGGTTTTTTTTAGGAATATTCTGTATTTAATCAATGCTTCTGATTAAACATTAAATAACTGTAATAAAATAGTACCAATGCTTACAAAGGTAGATTCAAAAATGAAATATATGTGTACCTTATCAAAATCAATACATGTATACTACCTCTCATTTAGTAGGTAAGAACCTAAAAAGTCATATAGAGTCAAATTATCATATATTAAAGATTTTCACACTAATTTTAGAGAAGGCTTTTTAATATCTTCAATTGGCAGTGACTCTTAACACCAAAATGTTTTGTCTTTCCTCTGTGTATGTTTAAATATCAAATGAGTGCTAAAAGCAAAATGGATGATAAATGGTCAGTTTTAAAATAAAGAGTGAATATATAAGTACCTGTCATTAGTAAATTATAAGCTTCTTGTTTGGAAATTTTCCCATGGAACCATCTTAAAAAGAGAACAAATTAAATATGTAAATCTGAGGTCCTTTTTGCTGTTATACAATCAAAACTAAACAACCAGCACAAGTTTATTTCAAGCTGATATAATGAAATAAAAGCAAATACAATGGATCAAATTATCTCACCCCTTCTATATTTGTTATTATACTTTGTAAACATACACAATTTCAACAAAATATAGTAAAGTAAGGGACTAAAATGAACTATAATTTCCATATTAACTAACAGTACAAAAACAGTAATGATTTTAATTCTGATAAGGAGAAACTGTTCCACGTTTACACCATAGCTAGTGTTCTCTTTTCTTTGTATTCGGACGGAGGGGTGGTACAGGTAGAGCCCACTACAGAATTATTCAGAGAAAAAAAATTAGTAAATGAATTTTCCTAATATTACTCTCAAAGTGAACTTTCCCTATAATAGGAGGTAAGTTCTCTCTTGAAAGAAAATAGACATGGCTGATTAATACTTTCCTTCAAGTCAGAAAGTAAGATTGAGTGATGACAGAGAGTAGTTGTCAGCATCAAGGACTGAAATAAAAGAATGACTTAGAATTTCTAATTCTATTTGAGCTAATGCCAAAACAAATTAGATGGCCAGAGTGTTTTAGTTTCTATATACTTAAAATAAGAATTTAGAAATTATTTTAAGTGGCATTATAGTCAAGATCCACTGCATATAATAACTAAAGTATTTAAATTTTACCTTAGAATAAATGACACACCTGGTTTTAAAAATTATTAGTAATTAAATTTCTTAAAATCTCCTCTCATTTACCTGAAGGCCTATTATCTATCTTGCTGATTAACACCTCTTAATGCCAGGCTGGTAACTCCAGATCATCCCTCTATCACTTTGCCACTAATTCATGGGGTCTACTCTTAGTTTTGATCATGGCTTAAAAAACAACTTAGAAAGTAAAAAGACTAAAGTAAAAACACTACAAGACTAAAACAAAAAAGCAAGACCCATCTATACGCCACCTGCAAGAGACTCACTTTAGACCTAAAGACACATGCAGACTGAAAGTGAAGCCACGAAAAAACATTTACCAGGCAAACAGAAGTGAAAAGAAACCTGGTGTAGCAGTACTTATATCAGACAAAATAGGCTTTAAAACAAAGACTGTGACAAGAGAAAAGGACATTATAAAATGATAAAAGGAACAATCCAACAAGAGGATATATAATTACAAATATCCATGCATCCACCATGGGAGCGCCGAAATACACAGAGCAGCTATCAACAGACATAAAGGAAGAAACTGACAGTAATAAAGTAACAGGAGGAGACTTAAACATCCCACTTACATCAATGGATGGATCATCCAGACAGAAAATCAACAAGGAAAAAGTGGTTTTGAATGACGCATTACACTAGATGGGACAGATATATATACAGAACACTGCATCCCCAAGCCATGAATACATATTCTTTTCAAGTGCACCTGGAATATCTCCCAGGATAAATTACATTAGCCCTTAAAAAAACTCAAGACATTCAAAAAGAAGGAAATCATATCATGCATCTTTTCTGTCCAAAACAGTATGAAACTAGAAATCAATCCTGAGAAAAAGTTTGGGAAGAACACAAATACATGGAGACTAAACATGCTACTAAACAATGAATGGGTCAACCAAGATTCAAAGAGGAAATCAAAAAATACATGAGACAAATGAAAATGAAAACAGTCCACATCTTTGGGATGAAGCAAAAGATGTTCTAAGAAGGAAGTTTTAGAGCAATACAGGCCTACCTCAAGAAATAAGAAAAAGTTCAAATAACAAACAACCTAACCTTAACACCTACCTAAAGGAGCTAGAAAAGAAGAATAAACAAAGCCCAAAACCAATAGAAAGAAAGAAATAATAAAGATTACAGCAGAAGTAAATGAAATAGAAACTTAAAAAAAAAAATTGAGAAGATCAATGAAACCAGGAACCGGTTCTTGGAAAAGATATACAAATTTGATAAACCTTCAGACAGATTCGTAAACAAAAAAAGGCAAAGACAAGACTCAAATACACAGAAATGAAGAAAGAGAAGTAACAACCAACATCACAGAAATACAAAAAAGATTTTAAGAAAATACTATGAAAAATTGTATGGCAAATACTGGACAACCCTGAAGAAATGGATGAATTTCTAGAAACATATAATTTCCAAAACTGAATCAGGAAGAAACAGAAAATTTGAATAGACTGGTTATTAGAAATGACATTGAATCAGTAAGCAACAAACTCCCAACAAACAAAAGTTCAGGACCAGATAGCTTCACAGGTGATTTCTGTCTACTAAACATTTATTTTTTTAAGATTTTATTTACTTATTCGAGAGAGAGAAAGAGCGTGCCCATGGGGTGGGGGGCACAGGGAGAAATACTTCCTTCACCAGGGAGTCTGATGCAGGGCTTGATCCCAGGACCCTGAGGTCATGACCCGAGCTGAAGGCAGACACTTAATCGGGCCACCCAAGCGCCCCTGTCTACCAAACATTTAAAGACAACGTTAACCGTGAGAGACTGTAGACTCTGAGCAACAAACTGAGATTTTGGAGGGGCGGGGGTGGGAGGTTGGGTGAGCCTGGTGGTGGGTATTGAGAAGGGCATGTATTGCATGGAGCACTGGGTGTGGTGCATGAACAATTAATCTTATAACACTGAAAAAATAAAATAAAAAATAATAATAATAAAAAGACAATGTTAATACCTATTCTTCTCAAACTATTCCAAAAAACTGAAGAGGAAGGAAAACTTCCAGACTCACTCTATAAGACCAGGATTACCTTGATAACAAAACCAGACAAAAACGCTATAAAAAAACCAAAAAACTACAGGCCAATATCCCTCATAAAGGCAGATGTAAAAATCCTCAACAAAATACTGGCAAACCGAATTCAACAATACATTAAAAAATCATTCACCCTAAGTGGGATTTATTCCAGGGATGCAAGTATGGTTTAGTATTTGCAAATTAATCAATGTGATACATCAGAGTAACAAGAGAAACAATAAAAACCATATGATCATCTTAATAAATGCAGAAAAAGCATTTATTTCACAAAGTACAACATCCATTCATGATAAAAACGCTCAACAAAGTAGGTTTTGGGGGGCATACCTCAACATAATTAAGGCCATACATGGAAAACCCTTGGCTAATATCATACTCAATAGTGACAAACTAAAAGCTTTTCCCTTAAGATCAGAAACAAGACAATGATGTCTACTCTTACCACTTTTGTTCAACAGAGTACCAGAAGTCCTAAGTGCAACAATCAGATAAGAAAAATAAATAAAACGGATCCAAATTGGTAAGGAAGAAGTAAAACTTTCACTGTATTTGCAGATGACATGATACTATATAAAAAACCCTAAAGACTCCACCAAAAAAACTACTAGAACTAACAAATGAATTCAGTAAGGTCACAGAATACAAAATCAATATAGAGAAATCCATTGCATGTCTATACACCAATAAAAAGTAGGATAAAGGGAAATTAAGAAAATAATCCCATTTACAATGGTACCAAAATGATTAAAATATCTATGAATAAACTTAACCTAAGAGGTGAAAGACCTGTATTCCAAAATCTATTAAAAAACAACAATGAAAGAAACTGCAGATGAGACAAACAAATTGAAAGATATTCCATGTTCATGGATTGGAAGAACAAACATAAAATGTTCATACTACCCAAAGCAATCTACAGATTCAATGCAACCCATACCAAAATACCATCAACATTTTTCACAGAACTAGAACAAACAATCCTAAAGTTTTTATGGAACCACGTAACAACCTAAATAGCCAAAGCAAGTTTGAAAAAAGAAGAACAAAGGGGAGTTACCACAATCTCAGATTTTAAGATACACTACAAAGCTATAATAATCAAAAAAACAAACTCAGAGAGAAAAAAAAAAGAAAAAAAGGAAAAAAACAAACAAACAAAAAAAACTCAGAGATCAATGGAAGAGACTAGAGAGCCCAGAAATAAACCCATGATTATATGGTAAATAAATCTATGACTCTGGAAGCAAGAAAATACAATGGAGAAAAGAATAGTCTCTTCAACAAATAATTTATAATAATTTATTTTTTAAAATAGAGAGCTATATGCAGAAGAATGAAACTGGGCCACTTATCTACACCATATACAAAAATGAACTCCAAATGGATGAGACACCTAAAAGTGAGACCTGAAACCAAAAAACTCCTTAAAGAAAACATCATGGCAGTCATTTCTTTGACATCAGCCACAGACACATTTTTCTAGATATGTCTCCTTAGGCAAAGGAAACGAAAGCAGAAATAAACTACAGGGACTACCACAAAATAAAAAGTTTCTGCACAGTGAAAAAAAAAGTCACTGAAACAACAAGGCAACCTACTGAACGGGAGAAGATATTTGTAAAGGATGTATGTGATAAAGGGTTAATATCCAAAATATATAAAGAACTTCCAAAACTCAACACCAAAAAAATAATTCAATTTAAAAAATGGGCAGAGTGTTCGAATAGATATTTTTCCAAAAAAGATACATAAATGGCCAATAGACACATTAAAAGATGCTCAACATCTCTTATCATAAGAGAAATGAAAATCAAAAGCACAGTAAGATTACTGCTTCAATTTTCTTGCTGGTTATGGGTATATTTGGGTTTTCTATTTCTTCCTGGTTCAATTTTGGTAGTTGATATGTCTCTAGAATGCATCCATTTCTTCCAGATTGTCTAATTTGACAATATTGGCATATAGTTGCCAATCTAGCATATAGTTGCTCATAATATGTTCTTTTAATTGTTTGTATTGCTTCGGTATTAGTTGTGATCTCTCCTCTTTCATCATGAATCTCCCAGCAAACAAGAGCCCAGGGCCAAACAGCTTCCCAGGGGAATTCTACCAAACATTTAAAGAAGAATTAATACCTATTCTTCTAAAACTTTCAAAAAATAGAAATGGAAGGGAAACTTTCTAACTCCTTTTACGAGCATTACCTTGATCCCAAACTCAGAAAAGGACTCCGCCAAAAAGGAGAATTACAAACCAATATCCTGATGAACATGGATACAAAAATTCTCACCAAAATACTAGCTAATAGGATCCAACAGTACATTGAAAGGATTATTCACCACCACCAAGTGGGATTTAGTCCTGGACTGCAAGGTTGGTTCAACAACCATGAATTAATCTATGTGATATACTACATTAATAAAAGAAAGGACAAGAACCATATGATCCTCTCAATAGATGCAGAAAAAAATTTGACAAAGTACAGCATCCTTTCTTGATTTAAAACTCTTCACAGTGCAGGGATAGACGGTACATACCTCACAATCATAAAAGCCATCAATGAAAAACACACAGTGAATATCATTCTCAAAAGGGGACAGCTTTTCCCCAAAGGCCAGGAACACAGCAGGTATGTCCACTATCACCACTGCTATTCAACATAGCAGTGTACTGCTATGTACAGTGTACATAGCGTATTACTAGAAGTCCTAGCCTCAGCAATCAGACAACAAAAAGAAATAAAAGGCATCCAAATCAGCAAAGAAGTGGTCAAATTCTCACTCTTTGCAGATGATATGATACTTTATGTGGAAAACCCAAAAGACTCTACTCCAAAACTGCTAGAACTCATACAGGAATTCAGTAAAGGGGCAGGATATAAAATCAATGCACCGAAATCAGTTGCATTTCTATACACCAACAGCAAGACAGAAGAAAGAGAAATTAAGGAGTCGATCCCATTTACAATTGCACCCAAAACCCTAAGATACCTAGCAATAAATCTAACCAAAGAGGCAAAGAATCTGTACTCAGAAAACTATAGAATACTCATGAAAGAAATTGAGTAAGACACAAAGAAATAGAAAAACATTCCATGTTCGTGTACTGGAACAAATATTGTGAAAATGTCTATGCTACCTAGAGGAATCTACACATTCAATGCAATCCCTATCAAAATATCATCAACGTTTTTCACAGAACTGGAACAAATAATCCTAAAATCTGTATGGAACCAGAAAAGACCCTAAATACCCAAAGGACTGTTGAAAAAGAAAAACAAAGCTGCTGGCATCACAATTCCGGACTTCAAGCTCTACTACAAAGCTCTAATTATCGAGACAGTATGGTACTGACACAAAACCAGACACACAGATTAATGGAACAGAATAGAGAGCCCAGAAATGGACCCTCAACTCTATGGTCAACTAATCTTTGATAAAGCAGGAATGAATATCCAATGGAAAAAAAAGTCTCTTCAACAAATGGTGTTGGGAAAATCGGAGAGCCACATGCAGAAGAATGAAACTGGACCATTTCCTTACACCATATACAAAAATAGACTTAAAATGGATGAAGGACCTAAATGTGAGACAGGAATCCATCAAAAGCCTTGAGAACACAGGCAATAACCTCTTCGACGTCAGCCACAACAACTTCCTGCTAGACACGTCTCCAAAGGCACGGGAAACAGAGGCAAAAATGAACTATTGGTACTTCATCAAGATAAAAAGCTTTTGCACAGTAAAGAAAACAGTCAACAAAACCAAAAGACAATGAACAGAATGGGAGAAGATATTTGCAAATGACATATCAGATAAAGAGCTAGTAACCAAAATCTATAAAGTACTTATCAAACTCAACACCCAAAGAACAAATAATTCAATCAAGAAATGGACAGAAGACAAACATTTCACCAAAGAAGACATATAAATGGCCAATAGACACATGAAAAAGTCTCTACATCACTCAGCATCAGTCAAATACAAATCTAAACCACGATGAGATACTACCTCACACCAGTCAGAATGGCTAAAGTTAACAAATCAGGAATCAATAGATGTTGGCGAGGATGTGGAGAAAGGGAAACCCTCTTACGCTATTGGTGGTAATGTAAGCTGGTGCAGCCACTCTGGATAGCAGTATGGAGATTCCTCAAAAAGTTGAAAATAGAGCTACCCTGAGACCCAGCAATTGCACTACTGGATATTTACCCCAAAGATACAAATGTAGTGATCCAAAGGGGCACCTGCACCTCAATATTTATAGCAGCAATGTCCACAATAGCCAAACTATGGAAAGAGCCCAGATGTCCATGGACAGATGAATGAATAAAGAAGATGTGGTATACACACACACACACACAAATATTATGCGGCCATCAAAAAAATGAAATCTCTCTATTTGCAAAGATGTGAATGGAACTAGAGGGTATTATGCTAAGCGAAAGAAGTCAATCAGAGAAAGATAATTATCATATGATCTCACTGATATGAGGAATTTGAGAAACAAGGCAGAGGATCACAGGGGAAGAGAGGGAAAAATGAAACAAGACGAAATCAGAGAGGAAGACAAACCATAAGAGACTCTTAATTTCAGGAAACAAAGTGAGGGTTGCTGTAGGCGTGGTGGGTTGGGGGATGAGATGGCTAAGTGATGGAGACCGGGGAGGGTGTTGTCTAGGACTGATGAATCACAGACCTATACCCCTGAAACAAACATTATATGTCAAGAATAATAATAAAGAAAAATCATAAAAAAAAAAAACAGAATGAGATATCGGCTCTTACCTATCAGAATGGCTAGAATCAAAGACAAAAAATAATAAGTGTTGTGGAGAAAAAGTATCCTCATGCATTGTCAGTGGAAATGCAAATTTGTGCAGTCACTGTGAGGAAAACAGTATGGAGGTTCCTCAGAAAATTAAAAATAGAATTACCATATGATCCAGTAATTCCACTACTGGGTATCTACCCAAAGAAAATGAAAACAATAATTCAAAAAGATATATCCACTCCCATGTTTATTGCTGCATTATTTACAACAGCCAACAAAGATGAATGGATAAAGATGATGGGGGGTTGTGCGTGTGTGTGTATGTATGTATATGTATATATATACATATACATACATACACACGCACATATATATATAATATACATATACATAAACGTATTACTCAGCCATAGAAAGGAATGAGATTTTGCTAGCTATAACAACATGACATATAAGGTATAATGCTGAGTGAAATAAGTCAGACAGAGAAAGACAAACACCATATGATTTCACTCATGTAGGGAATTTAAGAAACAAAATGAACAAACAAAAAAAGAGAAACAAAAACACTCTTAAAAGACAGAGAATTGATGGTTCCGAGAGGAAGATAGGCAGGCAGGGGGATGGGTGAAATAGATAAGCAGGATTAAGAGTACTCTTAATGTATGGAATTGCTGAATCAAGTTTGAATTAAATGTAAGTGTACGTAAGGATATTTCAATTTAAAAATTTGTTAATAAAAATTAAAAAAAATTTAATAAATATAAAAATGAAAAATTCCTCTATGAAGAAAAAAGCGAATTGCATATGTTAATAAATACAGTGTTATTTCACTAAATGAATGTGTTCAGAAGACTATGCTGTATTTAATATATTCTGGAAAGGCACAATAACACTAAGTGTTATCTCAGTGAATAAATGTATTCCAAAAAATTGGAAAGTAAAAATACTACAAGACTAAAACATTTAAGTGCTCTAAAATCCAGTGTTACTGGATTTTAGGAGCTGTTTAGTTACTGGATTTTTTAGCTGTTTATATGGTTTTAAATTGTCCATACTATTAGTGGTCAAAATATAAAACATAACTGAATTTTTACCTTTTCACATAAATGAAATTTTAAACTTTTAAATTCTCCCTTTACACCAACCATTAACTCACTAATTGAATGCACATTATGAGTAATATAAGGCAAGTATACAGGAACTGCAGCAATTCAGGCTGCCTTAAAAGGTAATAAGGTTCCACATCACATTCAAGTGTAGTCTAAATGACTATCTACTAACAAATGCTACAACAGGGTTTTAATACTATAGGGGAAAGTTGATTAGATAACCTCAAAGGCTAATTCTATATTTTGATCACATGAATAAAGGGGGGGGGGGAAGGAATTCAAAGGGGAGAAGCAACAAATAGGGTTTAGAAAACAAAAGTAATATTTTTGTGAAAGAATTAGATCTGAGTTTCCTCATTCAGACATTTATTACCTATACCTAAAAAGTCAACAATTCCATACATTACTCAGTGTTCATCCCAAAAAGTGTACTCTTATTCCCCCTTATCTATCTCACCCATCCCCCTGCCTACCTCCCTCTAGCAACCACCATTTTGTTCTCTGGATTTGAGTGTTTTTGTTTATCGTTTTATTTGTTCATTTTGTTTCTTAAAAGTGTTTCTTCAAACATATGGTGTATACTAATGATACAAAGGGGAGTCTCTGCTCTTATGAAGTCCCTACTCCAATAAGAAAAAGGCACACACGTACTGTATAACCACAAAATCCCTGTCAAAAATATAATAAAGTGCACTGATAGATATGCACAGAAGGCTTTTTTTTTTTAATAAAAGAGGATACCAGTTCTGTGGACCATGTGAGGGATAAGATAAAGGAAGACTTCTTGGGAAAGTGATAAATGAGTTAGGTCATTAAGATTAGAAATTAACCAAACATAATGCAGGATGAATTCTGGCCTAGAAAGTAGCTTGGGCAAAGGCAAAAAACAGCGTGCTAAGGTGGATCTGATGGTTAAGTGTTTGCCTTTGGCTCAGGTCATGATCTCAGGATCCTAGGATCAAGCCCTGCATCAGGCTCCCTGCTCAGCAGAATCTGTTTCTCCTTTTCTCTCTCTCTCAGCCTCTCCCTGCTGCTCTTGCTCTCTCTCTCAAATGAATAAATTTTAAAAAAGAAAAAACAAAAAAACCAATCAACAAATGAGGGATCAAAAGGGCACTAAAAAAATATCTCTAAGGACAAAAACAGAATTAGAATAAATTTCCCATAGGAAATTATTGTTAACTGCTAATAACTTCCAAAATACGAGAAGATTTTGAGGCAAATAATACATACAGTATTACCTGGCCTTTGAATTAGCCCTGAGAAGATACTTAAAATCAGCCTGACAAGATTATGAAAAGACAGGGCTTACAGAATCTTATAAATATGGTAAAGAACCCTGATGTTGGGGCACCTGGGTGGTTCAGTTGCTTAAGTGTTTGCCTTCAGCTTAGGTCATGATCCCAGGGTTCTGGGATGGAGCCCCACATCAGGCCCCCTGCTCAGCAGGGAGCTTGCCTCTCCCTCTCCCTCTGCCTGCCACTCGTCCTGCTTATGCTCTATTTCTGTCAAATGAATATATAAAAATCTTTTAAAAAAAAAAAAAAGGAACGCTGACGTTGGTGAAAAGTTCTCATACACAGACACACAACAAACAAACAAACTGAAAAAACTGAAACATAAAATACCTAAAAAATGTCATTACAAAAACCAGAAACGTGTATCAGTAAGAAAGTAAAGAAAAATATGAGGAATTGTGACATTCATACTGTTATTAATGTTTATAGAAAAGCCTTTAGCGATAGAAGAGTTACATACAGGTAAAAGATACCGTCATTATTAAAAAGACTATCAATAGATCCTAAAGAAAATATTAACATATCAGTTCCTGAGCCAAATAGCAACAATTCTTAAGACAGCCCCAAAAGTAGCAGTTTTCCTTTAAAATAAATTTTGGCCTAAGTTTTCCAATTTGTAAGTTTAAAACATATTTTCTTATTCCTTTTCGTAATTAACACAAACTCACATTTTGCCTTCATGTGGATCTTCTTCCCGGCCCTAAAAGATAAGACATTAAGACAGTATTTTATATAATTTTAACTACTAATCTATTTTTATTAAAATTAATAAAAACCATATCTTCAAACACATCACTACCTTCTCATATTTACTTTTACATATACAAGAAAAGACCTATCAGTTCAAGAAACATCTTTCTAAAACTCTCTCCCTTACTGTTACTACTCTTCTCCTCTTGTTGTGCTTACTGAAATTCAGACCTTTCCCTTTTCCCAAACTATTACCACAGCCCAGTGAGGGCTTTGATTACCTCCGTGCCCTGTCCCACCCCTTCATCTCACCACTCCAATATGGACTCATCAGTTTCAACGGCAACTTTCTCCTGCACTAAGAAACACCATATAAACTAAAAAGAAACAAAATTTAAAAACCAAACCTTTAATACCTCTCTGCTCCCTACAAATTCCTCCTTTGATACAATCGAAATCCTTTGTCGTATCACTCAAGTCTGTATTTCCTATCTCATAGTACCAATTCTCTTTAGGTATCTGTACAGTGGACCCGCATAACTACCCATTTGCTTACCTGTATTCTCCACATCACTGGCTTATTATTCTTTTTAACTTAGAAGGTCCTTTCCACTCACTGCTTCCCACCTGTTTGTTACCCTAAACTATCCAGACAGTATCTTCTTCAAATACTAGTTCTCAGTAAAATAGTGAGCCCCTAAAACATAAACTTCTCCTTTAATTAGAAAAGACATTATTCTTCTACCATCTTTTGAACTTTACTCTTTTACATCTTTTACTTTACACTATTTGGCATGCCTATTATTTAAGATACACTACTGTGGGGTGCCTGGGTAGTTCAGTGGGTTAAAACCTCTGCCTTCACTTCAGGTCATGATCTCAGGGTCCTCGGACTGAGCCCCGCATCGAGCCCCACATCGAGCCCTGCATCGGGCTCTCTGCTTCACCCTCTGTCTCTCTGCCTACTTGTGATCTCTCTGTCAAATAAATAAATAAAATCTTTAAAAAAAGATACACTTTTGTTATTCATTAGTATTTTAATAATGGCTGTAAGCACCTTAAGATCTTAACTCTTCTTTGTTAATACCCAGACACCACCATAACCACTAGCATAATACCAGGCATATAATTTTCACTGAATACTTACTAACCTGTACTCATAGTATCCCCCAAAACTGGGTACCAGACACCAGGTTTTCACTGAATAATAAAGAAAAATGCTCTATCTATATGTGGATTTACTCTCTCAATTTGTTCCTTACTCATCAAGTACATAACTGAACTAAAACACCTACTGAATGTCTACTATAAAACAAAGCAGTATGCCTTAAAACACACACACACAATGTATAATCATTGCCCAAAAGGAGCTAATCTCTATACAACAGGTTAACACCATAAATTAATTTTATACAATGTAATAAAATAATTAACAAGGTGCTAGAGAAACACAAGAGGAAATAATTTAGCCTAAGAAAGGCATAAATCCTCTGTGAAAACAAGGACAGCATCTGAGCTGGGAAAGATTAATCGAATTTTACATGGTAGTAGTCTATCAGGGCAGGAGTGTCAGGAAAAGCGTAGGCATAAAGAAATTCATTCAGCAAACACTTGCTGAATGCTTACTAATGCCAAACACTATTCTATGCTATGGGGCTACACCACTGAATCAGAGACAAAAATCCTCACAAAGCTTACATTCTAGATTTAATGCATAAAAGTAGAAATGTACTTGGAGAGCAGTAATTAGAATTTCAGAGTGGGAAAATCCTTAAATCCAACCACCAACCTAATGTCTGAAATCTAGACAATCTCCAAATGGCTTTTCAAGCTACAAGGAATCACTAGGCTCCAATGAAGATCATTATGAATACTTACTTTAAGTATTAGAGTAAAAATTGTTTATTAATTCTAACTTGGAATTATTCTACTATTAATTGAAAGTATGACTATATTCCTTTCTAGCAGCTGCATCACATTGTTAATTCATACTTATTAATTTGTTCTTTTAATTTTTCCCTTTTATTGATGTTAGGTCATGTGCCTTTATGTTAATTGGGCTTTTTTTCCCCTTATACTCATAACTTTCACTTACTCTTCTTAAAGTTTATCTTATTAAATCTGACCCGGAATCCCAAGAGCTGGAGAAAAGTTAAACTATACTCTAAATCCTTTAAATAATCAGAAAAAGAGGGTCAGGGGTATTCTAGCACGGAGAAAAATAATCCAACATCAAAAAGTTTTAACTAAGAAATTATGTAGCAAAACCAACACAGTAAGATTCTTCCTTTTGAACACTTCTGGCCTATATGAAATAAATCTCTTTCTCTCCCTACTATAAAATACCAAATACTAACCTAGGAATTACGAGTTCTAATCCCAGCTCTTCCACTAAGTAACTATGTGTAGGCAATGTATCATACCATTTCCTCAACTGCCCTCCACTTTTCCTCAGTATGTTTTA
Organism: Nasua narica; assembly: GCA_028533885.1. NCBI lineage: Eukaryota > Metazoa > Chordata > Mammalia > Carnivora > Procyonidae > Nasua > Nasua narica. The sequence continues at coordinate 58,864,641 of CM052809.1, read as the reverse complement.
CTTCTACATATCAAGATCTATTAATCAAGAGAATTAATAACAAAGAAAAATGTTCTCCACTGCTATCTTCCCGGAGAATAATCAAAGCACAGGTTTCAAAATATTATCAAGTTCATGACATAATTTAAAAACAGTAGCTCTGAGGGTTATGAAAGATAAAAGGAAACCACTCTATCACACTAAAATCAAAATCCAAAAGGGAAGGATGAACTCCAAAACTGTAATATGTTTGATAAGATTCAGTGATACAGAGTATTATCTCTGAAACACAAACGCTACTTAAATGTGGACCTGCTATCAAAAAACACACAACTATCTATACTGTGTGACAAGACTACGGATGTTGCATTATGCAGCAACAATGAAAATGGGAATACTGGAAATGTAGAAACATGATAATATATGTGTAATATAACTTTTTCGAACGTTACTAAAAATTTTACATATATTTGGGAGATAAAGATTCTGAAAGCAAACATGTACAACCCTATTTGACTCAGATTCCATGATCATTTTTTCACAGCCTCATTTATGCGGAAAACCACTAAGACAAAAGCAGAGACAAATAGGCACAAATGTTAATGCTTTTTAAATTCCTAGAAACTCATAAAAACTTTCTGCAAAAAAAAAACTTTCAGAAAATTAACAGTTAAAGATTCAAACATGCTAGCTTATTTATGCTCTTTACAAATAAATAACATTTACTCCAGTAAATACATTTTAATGAAAAATTCCTGGTACTTGGGAATTGAGGTTTTTAATTAAAAAAGTTTCATTACTAATTTCGTCTGATTATGGATTAAGTTCCAAAAATGTACAGAATATTTAAAATTCTGAGAATGAGAGGAGAAGAACAAAACTTACCACCTCTTCCACTAGGTCTTCAACAATAAGGCCCTGTTCGTCTGTTCGTAGATTTGTAACCCACATCCATCCATCTTCTAATTCATTATGAACAATAAACATATCTCCTTTTAGGAAACTGAAAACAGGAATTATGAAGTCATTAAAATTGAGTTAAAATTTTAAACATGGAAATTTGAGTAATCATGTGCCATACTACAGAGATAATATAACATTGGAAATGCAAGAAATTAAAGTCAAATACCCTGGATTTTTTTCCTGTTTCTGGCATCACCTAAATATAAAGCTCTGACTTAACAATCTGAATCTTATTCCCTCATGTGTAAAATGGACTTAATAATGGTATCTGCACTATCTACATTATTGGATTACTAAAAATTCAAATTAGAATTTGTGTAAACAGTAATTCCATATGTATTTTAGGCTTTAGCCTGTAACTCTAAGAAAACTGAACTTAAAAATTTAAGCTTCCACATAATTACTCTTTCAGATGTAGGTTAGATATAAAATCATATAATTCACTCATTACATATACACAAGATACAGCTACTTTAGAAAAACTTTATTTTAAATAAGCATAATTAGCCTTAGCAGATGTTTGAGAATTAACATTTTTCTCATAAAAATCATTAAAGTTTATTAATTCACTTATACATCCGTGACACAACATAGCAAGCATTCTTTCTCTGAAAGTGGTATCAAAGGATAGGAGAATGTATGCATGTTTTTTCTGTTAACAATTTCTGAGTAGAGAGATGCACACACAAACTAGTTTCTTTTCCTTGGAACCTATATGTTTTCAACCTCTACAAAATTGCAGGAGGAGTAAGTTAGTTTTATATTGATGCCATTTTTCAACATCAGTAATTCGCTGAATGTTTCATTTTAGGCCTGAATGAACGCCTCTCAGTGTTCAAAGTTTCAAGATTGATTGGCTACCGCTATTAATCCTCTATCTATATCCATGTCTATCGCATATTTTTTAAACAAGTTTCCTTTTGGTCTAAATTTCACAAACCAAAGTTGCATTAAGTAAATCTCTTCTCATACTTCTTAAAACTGCTTTCCCCCAGAATATCTCATGCTTCCCTGTTCCCTATTTCCTGAATAAGTTCAAAACTAAAAAACTTATACACAACACTTAAGATGAGTTCTATCTGGATGAGCACATAATACTGCATTCTATCTTGATTCTATAACCCTTGTTAACAGTGACCAATAGCTGACTGGCAGGAGACATTACTACTTAACCAAATAAATTACTTCTTTCTAGAGCCACTCCCCTAAATAATAACTACATTTAAAAAAATAATTATGGGGCGCCTGGGTGGCTCAGTGGGTTAAAGCCTTTGCCTTCGGCTCAGGTCATGATCTCAAAGTCCTGCAATCGAGCCCCGCATCGGGCTCTCTGCTCAGCGGGGAGCCTGCTTCCCCCTCTCTCTCTGCCTGCCTCTTTGCCTACTTGTGATCTCTCTCTGTCAAATAAATAAATAAGATCTATAAAAAAAATAAAATAAAATAAAAAAATAATTATGAGTAAAAGGGGAGTACATATGAACAAAAATATAGAAATGAGAAGTGACAAATTTCATTTCTTGGTCAAAAGCAGTCGTAAGAGAATTTTTTTTTAATTTTGACTTCTGTTGTTGCTAGAACAATAAATACGTGGTGCAAAATGAAAAAAAATTAAAATAAAAAGCTTATTACTAACACAAACAATATAATCATAAGATTCTTTATTTTGCATTTTTCCCCAAAGTTAAAATGCCTTATTAAATCTCATTAATCTTCAGATGTTTTTACCTAAAAAAAAAAAACATTCACAGATACAAATTTTTAAGGACTCATACATTCACATATATTTATAGATCTATATATTTATATATATATATTTAATATATATAAATATATTTAATATACATAAATATATTATTTATTATTTATATAAATGTTCCCTATTTCCTGAATAAGTTCCTGCTTATTATATATTATTCCTGAATAATTTTCCTGCTTATATCACATAATAATTATAATTATTTTATATAAATATATATAATAAATATATTTATATATAAATACATATATTTATAGATCTATATATTATAGATCACATATATTTATAGATCTACAATCTATATTTATATGATAAATTTAAATTTATATATTCCAATACTTGCTTAAATTTTCATCTTCCTAAACCAGTAGTTGTCAGTTTTGAAGGTCTCTCTGGACTCCTTTACATACTTAAAAACTGACACCCTAAAAAGCTTTTATTTATATGAATTATATCTATTAATATTTACCATATTAGAATTTAAAATATAAATGTTTCTAAAATATACCCCATAACACAGTAACATAAAGAATATGAAAATTATTTTGACAAGTTTTGTGAGAACATTATTATTTTACTTTTTGCAAATCTCAACATCTGGCTTAACTGTAAACTGCTAGATTCTTATCTTTCTACCGTCAATCTGTTGTTTCAGGTTTTTTTTGTTTAAAGTATATGAAGAAAAATATGGCCTCACAAAAACACGTAGTTGTGAAAGGAGTGAATATTTTAATAGCCTCTCGGATAATTACAGATATTCTATGATATTACACCAAAAACTCAACAATTGGTACTTGAAGGTTACTTCTAATATAGAATCGAAAACTCCAACAATGAACTTTCTGTACCCCATTTCAGTAATATCTATTTGTCCATCTTGTATTTTGAATGGACCTTTACCCAGGCATAATTCTTTAACAGTACCCATCGATCATTTAGAAAATACTGGTTCACTGAGCTATGCAGATCACCCAGATATAAATACGTTTTATACAATCAAAACGTTATATTCTTTAATATCACCACCAATATCATCCGAAAAATCAGGAACTAGGAACTATGTGGGAAGCTGTCAAATTCCTGATGCAGATACAGGGTTTCCAAAATTCTCATTTTTGCTTGCAAGCTCAAATTTTGTCACTGGCAACAAATATTGCCACTTACTTCCCCTGAAGTAACATAACAGACTCACTTTAAAAAAAAAAAAAAAGTCAAATACTCTAGTCTGAATAACCATGGTTGGATAGTTTGTCTATTAGTCCTAAATACAAATGGTGTACACAAAAGCAGAAGCTACCTCGGCTCTCAACTCACTGCTCTCCTCAAGACAAGGATCTGTGGTGCATAGCCAAGACACCTTGTGTGTATTTCCCATTTCATCACACAGAATATTAAAAAGAGGCACTTTTCTTCATCACATAAAAGATTAAAAAGATATTCACCACACGAAATACTAAAAGGGTTGAGATTAAGTAAAATACCTTTCATGGTCTTATCAAGAAAAATTTGAGGGGAAACATTTGTATTGTTTACTTCCAAGCGTATGGCATGAAGAACACTATACTTTGCTACCACTGCCTTGATTTGTGCTAAGACAGTAACAGTTTTACTGCTTGTTGCTTTTGGACCATCAGTGTAAATGTCACAGTGAAAAAGGCAAATTATATCTTAGTCTTATTAGGAAAACAGTTCTGCTTTCTTGAAATCTCTAAATGGATCTCAAAGAACCCCAACGTTACATAGATCACACTTTGAGCACTGTTGTCCTCAATGGTACTCTGGGAATTTACAATTTATTCAAAATTCCTGAATTGGTAGTTCACCACTGTTCTTCTTTATTGTATACACTTCATTCCTTCTCTTTCTTTCATTGGCTTTTCCTGCTTATATCACAAATAAAGGTATGCCAATAAAAACTAATTAAGAAGTTATTTTGTGGACAATCATATAAAAATAGAATCCTTATTCTGAGATTCCAGATATTTGAATCTTTATTTTTTAAAATACCACATTTTCAGAATTTTCAGTACCTCCTAAAGTCACTGTTTTTTAAATGCTGCTGTTGCTTTCAGTGAGAAGCTGTGTACCAGAATCAGTAAACATTTTACCAGTAAGAAACAAACTTTCACTGCAAAGTGGCTTATAGAAAGACACTTATAATTTGCTAATTATCAAACATCAGATTATATGAAAATAATAAAAACAAGTTATATACAAATCAAATTACATAAAAATAATTTTTAAAAATTATGTTCTGTAGTTCTACACCACACATAAACTATTCATTCAGCATGTAAAATAGAAGTTTAGTCATTATTTATGTACAAAGTATAGTTGAGACATAAATGCCACGGAGTAATAAAAATTTAAATATAGTACAGAATATAACAATTATTCTTACTTTGTAAAGACAGACTAATAAAATGTGAATTTATTTCATCTGTCACCTTCACTGTGGCCACTCTGATCCAACTACATATTCTGAACAAATAAGCCAAACACAGGAGTACAGGAACAATGAATTCAATACTAAAGGTACTTGCTACCCTTCTGCATGTTATTTCCTCAAAGTCCAAGACCTTCCCAGCCCAAGAATAGTAAATTCTCAAAGTCTGTGAAATGCCTATCTCAAATGCCTATAAATGAGAATACAATCTAAAATACCTTATTTCATCAGTATCTGGAACCTTTGTATAAGGTAGAATGGCTCGAACGCGCCTTCTATCTTCCACTGGCTAGGAATAAGAAAAAAAAAGATTTACAAAAGATAAATACCCTTTTTATGTCAAAGTCAAATCAGGTATATCCACATAAAATTTAAGCCAACAAAAATCCACATTATGAACATAAGGATCATTCAAATTGTTTTTAGTAAGGTTCTAAATACTCAAAGCCTAGAAATACTTGTCTTAGTTATGTTTTTTTTTAATAGAAATTCTTTTAACTGTATAACCAATGCTTTTATCAAGTAATAAAAGTAGCATTTAATTTTAAATGAACTACACGGAACATATAAATTAACCTTTCTCTGATGATGTAGAAGGCGTTTCAGAATCTTGCAGCAACTGCAGGATTAGCACTATGCTATCAGTTATTACCGCTCATTCACTTAAAAATTTGTTAAGCTATCACCATACAGTATTATTAAAAAAAAAAATCTAGCAACTTAAATACAAAATTACTGAAGAATTTTATTTTATTTTTTTAAGATTTTATTTATTTGACAGAGAGAGATCACAAGTAGGCAGAGAGGCAGGCAGAGACAGGGGGAAGCAGGCTCCCCGCTGAGCAGAGAGCCCGATGTGGGGCTCGATCCCAGGACCCTGAGATCATGACCTGCGCCAAAGGCAGAGGCTTTAACCCACTGAGCCACCCAGGTGCCCCAAAGATTTTTATTTTTTGAAGAGGATATCAGTTTTGCTGACAGTACAACCAGAAATAAAATTTAAAACACATGTTTCTTGAATTACAATAAATGCCATAAGAAACTAAACAAGAGCTAACCTCATTAGTAAAGTGAAATAATAAATTTTTGAAAAATATTTAAGTTTTACTTGCCTCTGGTGGTGCAACTGGATAAAGCAATTTTTCTCCTTTGAGCAAACAGGAAACATGACTGTAATAACCTATTAAGTCTGACAGTGAAGAAAAACGTCTTCCACCAATGTAGTAATCTCCACACATAGCAATAATCCTATTTGTACAGGAAAAAAATACAGTATAACAAAAACCTTTAGAGTCAGTTTTAAAGACCAATTTCTAAAGAAATTATAAATCCCTAATTTTCATACACTTCCTTTAACTATATCCTTATATCAAAATACCACTTAGTAATATCTGCCAATGCAAATTTACCTAAGGTTATTTCTTCTAAAAACATGTATGCATACATGTGATAGATATGAAATACATTTCTGCCTTACAAACCCCATTACATAATTCATTGCAATATTTATAAATCTATCTTCAGATACCTCTGCTCACTTTTCATATTTAAAACTAAATAGCGATTTTATTAAGTTTTCTCTGGTTAAAATTAGCTTAGAGATCTTAAAATATTTAGAGTATTATAATAATTTCACATTCTATGTGTGGTATAAGATACTCTTAAAACTTATCTTAAAATCTGAAAGTCAAGGGCATACAAACATTTTATTAGTTAACATTATAGGCAATGTATGATTTCTTTCAATGTCTCCCATAAAAATGAAATTAAAGACAATATGCATATGTATGTATATTTATGCAGACTTTGATATCTGTACTTGAAAATACCTTAGACATGAATGTTTGCAAAGAATTTCAGAACAGTGAAACAAAATGAATTAGAGGGCACACATCTTGACTCCTTGTTTCCTATATTTTGTTACTCTGTAGTCTAAAAATACACATTTCCTTTATTTCTACTTTACCACTCAAAGTTTCTTCATAATTCTTTATACTTTAAAGTGATCATTATATTTGAGATCAGCACAGTAATACCCAGTAATATTGTTTTTAAACAAAAAAAAGCAACCATTCAATAATATCTACTCTATAATCATCTGATTAAATCACATAATTGAAAACAAATCACTTTCCCTCCCCATCATTTAAATATCACTGAAACATTCACCTTTATTAAAGCAGGTACATTTAATAACACTATAGCAAAGTTAACTATATTATTTAGCCTCATATTAGAAATAAAGACTTACCTAAAATGGTTGACAACATTTGTCTGGCTAAGAAATGAAAGTACAAAGGACCCTGGCCTCCGATCACTCTCTCTTATAAGGTAACTGCCGGACTTCCCTGCCTGCCTTAGGCGTTCTTCTGCTATAGTTCTATCAAGTTTTCCATGATACCACCTAAAGGAAAAAAAGTTGTGATTAGAATACAAATAGCAACTGTAAAATTAATAGTGGTAGTTTTAAAACTTTCTACTAGAGGTTTCAAATACCTAAGTGTAACTTAAACATTTACCTTTTACCCTTGGTAAGTTATTCCAATTTTAACTCAATTGTTCTTAACTTCTCAGTTTCTCAAAAAAAATTCATTTATTCAGTTTTTCATTTGTTCTAGAAACTCAAGGCTAATCATCTCACATATGAACCTCTTCCATTTCTGTCCATATTTCTACCTCCAGGATTGTCTACCAGGTCAAGATATAAACACTTACTACAATCAAATCTTTATTTTTTTGTTTTTATTTATTTATTTGACAGAGAGATCACAAGTAGGCAGACAGGCAGGCAGAGAGAAAGGGGGAGGCAGGCTCCCCGCTGAGCAGAGAGCCCGATGCGGTGTGATGCGGGGCTCGATCCCAAGACCCTGAGACCACGACCTGAGCGGAAGGCAGAGGCTTTAACCCACTGAGCCACCCAGGCACCCCTCAAATCTATATTTCAAAAAATGAGAATACAATGGACAAACAGAAACAATTACTACCTCCCTATATACTAAAGATCCTAAGTATATCACTTGACATAATGAGCAAGGTACATGGCACCTGTAAGAAAATGAAACTTTATTCCATTTCAGTGTCTGTGCCCTAGAACAGGAAAATAAAATGACACTGTCGAAAGACCACTGTTTTAATTTCCCACTTCAACATGAAACTGATTATTCCCTTTGGTCTTAAGATGATTTACTCCATAACCACATATATGATCTTAATTCCTCAAATTTATTTAACAAACATGCGGGAAATAAGTAGTATCTTTGTCCTTTTAACTTTCCGACTGTCACGTTAAATATGTTCTACCTACCAAACTACCAGATAATCTGCTTAAATGACTGGTTATAACTCTAGTATCACCCATGCTAACAATTTATGCCTATAAAAGACTCATGGATTAATATAAACAGAAGCATAATTAGAACCATATTGGAACTTTCACATGGGCATGGTAATAGTTCTACAAATTAATTGTCAGGAAATAGTTTTACACCTTCAATGTTAGTCATCTGAACTCATCCTTGATACTTTTAGTCTTTCTTGAAACACTCAGAGGAAAACAATAAAACATTCATATTGCACTGATATATTAATATCTAGCCATAAGTCAATTGTCAAAACTGTAACAGTCCTACAACTGTTTGTAAATTTCCTATTTTTTTAAGCTTGCTGTAAGGAAAGCTGACTATTCTTGACTCTTTAAAAAAAAAAATAGAAGATATTTAAAGAATTTTCACTTATTTGAAGTCTATGCATATGACTGAAATGAAATAATGAAAAACTTAATCACAAAGTTTCATCTTAATAGGAAAAACATAATTATAAACTGTTAGTATTAGAGGAACAAGACAAAGAACCATCAACACTGCATTCTCCTAAAATTCTAATCTCAGTTCAACCATTATACTAAGGCTACTGACAAATTTGACTTTCAAAAACTGTTTTCTCTTAATTTAAATCTAAAAGGAAAAGTTTAGACTAATGATGATTAAAAGTTCCTTGAAGAGCTAAAATTTAACCATATATGATCAGGACAAAGTTTACTTAGAGGGGCACCTGGTTGACTCAGTAGATTAAGTGTCTGCCTTCAGCTCAGGTCATGATCTCAGGGTCCTGGGATGGAGCCCTAATTGTGTTCCCTGCTCAGTGGGGAGTCTGCTTCTCTCTTTCCCTCTGCCAATATACCCTGGCTCATGTTCACTCTCTCAAATAAGTAAAATCTTTAAAAAATAATAAAAACAGAGATTTAAAAAGTCACCATTTTTAAAAAAAATTTATTTAGAAATTTATTTAGTTGTGAAAATACAGGGAACATGTCCTTAGAATACAAAATTGGTACATTCTTTATTACCTAAAGCAAGGAAGCTATCACACAGAGCAGACTTACACACTGAAGAGACAAAAATTAAAAACAATTACAAGTAAAACTATTTTTATGTACTTTCTATTTGTTAAATTTCTGTTGTTTTACACAAAGGTCAAGATTAAAAAATTTCATTTAATCTCCATCTTGTGAACCCACCATGAGATGATACAGAAGGTGTTATACAATTACTCATTTATAATAAATACTTGACTAAAAACTTTTACTGATACATAAAAAATGTATTTGTGAACTTCTTTAGTTTTTAGGTCTGTACTTTCTATAAGATTCTGGCTTTACACAGGTATTCACTTTAAGACAGACTTTAAACAAACAACTTTGTTTCTTAAAAACTAGTAATTCCCTTTATGTCAAAAACTCATTAAGCTTCAAAAACATGATGCAAAACATGTCATCATTTATTTTTACTTTTTTTTAATTTTTTAAGTAAATAAACAAACAAAAAACAGAATCAGACCTGTTAATGTAGAGAACCAATATTGCCAAAGGGGTGAGGAGTTGGGGATAGGCAAAACAGGTGAAGGGGAGTGGGAGATCCAGGGTTCCAGTTATGAAATGAGTAAGTCACAGGAACAAAAGGCAGAGCATAATTAATACGGTCAATGATATTGTACTAGCAATCCATGGGGACAGATGGTAGCTACCCTTATGAACACAGCCTACTGTGTAAACTTGTCAAATCACTATGTTGCACACCTAAAACTAATGTAACATTGTGTGTCAACTACAGTAAAAAAGGTCAATTATTTATTATGATTATAAATTGATATTAAGTTATCCAGAAACAGGCACGATGAGCACATATGTAGTTGAGTCGGATCCTCTAAGTGTTGAAATTCCATTGTTAAAAGTCACTGGCTGTTTTACAAAAAAAAAAAAAAAGAAAAGAAAAATTGAATTGTCTTAATCAAAACTCAGACTTTCCTGAATTATCTTTATTGCTAATTTGAAATTATTAAGGTGAATCATACTACCAAGAATATTTTAAATGTATCTGCGCAGCTATTTTATAGTTATTATTGAAGCATAAAAAGCACTTCAAGTAAGCTGTTAACAATACGCAATCCTTTCCCTGCCCCCTTTTAAAAATTTAGAAATAAAAAAAATCAGCATCATGCTCGGTAAAATAATAATTTTATTATAAATGCATATAGCATCATGATATGTAGCTAAAACAAGTATTTTATAAGTAGATCACAATTCCAATGTGGTATGATTTGGCTGAAGTACTTCACAGATTTATAGAACCTAAGCCCTATATTCACTGAGCACTAGTCCTTGAGTCTTTAAAACATTGTTTCTCAATCCCTTTTTGACCCATGAACTTTTTGATAAACCTAAAATTTCACCTACCAGGAAATTCAGAATACTTAAGTTGCCAATTTCTCACAGAGAATCATTACAGATTCTAACTCCCCCCCCCAAAAAAACTACTTTAACTTTCTGATATTTGTAATAAAATTCATTTTATGTTAAAAAAATAATGTGGAATATGGCATCTCAAAACATACCCTCATACCAAAGATGTGAACTCCCCTACAGGAGATGTGCCCCTAGTGGGTATCGGTTTAAGATTCATTTAACAAAAATGCTACACTTTGACTATACACATAGTTACAGTAGCAATATTACAAAGAAATGAAAAAATCTAATCATTCCCACTGTTTCTTTACAATCTTTATAATTAAAGTCTAATTATATCTCATTAAGAGTAGTTTTGCTGGTGACTGTTTTCAAATAATTAAAAAACAGCGACAAGAAGAAATGCAACTGAATCTAGGATACCTCTAAGGAACAACACAGCATAAGTGGTATTGTACTGGGATATGGGGATATTCAGAGTGCAACATGAGATTACCGAATATCTATGGGCGCCATTAGCTAAGGTAAATTTGTTACTCTGCTTATTATATTTTTGGCAATTTTAACTCACAGGACGTACCTGGCACACAGTAATAGTAATCTTAAAAGCATTTGTTGAATGAAGGAAGAAGTGTCAAATCATAAAGTCTAATGCTGGAAAAAACTTTAGAACTCTAATTCAGACTCTCTACCAATGGAAAAAAAAAAATCTTCAATGTCCATAATAAACAAGTTCTGATATTTGAGTACTGCTAGCCAGTTCTAAAAAATATATGAAAATATTTGAGACTGACAGAGCTCAAAGAAGGATGGCTACACTGACAACTCCCAAACATCTTCAGAAGAGGCTAAACTAACCCGTAACATGAAGACTTAACCAGAAACCTCCACCACTCTGGTGAAGCCTCTACATTTTGTTACCTTATTACCATCCCTTATGAAATATGGAAAACAATCTCTATCTCAACCTCAGAATAAATTACATATTGCCCTAAACTCCTTCAAAGAAAAATATAAAAATGAAAAACTACTACATAGGCTCTAATTGCATAATGGTTAAGTAAAGACTCTGGAGGCACCCTGCTTCTGTTTGAATTGTAGCTCTGCCACCTGGCTGTACAACTGTGGGCAGTGACTTCATTTCTGAGCCTCAGTTTTCTCTTCTATAAAAGGCATATAATAACGGTACCTATCTCATAGTAGTCGGTTTGATATTATTATGGATAAAATAATACATATAAAATTTTATATACATACGAAAGACTACAGGACAGATTAATGTAATTTCATCAATGAAAATCCCAAATTTTATGACTGTGGCCTAACTGATGATTACTTTGTAGATCACCTAAGCCCCAATTTTCTTCCTATTTTCCAGTCTTGTTTCACCTTTCGGCAAATTTAGAAAGAGAACACAAGAAATCAATCTTTGTATCTGTATCAATCTTTTTTAAGAGAAAATTTCTTTTCCCAAAATTCATTTTTTGAACATTACAAATCATACATATTAAGTGGGACTGGAGATGCCATTGTATTCACAAACTAGAAATTCTTCCATTTCTCCTGGCAACTCCAGAAGAAAACCCTCAGAGAGCCCCATTCTTTCTCCAGTGGATATATACTTTGGAGAGAAGACAAAGTATGCATTTGAGATCCTGTGATGTAAATGTAGCTGATATAGCACTTTAATAATTAAGTATGTAACGTCCTCCTATCTAAAAGTAAAGTACCCCTTTCTTTTTCTTTTAAGGAGGTAGGGAAAAGAAAACAGGAAATTTATTAAGTAAATATATTTTTCTCAGCTAGCCTTGTCAATTTTTTTTGAGAAATCTTTTTTCTCCCAGTTTTCATTTAAATTCCAGTTTCTTAAAATACAGTGTAATATTAGTTTCAGGTATACAATATAGGGATTCAATACTTCCATGTCACCTGGTGCTCATCACTAGGGAACTCCCTAATCTCCATCACCTATTTTCACCCATCCCATTCATTCCCTGGCCCACCTCACCTCGCAACCACCAGCTTGTTCTCTATAGCTAACAGTCTGTTTCTCAGTTTTCCTTGCCTTTTTCTCCACAATATTGTTTTGTTTCTTAAAGTTGAGAAAACTTACAGGCAGATACAGAATCCCTTGATTTCAATAGAAACTATATAATCAGTTTATCTAAGATAAAATAATATCCAAGATGATATTATAAATTTAAAAAGTCAACAATAAAAGAGATAAGTTGGACAAGTTGCAGAAATCATTTTACTTTTAAACTTGGAATAACCATGAATTGTTTAGATTTATAACCTCATACTGTATATCAGTAAAAGACTTTTGAGGAGCCTCATAGAGGCTTTTGTGCTCTTTAGTTTGTCTCTTCTGACAGGAAAAGTAATACAGAAATCTATGCAATGAGAAAACCAGCTGGTGGTGAATATAGACACACACTTCATTCAAACTATACAATTACTTAAAACTAACTTGACATTCCTAAATGGAAACTGTCTACTACAGTAGAAAACAATTAACACAGTGTCACCATCAACACACTTCCTTTTAAAAAGGAAACTAAATTGAAGTTCCCAGTTCACTTTTACTTTCCACTATGCTCTTCCTCTTAATTATGTCACTGACAGGCACCAGAGTTCTTACAGAGAAATGTATATGCAGATATCCAGTTGCCAAGAAATCTCTTCTGTCACCTAAATCACCTGGGATTCTGTGTCTGACCATACTACAAACACTGAAAGTGTTTCTGTAATTCTCAAAGATGCTAATCAGATTTTCTTATACATGTTTGTCCTTTCTAAAATGAATTGGTTATTTCAAGATGGTATGATAGACACAAAAAATTTTCTAAAACTAGTGTATATATCCCTTAAAGGCGCCATGTTTCAACAGAGTTCTTATAGTCACCGAGTCTGAGCTGATGGTTAAGAAAAGTGAACGCAGAGAGATTAAAATTTGGTCACTAGTAAAATCATTTGAACAACCACCAGACCAGTAAGCGCCAACAGGTTTAACATACCCCTATAAGGCTCCTCAAATGTCCTCTACCTTAGACCAACTACATCACTTAAACTTGAGGAAAAACTGCTTATGTAAATGGTAGGTATATGTAATGCTTATGTGTATATGTTAGATATCTTGAGTATATTCATATGTTCAAGCAAATATTGTGTGTATTTAGTTATATATCTCAGATCAAATTAGCTCAAACCAAGAGTAGAAATTCTATTCCTTTTGTTCCAAGTGCATATTTACAGGGTCCGAAAGAGGTTTTACCCCAAGAGTATTTCTTAAGAAAAGCACTGCCATGTGACCTACCCACCAAAAATTCAGTTTGCTGAAAGACTAATATATGAAAGATGGGAACCAAAACAATGCTTACATAGGCAAAAGTTTGTATTAAAAAGGTACTCAACCAAGATAGCCTCATTCTTATTACCCTTAACTCCCGTTACCCTAGATAACAGATAGGAAGAGTAGAAAAAGCCACACCCTCTTGAAAAATGTTATGCACTAATCAAACATGTTTAAAATTAAAAAAAAAAAAGAGAGAGGGGAAGAAAAGGAAAAAGGAAAAGAGGAAGAAAAGAAAAAGCACAATACCTGCTAGCGGGAGACTAACATCAATTCCTACCTCCATGGTCAATCATTTCTGTGTAATTTCATTCCTCAAAAACTCCCAATTCTTTTGGCCGAGTTTTTCTTAGAACCTCAACAATTACAGTGTCATAACACTAACTGAGCTCACACACACACACACATACAAAAACAGGAGGAAATGACTTGTGGCCACCTTGCTGCAACATAGTTGTAAACCACCTTGAAGCAACCCTTTATATAAAAAGAAACACTGTTTCTTTAATTTCACAGTGTTCATCCTAAAACTCGAGGTAATGGTGATTCAGTGGCTACCTATTGCAACTAAAATATTTCTTAACCTGTATTTTAAGACAGATCTTTAAAACACTGAATCTGAACGTTAAAAGCAAACTTTAGTCGAAAGTTGCCTTTTATGTAGTTCATTTCCAACAAACAATGGCCAACCATCATGCTACATGATAGAAAACAAGCTAACACCAATGAACACCATGACACAGAAATTTATGATCTAGTGGAAAATACAGACAAAACAAGCAACTGTAATCTGGTCCAGTAAGTACTAGAATGTGGGGGCATAAAGAAAAATATCAGTCTTGGGATTTTAGAACTTCCTGAAAAAACTGATGGCTAAACGGAAACTTAAAGATGAGTAGCAACTGGGGCGCCTGGGTGGATCAGTGGGTTAAAGCCTCTGCGTTCTGCTCGGGTCATGATCTCAAGGTCCTGGGATGGAAGCTCCATCAGGCTCTCTGCTCAGTAGGGAGCCTGCTTCCTCCTCTCTCTCTGCCTGCCTCACTGCAGACTTGTGATCTCAATATCTCTCTCTCTCTCTCTCTCTTAAATAAATAAATAAATAAATAAATAAATAAATAAATAAATAAATAAATAAATAAATATCTTTTTAAAAAAAGATGAGTAGCCACTGATTCACAGAAAGATAGGGACTGGAAGGTGGGAAAAATGTCATTTGGCAGAGGAAAAAGTAGAAGCAAAAAAAGTTTACATACAGATATAAAAAACCTAAGAATACTTTCAACTTTCAAAATATTCCTTACACAGCAACTTCTTAGCAGAAAAGAATATATGCTTTCAAATTAGACTAGAAACTTACAACCTACTTGCTGAACTTCTTTCACTTCCTCAGAAATATATCTCAACATTTTAAAAGTTCAAGATATTCTAAGTTCTATTCTCTAATCTGGTCCCAGCCATAACTCCGGGGGGGGGGGGGAGCGGGGGGGATGCAGGAGGCATTATACCATAGCTCAAAATTCTCCACAGTGTGCCCATTTATTCCCCTATAAACTCGTATATCCAGATTATATTTATTCATTCAACAAGTATTTTTTTAAGCACCTACTATGTTTTAGCCACTCCCCTCTGTACTTTCTCAAAGTGTTTTTCCAAAATGACTGAAAAAAAAAAAAAACAATAAAATAAAGGTGGAAAAATATGTAATTTAGCCAAAGGTCATACTAAATTAAAGCATTTCCTGTTGTTGTTTTTTCCTGTGTTGTTTTTTTCTCTCTCAGAATTTTCTATTCCCTATTTATTTTTAGTCATAGAAATATCAGTACTTCAGTATCAGCTCAAACTATAACTTCTATGAGAACGATTCCCCCAAATTCTTTTCACAAACCTGACTTTCCTCCTAAGCATCAGGCGTAAATTAACAAGTACCTGCTAAGAATCTTCAGACCCGCAACTCTGATTCCTTCCTATCGTTCTAACCATAATACTAGTGCCAACTTGTATATTGCATCTCCAACATCACTGGAGTTGCAATATACAAATTATTCTCCAGTTTTTCATTCCCTTTTCAATTACTCTAGTTCAAGCTCTCTTTTCTTCTCACATTTCCCCCAACTGTGGAAAGATTCATCTTCCCAACCGGCTCTTCCTAAACCATAGGCTCAAGCATTTCACTCCAATAACTTAAAAGTCTGCAAATGGCTATCTGTTACCAAATGAGGTAAAAACTATTCAACCTGGCATTCAAAGGCTACCACAAAAGGCTATCTTTGAGAGACAGACAGAGAGAGAAGTACAGAATTTAGAGAAGAAAACGACAAAAAAGAAAGAGGTTTAAGTTTTGAAGTATGTTTGTCATTATCAAACTTAACATTTACCTACTGCTTATCTAGAAATGAGAATAAGTTATCCATTGACTTTTAAAAATTTTTCCACAACTGTATTTTACATTGCTTCAGTGCATTATGAAACAAAAAGGTCCTCAGTAGTATGACCATAGCTAACTGTCTAAAGACAGAATTGTTTTCCAGGTACCAGGCCAGAACAATCATACCTTAGAGAGCAGTTGTTAAGAGACAAGAGACCCATGGCACAAGCTAATTACTCCTTATATTGGCTTTAACTTTATACCCTTCTAACGTGTCTCTTCAAATAAATAGATCTGGTTTTGAGGCATTCTACCAAAAAGAAATTATATATTTATGGCTCCCTGAAATCTATCCACAAAAACATCAGTTTAAAATTATTACTGATAGAGCTGAACATCTACTATCCCAATTTTTGCTAAATTTTAATGAAGTACAAATAAATTGTCTAAGAAGCCACAAAATTTTGATTAAAATTCTGAACTTTCATAAACAGAAATGAAAGGATCAACCTACATATATTGATTTCTTAAAATTAGGGGGTTTTCGGACCCAGGGTGTATTCTATTTTATATCAATATTGTTTCTTAAGCAAAACAAATAACCATAACTGCTAGGAAATATTTAATTTGCTTCATTACTAATATATAAAAATATGGAAAACAAGAATGTTATCCTCAAGTTGCTTGTTTAAAAAAAAAGGATTTTATTTATTTGAGAGAGAAAGAGTGAGACAGAGAGAGAGCATGAGTGGAGTGAAGGGCAAAGGGAGAAGCAGACTCCCCCGCTGAGCAAGAGGCCTGATGCAGGGTTCCATCAAGACCACTGGAGCCTGAGCCAAGAGCAGATAGATGCTTAACCAACTAGTACATAAAATACAATAATGCCAGGAACAATTGTTCAATCCTCTCCTATATGAAGCATTCTAACATGAGATATCAAACAGTACTCTATACAGTTGGCCCCCAAACAATGCAAGGGTTAGAGGGGAACCAATTGCACACAGTGGAAAATCTGCATATAACTTGTGACTCCCTCAATACTTAACTACTAATAGTCTATTTTTAACTGGGAAGCCTTACTGATAACATAAACAGCCAATTAAAAAGTACTGTGTATATGTATTCTACATATATTCTTATAATAAAAAATATTAAGAAAATCATAGGGAAGAGAAAAAAACATTTATAGTACTGTACTGTATTTATTGAAAAGAATCTGCATGTTAATGGAGCTCAAACCTGTGTTGTTCAAGGGTCAACTATACTTACTCCAGAATGAGATGTCCTCTGAAAACCCCAAAAGATAGCATGCTTCTTTTAAAACACGAAATTTCTAAAAGGAAGCTTTTGCTTATTGGCCATTAATAAGAGCTACAACAGAATTCTATACTTATGAACATGGTTTTCCCTCAACCGGACACCCCAACCACCCTTACTCTGAATTCCCATAATGTCCGCAATCCATACAACTTGCTGAAACAAAAAGATGCTGATTTAGGAGCTGCCGGTTCCCATCCAGGGAAAACACTCACATCCCCTCTCTGGGAGGTCTTTCTTCCCCAATTTCAACATGGTTTCTAAGGAAGCTTTCATTTTCTCTGAAGAACTTGGCCTAGTCAAATTCATCATTCCATGGTGAGTCCTTGAACCAAGCAGAATCATACTGCCTTTTTAAATACTCTGTTCACCATGGAATTCAGTCTTTCTCTGATAGCATTACATTACAGGATACGCAGTCAAAAAAATGGGGTTTTGTGTGTTTGCTAAATTTCCCATCACTTGAAAGAGCCAGTCTATGATAAGAAAGAATGAAGCTGACAGGGCCAAACAAATACAGACATAGAAATGCAGAGTAATGGGGTACCTAGACGGCTCAGTCAGTTAGGTCTCCTACTCTTTAATTTTGGCTCAGATCAGAATCTCAGGGTTGTGAGATAGCCCAAATTGGGCTCTGTGCTGGGCATGGAGCCTGCTTAAGATTTTCTCTCTCTCTCCCTCTCAAGAAAAGAGGAAAAGAAAAGGAGAAGAAAGGAAAAGAAAAGGAAGGGAAAAGGAAAGGAGAAAGCAAAGGAAAAAAGAAAAGAGGGGGGAAAAAAGACAAGACTCATGATTACATTCAAATCCAAGAAAAGAAAAGAAAGAAAAGAAAGGAAAAGAAAAAGAAAGGAAAGAAAAAAGAAAAAAAAGGAAAAAGAAGGGAAGAAAAGGAAAGAGAAGGGAAAGGAAAAAAGAAAAGAGGGGGGGAAAAGACAAAACTCATGATTACATTCAAATCCCTGATTCCAGTTCTCTCTGAGATCCCACTAACAAGCCTATATCCTTCCCTTTGTTTAGCTGCTCATCTCATCCTTAAATTACCTCCAGATGAGCTTTTTGGTCTCTAGGTCCTTTCACACGTTTAAAAAAACTACGGGATCAAACAGAAATTTGTTTATGTGGGTTATATATATTAACAGTATTAGAAATAAAACTGAGAACATTATCTGGATACTCATCTGTTTCTGAATTTAATTAGTTGCTGCTATTGTTTTCATTCATGGTATAAGAAGACTGTGACTTAATGTAATTACTTTTTTTTTTTAAAGATTTTATTTATTCATTTAACAGAGAGAGAACACAAGCAGGCAGAGAGGCAGGCAGAGGCAGAGAGAGGAGCAGGCTCCCTGCGGAGCAAGGAGCCCGATGCGGGGCTCGATCCCAAGATGCTGGGATCATGACCTGAGCCAAAGGCAGTTGCTTAACCAACTGAGCCACCCAGGCGTCCCTTAATGTAGTTACTTAAAAGTTAGATATTATAGTATCTAATCATACCTATAAATGTTCCATACTCTGCTTCATTAAAATCCACAGCTGTATCGTTTACTCATGCATACTTTGTAGCATCACGCAATAGTCATTTGGCAATACTGGTTCACGGGGCTATGACAATCTTTCAAGTTTTAATATTTTATAATATCAAAACATCACATTCTTTCTAACACCACGAGACAGAAAGCACACCTGGGGGTTGTCCAAACTATGCACATCTGGCTCTAGCCTGGCTCCTGGGAGATAACCTCTAAGCCTTTGAAACACCCTGCCCCAAAAGAGTGTCTTCGTTTACTAAAAAACTTGGGCCACGCCAGGTTATTTATGATAACAAAGTAAGTGATTTATATGGTGGCCCCAGAATCAAACTGATGGAGTAACTAAGGTCAGCCACAGGGGGGCTCCAGACCTACAGGCCCAACCCTTAATAAAAATTCTGGACATCAAGACTCAGGTGAGCTTTCTTGATTGGCAATACTTCATCGTTATTACCACACAGTGCTGTTGGGAGAATTAAGCACTGTCTGTATGATTCCAGTGGGAGAGGAAACTAGAAGCCTGCATCTTGAGTCCGCTATCTGCACTTTCTTTCTGTGCTGATTTAACCCATATCCTTTTGTACAATAAATGGTTATTGCGGGGTGCCTGGGTGGCTCAGGGGTTAAAGCCTCTGCCTTCAGCTCGGGTCATGATCTCGGAGTCCTGGGATCGAGCCCCACATCGGGCTCTCCGCTCAGCAGGGAGCCTGCTTCCCCATCTCTCTCTGCCTGCCTCTCTGCTACTTGTGATCTCTCATTCTGTCAAATAAATAAATAAAATAAAATAAAATGGTTATTGTAAGTGTAACAGTTTTTGCTGAGTTCTGTTAGTCCTTCCAGAAAATCAATGAACCTGAGGGGGGTTTTCAGGACCTCAAACAACAACTATCAATGTCATCAGAAAGGTCATTAAGTATTTGGCAAGTTCTCATATTCAGATATATAAGGTTCTGAAAATTCTAATTTTTACTTAAAGCTCAAATTTTGCTTGAAAGCACCAAATATTGTCATTTTCCTTGAAGTGACAGGTTCACTTTGCTCTTTTTCAAGAAAATGTCTGTTAAATACTCAAGTCCGAATTACCATACTTTATCTGTCATTCTTTATAGCAAAAATAGTGTGCCATAAAAGCAGCACCTAGTTTTGTTCTCAAGTCAATCATACAACTGCTTTTCCTCAAGACACGTACTTAGAAATACAGTATTACGTGTGTACTCAGGAATACAGTATTATGTATATTTTCCGCTTCACCACACAAAACATTAAAAAGAAACACTCAAGGACTGCAACTTAAAATAATTCTTACTGCTACATTAAAGCCATTCTTAATTGAAACAGGTTTTCTTTTTTTCTGCCAGCGTACAGTAGTGACAAATACAATGACCACTGGTACGGCCTGGTGCCACTGCATTAATTTACACTGAAATATCAAAAGTTTTACCTCCCAGTGCACTATCAGTGCAAACGTCAACAAAGTGGAAATGGAAGTAAGGGCTTAGTATTATGAAAACCATTTTAATTTTACAGACCTCTTGAAAGGGTCTCAAGGAACCCTAGGGTTCAGAACCAATACCTAGTCAAAGCTATTCCAACTTCTTTCCTAAACAACCTCAGCTCTCACATAGAAGACAAGGCCATTACTTGCATAACCAAAATTATAATTACTTTCTATTTCTTTATTCCAAGGCCACCCAGTCTCCATTGGTTATATTTGGTTGTCACTGTTTTTAAATAAGAAAAACTCCATTATCAGATACCTTAGTTCCAAACAATTATTGAGACATTTTTATATTTCACTGATATGTTTCAGATGTTTTAACTTCCTAGTTTTGACATCTTTCTTCTGTTTATTAATATTTTGATCATCAACTGTATTCTCTTTAATTTTCTTTAGTTGAATCCGAGGCTTATGGAATTCTTTAAAATTCTTTTAAAATTCCTCAGTTTCTACTTAATGGTTTGCTATATTTTACCTTTAACATATTTCAGCAATTATTTACTAAGTCTTACCTACTAATTCTATGTTATGCACAGAGAAATAAACTTCAAGCCAGCCAACTAAAATCTGAACCTTCAAAATCAAAAAACTCCTTGTTATTACTTGACATAGCCAACAACATTAAGTCTTCCCTCTAGTTAAAACATTATATACACCTGCTTCCTCTTCTTCTCCCCCACCCCAAAGCTTTCCCTGCAGGTCCCCAATTAGTAACACATATTTCAACTGTCAAAATACACACATCAATTCCAGAGAAGGCCTCTGCCACATATAAAAATATAATAATGATGAGAGGTACAGCACAAAATGTATTCAATAGTTCTACAATAATCAATCAGATATTTGGAAATAATCAACTAGACTCTCAAAAGTAACAAAACAAATGCCAGATAAATTATTTTAAAAATGAAACTAAAAAACTATAGATTTATACGTAATTCTAGATACATGACAATCTATGCTTAAAAGCCAAAAAAGAAAAAAAAATGCATACAAATGACTGAGAGATTTTACACCACAAAAAATGAGTATGTCACATTTAAAAATAAAATATTAAATATACACATATGCTCACACCACACACAAGGATCATCATTGTACATATGTACAATATCAAGATTAGATAAAACCAAATCATTTAATGGCTAGAGAACTGACTAAATAAATTAGGTACATCCGATAACAAACTATGCTG
The DNA here is from genome assembly GCA_028533885.1 of Nasua narica. Classification (NCBI taxonomy): domain Eukaryota; kingdom Metazoa; phylum Chordata; class Mammalia; order Carnivora; family Procyonidae; genus Nasua; species Nasua narica. The sequence continues at coordinate 58,842,501 of CM052809.1, read as the reverse complement.
CTACTTAAAAGAATGCACAAAAAAAATCTCTTCACTGAGTCCTATTCAGACCACCCTATTTAAAATCACACCTTTCCGGGGCGCCTGGGTGGCTCAGTTGGTTAAGCAACTGCCTTCGGCTCAGGTCATGATCCCAGAGTCCTGGGATCGAGTCCCACATCAGGCTCCCAGCTCCACGGGGAGTCTGCTTCTCCCTCTGACCTTCTCCCCTCTCATGCTCTCTCTCACTGTCTCTATCTCAAATAAATAAATAAAATCTTAAAAAAAATAAAATCACACCTCTCCTTCTGGTACCACCAATACCTCTTTATCATGAGCAAGTTGCCCTCTTTTTTTGTCTTAGCATTTATTACCTCTAACATTTTGTACAATTTATTTATTACATTTATTGTCTTTCTACTTCCAGCAAACTGTAACCCCCAAAGGGGAAGCTATCTTCATCTGTTTATTTATCTTAAATCATCTAGAACAGTGTTTGGTATAAGACAGGTTCTGAAAAAACTTTACCAGTTAAATAACATACAAAAAAAGCAGTAAATAGTTGACCTTAGAAAGCGTAATTACGGAATCAAAAACCCATAGTAGATTAACTTTATTCCTTATTTATTTACACTTGTTTTTACTGAAGTCTAGTTGACACACTTGAGGTGTACAGCACAGTGATTTGACAACACTACACATTATGCTGAGCTCACCACAAATGTACCTTCCACCTGTCACCATACAAAGTTATTACAATACCACTATGTTCTCTATGCTGAACCTTTCATCTCTGTCCTTATTGATTCCATAACTGAAAGCCTGTATTTTCAAACTCCCCTTCACTCATTTTGCACATACTCCCACCCACTGCTCCTCTGACAACTACCATTTTGTTCTCTGTATTTATGGGTATGCTTCTATTTTTTTTAATCTCTTTGCTCATGTGTTGTATTTTTTATAGATCACATGTATCAGTAAAAGCCAATGTTTTTATCTATACATAGTTCTCTTGTACATACTGCATTTTTCCCCACATGCAAACATGAACTGCCTACTTGACAATTTAATCTTAACACTCATAACAATTGTAACAATCTTAACACTCATAAGTATATGTTTATGATGTGCTACACATATATATTTATGAACAAACCTATCTATAAATAGTAGCAATGGTAACTAGTAAGATAATGATATTAAGGAGGTATAAAGGATTGGAAACTGTTTACTGTTTGGTTTTTGCTTGTTTTACAAGGAGTATTCATCTAATACTTGTAACATTGTTTACAGCAGAATAATCCTTCCATCAAGAATAACTTTAAAAAGCAAATACAAGAAAATAAAAAGAAGTTTGTCCATTTGAAGTCATCCCCGAGTTACTGAGGCATTCACAATCTGAGGAGCCCAAATTTCACAGGAAGTAGAGTGCCATCACTCTACACTGCCACTTTTCCTCTCAGAGTATTTCCCAGGGGGTCACAAAGCAGCTGAGAAAACAAGCAAATGACCCAGGTCTTCTGCCTGGATCCTATTTGGAGGAAAAGAATCCAATGGAGCTTTTGACAGTCTCACAAAGCTGGTAAAACACATTATGAGAAGAGGATTACAGTCATAAGGGAGAGACAGAGGAAGTGAATGATAAGCTGAACGAGTTCCCCTCTCGAGGTATCTACTAAATTCTGAAGCTATAGGGATATGAAACCTAGCAAAGACTCTGCATAGTAAAATGCAGCATTTGAAAATTTTATGATTAAAATGATTTGACTGCAAGGCATTTGGGTGGCTCACTGAGTTGAGCACCAGACTCTTGATTTCAGGTCAGTCATGATCTCAAGGTCATGGATGGAGCCCAGTGCTCCACACTCAGCACAGAGTCTGTTTGTCCCTCTCCCTCTGCTCCTCCCCAACCCTGCGCCCCGCCCACCATGTGTGCTCTCTAATAAATGAATAATAAAATATTTTTTAAAAATTTAAAAATAAAGTGATTTGACTGCATTCCATCTGCTTACCAGAGGAAAGGGTAAGCTATCCTCTGTAGCGAATCATCATTCAGATCCCCTATAAACTGTTAAGCACAATGTCTGGCCTATAATTAAAAATTAAGAGCACATTATGGGACAAAACTCAATTAAGAAAACAAGCAAAAAACAACAACAAAACAAAGGTATAATATAAAACTTCAGGGGAAAAAAAAGTTGTTTCTTAGACTAATAAGGGCAAAAGACTCTAGCAAAACTGTTCAAAAGAAAAAAAAACCCCACAAATTACCAATTTCAGACCCAAGGGAAATAAATCTGAAATCAACAGAGACTGTGATGATTCAAGAAAGTAGAGGAAAGGATAAAAAAAAATTAAAAAAGAATTTAACCATGAAATTGGTATGATTAAAAAGCAAATTTACAAAATTAAGAACTAAATATGAGATTAGTATCAGATTAGGCATATTGTGAAGAAGCTAATAAATAAGTAGCTTTCATAGAAAATATCCTTACAGAAGCACAAAAAGAATACAGAAATGAAAAACTCAGAAAAGAGCAAAGAAAATGAAGGACACATTTTTTTTAAAAAAGTGATTAACATATTTAGAGTGTCAGAGGAAAAAAGAGAATGTAACAAAAGCAAAAACTAAAGAGAAAATAACCAAGAATTTTTCAAACCCAAGGAAAGATATCAATCCAAAGATTCCAGAAGCTCAGTATACCCCCAACACAATAAGAAAAAACAAAGTAAGAAAGAGAAAGCCACATCTAAGCCCACCATAATCAAGATACAAAAAAAGACAAGACTACATTTTAATAGCAGTCAAAAGAAAAATGCATTATCTTCAAAGAAATAACAAAAAAATCTTTGCTGACTGCAACAGAAATACTAGAAGTCTGAGAAGATAAAATTTTCTTAACATGGGAAAAAAATTGCAAACCTAGAATTTTATACTCAAAAGTAATATCCTTCAAAATCAAAAACAAGCATGTTTTCAGATAAGCAGACAGTAGCACTGTTGACAGCTGTTTACCAAAAGAAATACTAAAAGAAGTTCTATAGGCCAAAAAAAAAAAAAAAAAAGGTTCTCACAGGAAAACATGAAAATGCAGTATGAAGTAAAGCAGGTAAATATTTGTGTAAATCTAAACAAACACTGATTGTATAAACCAATAATCATATCTACTGAGCACTAAAGCATATGTACAATGAAATTTCAGGACAAGTTAAAAAGTGGGAGAAAGGGCCCCTGGGTGGCTCAGTGGGTTAAAGCCTCTGCCTTCAGCTCAGGTCATGATCTCAGGGTCCTGGGATCAAGCCCCACATCGGGCTCTCTGCTCAGCGGGGAGCCTGCTTCCCCCTCCCTCTCTGCCTGCTTCTCTGCCTACTTGTGATCTCTCTTTCTCTCTGACAAATAAATAAATAAATAAATAAATAAATAAATAATCAATCAATCAATCTCGGGAAAAAAAGTGGGAGAAGTATAAGTAGAGTTCAAGTATTCTAAGTTCTTAGCATTGTTAGGGAAGTGGTAAAAATATTTTCAGTAAACTGCAATAAGTCAGTATGTGTTGTAATCTCGAAGGCAACCACTAAAAGATCAAGATTGCCAGAATGAATAAAAAATAAAACACACTTATAAGAAATACATATTAAATTAAAAAACACAGAAAGGTCAAAAGTAAAAGGATAGAAAAAGATTGTACCATGCTAGTATTAATCAAAAGAAAAATGTCGTCAGCCAAACTAGATTTTAAGACAAGAAGTACTATTAGACATAGGGCATTTCATAATAATAAAGGGACAAATTCACCAGGAATTTAAGCTAACAATGCATACACCCAATAACATAACATCAAAATATAAACCACTGCAGGTTGGGTAAATTTGTACATTCTTCTCTATTTTAATAATTGATTAACGAAGGAAACAAAGGAAAAAAATCAGCAAAAATAAAAAAGATATAACCAAGATTCATAAATTTAATATAATGACCTATACAGAAAACTGCATCCAGGGGGAACTGGGTGGCTCAGTTGGTTAAGCACCTGCCTGCGGAATATGTCATGATCCCAGCGTCCTGGGATCAAGTCCCGAAATGAAACGGGTTCCCTGATTCTCCTTCTACCCCTCCCCACTGCTTGTGCTCTCACTCTGTCTCTCACATTCCCTCTCTCCTCCTCTCTCGAATAAATAAAATGTTAAATAAAAAAGAGAACTGAATCCAATAACAAAATAGCATATATTCCTTTTAACTGAACATGGTACATTTACCAAAACTACCATATGCTGAGTCAAAAAAAAAATCCTAATTTCAAAAGACTGAAATCATTCAGACTATGTTCTCTGTCCTCAGTGGAATTGACCATGTAATCACTAAACCAAATGAACAAATAAAGATCAAAATCTATTAGCAACTATGTGGAAATTAAATAACTGTAAGGGCATTAACTTGAATCAAAGTAGAAATCACAATGGAAAACAAAGTATTCAAAAGAATGATAATGAAGAAAAGACATATAAAACTTATAAGTGACATGCAGCTGAAGCTGTATTTGGAGTTAAATGACCTTAAAGGCTTATGCTAAGAAGAAGGACAGTAATTATTTAAGTATCTACCTCAAAAAACTAATGAAAGAACAAAAGTTAAATATGAAAAAAGGCTAAAAGAAAGTAAAAAATAACAGATTGAAATCACAAGCAAAGGTGTAACATAGAACTACAGAAGAAAAATCAAAAGTTGATTTTTGGTAAGATTAGTAAAACTGAGGATTCTACAAGACAAGTCGGAAGAAAAAAGGTCACAAACTGTCAATTTCAATAATATAAAGGAGGAAATCGTATAGGTCCTACGGAAAAGTTATTTATGCAATCATTTATGAAGACTCATTGCAAAGATAATAAAGTAAACCAAAGTTAAAAAACTGAGATGTAAAAGACTCATTCGTAGACTGCTGTTAATTTATGACAATGATAAAACCTGAAAAAGATAGTTTTGTGGTTAAAATGCTGCTGGGTCAACAGGATACGCATATTTTTTTTAAAAAACGGTGGGGAGAATGTTTACTTCTTCTTTGCTCCATACACAAAAATCAATTCCATATGTATGTAACATCTAACAGTGAAAGAACAATAAAGCTTTTCGAAAAAAAGATAAGCAAATATATTTATGCCCCTAGGACAGGCAAAGATTTCTTAAACACGTCCAAAAAAAAAAAAAAAAAGGAAAAAAAACCACCAATCAAAAGGAAAAAAACTGATATAAATTAATACAAATTAAGAACTTCTGTTCATTAAAGATGGAATTAAGATAGTAAAAAGGTAAGATACAAATTGATTTCTATAAGCTATACATCCAACATAGCCAGGACAAGAACAACTAGAAGCACTAAGAAAAAGAAAATAGCCAATAGAAAAATAGCACAAGACTTGAATAGACAATTTAAGAGGTTATCAAAATAGTCAATAACTATGAAAAGATACACATCATCATTATTCCTCACATCAGTAAAATATAAATTAAAACCACAAGGGCTAGTTCATCACTCATTCACAAAAAAGGCTACAATAAAAAGGATAAACAATACCAATTGTTGGCAAGAATGTGGAGTAACTGGAATTCTCATACATTGCTACTAAGAATGTAAATTGGTACTGACACTTTGCAAAACTACTTAACAATATCTACCAAGCTTACCTGTGAACATCTTATGATCCAGCAATTCTAATTGTAGGTATGGAATTAATGTAACTGTATATATTGACCAAAGACATTACAAGAAAATTCATAGTAGTCTGGCTTTCTAAGACAGAGCTGGAAACAACCTAAATGTCATGTCTATAAATAGAAAAGATGCTAAACTATGGTAAAGTCACAATGTAACTATATAAGCAATGAGATGAGTGAAATACTGCTACATCCAACAACATGGATAAATCTCACAAATGAAAAAAGTTTATAAACGCAAAAGAATATATGTTATATTACTCAACTTATATAAAATCTAATTTACATAGAACCAAAAATTCAAAAATAATCTATGGTATAAAAAGGAAGCATCATGTTTATCTTTGGGAGATGTGGCATGGGTATTACACCGGGAGCATGGAAAAAGGACTTCTAGGACGCTGGTAATACTCTGTTCTCAAATTTAAAGATGGATTACAGGGGTGCCTGCGTGGCTCAGTCTGTTAAGCCTCCAACTCTTGGTTTTGGCTCAGGTCATGATGTCAAGGTCATCAAAACCCATAACCAGCTCCTCTCCCAGCCAGTCCGCTCAGGAGTCTGCTTGAGATACTTTCTCTCCCTCTGCCCCTCCCCTCACACACACTCTTTCTCTCCAAAATAAATAAATAAATCTTTTTAAAAAATTAAATAAAGATGGATTACATAGGGATTATGGTAATGGTAATAATGTAGGGATTACACATAGTATCACACATATATGATACCTATTAATATAATAACTATTAATACATAAGTACTACTTGTTAAAATATGTATGTTATACTTCAATGTTATCCTTAATTGCATACTTAAGAAAAAAATTCAAATACAGAAAAACTCTTCCTACTAAAACTTTCGTTTTAACACTAAAAGGGATCATGCTTAAATATATTTTGATACACACACACAAACAGTATTAGGCAAAGTTATATACACATTAGACACCTTATAATGGTATACTGCGAACTGCTGCCCTCCCCCTCATCCATTACACATCATCATGGCCTCAATATCTCTTTAACCCCCAATACTCCCAAATGTTTGCAGAGGTCAAGACTGTGCTACGTTATGTTCTGCTCAATAGCCTAAGACTCTATGATCACTACTAGCAGCTGAGTCAATGGACGACTGACCCAGGACCTAGTCCCGTCTCATCTGTTCTGTCTCCCTGTGACTAACAACTCATGACCACTGAGGTCAAAGATACGCTGGGAATTCATGCTTCTGCCTCTTTGGTATGTGTATTTTTATACCTCTCAGGGTTTTGTCACCATTTTTCACTTTTTCTATTATGTAGAAATTAATCATATACATCATTTTAAGCTTTTCAATAATAAAAAAGATCTTAATCCTTAAGTCTCTCTTCATTTAAAAACCTTTTTTAACCCCAATTACCATAGGCATTATTCTAAAACTCAGTTTTAAGTTCCTTAAAACAAAGGAATTAAACTAAATACAGATATTATCTGAAAAACTGCATTTGATTTTACCCAAAAATTTTCTGTCATGTTCCTATCATATTTCTGTCACTAGTAAGCAGGAAAAGCTTTCTGCTGGAAAACTTCCTCTTATATCTAAATCTAAAGTAACACTAAAATGTATACTTATTCTTGCTTTATTATTATCTCACGCTGGTCATATATTATTTTGTGTGCAAAAAAAAACTACAATGAAAACTCAAGTTATCTGCACTGCTGGTTATACATAAAGTTAACGAGCAGTTCACTTATGCACTTGATTCATTAAACTATTTCAATATTTATACAGGTTTTTTATTTCTGTGACAAATGTCACCTGCCTTCCTAAGGTAGGTGTCTAATGTTCACTTTCTTCTCTAAGAACCACACACAAACCTTATATAGAAGTGCTTTAAGAACCACGAGAGACTATGCACTCCAGGAAAAAAGTGAGGGTTTTAGAAGGGAAGTTAGTGGGGGGATGGGCGAGCCCAGTGATGGGTATTAAGGAGGGCACGGATTGCATGGAGCACTGGGTGTATATGCAAACAACGAAACATGGAACACTACATCAAAAACTAATGATGTACTGTATGGTGACTAACATAATAAAAAAAAAAGAAAAGATAATAAATAAATAAAATGTTAAAAAATAAAAATTAAGAAAATTTAAAAAAAAAGTGCTTTATGAAAGCTGTTTTTTTAACGATGAAACACCAACATCACAGGGAATTAGAAAAGGCAAAAACCTACCACATTTTACAAAATGAAAACTGAACCAAGAGGAAATTAAATAAATTTTCCAATACAGTGATTCACTAAAAGCATTAAAAACAGAAGCTAAGGGACACCTGGGTGGCTCAGTTGGATGAGCAGCTGCCCTTGGCTCAGGTCATGATACCTGCATCTTGGGATCGAGTCCCGCATCGGGCTCCTTGCTCCGCAGGGAGCCTGCTCCTCTCTCTGCCTGCTTGTGTTCTCTCTCTGTTAAATGAATATTTTAAAAATCTTAAAAAAAAAAAAAAAAAAACAGAAGCTAAGGTTTTTTGAACGCTAATCTATGGGTTCTTCCTCTATGTACTACTTCTACAAGCACCAGGTGTATAGAAGTCTAACTACTTAAAATTACGGTTTCTCCACATGTTTCACAAACAATGCTCACTAAACATGTAATTAAGTTTAGGAAAAGCAGAGTTAAATGAAGTTTTTTTTATCACAATAAAAACTTAAGAATCTTATACCATGTGCATTCTGGATTTCTAAGAACATGGAGCCAAATTACAACTTTCAAAGAAGTCACAGAACTCTAATTCTTATGACTGAACAATGTAGTGCACAATTTAAGAAATGTCATAAAACACTTAGGTGGACACTGGTTAGTAATTCCCTCTTCTTGTTCAAACTGCTTTCTTCTAATGATAAAATCTCTTCCTTAATTTTGTAGGTTTTGATTAAGTATACTAAGATATCTTAAAGCATAACTTACTTTTGAATACACTGAAGCAAAAAACAAGAATCTCAAGCTAAATGTTTAAAAACACATCTAAATATTTACTATTAAGAATAAAAATATTCTCATTCAAATTACTTCTCTTTGCTATTTTGAAAAAGCTGCTACTTTGCTATGCCTTCTACTTTGCTACCATTCTCTTAAGAATTTAGCCTCAAATTTCCCATAAACCAAATTCATTTTAAGCTCTTTAAAACTTTTACCTTAAAACTCCGTTAAGCCACTTGCAATTCTTTGTCAGGCATATAAAGAACTTAGAAGTTGCTACTATGTCTAACAAGTATAAAGATGAAAAAACTGAAAAGTCAACAATTCTCTCAGATCCATCAGAGAACTGAGGTCATAAGGCAAACCTCTGCCCCCAAAATTGAAAGAAAAAGCAGGTGATTAATGAGAATCCTAACTTAACTGAGCAGAAACCTTTCTGTGGAAACAGCACCACAGAAGGAAAACCTAAACTCCAATTAACGAATTACTAGATGTTTGGTGTGAACTCTAAGAGTTAAAAACTCCAGGGGGACCCAGTAATGGAGGGAAGGAATCAACACCTTTGTGAGTTATACTTTCAAGACTTCTATCAGGTCCTCACAATATGTATCTGAGAAAAATCACCTCATGCTTCTGGGAGGGGAAGGGAAATGAACCACTTTGAAATACTCCAGGGCAATCTATTCTTAACAAGGCCTGCAGCCAAAAAAAGTTAATTTATCAATGCCTAACCTACTGGGTGTCTTATCAAGAGTCCAAACTACCTAAAGGAAGGGAAATACCCAACTCAAGTCAGCTCTAGTCTACAATGTAGGGAAAGGGAAATATTCTTGCCCTCCTCCATAGCCATCCTGTCCCACCTAAAGGGATAAAAAATAAACAAACTGATAAACACTGACTTCACAAGCCAGGGGCATAGGATCACCAAAGAACTAGGACCTAATTACAGGACTATAGAACACTTCCTTCCCCCCGAAAATTTAGCTGTACATTGTTAAAGACCTATCTACCACAGTTACTTTTATCCAGTACATCTTGTCTTCCTTCCAACAAAAAATTACAAGACACACTAAAAGGCAAAAACACAACTTGAAAAGACAGAGTAAGCATCAGACCCAGACTCCAATGTGGTAGGAATGATGGAATTATGAGACCAGAAATCTTTTATTTCTAACCTGTTATTAATATGCTAAGAGTTTTAATGGAAAAAGTAGGTGAGAACAGAAGGACAATGTAAATAAAAAAATGTAAATTCTACAAAATAATCAAAAAGAAATGTTAGAGATTAAAAAACACTAACCGAGGGACGCCTGGGTGGCTCAGTTGGTTGAGCAGCTGCCTTCGGCTCAGGTCATGATCCCAGCGTCCTGGGATCGAGTCCCGCATCGGGCTCCTTGCTCGGCAGGGAGCCTACTCCTCTCTCTCTGCCTCTGCCTGCCTCTCTGCCTGCTTGTGTTCTCTCTCTGTTAAATAAATTAAAAAAAAAAAAAAAAAAAAAACACTAACCGAAATGAAGATTGCCTTTGATGGACTCATTAGTAAATTGGAAATGATAGAAAACAATTAATGAACTTGATATAATAGAAACTTCCATAACTGAAAAGCAAAAAAAGAAAAATTGTTAAAATAGAAAAGAACATCCAAGGGCGTCTGGGTGGCTCAGCTGGTTAAGCGACTGCTTTCCGCTCAGGTCATGATCCCGGAATGCTGGGATCAAGTCCTGCATCAGGTTCCCAGCTCCACGGGGAGTCTGCCTCTCCCTCTGACCTTCTCCCCTTCTCATACTCTCTTTCTCTCTCTCTCAAATAAATAAAGAAAATATTTAAAAAAGCAAAAAAAGCAAAGCAAAGCAAAGAGAACATCCAAGAACTGTGGGACAACTAAAAAGGATATAATATATATGTAATGGAAATACCAAAGGAGAAGAAAAAGAGAAAAGAAGAAAAGCAATATTTAAGCAATAATGACCATAAATTTCCCCAAATCAACATCAGATATCCTGGATACTTAGAAATATCAAGCAAGACAAACACCAAAAGAACTACACCTAAGCATATCATATCATGTTCAAACCTCAAAAATCAAACATTAAAAAAAAAATCTTAGAAAGAAAAAATTTTGAAAGAAGCCAGAGGAGAAAAAACACCTTATCAATAGAGGGGCAAAGATAAGAATTAAATTCAACCTATCCTGGGAAAGCATGCAAGAAAGAGAGTGGGATGAAATATTTGAGATATCGAGAGAAACCACCAACCGAGCATTCTATACCCCATGAAACTATCCTTCAAAAGGACAGGGGAATTGGTTGAAAGTGGATGTGCTTTCCATGAAAAGTTAAAAGACTTCTTTGATGAAAAAACGATTGATACAGGTCAAAAAAATCAAATAGACATAAAGAACGTTTGAGAATCATTAAGTGAAGGTAAAATAAAGTTTTATTTGTCTTATTCTTAACCAACCTAATATATAAGTTTTTCAAGATAATAGCAACAGTACATTTGATTACATATCCTTACCTATATGTTATATATCTATATAGACTTAAGTATAAATGAAACGAATGGCAGCAATGATACAAAGGACAAAAAAGAAGAACTGGGAATATTTTGATTAGAAAGTACTTGCAAGGCCTCCTGGGTAGTTCAGTGGTTAGGGCCTCTGCCTTTGGCTCAGGTCATAATCTCAGGGTCCTGGGATCGAGCCCCTCATTGGGCTCTCTGCTTAGCAGGGAGCCTGCTTCCCCCTCTCTCTCTGCCCGCCTCTCTGCCTACTTGTGATCTCTCTCTGTGAAATAAATAAAATCTTAAAAAAAAAAGTACTTGCATTATCTGTGAAGCAGTATAGTATTTGAAAATGGACTTGGATTGCAAATGTGTATTTGCAAACTCTAGGGAAAAAATCAAAAAGGAAAATGTTAAGTATAATTGATATGCTAATAAAAGAAAAAAATGGAAGCATAAAATGCTCAAAACCACAAAAGGCAAAGTGTGTTAGACAAAAATGGGAACAAGCAACAAGGCAACAAATGGAACACAGTGACAAATAAGGGCTATTCGTCTAACTACATCAATTATCACTTTAAAGGTCAAAGTTCTAATGCGCCAATTAAAAGACAGAGATTGCCACAGTGGATCAAATAGCAAGACCCAAGTGAATGTTGTCTACAAGAAACCAACTTTAAATAGAAAGATATATAAATATTAAAAGTAGAGAGATGGAGATCTTCTAAGTTCTCACCACAAGGGGAAAAAAAAAACATGCTAACAGAAAAAAAAAAAAAAAAAGAGTAAAGAGATGTAGAAAGATACACCAGGCTAATACTATTTAAAAAATAATTTTTAGAAGCACCTGTGTGGCTCAGTCATTTACGTGTCTGCCTTCAGTTCAGGTCGTGATCTCCGGGTCCTGAGATCAAGCTCTGAATTGGGCTCCCTGCTCAGCAAGGAGCCTCCTCCCCCTCTCTCTCTGACCTTCTCCCACCTTGCTCCTGTTCCCTCTCTCTCTTGCTCTCAAATAAATAAAATCTTTTAAAAATAAAATACAAAAATAAACTACAATAGAAAACAATAAAAAAAATCTGGAGTAGCTATAGTAATTTCCAAGATAACAGCTTCAGAGTACAGTTACCAGGGTTAAAGAGAACATTAGATAATGATACATGAGTCAGTACTCCAAGAAGACAGGACAATCTTTGGTGTGTATGTGTCTAACAAGACAGTATCAAAATATGTGAAGCAAAAACTGATAGAACTACAAAATGAAATACATGAATTCACCATTATAGTTATAAACTGTAACAATCCTCTATTAGAAATGAACAGATGAGGCAGGCAGAAAATAAAAAAATACGTAGGGATGTCTCCATGGCACAGTTGGTTAAGCATTCAACTTGGTTTCGGCTCAGGTCATGACTTCAGGTTCCTGGGATCGAGCCCCATGTCGGGCTCCATAGGGATCCACGCACGTTCCTCATGGGAGTCTGCTTGAGATTCTCCCTCTCCTCCCTCTGCCTACGCCCCCCACTTGTGCTTTCTCTCTCTTTCTCAAATAAGTAATAAAATCTTAACAAGAAAAAAGAAAGGACATAGTTAAATTCAGCACCATCAATCAACTGAAAATTATTGACATCTATGGACTATGTCATCCAACAACAGCAGATAACATTCTATTCAAGCTCACATGGTACATTTATCAAGATAAACCACATTATGGGCCATTAAAAAAAAAGGTAACAAATTTAAAATAGAAACCAATGTCTGGTTTTAGACAACAACAGAATGAAAATAGAAATCACTAATAGAGGGACACCTGGGTGGCTCAGTTGGTTGAGCAACTGCCTTTGGCTCGGGTCATGATCCCAGCATCTTGGGATCGAGTCCCGCATCGGGCTCCTTGCTCCGCGGGGAGCCTGCTCCTCTCTCTGCCTCTGCCTGCCTCTCTGCCTGCCTGTGTTCTCTCTCTCTGTTAAGTGAATAAATAAAAAAAAAAAAAGAAATCACTAATAGAAATGTAGTTTGAAAATCTCAAAATGCTTGGAGATTAACAATACATTTCTAAGTAACATATGTATCAAAGAAGAAATCAAGAGAAATTTTAAAATATTTTTAAATAAAAATGAAAATACAAAATACAAATGTATGGGATGCAGCAAAAAACATCCGTAGAGAGAAATTTATGGCACGGAATGCACAAAATAGGAAATATCTAAAATCAATGCCCTAAGGTTCAACCTTCTGAAACTACAAAATGAAGAGCAAGTTAAACCCAAAGCAAGCACAAGAAAAGTAATAAAAATTAGACCAAACTAAGTATTTTGAAATTGAAAACAAGAAATCAATGAATCTAATAAATGATTTCTCTAATCAATGATTAGAGAAAAATCAATGAAACCAAAAGCTAATTCTTTGAAAACATCAAAAACTTGGTAAGCCTCTTAATGGGCTACAATTAAAAAAAAAAAAAAAAAAGATGATACAAATTACCAATATCAGAAATTAAAGAGGGGACACCAAAATAGATCCTACAGACATTAAAAGGATTACAAATTAACACTATGAACAAATCTATGCCCAACAACTAAAAAACCTAGATGAAACAGAAACCAATTACTTGGAAAACACAGTTTGTCCAAACTCAAACAAGTAAAAATAGATGTTCTGAAGAGAATGCACTTATTAAAGAAATAATTAATAACCTTCCAAAACAAAAAGCACTAGGCCCAGTTGGGTTCACTGGTGAATTCTACCAAATGCTTAATGAAGAAATTATACCAATTCTCTACAATCTCTTCCAAAAAGCAGAAGTAGAGGGAATATTTCCTAACTGATTCTATGAGACTAAAACCAGACAAAGAATTACAAGAAAACTGCAGACCAGTGTCTCATGAACACAGATGCAAAAATCCTCATCAATATATTAGCCAATCAAATCCAACAATGTACAAAAATATGTACACATCATGACTAAGTAATATTTATCCCAGATATGCACAAGTAGCTCAATGTTGGAAAATCAATTAGTGTAATTTATCACATCAACAAGTCAAAGAGGAAAATCACTTGATCCATACAGATGCCAAAAAAAATCTGACAAAATCCAACACACCTTAATGGTAGGACAAAACCTCACAAAAATCTAGAAACACTGGGAAACTTCCTTAACTTGACAGAGATCTTAAAACTTTAAACAATTTTCTAAAAACTACAAGTGATATCACAAATGGTAAGAAATTTGAACTTTTCTCACTCAGACTAGGAATAAGGCAAGGATATCTTCTCGCACCATGCCCTTTCATCATACTGTAAAGTCTTAACTAACACATTAAACGAGAGGATATAAAAGGTATAGAATTAGGAAAGAAGAAGTAAAACTGTCAATGTTCTCAGATGACATGATTTTCTGTAAAGAAAATCGAAAAGAATCGGGGAAAAAAGACAAACTCCTGTAAGAAGAGATCATACAGCAAGGTTGCAAGATACAAGGTTAATACACAAAAGCCAATAGCTTGCCTATTACCTGCTATGAAAAATTGGAATTAGAAAATTAAAAATCACCATATTTATTTTAGCACCCAAAGAAAGACCCAGTTATAAACCTAACAAAATATGTACAAGATTTTTATGAGGAAAAAACTACAAAATTCTGATCAACAAAATCAGAGAGTTAAATAAATGGACAGACTATCTCCATGTCCATAGACAGGAAGACTCAATATTGTCAAGAAGTCTTATCTTCCCAACTTGATCTACAATCTTGGCAACTGAAATCACAACTCCAGCAAATTACTTTGTAAAAACTAAGAAGTTAATTCTAAAGTTTACATGGAGAGGCCAAAGACCCAGAATAGCCAACTCAATATTAAAGAAGAGGTCTGGAAGACTGATATTACCTGACTTCAAGATTCATGGTAAAGCCACAGTAATAAAGACAGAGTGCCCTGCAATAGATCCATGTAAATACAGTGAACAGGTCTTGAACAAAGGAGGAAAGGCAATACACAGAGCAAAGATAGTCTTTTCAACAAATAGTGTTGGAAGAACTGAATATCCAAATTAGAAACAAAAACAAAACAAAACAAAAATCCTGCAAATTGACCTTAAATCCTTAACAAAAATTTATTCAAATTAGATCTCAGACGCAAATGTAAAATGCAAAACTATGAAACTCCTAGAAGATAATGTAGGAAAAAAACCTAGATGACCTTGGGTATAGTGATGACTGTTTAGCTACAACACCAAAGACATAATTCAGAAAAGAAATACTATATAAGCTAGATTTCATTTAAATTTCAGAATTTCTGCTCTGTGAAAGACAATGTCAAGAAAATGAGAATACTAGACAAAAAGGATTTGCAAAAGACAAATGTACCCAAAGGACTGACACCTATTAAAATGGACAAAATCCAAACTGCTGACACCAAACACTGGAGAGGACAGAGAACAACACAGACCTCCACTCATCGCTGATGGGAATGCAAAATGGTACAACTTTGGAAGACACTTTGGAAGTTTCTTAATAACTAAATACGCTCTTACCATTTAATCTAGCCAATTGTACTCCTTGATATTTTCCCAAATGAACTGATAACTATGGCCCCACAGAAAATTCTGCCACAGATGTTTACAGCAGTTTTATTCACTCCAAAATTTGGGTGTAACAAAGATGCCCATGTGAATAGATATGTAAATAGATAAATAGATGATAGATAGATAGATAGATAGAGAAATGATATATATATTCAGACAATGGCATAATATCCAGAACTAGAAATATATGAGCTATCAAACAATGAGATGCCATAGCAGAACCTTAACTACCTATTACTAAGTGTAAGAAGCCAAACTGAAAGACTACATACTGTATGATTCCAACTCTACGACATTCTGAAAAAGGCACAACTATGGAGACAGTAAAAAGACTCCAGGATTTGGGTATGGGGTGGGGTGGGGAGGAAAGAATGAAAAGGTATAACACAGAGGATTTTTAGGACAGTAGAGCTATCTGTGTGATACTACAGTGATGGTTACATGTCATTTTACATTTGTTAAAACCCATCAAGTGCACAGCACCAAGAGTGATCTCTACTGTAAACCACAAACTTTGGATGACAATGACATTTAGGTTTGTTGATTATAACAAAAGTACCACTGTGATGC
Source organism: Nasua narica (assembly GCA_028533885.1). Classification (NCBI taxonomy): domain Eukaryota; kingdom Metazoa; phylum Chordata; class Mammalia; order Carnivora; family Procyonidae; genus Nasua; species Nasua narica. Next base: position 58,826,202 of record CM052809.1, on the reverse strand, counting down.
AGGATGTTGATAGTGTATGTTTGTGGAGACAAGGGTATCAGAATTATCTTTACTTTCTATTCAATTTTGCCCTAAACTTTAAATTTCTCTGAAAAATAAATTGATTAGTTAAAAAAAATGAGTTAGCATAACATTCCTTTAAGCTTATCTATAATCATTCACCGTTTTACTCAAACGGCACTTCTATTAAATATTCATCACCTTTAACCAATAAAATCCAATGCCCTTTCTGATATGCATTCCTCTAGCTCTTACTACTTTAAAATGGTCATTGTAAAAACATGAAATAAAAGAGTGCTAGGAAGAATTAACTTGCTGGCTCCCAAGAGATCACAATAGGTAAGATGAGTTCTCTAAGGTCTACCACTCAAAATTCAAGTTAGTTAAGTTTCAATAGTTGACTAGACTCAAGGTTGTCGACCCATTCTAACAGAATTCACAAATGACTAATATAGAAACCACAGTGATTTTTCTATTAATAACAAAAACATCTGCATGTATGTCTTCCCAACTTAAATCTCTTGCAGAAAGCCTGTTAATTGGAAGTCAAACTCTTACCACAAGAGTTGTATAATGGAGACTGCCAACTAAGAAATTTCAAAGTAATAATAAAGAAGAAAAAACTCACCATTTTACAATACATTGCAAGAGAGTAAACTGATTGATTTGATTCAGGTAAAAATCACCAATAAATACTAAAACCACTGGGTATTCATTACTTATTAATTAGCTTTAAAAAAAAGATTGTATTTATTTGACAGAGAGAGAGAACACACAAGCAGGGGAAGCCGCAGGCAGAGGGAGAGGGAGAAGAAGGCTCCCCACTGAGCAGGGAGCCTGACCTACGGCTGGACCCCAGGACCCTTGGATCATGACCCGGGCCAAAGGCAGACACTTAACCAACTGAGCCACCCAGGTGCCCCAATTACGTTTTTTTAAATGGTAAAATTTGGTGGGATCCATCTTAACCAAGTTCAAACTTCTATACATCAATTAGACAACTAACATCATGTGCCCCTGGATATGATGTATAGAGAGCTCATGACCTATGGAGTATTTCTCCTAGGAATGGTTAACCTGAATCTAATTATGAGGCAACAAATACAAATTAAGACACATTCTGTAAACCAACTGTCCTGTTGTGGAATCTTCAAAAATGTCAATGTCATTAAAAAAAAAAAAAGGTGAGTGAACAGTTTTAGATTAAAGGACACTACAAAGACATAAAAAAATATAATTCATTAAAATAAAATAAGCAGATATAAAGCAGATATAAAGATATATTATTCTTGAAGAAAACATGATGAAGGATTTGAGAGTGAAGAGCTATGATCTCTGCAAGGAACTCACAAATAGCTGAATGGAAATATATAGGCATAAAATCAAACAGATAAATGAAATGTGGCAAAATGTGAAGGTAAATGATATACGGTTACTTGGTACACTATTCTTATAACTTTTTTGCAGATATGAAATTTTTCAACATAAAAATGTATAGAAGAGGTTGCTCATTGAGCATAAAATCTGGACAAAAAGATAATGCAAGGGATATGCTGGCTGGCTCAGTGGGAAGCATGGACCTCTTGATTTCAGAATACAGATAATTCATATATTTAATGTAAGTATTTACATAATAACAAAAATAACTGCACCAGAAATAAATAGTTTCATCCTTGGGCTTAAAAAAAGTCCACTTTTGAACATAGATGATCAGTGACAAGCTTACCCTTAAAATGGCTCCATTTTCTACGAACCCATTATCAGTATGTCATTTGCTAAAGTCCCGATTATTTAAATATACCAATAGCACCAACAACATTACTGCCAGATCTTTATAACCAGAAACATCTTTTATTCATCCCATGTTGACTTAGTTGAGATATTACGGTTTAATTCTGTGAAAAAAACATTTCTTTCCAAGTCTGTTTGATGAAATGATTGCTGTCACTGCTTAAGAAAAAACTTTCATTTTTATCATGATACACTATTTTGGGTAATGTCTCAGCTATATTTAGAAAAATGAATGACAGTCTGTCACACAATCAAGAGAGATAGAACACCCCAAACAGAAGAAATCGTAAACTGGAGAAACAAAATACCACGTCAAGTTTAAGGAATAAATGGTGTATTATTGCTGAAAAATTTAATATTGGAGAACATGATAAGATGGTATTGTAGTCATACTGAAGTAAGCCTTCATTATGGTTTTGCCTCAACCTGGAGGTCTTACGCCATTGAGTCAAGAAATCAATTTAGGTCATAATCAGTTTTTTTTAATCAAGTGCAAAAGATTAGAACAGAACAGTACATAGAGTGCATCACAGGTAGTAAAGATAAATTTTTTTCATTTAACTTTTGTTTCCATTACAAATGTCTGTTTAGATGTGTGTACCGGGTCACGGATGTAAAACCTATTTCTTTTGGTGAGTCATAGTCAAAATGCGATTTGAAAGCCACTATTCTCCAGATGATGGAGACTCATGGAAGGAAAGGTTTCAAGAAAGAATATGGTAAAATATGTCTTTACGAGATCATGCTGGCAGTTAATATAAAGCAGCTTTTCAAGCGAATGGGAGTCTTGAATTAAATTTAGTTACTCCACCAGTATGTTTAAGGAGGATAAAACAGTATTAAAAAGAAAATAGAACACATCGTAAGTAGTAATTAAAAAGGGTATATTTCATGCATGTTGGTTTCATTGTTTTGTAGTTTCTCACACACACACACACACACACACCCAGGTAAATTCTGTATCACAAGGCACAATGAATTTCTTAATTTTTATGTGGATGAAATAATTTTCTTGGAAGTCAGTTATAAGAAGAGAGAAATTAATTGGCAGAAAAAGAGATCAGGAACAGGGAGAAAACGAACAAACCACTCCAAAAGGAGGAAAGAGAAAATGAGGATCTGAAGCAACAGAGGTTTTAAAAAAGAAAGAAAAAGAAAACAAACGTTAGGTTTGGAAGTCATTTCGGAGGTAGAAAACAATCTTAGTAAATGTTTATAGATTGGAGTGGGAAAATGAGAAAAAGAAAGTCAGAATGACTGAAATCTTAAAAAAATAGAAACTATTTGAGAAGTAGTAAAGGATTTCCATCTGGATTCTACACTATAATGCACAAGATCCTCACTGTGACATTTAAAACATATCATGACAAGTTTGCAAGCTATTATAATTTCAACTTTTCTTCATTGCACTCGCAGGCCTTGTTACTAAACAAACAATACCATTTCCATAAATATTAATACTACTTTCTTATAAGGTATTAATGATTCCACAGCACGGTAAGACTTTGTATGATTTCAGACACTATAATGTTAAATACTATTTTATCACATCACATAGCACAGGTCCCTAAAATAAGTCAGAATAAAAGTATTAGTTATTTTCTATTCACTTCTAAAATTGTATCAAATGAAAATATTCTGAGGGTGATATTCAATGATATTCAGGAATCTTAGTATTAACTAAAGGATGGAGTCTCCTGTAAGTCTGAGATTTGTGTTTCTTTCTTCTGAATTTTATGAGAAATTTATGTAATGACTAAAAGCAAACATCAAGTCACACAGTTAACTTGTCTTTAATTGCCAGCAATGACAAATTAAGACAATTCTTATAGAATTCCAAAGAACTACAGTTGACCCTTGAACAATACAGGCCTGAACTACAGAGGTCAATTTATACACAAATTCTTTTCAATAAATATAAACAGTACTGGAAATATATTTTCTCTTCCTTGTGATTTTCTTAATAACATTTTCTTTTCTCCAGCTTCCTTTACTGTTAGAACACAGTACAAAATATATATAACATACAAAATACATGTTAATGTACTCTTTATGTTATCAGGCTTCCAGTCAACAGTAGGCTTTCAGTAATTAAGTTTTAGGGTAGTCCAAAGTTATACATAGATTTGACCTTGCAGAGGGTCATTAGTGCCCCTAACTCCCACAATGTTCAAGGGTCATCATAGTGAAAACCAATTTAAATCTTATTTCTCTTACCACCAATCATAAGCATTATTATGTCCCAGAAGTAAAGTACAGTAGCAATTCTACTCTAGATATCTGAATTAGTTTTTTTAGTCAGCTAAGAGCTAAAAGGCAGTAAAATGTTCCTAAACCTTCATATAGTCACTATGTAACCCGGTGATTGAAAATTTCCTCTAAATCCATACTGAAGCAGACATGCTGAAACTCAACTGACATGGATAAACAAACAAGCTCACTCACTATATGTATATAATGAGTCCATTAAGTGAAATAATATGGGGAAGAACATCTACACAGTTATTGCTCAATAAATAAGGAAGTTAATAAGGATTTGCTTTAAAAACAAACAAACAAAAAACAAATTAAAAAAAAACCCTATAAGGAGATAAGGAGATAAAAACCTATAAAGAAAAAAAAAAGGCCTATTATTACTTTCCATTCAAATGTAAGGAGACGTTCGTTTATTTAAATATCCATGTGAATGCACAAATAGAGGTATCAAAGCTCCTTTCTCTACTATCAAAATATATACATAAGTATCTAAACAAACTCAAATATCCATGAACATATATGATGAACTGCTAAAACATTATTCAAAATATTTTAGGAATGTTACTAATCTATTGATGATTCCTCCTCAAAGCTCATTCTCCTATTGAAAAAACTTATCTTAAATGGTTTAAAAAAGAGAGAGAGTATTCCATACTGGTTTAAAGCACAAACCTAGGGGTCAAAAATTTTATTTGAATTATTTGGTAGCTTTGTGAAGTGAGAAATTTACCTAAAACTCTTCTTACTTCAATTTCCTCACATATAAAACTGTTAGTTATACTAAGGGGGGGAGGGGGTGAAAATATATACATAATTCCTTTCAAAAATTATATATATATACTACAATTATATATATATACTACAAAAATTATATATATATATATATATATATATATATGTACACTACAAAAAAATTAACAGTAGCTACCTTTGGTAATAGAAGAGTGCTTTTTTCTTTGTATTTTCCTAGTCTCCAAATTTTCTATAATAAAAATATACTCATCAATCTTAGGAGTAAAAGTCATTTTTTAAAAATTACATAATAGAAAGTCCAACATACAATCAAAAATCATCCATCATACCAAGAACCAAGAAAATGACTTAAATGAAAAAAAGACAATACCAACACTGAAATGAATTACATATTGCAATTGTCTCACAAAGATGTAAAAGCAGCTATCATGAAAATTCTTCATCAATTACAAATTCTCGTAAAAAAGACAAATAAAATAGAAAATACAAGCCAACAAATAGAAGTTATAAAAAGCAACCAATTTTAAATTATAGAACTGAAAAATTAAGTAAGAAGAAAAACTTAATGGGTGGCCTCAACAGTAAGAATTACAACGGGCACAAATTAGTCAATTTGAGGACAGATCAACAGAATTGACCCAATCTGAACAAAAGAGAAACATGACTGAAAAGAAACTAATAAAGACTCAAAGATCTATGGGTCAATAATAAAAGATTCAACCCAGTATCACTGGAGTCCCTTAAAGAAAAAGAGGGTGAAATTGAAAAATATAAATGTAAAAATAATGATTGAAAACTTTCAAACTTGGAGAAAGACAAAAACCTACAGATTCAAGTGAGAACTTCAAACAAGTAAACCCACAAAAATTATACCTTGCCACATCATCGTTTCACATCTGAAAACAAAGAAAAAATCTTAAAAGCAACCACAAAGAAAAGATGCATTACCTATAAGGGAACATGAATTCAAATGACAGATTGACAGATTTCTCATATGAAACCACAAAGGTCAGACAAAGTAACAAAAAATTTTTAAGAGCTCAAAGAAAAGTACTATCAACCATGAATTCTATATCTGACAAAACTATCTTTCAGGAATGAAAGGGAAATAAAGACACAAGCAGGCAAAGGAACCTAAAAATCTGTCATTGGCAAATGTATCCTTCAAAAATAGCTAAGGAAGTTCTTTCAGAAGGAATGCTGTAACATTAGGAAAGATGAAAGAACAAGGGAAAAAGCACAAATATGGATAAAAGCTATAGACTCAATAGACTACTACCCTTCTATGCAAGAAGTTTTAAAATCATCTTTGATGGAGAAAATAAAAATTATACAGGCAACCAAAAAAAAAGAGTTCATCAAAGTTTTAAAAACCTCTGTACACTGAAAAATGCTATCGAGAGTGCAAAGGCAACGCACAGAATGGAAGAAAATATCTGCAAACCACATATCTAAAAAAGGATTGATATCAGGAATATATAAAGAACTCCTGTAATTCAAGAGGAAAACAAACCGATTTAAAAATGGACAAAAGACTGGGACGCCTGGGTGGCTCAGTTGGTTAAGCTGCTGCCTTTGGCTCAGGTCATGATCCCGGGGTCCTGGGATTGAGTCCCGCATCGGCCTCCTTGCTCGGCAGGGAGCCTGCTTCTCCCTCTGCCTCTGCCTGCTTGTGCTGTCTCTCTCTCTCTCTCTCTGACAAATAAATAAATAAAATCTTAAAAAAAAAAAAGGACAAAAGACTTCAACAGACATTTCTCCAAGTAAGATACACACATGGCGAATAAGCACATGAAAAGATGCTTATTCATAAAGGAAATGCAAGTCAAAATCACAATGAGATAGTTCATATAGAGAGCTAATATGAAGAAGAAAGAGAAGGAGTAAGGAAAAGAAAATTAGAAGTAATAGTGAAAATGTGGAGCAGTTGGAATCTTTGTGCATTGTTGGTGGGACTGTAAAATGGTAGAGGCCCTATCACAAATGGTATGAAAATTCCTCAAACACTTAAATACTGAACTACCATATGATCCAGCAATTTCACTTCTAGGTATATACTTAAAATGAAAGCAGGGAGTTAAAGAAACATTTGTGCGCCGTGTTTGAATAGCATCACTCACAAGAGCCAAAAGGCGGAAGCAATCCAAGTGTCCATCAGTAGGTAAATGCATAATCAAAATGTGGGGAAAGACTAGAAGAGTATTCAGCCTTAAACAGAAAATTTCAATAAATGCTACAATACAAACCTTGTAGACATTATGCTAAGTGAAATATATCAGTCATGAAAGAATATTTTATGATTCCACTTACATGAGGTACCTACAGCAATCCAATCCATAAAAACAGAAAGTAAAATAGTAGATGACAGAAACTAGGGGAAAGAGATAAGGGGAGTTAGTGTTTAATGCATACAGAGTTTCAGTTGGGAAAGATGGAAAAGTTTTGGGGATGAATGGTGGTATCAGTTGCACAACAATGTGAATGTACTTTATGTCACAGAACTGTACATTTAAAAATGGTTAAAATGGTAAATTTTATGTCATGTATATTTTAGCACAATAGAAAAAAATATTAACACCATCTGATCAGCTGTTCAATGTGTAAAGAAGAAATATTCAAAACAATTATATTTACCAAGTAGGAGAGTAAGGGGTCTAAATGGAAGGGCAGTTTCCACACTTCACCCAAACTGAAAAACTGTTTTACCAATAGACCTCAGTAAGTTACATATGAATATTTTAATATCCAGTGAAACCACTAAGAAAACATTACGAAGTGATATATTTAAAAAGTATTATAAATAAATCAGGATGAAATATTAACAAATGCTCAACCAACACAGAAAGAAAAGAGAAGGGACATCTGGGTGGCTCAGTCGGTTAAGCATCTGCCTTCAGCTCAGGTCATGATCCCAGGGTCTTGGGATTGAGCCTGGCATCAGGCTCATTCCTGCTCAGCCAGGAGTCTGCTTCTCCCTCTCTCTCTTCCCCTCCCCCTAGCTCATGCAAGCTCTCTTTCTCAAAAATAAATAAAATCTTTAAAAAGAAAGAAAGAAAGAAAAGAGAAACAGGGAAATGAGTAGAGAGAAAAAAATAGAAAATGGAAACAAAATGGCAGAAGCCCTACGAACAAATGACATATCCAATAAAGGGGTTAGTATTCAAAATACATACAGAACTTATAAAATCCAAGACCCAAAAGATAAATAATCCAAGTAAAAATGGGTGGAAGACATAAACAGAGTTCTCCAAAAGAGATATCCACATGGCCAAAAGAGATATCCACATGGCCAAAAGACACACAAAAGACACATGGAAATATGTTCATAATCACCATCAGGGAAACACAAATCAAAACTACAAGAAGGTATCACCTCACTCCTGTCAGAATGGCTAAAAGCAGCAACACAAGAAACAACAGATGTTGGTGAGGATGTGGAAAAAAGGAACACTCCTGTACGGTCAATGGGAATGCAAATAGGTGCAGCCACTGTGGAATATAGGATAGAGGTCCCTCAAAAGATTAAAAAAACTACCCTATGATACAGCAACTGCACTCAAATATCTATAAACATATATGGTAAACTACTAAAACATTATTCAAAATATTTTAGGAATGTTACTAATCTATTTACCCAAAGAATACAAAAACACTAATTCAATGGGATACATGCACCTATGTGTTTATGGCAGCATTATTTACAATAGCCAAGATACGGAAGCAGCCCAAGTGTCCAACGACTGATGAATGAATGTGGTATTTATATACAATGGAATATTATTTAGCCACAGAAAGAATGAAATCTTGCCATTTACAATGATACGGATGGGAGTTAGAGAGTATTATGCTAAGTGAAAAAAGTCAGAGAAAGAAATACCAAACACTAATGGTTACCAGAGGTGAGAGGAGTGTGGGTTAAATAGGTGAAGGGGGGTTAAGGAGTGCGTTTAGAGTGATGAGCACCATGATATATGAAATTATTGAATCATTGTATTGTACACCTGGAACTAATATACACTGTATGTTAACTGGAATTAAAATTAAAACTTCTAAGAAAAATAAGCTCTATCAATATTAAAATAAATGTAAATAGTTAAAATATGCCAAGCGAAGGCGAATACCAGGAATGTGGACTTAAGGGAAAAAAAATGACCCAACTATCGGCTGTTTATAATTAACTCACTTAAAATAAGAGGTGAAAAAGTACTGAAAAAGATGCACATAAACAAAATAAAAGCAGGGGTGGCTATATCAATTTTGGATAGACTTTAGAGCAAAGACAATTGCTAGAGAGAAAAGAGGACTATTATATAATGATAAAGGATGGATCCAGGAGGAATACATAAAAACCCTAAATGGTACACACGAAGCAAAATACATGAAGAATTAATAGAGCTAAAAGGAAAAACGGACAAATTCTCAGTTATGATTGGGAACTTCAAGACTTTCCTCTCAGAGTCTTACAGAAATACTAAACAGAAAATCAGCAAAGATTTAACAGTTCTAAAGACACAATCAACCAAAAGGATCGAATTGACTTCACCAAAAAACAGCCAAATACCCACTTCTATTTTCATCCACAGAACATCCATAGAACACTCACCAAAATAGACCATATCTGGGCCATAAATTTAAAAGTATTGAAACCATAAGAGTATATTCTCTGATCATAATGGACTCTAACTAGAAATCATTAAGAGAAAGACAACTTTTAAGTCTCAAAACACTTGGAAATTAAACACACTTCTTAACAACCCAAGCATCAGAGAGTAAGTCTCTTAAGTTAAAAAAGAAACATAGAATTGAGTAAAAATGAAAAGACAATACAGAAAAGACAACATCAAAAGAAGTGGGATACAACTAAAGCAGTGCCAAGAGGAAAAGGCATAGGATTAAATGCTACATTAGCAAACAGAAAATGTCTCAAATCAGTATCTTAAATTCCTAATTCAAGATACTAGAAAAATAGAAGAAAATAAACCCAAAGCAATCAGAAGCGAGATAATAAAAATAAAAGCAAAAATCAACAAAGCTGCAAACAAAAAAACCTTTGAAATCCTTTGAAAAAATAACATTGGTAAACCTTTAGCAAGATTGGGGAAACAAAAAGGAGAGAAAATACAAAGTCTGAATACCAGCAATAAAAGGAAGTTATCACTGAACATCCTAAAGCCATTAAAAGGGTAATTAGGAAATAATACACACAAGTTTATGCTCTTAAATTACGTTAATTAGAAGAAATGAATCAGTTCTTCAATCAACCACATACAGCTCTTCCTCTACTTTCAACAGGGCTACATCCATCTAACCCATTTTAAGTTGACAATATCACAAATCAAAAATGCATTTAATGGGGTACCTGGGTGGCTCAGTCCCTCAAGCGTCTGCCTTTGGCTCAGGTCATGATCCCAAGGTCCTGGCATTGAGTCAGAAAAGGGCTCCCTGCTCAGCGGGGAGCCTGCTTCTCCCTCTCCACACCACTCTGCCTACTTGTGCACTCTCGCTTGCTCGCTCTCTCTGTCTCTCTCTCTCTCTGTTAATTAAATAAATAAATAAATAAATAAATAAATAAATAAATAAATAAATAAATAAATAAAATCTTTAATCTATCTAACCTACCAAACATCAGAGCTTAGCCTCACCTACATTAAGCCTCCTCACAACACTTATATTAGCCTACAGTTGGGCAAATAATCTAATACAAAGCTTATTTTACTTTAAAAAAAAAAGTGTTGAATATCTCATGTAATTTATTGAATACTGAAAGTGAAAAACACAATGGTTGTAAGGGTACAGAATCCTTTTAAGTGTTACAGGTTGTGGTTGTTCACCCTTGTGATTGCATGGCTGACTGGGAGGTACGATTTGCTGCTGCTGCCCAGCATGGTAAGAGAGACTCTTACCACATATTGCTGGGTGAGGAAAAGATCAAAATTCAAAATCCAAGTATGGTTTTTACTGAATGTGTATCACTTTCACACCATCATAAAGCCAAAAAAATCTTAAGTCAAGGATTATTTGTGCTACCAATATTCAACCAAAATAAAAAATAAATAAAATCTACAACCATTAACAAAAATGAATTCATAATCTTAATTCTCAAAAAAAAAAAAAATCCTAGGCTGAGATGTTTTCACCAGAGAATTCTAGCAAATATTTGAAGAATACCAAAATTTCACAAAGTCTTCCAAAGAGTAGAAAAGGATGTAATGTGGCCTGCCTCATTCTATGAGGTCAGTATTACTCAAATACTGAAATGAAACAAAGATATCACAAGAAAGATGCAGATCATATCTCTAATAAACTTAGACATATTCTCAACAAATCAACAACCTCAATTCAGCAATATCTGAAAAACATTACATACCATAACCACATGGGATTTATTCCACATATGCAAGGAGTGTTCAACATTAAAAAAAAAGTATACCCTACAATATCAACAAGCTAAAGAAAAAAAAAATCTTACATAAATTGACTTAGTAAAAGAATTTGGCAAAATCCATCAACCACTCATAATAAAAACTCTCAGTAAACTAGGAGGACAGGTGATCTATCTAGACTTTGACAGAGTATCTACCCAACTACCCACTCCCCACTTAACATCATATTTAATGCTGAAATACTAAATGCTTTCCACCTAAAACAAGGAATGAAGCAAGGATGTCTGCTCTTACCACTCTGAGTCAATACAGTAATAGAAGTTCTCATCAATGCAGTAAGACAAGAAATAAAAGGCATAGAGATTTTAAAGAATACTGTAAAAAGCCTCAAAAACTAAAAGGTAATTTTAGCAAGGTCAAAAAATACAGGACCAATGCAAAAATCAATCACATTTCTATGTACTAATAATGAACATGTGGAAACTGAAATAAAAAACATAATATTCACAAAATTCCTCCACAGAAAACAAAAAAATTAAGTATAAATTTAACAAGGTGTACAATAGGACTTGTAGATATGGACAAGCTTGTTCTAAAATTTATATGTAAAGACACAAGCCTTTGAATAACTCAAACCATCTTGAAAAGGAGAGGAACCAGTCTACCTGATATTAGGACTTACTACTTAGCTAGAGTAATAAAGAGTATAACAGATGGAAACATATAAACCAAGAGAACTCAAGAGAGAACCCAGAAGTAAACCCATACATACATGCCCAATTGACTTTTTATAAAAGTGCAAAAGCAATTCAAAAGAGGAAAGAAATTTACTTTTTCAACAAATGATGCTGGAGCAACTGAATATCCATAGGCAAAAATGTGAGCCTCAATTTAAATTTATCTTTTATAAAAATAAAATCAAAATAAGTCATAGGCTTAACTATAAACCATTAAAGTATAAAACTTTTATAAAGTTATCATAGTAGAAAATGTCTGAGACCTATGCTAGGTAAAGAGTTCTCAGACTTGCGTCCAAAAGAAATATTAATAAATTAAGTCTCAACAAAATTAGAAACTTTTGCTCACAGAAAGACCTTGTCAAAAGGAAAAAAAAAAAAGACACGCTATAAAATGGGAGAAAGTATTTGCACATAGCAGACAATGGAGTAATATTTAGAATTCTCAAAACTCAACAACAATCCTATCGGAAAATGGGCAAAAGACATGAAACATTTTATCAAAGAGGATATACAGATAGCAAATTAGCATATGAAAAGATCTTCAACATCATCAGCCACAAGGGAAATACAAATTAAAACCTCAATAAGATCACCAGACACCTTATGGGAACAGCTTAAATAAAAATTTATGACAATATCATATGCTTGTGAGAATAAAGAGAATCTGGATTGCTCATACATTACTGGTAAGAATGTAAAAGGATACAGCCACTCTAAAAAAGAGATTGGCAGTTTCTTATAAAACTGAACATGCAATTGACACATAATCCCACAATTGCACTTCTGGATATTTATCAGACAAAAAGGAAAACTTACATTTACACAAAAATATGAACGTGAATGTTCATAGCAGCTTTTTTTCCCTAATAGTCAAAACTGGAAATAATCCAAATGTTCTCCAAGGGGTGAATGGCTAAACTGTCCTACATCCATACCATGAAATACTCCTTAGCAAATGAAAAGGGACAAAGTATTGATACATGCAATGACTCTGGTCAATCTTGAAGGAATTATGTTGAGTAACAAAGGCTAACCCCAAAAGGTTACATACTATGTGATTCCATCTGTACAACCTTGGGGGGGTGGTAGCTGGGGTTTGTTTTTGTATAACGTTTTTTGAAAGGACAAAATGAAAAACAGATTAGTGGTTGCCAGGAGTTAGAGATAAGGGAGACATGGAAGGAGGTGAGTTTGATTATAAAAGGGCAGCACAAGGAATCCCATGGTGATCAAACTGTTCTGTATCCTTACTGTAGTGATAACTGTTCTGTATCTTTACTGTAGTGATTACACAAATCTACACATGTGATAAAACTGCATAGAACTAAATGCATGCTGAACACACAGACACACTTTTATGCAGATCCAATGAAATTGAAGATGTTAATTAAATCAATGTCAATTTCCTGGTTGTCATACCAGATGTTGCCACTGAGGAAAAACATGGGTGAAGAACACATACTTTGTATTATTTCTTACAACTAAATGTTAATCTACAATTACCTCAAAATAAAATGTAATTAAAAATTAAGGGGCGCCTGGGTGGCTCAGTTGGTTGAGCAACTGCCTTCGGCTCAGGTCATGATCCTTGAGTTCCGGGATCAAGTCCCACATTGGGCTCCCAGCTCCACGGGGAGTCTGCTTCTTCCTCTAACCTTCTCTCCTCTCATGCTCTCTCTCACTTTCCCTCTCAAATAAATAAAATCTTTAAAAAAAAATTCAGAAATAAATCAATATTTAGGTAAGTAGATACACATGGATGAGGAGGATATGGTGCAATAAGTGATGTGTCTTAGGGGCGCCTGGGTGGCTCAGGGGGGGTTAAGCCTCTGCCTTCGGCTCAGGTCATGATCTCAGGGTCATGGGATGGAGCCCCACAGCGGACTCTCTGCTCAGCAGGGAGCCTGCTTCCCCCTCTCCCTCTGCCTGCCTCTCTGCCCACTTGTGATCTCTCTCTCTCCAATAAATAAATAACTAATCTTAAAAAAAAGTGATGTGTCTTAGCTGTGAACCCCCAGTTTAATGGGTTATACCTACAAAGAAGCCTTAAAAGAGTTAAAAAGCATCTCTAGGTCTTTCCCTTATGCTTCAGACAGATATGTAAGAGAAAAGGAATTTAAAAAGTAACACTGAGAGAGCTTCCAGCTGATGAACACATGGAGGTGGGAGAGTGGCTAGAAGAGTGGCATCCCCAGAGAGAGCATGAAAACTCTGTACCCTTTTCCACATACCTTGCCCAACACTTCTCTTCCATTTGGTTGGAATTACATCTTTTGTAATAAACTAATAATCTAGCTTGATAAAGCCTGATGAGGTGTTTATCTTATTGACACCCAGACAAAATAATAAAAATACACACACGCACACAAAAATGTGTAACATTGAATATTACAATAATGAACACAGAGTTAATATAGAAATTTTGCTGGAATAATATCTCCCCCACAGGATTTTCCATGGCTACCATCCATGGTCATATGTAGGATCTTTTCATGCTGTAAGATTCAGACAGGCACTTAATTTTTCCATCTTTCAACATACACATGACCAAAAAAAAAAAAAAAAAGAGATATAAATCACTAACAAATAAGGAAAGAAGGTAAATTATAAGGAAAGTTTTTCTCTCCTACGGCAAAAGACATGAAATAAAATCATGAGGACCCTGTTTCTCAAGTAGTAAATGTGCATCTGATCTACATCAAAATCACCCAAAGCCATTTTTAAAGAGACAAGGCTATCCAGTATACCAGTCAGCTCAGACTGCCATAACAAAAAACCACACTGAATAGCTTAAACCACAGAAACTTATCTTCTCACAGTTCTGGAAGCTGAGTCCAAGATTAAAGTGTGAGCAGAGGTGTTTCTTAGTAAGGCCACTCTCCTTGGCTTCAGATAGCCACCTTCTCACTGAACTCACATGGCCTTTTCTCTGTGCATGTACACTCCCGTGTCTCTTCTTCTTCTTGTAAAGTCCAAAAGGATTACGGACCACCCTTATATGACCTCATTTAATCTTAATAACCTCTTTAAAGGCCCTATACACACACAGCCACACAGGGACTTAGGGCTTCAACCTATGAGTTTTAGGGGGACAAAATTCAGTCCATAATACCCAGTGACCGGCCAGACCTTAAGTATTTTTTATATGAGTGCACATATATATATGTGCATTATACTTACAGGAAGGGGGCAAGGCAAAGGAAAAATTATAGTATTTAGAATTCCAATTCTATCACTCAGTTTTCCCAACAATAAAAATGAGGAAAATATCTATTCTTACTGTATAGCTGGGAGAATTAAAAGAAATAATCTATGTAAAGTACCCAGCATATGGTAAAAGACTAATCAATCCTGGACCTCTGCCTTTCATCCCCTCCCCCAAAAATTATTTATAAATATTACTCAAATATAAACATAACTGAAAAATTATGGGAACTGGATTCTGTCCCAGTTATACCACTACCTAGCTATATGACCTTAACCAAACCACTCTACTGTATCTGGGCAATAAGAGTTGCCTCTATCACTAAAATACTATGTATCTATGCATACCACTCATGACTGTAATATCAAACACCAATACTACAAAAGCTAATCAAACTTTCTACAAAGGTCCAGTAAAAGAGGATTACGGTATGAAATTTCAATTTATTCTTTCAAATACTTCCATTCTTCAAACTCTTCCACAACTATCCTCCAATGTGAAAAATGTATCTGTACAACACATCCATAAGGTTAATTTTACCATCTTTATCATTAATGCTTCATCTTCCAAGTAGACTGTCTATTCTTTTTTACTTTTGTTCCACCAAACGTTCATCGTTTTACTCACAAAGATCACTTCATCACTGAAATGCCTAAAATCACACCCCAAATCCTGTTGAGATATGATTAAGCATATGGAGAAGTTTTCAATAAATCATACCTGACAACTGTTCTTAACTTAGCCTACTACTGAAATGTATTGCAGGTGATTTCAAGATGACATACTTACTGCACAAACAACGAGCCATAGCCAGCATCCACACTCAATAAACATGGTTTAAAATCAAGATAACGGTCAGAAGCAAATCTACTGTGAGGATATCTGAATCATTTAATGAAAAATAATTTACCATGTTAAGCCTAAGGGAAGAACTTGTAAGTACCTGCCGTTCCCCCCCACCTCATCCCTCTCCTAATATTACCTGGTATTACATGTAAATGAATAACACATGAGTTAGGTTGTTACTTAGGTGCCCTCAACATATCTCACCTCCCAGTATCGATGCCCTTGTACAGTCCCCACCCATACCAAATCTGAACTGGGTCACATTATTACCGCTGGCCATCGGTACATCAGCAAACACAAAGAACGCAGACACTTGATAAATGTTGGCACGGTGACGCTTGTCCTCTTGAAATGCTCCCTCATGAAACCCAGCTTCCATACGGTGGAGAAACTCAAGCTAATTAAGAGGGGAGGTTACATGAAGGCGGGCAAAGGGAGAGAGGCAGTCATATTTCCAGCTATCCACCAGCTGTTCCAGCCATCTCAGCTGAGGCATCAGATTTATGAATTAAGAAGCCACCTTAGATGTTACAGCCAACAGATGACACATGGAGCAGTCCCTGTCAAGCCCGGCCCAACTTTTAGAATTAAGAGCAAATAAACACTGTTTTAGTTAAAACTGAACAACACATGCAAGCCAAATTAGAACAGTTCTTGTTCAGTAGTAAGCAACCAAGAAATGTCAGCAGTAATAACAGTTATTGTTAATAATTATTTTAAGTCCCACCCCCACCAATGTATTGTTTCGGATATTACAGCTGCTCTTAGAGGCATTCTCTCATTTTCCTAATGGCCAATAAAGAGACAGGAGTAGGGACACCTGGGTGACTAAGACGTTAAGCGTCTGCCTTCAGCTCAGATCAGAATCCCAGGGTCCTGGGATAGAGCCCCACATCCGGCCCCCTGCTCAGCAGGAGACCTGCTTCTCCCTCTCCCACTGCCCCTGCTTGTGTTCCCTCCCTCGCGGTGTCTCCATCAAATAAATAAATAAAATCTTTTTTTATAAATAAATAAATAGACAGGAGTAAAGCAACCAAAAAGGCCTACTTTTTGTGTTCCCTTTCTTTTTCTAATTTACAGCTATCCTTCCCCACCCCAACATACCCCACCCCGGGCTCCACACATGGTGTGGAGCCCAACAGCAGGGCTTTCTGGTTGCTTTACTCCTGTTGCTTTACTCCTAAGAGATAGTAGTTGGTTTACTTAAATTCCTATTACATCTATGCCCCGCAAGACAGACTTGGGAATATGGGCATCTTACTCATTTTTGTATCCCTTAAATTAAGCACGTACTACACTGCTCTACTATTGATACAAATATGGTAAAAAAAAAAAAATTATATATATCTCTATCTGGGTCCTGGTCAACAAGCACTCTGTACTTAACTAATCCTCGCAATTCTCACCCCCCAATTTTATTAAGAAATAATGACTCACCCATAGTTATAATGCAATTAGTGACAAAGTTAATGAACACTACATGTCCTAACATTCACCTCTAATAATTATTTGGCTTAATTAAGAATGATTTTATTTTTGTAGAGATAGTTACACGTTTTTTGAGGAAAAGAAAGGTATCTTTTATGTTCCTTATTTCCTTTTCCTTCAAGTTTCAGGCTTGAGAAGCCTGCATATTAGGTCCAGGGTGTGTAAGATCTATGCCACCTGCCAGGCAAATAATATCAAAGGCAAAGCAAGCCTAGTAGCGGCTACAGGAAACCGGAGCTCAAGAACTCACCTAAATGGGGCAACCACTACTCAGCTCTAGCAAGCAATGATCAAACAGGAATAGCAACCAGGTAGAGCCAAATCCCGTGATTTTGCAAATGATGCTAGAAAGTAAGACATCTTAAATGTGAAGTCTTCCTATTTTTAAATGGTGGAGACTAATGACTTAATGTTCCAAATACACCAAGAGAAAGCAATACGTGTATCTGTGGAGTGGATTCAGTCCAAGGGCCTTCTGCTACTACAAGCTCATATTTCAGAATCTCTACATATAATTGAAGGTAGACTAAGTGAACACGCTCCTTTTCTATTAGCCTCACCTCTAAAGCAAAGAAAGCAGGACCACTAAAATCAAGTCCATAAAATTAGGTTTACCAGTGACAAACTCCTTTAACTTTTTTCTCTTTTGAAAAACAAATCTGTTAGCAATTTTAGATAAGGAATCTTCCACAGCGTAAAAATACATAGGGGAGAATTTTTTGCTTTTTAAATTTTTTCCTCAAAATTTGTGAAAAGGAAAATATTCAAATAAATATAATAGTTAAAATTATACAAACTTTTCTGGCCTCTAACCAAACTAATGAAAACGCTCAGTAATAAACATGAGACAATGACTCCCCATGCACACTGAAAAACAAAGTACAAAATACTAATGGCATTAATATATTTGCACTCATCTATCTATATATTGTCATTTGATTCTTTTGTGACCAAGAGCACCAAACTAGCTGGATACAAGGTTGAACTCCATGACGAGGGAACTCTACTGTAACAAACCACTGTGGACTCAAACCTGTGACCCGAACCTCCTTAATATGCTAGCCAATAACTAAGGTGACCACTCACTAGTAAGTATTCAATTAGTCCAAGAACATTTCTTCTATACTTTTACAAAAGATTTGACATTATTTAACCAAGTCATTAAAGCCCTTTAAAAATAGGAATTTATGGAAAAGATCTGAACTGGGCCCCTGGGTGGCTCAGTCAGTTAAGTGTCTGCCTTCAGCTCAAGGTCATGATCCCGGGTCTTGGGATCAAGTCCCACATCAGGGGGACTGCTGAGCAGGGAGCCTCCTTCTCCCTCTCCCTCTGCCTCCTGCTCTGCCTACTTGTGCACTATCTCTCTGTCAAATAAGTAAATAAAATCTTAGGGAAAAAAAAAGATGTGAACTTCATCTCTAAACCTACTTAACCTGCTGGAAGCCTTTAGGAAGTCATAATTTTTAATATAATTAATCATTGCAGATAAGCCTTTGGGGTTCATACAATTCTTTAAAATAACTACTAGTGAGAGAATCCCTCTACCAAAATAATTAGTAGGCCATTTACTGACAATAAAATTGTATTACTGTTACATTGGGATACCATATACTGAACACTATGTGCCAGGCACTGTGTTGAATACTTCTGGGTTCTCATTAAACCTTAAAAATGACAGTAAGATGGAGGTACCAGTATTAACCCCATTTTACAGATGGGGTAACTGACCTTTCCAAGATCACACAGCTATAAGTGGCAGAGTCAGGATTCCAACCCAAATCTTGTCTAACTTCAGAATTTGCACGCTTAAACACTACACTGTATTGCCTCCAGTGACTCTGGGTTGATATCTAAGATAAAGAAAAGAGGGAAATTTGTACTTCTCGTGACAAATTTAAAAAACATACTAGAAATGGAGGATACTTTTCAGAACATGAACAAGTCTCAGATACACAGTCATACAAGTATTATCTTTATTTCCGAATATATATTAATAATGATGGAAATCTCACCCGATGGACTTCCCACAAACGTAATTTCTCCTAAGTACTCATTCATGTTTATTATTAAAAAGTTAATGGGAACACTCTATATTTTTTCCCCAGTTTTGCTGTGAACCTAACTGTTCCACGAAATAAATTTTTTAATTTAGAACTACAATATGCCAAATATGCCTAATACAATTCAGTTATAAACGCTGACATAAGACTATCTTCTTTCAGAATGAAAAGATGCACTTTATTACAACCACAGTGCTGAGCATGTAGTGAGCACTTAAACATTTAACAGACTGATTCTTTCAAAAAGGCTTGAAGGTATGTAAACGGTGCTGTAAAATTCAAATTTTTAACACTCCCAGAACATCTTCAGAAGTCTATAATACTAAGACATAATACGTTAAGTTGGAATAAAATTAGGCAAAAAAATTAAACTCCTGGGAGCCTGGGGGGCTCAGTCGTTAAGCATCTGCCTTCAGCTCAGGTCATGATTCCAGGGTCCTGGGCTCCCTGCTGGGTGGGGAGTCTGCTTCTCCCTCTCCCATTCCCCTGCTTGTGTTCCCTCTTTTGCTGTCTCTCTCTCTCTCTCTCTCAAATAAATAAATAAAATCTTTAAAAAAAATAATAAAATCCTAATAACAGTATAAAAGGAATGTAACACTGTTACACCATGGCTCACATAAATAAGGCTAATTTTACTTTTCCACCTTAAATATCAAAAGATGTAGCTTGAAGTCAAAAATGGATCATTACAGAATCTTTTTCTAATTCATTTAAGTCCTCTCTAAATCTTCCAGAGCTTATCCAAAACAAAAACTTTTTTTTTAAACAAGAACTTTCAATTGTTCCGAGTGACTGTCAACATAGGAACCAAATATTTTTTCCTCTGCTACACCACACCAAGGTTGTCAAAATTTTAAAGGTCAGATAATACTGATGTGAGGGATCTATAAAAACGGTTTTGCCATCTATTACCACTTCCCATCAACATTTCCTCTCACCAAGGTCCACCTTTATAAATATATACTTATGTTCACTTATGAAGGGAACAAATAAGGGGAAGGAACTCACGGTATGAAAAAACCATTTGCCCTATATACTGCAATATACTGTCAAAACTGTCAAACAGAACACTGTACTGGCCACAAACAAAGTGTTGAAGTGTTAATTTTATTTTACTTCAGAATTGTACTTACGAAGTCTCAACTATAAAACTGATATTAATAAATATCAACTGATATTAATAAACGGGAATCCTATAGCATAAATTACAGATACTATTAGAGGACGGGCCCTTAATCACACCTGTAATTCAAAGAACTCCTTTCCTTTCTCACTGACCCACATCTTCATAAGTGATCCGAAGACTTTTCGGCATCGCTCTGCTTGCAAAGGCACGGGTTGGGATTTGCAGTGCCACAAAAACAAAGCATTCTGACCAGTGCATGTTTCACATGGTATCAATACAATACTCGTTCCAACACTTGTATATTCCAAAGCTTCTTACTAATAACCTGGCTTCAACAGGGAATGCACACAGGTTAAAAGAGACTGTGACTGCTTGGTAGCTGCAAGCTCAGCTGAATCCCAGGACGCAATCTCAATTTGGAAGAGGCAGAACAATATCCGGTTCTCAATGGATACACATTTTTCACATGCTTCACTATCTCAAAAACTTTACATCTTCCCAGAGTGACAATTAATATACGAAGACGCCAGGGAGTATGACCGTAGGGAAGATGAGTGATCAAATTAAATCCCTGCGCGCGGAACCTGGAGCTTTACAACTTTTCAGAACAAATCTCTGCTGAAAGAACGAGGCAAGTTTTCCCACTTCTTTCCAGGAACCAGCTGCCCCAGTTTCTGAACAGCTGTCTTGACTTACTGGTTAGTTGGAGGAGCAGTCAGCGGGATGGCCACTTCTTCTTCCTCGTATTCTGGTCCATCCAGAGAGTCACCTTCGTCCACTGTTCCCAGGCCCGCGCCCAAAGTGGGCAGCTGAGGCGGCGGCGGCGGCAGAGGAGGGAATCCGCCGCCTGCTCCGAAGGTCTCAGCAGGCAACGAAGTGGTCCCCTTGGCAAGAACCATCTCTCCTCCAGGTCCGGCGGCTGCGGCAGCACCAGCCACGCCAGCAACAGCACCTCCCCCTGACAGTCCGGCTCCCCCCATTGCTCCTGCCACAGACCCGGCACCTAGGAACCCTGACCCCAAAGCCGCTCCGCCAGCCAGAGTCCCGGCCATTCCGGCCTCCGTCAGCCCAGAAATGGGGACGGCTGCCACTGGCAGGGCCGGGGGTATCTTCACCCTACAGACTGCCTGATAGGCACTCGAGCCCGCGGCTGCGCCGCCTCCAGCTGCCCCGGCGGTCACCGGGCCGCCCTCCTCACTGCCGGCCTCGGCCGCCATCATGTTGAAGCCCGCTCTACTCTACCCTACTCTACTCGCCCGGGAGCCCCGGGGGCCACCAGGCCCGGGCTCCGAGCCGCCCCACCCAGGCGCGTCCCCCCTTCAGCTCCCCAGGCGGAGGAAACAACAACAAAAGGAGAGAGCCCGCCGCCGCGCCCCCTCCTCGGGCCACAGCCCAGGCTCCGGAGCTGCCCGGGTTACGGGAAGCGAAGTGGGCAAAAAACGCCTGCAACGCCGGCACAAACGCCGCCCCAAACCTTCACCTTACACACCCACACTCACGCGCACACACACACATGCACAGAAGTAAAAAACTTCCTGCTGCACTGAAGAGGAAGGGAAGCACAGAGGAAGCGGCTGGGGCGGCTGCCGCTCCTTCAGCCACCGCCGCCGCCGCCACCGCTTCTTCACCACCCTAGTTCCGGCCACCCCCACCGCAGCCACCGCCGGTGCCGCTGCTGGGGCTGGGGCCACTGCAGCCGCTTCATTCTCCACCGGGCTGGAGATGGGAGGGGTGGGGAGAAAAGAGGAAGGGGGGCGGGGTACTGGGGAAATCAACTGAATTGCTCCAACCTGGAGCGCTCAGTGAAACCGACTACAGAGAAAGGAAGGCGGGGCATCAGAGGAGGAGCCGAGGAAAGGAAGGGCGGGGGAGGAGGGCGAGGGCAACTTCTGCGCAGGCGCGTTCCTAGCGCTGGGGTGAGGGCGCTGGGCCTGGAGGGAGGAAAAGGAAGAGTCGGGAGGGAAGGAAGCGGCGGGGGCGCGCTTTGCGCGGCCGCGCTCACTGTTTCGGTCGGGGTAGAGCCAGTGGTGGCGTCGCCGTTTCTCCGGTCGGTGGCGCGGGCGGTGGCGCGCGTCTGTCTCCTCGGTTTTTGTTTGACGGGCTGCGGGAGAAGTGGGTACTCGAGCACGCGGCACCGTAAAAGCAGGAGAGAAGGGAGGGACCCGGAGGGGTGGAGAGATAGGAACAGAGAAAACGGGAAAGGAAGATGCCGCGGAGCCAGTTCCCTGCTTCCTGACTGGTAGAAAAAAACACCTTTAGTCAGTGGCGCAGAAACCAGACGTCCAAGGCCCAGGGGTAGGGGGATTGTTTCGAATTTAAAGGCAGTGCTATTAATTTTTTAATTTTTGTTGCATACTAGCAATCACTATATGACTATTCCGTACTAAAAAAAGTGAAATTTTAAACAACGTTCTGAAACTCAAGTAAGTGAAATAGATAGGGGAGCATTACGGGGAAAGCTAGGAATTTTGGTAGAAATAGTGGTTGTAAAGTTGGATTTCCAACAAAATAGACATTTTGTTTTCTTCACTCACATCACCATCTCACCTCTATGTCCTGTCTCTCTCTCCCCCCGACACACACACTTACCAGTGTCATCGCAAGTCTTTCGGGTACTAATGAGGTGTGTAGAGGAGGGTTGCAACACACATTTGTGTGCAGAAGGCGGGTAATATTCCAGGATGCATTATGTGAAGCATAGAGAACCTTGAACAAGGCAAATGTCAAGAATGCCACATACAATTGTGCATAGTTTCAAAAATGATCAATAAACTGAAATCTCACACTAAATATAGCCAGAGAGATGGGTTTTGTTTTGTCTTTTATGCTAGAAATATATATAAACTATTATGTCCATTAATATAGGTGGAGGAATCATTCCCATTGTTTGAAATTACAGAATGGGTAATTTTCCGTTTGCATTCATAACATTGTTCTTTTAAATTCTCCCAGGAGGAATCCCACATTGAATATCTTTAAATATTGGTCTTTGAGATCAACATTTTTTCTGCTAAGGATGATCAAACCAATGGTGGAGCACAAAGGGGATGAATAGGAGCTCTAATAGAGGGGGGGAGGTGGGGGAATAAGGATAAGACCACTAAAAGAGGTGGGGAAGTGCACACAAGATATTTTCCTTTTCTTTAGAACCTTGCACAAACCTATTTGCCAAATCAGTGATAAACCTGATTAATCCTGAGGACTCCTTGGTTGTGCTTACTCTTACTCGGTGTACCACTTGAGAGAGTGAAGATGGTTTTGTCAAAAGAGTGGTCTTAGACCAATGTTACCCTAGGAACTTGTTAGAAGTGCAAATTCTTGGCCCCATCCCAGACTCTCTGAATCAGAAATCACTGGAATCTGTTTTAATAGTCCCTCCAAGTTTACACATTTAAGAACCACTATACTATAGTATGCTAATCAATAAGGGGGTATGCAGTACCAAAAATGGTTCTGAAAGAAAGAATAGATGAGAAAGCCAACTCAATGCCATTCATTAGGTAAGTGGATAAGAGAAGTATTGTGTTGCTACGCCCTGTACTATTCAAGAAAAGAGGTTGGAAAATGAGAAACTACATAATGAACTAATTTCATAAAATTTAAAGGAATAATGCAGTCCTACTTCTTAGAGTTGCCTCCCTGGAACGGTTTTTCTTTTTCTTTTAAACTTAGACCCTCAGAGTAAAAAGAGAACTTCAAAATACCTATTCCACCCACTCCCAAAAAATTTTGCATTAGCATCCCAGTCCTCCAACATGCCCACCCCAATTACCACTATCAGCCTTGGTAGGACACTGGCCTGGCAGGTTATCACCAATTCTTATCTCTGATCTCTGAGTTCTCACACATCATCTGTATGCTGCCTAATTTACAGAATTGCCTTCTTTCCCCTCTTGAAAATTCTTTACAAATAAAGGCCAATGTTTAATGCAGTCCAACACCAATTATGTACCGAGTTATATTGCTTTCTAGTTCCTTTTAGGTGTATGTATCTACAAACCTACACTGCAAATACAATGTGTGGTCTGTCCCACTGCCTAGCCCAGTGTTAGGCATCCGGGCCAAGGGCTTGGAGAAGGCCTTCATTCTTTTAACAAATTCTAGATTAGAGCAGCTCACATCTTTGGACATCAGTTGCTCAACTAGTAGGAAAAAACCTACTATGTCTGTCCATGTATCAACCTAATACCAATATTTTACCATATATTCAGTCTTAGAGTTGTGCTGTTCTTTTTATCCACAGAGATTACCACTTGTCTTTCATGAGGTACTTCCAAATATCTTACATACTCCTTTTATTGGACAGATCTAGACTTCGATCTTTACTATTCCTTGTGTGCTTCCTGAATCTCAAGTCAGTCTTCTCTCTTCAGTGACAATTTTTTTTAAGGGTTATATGTTTATACCTCATTTTTTGTCTGTTGCCTTTTTTTCTTTTTCTACTCACCTTAACCTTCTGGCCTTCTCTCATTTATATTCTCATGTCTCTTTTCTCCTGCTACTTTCTCTCTCAATTTCTACTTCTATGTTTCTTTTTCTCTTCTT
This sequence comes from Nasua narica, assembly GCA_028533885.1. Lineage (NCBI taxonomy): Eukaryota > Metazoa > Chordata > Mammalia > Carnivora > Procyonidae > Nasua > Nasua narica. Next base: position 58,801,009 of record CM052809.1, on the reverse strand, counting down.
CCAAGCCCTTTATTTCCTGACTCCTTGAACTTTCAAGAGTCAAACTCCTTAAAGTTTCATGAGTCAAAAACTGAAGAACAGTTAAAAAAAAAAAAAAAAAACTATGAAATATCTATGTGGAGAGAGGCATTACAGAGATTTTGCAGGAATTGGTGTTAGATGTGGTGTTATGTAACATCAGTTAACAAAGGGAAGTAAACAGTCTGTTAATTAAATTCACAGATAATATTAAACAAGGAGGTATTGTCTGAAAAACAGAACAATATACAAAAAGGAGGAAAATTCAAAATAGCATTTACCGTGAGTAAAACAATCTTTGATATCTATGACTTTAGAAAATGTATACAGATAGTGAATTACATACAGTATTTAATGAAAATAAATAATCAAAAATGGTAGGCAAAAACTTATGGGTGAAAAGAATCTAAACATTTTTAATTAAAAAAAACTAATTTGGTTCATTCTGATTTTATTGGCAACTTAAATATGAATGTAGTACATTCCCACATATGTTTTCAGTTTCGATACCTCAGTACGTGAAAAGGTAGGCAGTGATTCTTAAGAATTCTACACTTGATCTTAGCCAAAAGGCCGAGAAGCGATGATTCTTAAGAATTCTTAGGCAATAATACAATTTTAGAGAACCTCAAGGGGCTTAGAGTAAATATATGAGTTGTACCCAAGGGGAAAACTAAGCAAGAAGTGATAAAGAGCTTACAGCTGCGTTTGAAGAATCCCAATTTGTGTTTCATGCCCTCATACATACTCAGCTATACAAATAGGCTTCCAAAAAAAAAAAAGGGGGGGGGCTCATAAATGATATCAAAAGGTTTCAATGACCCAAAAAATCTTGAAAAGAAGCTTTTACTCCTAACTCTTAATATTCCTACTGCATTTGCTGACCTCATCTTAAAGTCCTGAAGAGCACACATTTCCTTATTAGGGAGAGGTTTTAAGAAAATAATGTTGAGAAGATATGGGTTAAAGGAAATTATTTTAATGAAAAAGTAAAGAGGGGCGCCTGGGTGGCTCAGTGGGTTAATGAAAAAGTAAATGGCTCTGCAGAGATTACTGTATGTGATATAATAACTAAATAAGATTTATGAAAATTATAAACACTGTGAAGAAATCAAGTAATAGTATGATCTCTGAGGCTGTAAAATAAACTTCAAAGAAAATTATCAGAAGCCCTCTTCTGATGGCTACAGAGCTTAGAACAGTTGGATCTAAATATTCCTTCTCTTGAAAGAAGAGTTGACAAATGTCTTTATTTTTTTATTGTTTATTCTTATTCTTCTACCTTTATTTTGTTGACTTTTCATTATTCTTTATCAGAAATTCTTCTCCTTCATTATTTTTAATCCTTTTTTCTTTGCCTACCATTTTCCTCTGACCAGAAACATTTCTGTATTTCCTGACTATACCTTGGTTCCTTCACATAGTTCCTTCACTACACAATGAAAGGGTTAAGTGTGACCTTGAGTTAATTATAGATAAAATAAGGTGAGAGTTTTAAGTACATTAGAAGAAGTCGTGAGTAATGTAACATTACAAAACTAAAATGACCTTCTTAGATATTTCTGACTATAATTATTTCTCAATTCATGGTCCTTTGAAGAGATTTTCAGTTTCACCTGTTAACACTTTTTTATTTTTTAACTTTCTCTTCATTCTTTATCTAATTGTTAAGATAACAATGAAATATAAAACATATATAAACACATAGCATTGATTTCCAGGTTTCTGAATTTTACAGACTACTGAACCTTCAACAAAAATTGAGAGACTATTAAAAAAATTTTTTTTAAATTGAGAGACTATTAAATTATTATCTGGTTGCTGACTTTTGGTTTTGTTGCTATTATTAACTACTATTTCCTACCACTGTATTTCATAAAAAGAAAGGAAATTTCAAGGCACAAAGGGGGGAGCGAGAGAGAGGAAAAAAGGGAAGGAATTAATCTCAATAAAAAGTCTTTTGATTACAAAAATTTAGCTTTATGAAAAATGCATCAAATATTATGTCCTTTTTCATTTTTCCACAGATTTATTAAAACTTGGCATTGGTTTGCTGACAAGGTATCTTAGTCTGGGCTTTTCCAGAAGACTTGAGTGGTAAATCATTTTATTTGGGAGGAGATCACAGGAAATTTCAGAAAGTAGGGAAGGGAAGGAAGCTAATACAAGATGTGTTAATGAGGTCACTGTGGTGAGCAACTGGGGCTCAAATTCCACTAGGGAGCCTTGGAAAACAACACAGAAGGCACCTGAGAGTTGTCATACCTGAGGGACAAAGAAACTAGTTTTGCTCATCAGCTCCCACTTGTCATTGATTGAGGGATACTGTAAGAGTATCTCCTCTTCAAGCCCTCTACACTGCCCTCTATGCAAGCCGACTGTCTCCCAGGGCTAGAGAAAAGCCCTCAAGTAGAGAATTGTGTTTGCAGTGAAACGCTATTACATGCACAGAAAAGGTGAGTGTTAAAGGGGTATGGAGTTGGTAAGGCCAGTACCCACTATCCTAAGGTTTGAAAACCCGTGATGAAGAACTTATTTCTGTTAAATAAAGGTATTGTGGAATATTACTTGTTACACTTAAGCCATTTTATGTTTAATTTATCCTACTCTATGACCTACTAACTTTAGTAGTAGGTCACAACTGGCTAAGAAGCTTCTTCAGTGTTAATCATGGTAGAGCTGGATCAAGAACTCATCATTTCCCAGTAGTGTGTATTATCCCTGGAGCACTCCCAGAAGGAGTGGTTATTTAAGATTCTCCATTTAATGCTTGATATCAAACATAGTTCCTGTCTTTTTTTTTTAACATGTACTTTGATCTAGATTATAGAATAGAAGCAAAGGTGATCATGCATCGGACATAAAATAGCTTATTGATAACCAATGGAAAAAACTAAAAAAAAAAAACTATTATTAATATTAAAATAGCATTTTTGAAGAAATAATGTCATAGCATGTTTTACTTTTTTTTTTTTTTTTAAGATTTTACTTATTTATTTGACAGAGAGAGCATGAGCAAGTGAAATGGCAGGCAGAAGGAAAAGAAGGAGAGGGAGAAGCAGGCTTCCTGCTAAGCAGGGAGCCCAATGTGGGGCTAAATTATGCCAGAACCCTGGGATTATGACCTAAGCTGAAGGCAGAGGCTTAACTGACTGAGCCACCCAGGCACCCCTCGTATGTTTTACTTTATTAAAAGTGGTTCAAAATTCAGGCCTTGTATTTGTAGAAAATTTTAAAGTCATCCAAGTGCTTTCTCATGCATTGTCTTTTTCAGAACTCTGAAAAAGTATGACAATACTGTTACTCTCAGTTGACAGATCTATAAGCTTTTGAGTTCCAAAGGTGTGGTTAATTCACCTCGAGTAATGGTGATTTGTTATAAGGATTATTATAAGGGGATTTATTATAATAAATGGTGACTTATTATAAGGACAAAAAAACTGTCCCACAATAAAATGTCTAGCCTCGTAGGGAACTGTAACATCTTTATTGTTCAGGACCCAGAAGCAGCTCTAGGGAACTAACCGGAATGCTTGCAGTAATGCCTGAAGAATGGGGACCATGTTATTATCACCTTCAGTTGCAGCATCATTCCCATGACTCAAGTGCTCAGTCAGGGTCACTGCTGTATTCTCTGCTCAATATAGCCACTGCTTCTGCTGATTCTGAGTATGCCTCCCATATCAACCACGACTCTCTTCATGCCTCTCTATCTCATAATTCCTGCTTATTTGTGGCTTCCACTACTTCCTTGCTTCCACTTACAAATATTTATTAAGTGCCAGGGAAACAGTGGTGAGCCAAAATGGGTGTGGTCTTTGCTTTCATGGAGCCTATGGTTAGGAGAGAGGCAGACATTTCATCAACTAGCCACATAGATAAATGCAGCTTCTAACACTATGATAAATTACATTAGGGAAAGAAAAACTAAAATGACTTGAGATCTTTATGGTTCTTACAGTCATTCAACAGAGTCTTTGTTGAGTGTTCACAGAGTGGTACAGTATAATAATGCAGACAGTATATTGGCCCCAAAACTGGGATACTGGGACAGATAGACTGGATTTAAATCCCTCCTCTGCCACTGATATAACCCTGGTCAAGTTACTTAACTTCTCTGAGTCTCAGTTTTTGCATCTCTTATATGTATGGATAGCAATATCTGTTGGCTTATGTTGGATTCCTCCAGAGGCTGATCCCAATATTAGAATTGGACTGTAAGTTATTTGGAAGGTGACCCCAAGAAGCTGAGAGTGTAAGAGAATAAGAGGTACTTATTCTCCAACTCCCTTCCATCTATAGTAAAGGTTGCTCTGAGATTCTTTAACCCCCTCTACTTCTGAGATGTCCCATGCTCACAGGCAAGAGAGAGCTCCTAGTCATCAGGTAGATTCCATGACCTTGCACTAGAATGCTGAGTGACAAAGGAACATGGGTGGGGTACAGACAGCTTTTAAACCCACCTTTAGGAGGTTTGTATGAGGATTTGAGATACTGAGATAATGGACCAAAATAGGAGCTCAATAAATTGTATCCACTATAATAGACAAAAGTCTTGTTGAGAGGATAAGATATGCACTTATGAAACAGTAACATACCAATACATTCTAATGTAAAATTCAATATATAATTGTTAACATATATTAACATATATTCAATATAATTGTTAACATGTTACGGTACTGCAATGGTAGTCAGGAAGAGCAAATAGTTTGTGCCCTATAAAAAAGGTCAAGCTTTTTTTTTTTTTTTTAGCTTCTATTTAACTTTCTTTATTAACTCCTGCAGTAGTAAAAGAGGGACTGGATTTCAAGGAGATGAGGAAAGGTGGGAAGATAAGATGAACATTTTTTTCTGCAGTAAAAAAGGAAGTAGCCATCCTTACTAGAGTGGTGAATTCATAACCAGAAAGCAAGATGAAGGTTAAGTTGTAAGTTAGGGCAAAGTTATGAAAGTTTTAAAAAGCTAATCAGAGACATTTAGATTTCATCTTCAAGCAAATAGGCAGCTGCTGAAGATAGCCAAATAAGGAAGACCATCAAGGTAACAAAAATCTAAGGATGAACTTTAAGTCTTAGACCCTGAAAGGGACATTGGAGTTCATCTAGTATAAGTCCTACCTAATACAAAAGGTATTTCTAGAGAAGTCTGTGACTTGGTAAAAATGTGAATATTTTCAGTGATTCACTGTTCATAAGATATGGCATTAGCTGTGTTAGAAAGTGGTTCCCTTTATTGAGCTGAAATGTGCTCCTCGTGACATCCTCACAATAGTCCTAGTTCATGGTTCTATATTTATGTCAGACATAGAGCCCTTAAAATACTTAAAGATAACTAATAAGTCTTCCAAACCATCTTCCTAAATTCTAAATGTTGGGAGTACCTTTGGCTTTCTTCCCTATCTACTACTCTTGCTACATAATTTGATTCATATTCATGACTTCAAGTGTGGTGACCAGAGAGCAAGCTGACAGGGTCCTTGTGGTGGGTAGGGCTGGTCCCTGACTCGGTCCTTAGGGGTCCTTGCGATCTTAGGGCCAGGTCAGGGACCAGCCCTACCCACCACAAGGTCCCTGTCAGCTTGCTGTCTGGTCACCACATTTAAGTCTTATATATATGCAGATGACTCCAAAATTAATATCTCCAACTCTAGCCTCTCCTCTTAGCCCAAACTGTCCCTTGGCATCTCCATCTATCTTTTTTTTTTTTTTTAAGAAAACCAAACAAGCAGGGAGGAGGGTCAGAGAGAGAGAGAGAGGGAGAAGCAGACTCTCTGCTGAGCAGGGAACCTGATGTAGGGCTCAATCCCCGGATCCTGAGATCGGGACCTGAGCCAAAGGCAGATGCTTAACCAACTGAGCCACTCAGGCACCCCTCCATTTGAATATCTTATCTCCAACAAAAAAGTCTTTAATTACATATAAAACTTCTTCCCCCAGTATCCCCATGTAGTAAATGGCATCAACCATTCCCTTCACGGCCAGAAACCTGGATAACTTCGATTCCTCTTTCTCTCACATCTCACATTGAATTTATTAGTGAATCCTCTCAGTTCTGCCTTCAAGATATATCCTATATTTCACTGCATTTCAATCTTAATTGCGACCACCCCAGTTTAAGTCACCATCATCTCTTACCTCGACTTCTATAATAGAATTGTATAGCAGTCTTCTGGCTTCCACTTTTCCTCCTCTTGTTTATTGTACACACATTAGCCAGAATGACCTATTAAAATGAAAATCAAATCATTTCACATTCCTTTTTAAAATCCTCCCATCACACAAAATAAAATGCAAACTTCTTCCCATGATCTATAAGGCCTCACATGACTTGATCCCTGCCTCTCTTAAACCTTGGACCGTACCACACACCTGCACCTCTCAACTATAGTCTTGTTACCCTGAATATCTGTCTGTTTCCTGAGTATACCAAGAATCCCACTATCTCAGAGCCTCTAGACTTATTATACCTTCTGTATGAAATACTCTTCAATGGAGTTTTGCCTGGTTTACCTCTTCCCATCATCGAAGACTGCTCAAATATCATGTCCTCATAAAGTTCTTCACTGACCACTTCAACCACAAAAACCTTCCGCTTACACTGATTTTTCTTCTTGGTGCTTTTCAGTGCCTGAAGTTATGGCATATTTTTATTTGTTTGCTTGTTTATTGTCTTCCTCCACAAATAGATTATAAGCTTGAGGAGGACAGGATTTCTGCCTATATTAACTGTTACATTCCACTTGCCTAGGGCAGTATCTGCCACATAGTAAGTGCTCAGTCAATCTCTGTGGAAGGAAAGAAGAACAGATAAAAAAGGAAGGAAGTAGGAAGGAGCTAGAAGTTTTGGAAAGTCATATCTCACTGTTGAAAAACATCGCATTTACAATAATTGTCATTGAAATATTTCCCTATGAGTATTCATCAAGTCTCCCCACTGCTATATTCGTACAACTCAGTATTTCATCTGGGTTATTTTTTAAGTTTGGGTTTAATATTTCAAGCCTTCAAGATTTTTTTTTCAATCTGCATCATATAATACAATACATTGACTATTTCTTCTACCTTTTTGGTATTTGTGATGGTTCCTTTTATGTATCAGCTTGGCTATGCTATACTAGCCAGTTATTTAATTAAATACTACCTAGGTGTGCCTGTGAAGGTATTTTGAAGATATGGTTAATAGTTAACTGTAAGTAAAGGGGATTACCATCAATAAGGTGCATGGGCCTCATCCAATCAGTTCAAGGCCTTAAGAGAAAAACTGACATTTCCTGGAGAAGACATTCTGCCTCAAGATTGCAGTGTCAGCTCCTACCAAATTTCCAGTTTGCTGGCCTGCATTTCAGATTTCAAACTTGCCAGCTCTACAGCTGTATAAGCAAATTCCTTAAAATAAAAATCTATCTCTCTCTCTCAAGATATGTACCTATATCTATATGTCTATCTATATATAGAGAGAGATATCTATAGATAGAGTATAGATAGAGGGGTCTATCTATCGATCGATCAATCTATCTATCTATCTACCTATCTCCTTTTTTTTTTTTTTTAACCAACTCTTATGGGTTCTGTTTCTCTGGAGAACTCTGACTGATTCAAAGCCTGATCACGTGAAAAGCAAATCATATATATTATCACTCAAATCCAAATCAGTAATACAATGGACAGAACAAGTACAAAACTAGCACCCTCTTTGTGTGGACATGAATCCATTATTTAATACAATTTAGGTATATTTGCTCAACAAGCAAAAAATCCTCTAAGCCTATATTTATCTTATTCCTATGTGTATTATAAGTGATTTTGAAAAATACCTTGTTAATTTCAAAAATGAATGTCTATAGCATTTTTTCTATCAATTTAACAACTTTGTAAAAAAATAAAGGCAAGCTTATTATGTCTTGTTATGAAATTCTTCTTGATAATCATAACTAGTCATTGTCTCTCATCCCACACTCAAAACAACTGATTAATAATGTTTTCTAAAATTTTGTTAGGCACTGGTATATTTATTAAGCATGTCTGTAAAAGAATTTTTTTAAATGAGGAAACAGCTAATATTTAAAAATTCTATTCTGTGTTATGTTATCTCCTCTTATTTAATCCCATCAGTGACTTTATGGAGTAAATATTACTATTCCATTCAGTAAATAAGAAAACCAAAGTTTCTAAAAGTTTAAACTACTTGCCAAAGTCATACAATACATCACAGTACTCTTCTAGTCAGAACATGTATTCAACATCTGCCTTCTGGTTTCTCTTGTAATTATTACAATAACTCATCTGATTATCAGGGAATCCATCATCACATCTGTGAGTTCTTTGGGTAGATCAAGACATAATTTTTATGAAGCTTTTTATGGGAGCCCATTTAAAGCAACCATTATTCCCTTTTAGTATTATCTAACTTAGCTTAGATCACAGGTTCTTCTCAAATTGATTCCCAATCAAACCATACTCAGAGTCAACTGGCGTTAGGAACTGAGGGGAGTTTGTAACTGACTGGATATGAGCAGTAAAGAAGACAGAGGTTTTTTGGTTTTTTGCTTTTTAATGACTCCTAAGAGTCATTATTATCTTATTCCTAAGATAACACTGGTAGATTGTATTCATTACGAGTTGCTCTCTGCTTATCTGTAAGATTATGTGTACCCACATATTAGTATGTGACTAGGAGTGCCTACCTGTCAAAGGAGTATACTTCTAGTCCCATTGTCGGGTTTGGCCACGTGGTTTGCTTTGGCCAATGATACATAAACAGAAATGACTTACACTTTGGATATTTCTGCCAATAAACTTCTCTTTCTCATTGCCATTAGAATAGAATGTTGTAGGGGTGCCGGGTTGGCTAGGTAGGTTGGGTGTTCAGCTCTTGGTTTCAGTTCTGGTCATGATCTTAGGGTCCTGAGATGGATCCCTGCATTGGACTCTGTGCTCAGTGCAGAGTCTGCTTGTCCCTCTCCCTCCCCCTCTGCTTCTCGCCCACTCCACCCCCCACCAGGCTTACTTGTGTGCATATACTGTCTCTCTCAAAGGAAGGGGGGGGAGGGAGGGAGGGAGGAAGAAAACAGTGTTCTATGCAAAGATTATTCCTTCAGTCAAGGTCCCAGAATAGGAAGATACACTGGAGCAAAACCATAGGCAAACTTGTTGACAAACATGTAATGTGAGCAAGGAATAAATTATTATTTTAAGTAACACTTCTGGGATCATTTGTTACTGAAGCAAAGTTGACTAATAAAGGCAAAGGGTATATAACAAAATCAAAACAGTGAAAAGTAATGGTGATTTAGAATTACACTAATAGATTAAAGAATGATACACATTTATATAGCCTAGAATCTGAATTATAAATAAGCTTTGCTACCATTTGGAAATAACCAAAACTATTCCATAAGATTATGAAGATTATTGAAGAACAAAAAGTCTTTAAAATTTGAATTATCTAAATAACTACATAGCCATAGCTAGGTCAAAATGCATTAATTTATGTCAGAATTTGACAATCACGATAGATAGCATAGATAATTAGGTTTTTGTTTGGGATGTGGGGAGTCTGTTCTCTTGGACTGAGGTATGTGAATTGATTTTCTATTTTCAGTTTTGCCATTCCTCATTTGCCTTATTAACAAATCTTAAAGCTGATGAGAGTTTCTGAATCTGTACTTCATTATTTAGTATAAACATTTTTTTTTTTTTACATCTTGGCTAATAAAAAGGATATCCATTAAATTTCTATACTTTGGAAATGTTTGAACCAACATCAAGGATTTTTTTTTTAATTAGAAAAACCAAAACAAATATAGTGGGTTAAAAAAATATAGTGCCATGTTATTTTTCTGGTCAGTCAAAAATTTATGACCTATGCATACAGCTTGATTTATTTAAAATTGTGCTTGACTCAAGTAAAATATTCAGTCTTTTAAGACTTGGCATTCACCAAGGCATGAGATGATTTTGGCCTGAAGTTTCTTAAATGCATTATGTATTGATGATCTTATTTCCTGAGCTTTCTGACTGAGATCATGGACAATATGCTGCTTATATAATCTTCATTCTTAGATGATATAGTATGTTCAGCTTTTTAAAATGTTCTACTAAACCAATTATCATAACATTACAGGAATAAATTCACCTAATTAAATAAGTTTTGGAAGATTACATGGTTGTATATATTATATATATTATTTTTTTCTATATTCTATAAGTATAAAGGCTTTATATTATATCATTCACCAGATGTGAAGAAAAGTTCTGACATTTATTAAAGGGGTAAAAATTTGTGATTCATTTTCATCTAAAACAATTTGCTGTCCCTTATAGTAATTATTTTTATATTTAAAATTGATTTGAAATTTTCTTTTTGTTTAATTCATAAAATATTACCATTTTATTTCATTTTATATAGACTAAATATTTTCTTTAAAACTATTCTGATGTTCCATATTATAACAATAGTATTTATTTCTAAAAACTTTATACTAGTCTTGTGTTCTGTTACAGAAAATATTTCATAATTTATATTTTTAATTTTTGATATGTCGGCATTTATTTTTACCTCTTTAATTAAAAAAGAAATATTAGGAGAAGATAAAACCAGACAATGCTATGACAAGATTTATGGATTCTGTAGGAAAAGAACACCATGATTATGGCGCATCTTGTTAGTTGTTATTCCATAAACTTCCTCCGACCTCCTTCTTGCTACCTGAATCTTGATTTTGTTTAGGATAGCAATGATTCTAGCCTGAGCAATGGCCTGAGAATCCCAACTACTCCAAGGCACTCTTTAGCAATCCTGTTCCCCTTTGTCCCAGATACCCTTGCAACTCAACATGACCTGCAATCCACTTGGGTTCCTTTATCTTTTCTGGATTTGTGTCAGTTAAAAAGACCTTCCTCATTATTGTACCAATTTTAGAAATTCTTCCAGTTATCTTCTGGTGTTTTTATGGTTTCCAATTTTAGGGTGTTTAAATCTTTAACTTACTTGGAATTTATTTTGGTATAAGTAGTGAAATAGTCATCCACCTTTTTTTTTTACTTTCTCTCTAAATATAACTTCATCCTTTCATACACTGAGTCATTGTTTTTACTTTTTTCCCATTACACACTTACCCTGGTTTAAAACATTTTTGATTCTCAGAGTGAGGTATTATTAAAAGGAGGAAGTAACGTTAGGACTCTCATATTTTAATTATCTTTGGCATTCAGGGAAAGCTTCTATGATACTTAAAAGTTTGAATAATGGGAGATCAAGAACAACCTGCTAGAAATACCTCTTCCTTCCTCCACTTTATGTAAACATCCACTTTAGAGTGAAAATACCAAAGAGGAAAAAAGAAACTTGCATAAATATATGTGAAATATGATGATTTATCCAAAATTTCGTTGAAAAATTTTGGGGTGTCAAAGAGAGTTCTGGCACTACAACTTTTAAAAGCTAAACAGAGATCTTTTGTAATTAAATCCTGTATGTTTAACAAAGGAAGGAATGACTTCTTGCTTTCTATAGAGGAGGTATTCTTTATGTATCCCCTTACCTTCTGAATGGATTCTCTTTATAGATAGAAATAGGATATAACCATTCATAGTTATGATCTAGGCTAGGAACATAAGTTTACAGGAAGATTCCCTTTAAATTAATATGAACCTTATTAATAGATTTGAGAAAAGGTAATTTTTTACAAAACTGGCAAACATGAATACTTGTTGAAGATGGGTGATGATGGTACTTGGAGGTTTATCCTCCTATTCATTCTTATTTAATGTACATTTGAAAAGCTCCATAATGAAAAGAGTGATATTTTAAATATTTATTAGTCATTTATGCCTTACTTTGTATAAAGATTCTTAGAACAATGGGAGAGAAGCTTCCAGTAAGAGGTGAGGGGGGCTCACTTCAGAAGGATGCATTCACATTAATTAACACCTGGAAATAAAGTTATCATTTCCTAAACATTTAGAAATAGCCCTTGTCCACTCAAGAGGAACAAAAAGCCTGAAAGGAGAACTGGATGAAATCTTCAAAATGTAGCAGAGAATGAATCTGAAGACAACTATCAAACGTTCTTGAAAACAATGTCTTTCCATTAGAATAAAGTTGTGTTACATTACTCCATGAGTGTGGCTGACTAGTTGTTATGAGTCAACAACACACCCCAACTTTTAGGACATTATGTCATAGTTTTGTAGCTATCTATTATTTCTTTTGTGAACAAAGGGTCCTTCTCTTCACTAACATTTTGAGCTGTTTAGGCAAATTTAGAATCTAAAATATAAACGGTATGGCATTTAGATTATGAAGGACCCAAATTAAGCAATTAACAAACATAAATGATAGTAATATCATTTATATTATAAATGATATTACTATCATTTATATTACATAATATATTCAATATCATATATCTATCCTCTGATTTGCATTTCAATTCTAAAATTCAAATATATTATAATATATTCAAATATATAATTCAAATATATAATATTCAAATATATAATATTTGAATTCAAATATATAATATTCTCTGATTTGAAATGAAGTAAGAATGAAATACGAAACAGCTTGATATTCATTAAAGCTACATTTGTATTGAATTCTCACTTACATTTTTCTAATCTTATAGCTTCATTTTTTATCAATATTCAGTTCTACAAAAATGTAATTAAAAGAACAAGAGAAAAATGTTGGTGAATGTGGTATGGTTTCTTCCCAAGCCAGATCCCTCTTGGAGGGGACTGAAGCCAAATGTTACATCATGTTTATTTTCATCTTCATCTCCCCCCAGCCCCCAAAAAAAGAAAAGAAAAAAATTTAAAAAATAGACAATGGCTGAAAGGGACCAGAATACATAAAAAATCAAAATCATTTTCAAATATGTCACAAAGATGCAAATGAGAAGAACTGGAATATAAAATGACTCATTTTAAATAACAAAGAAACAAACAGAAGGAATAGATAGGAGAAAAAAAACAATATGAAGGTGGGGAAGGGAATTGTATTTTGTTATTGTTTGTATTGTTTTGGCCTGCAGGGAGAGCAAGGAATTTCGGGGAAAAGAAGATGTATAAAGAAGGTTCTTATCTAGTTTTGAAGAGTGAATGGAATATGCATATTATACTTTCAGAGTCATATCTGTATTTATTTTGGATGTGTTTCTAAGTTGACATAAATCTATCTGAAGCTGAAATAAAGTAGGCCCAGTTTTATTCAACTTTCAGTTTAATAAAATGAGCTTCACTTATATTAGCCTAAAGCCTGTGTGTTGATGCTGCTTCTTAAGGTCGCTATTTAAAAAGATGTGAAGTTAATTTTACTATCAGTGACTCAAATATTAGCTGATATTAAATCAAAGACTGGGAGAAGACTCTCTATGTTGGAAACCCTCATTGCTCATTCATTTTTCCAATAAATTCAGACACAGGATTGACAAAAAGATCACAGGCATTGCTTTTACCTAGAACAGCTTGTGTTTCAGATCTACCACATACAAGGCGGATGATTTTAGGCAAATCAAACTTAATAGGTTCTATTTCTACATAGTAAATTCAGTGATTATTTTTTTTTCATTCTATAAGTTCCAGTTGGTATTTTTTTTTCCCAAAACTGCCTGATACGGTTTGAGAATGTCATTTGTTTTTCTAAGTTGTTCTAATCTTGAATCATTTGAACATACTTACACTAAAGTCAATATCTAATTCTACTTTCTAAAGTTCTTGGGGTCTAGGCATGCTGTTTGTTGTGTTTGTTGACTAAAACTGATGATGGATGATTTTCTCATGTATTTCGTAATCATGGATTGTCAGTGCATTTAAATCAGAGCTTTTTTTAAAATCAGAGCTTTTGCGGCAATCCTGCATGATGTCCTTCCAGAATGGTTCGTACTTTCACATCTGGGCAAGATGAAGTAATCGGGACTATATTTACCCTCCTGACTGAAACAACTAAAACTCTGGACAAAATATATGAGACAACAGTTTTTTTAGACAACAAACAGTAAGCAATGTGGACAATGTTCCTTCAGAGATGAGAAATAAATGAAGTAAGCTCCATGATTAGGAGAGTTTCCAGGGAAAGGGTACATAGAAAAGGCCCAGCCATTTTTTTTTTTTTTGATGTGAAAAAATGGAATTGGGAATGTAGAAGACCAAAGAAGCGAGAGATTACAAATCAGAATATCAAGGAAGAGAGCTGCAGAGAGAGAGACTTCCAGAGATCAGTAGACAGTCTCCTCACATCTAACGTGCTAATTAAAAGGCAAAGATTGGACAGATTGGACAAAAAAGTAAGACCTAACTATGCATTATCTACAAAAAACCCACTTTAAATTATAAAACATAAAGATAAAAGTACAGAAAATGATATATACCATGCCAACACTAACTATAAGAATGTTGGCGTGGCTATATTAACGGCAGATGAAATAGACTTTACAGCAAAGAATATTACCAAGGATAAAGAGAATCACTTTATAGACTGATTTGGTGTTTGCTTCTGCATTTCCTCCTCTGAGTATTATTGGCTTTTATATTAATGGACAACAGGGAGAAGAGTGTAGGCCTTAGCTGAATAAAAAGCAAGAAGTTGGCACTGAGGCTGGAGATTTCTTGACTTAAAAGTTTCTAGACCTTAGAGAGAAATACTAATTTCAAATCTAAATGTTGTCCTAAGGAAAATTCTGAAGGAGATTTCATTTTCTGACCCAGAAAGCAGTATGACGACAAGGTTTTCTGTCTTTGGTGTTATAGGGTCAGTGTTTTTCTACTTCCCTTTTGCTGGATTGTGGTGAGTTCATCTGTTTACAAAGGGTCTCAGTTCTAACTCCTCATCTTACCTAATCCAAGCCTTACCTCCCCATATGTCTACACTTACAACAAACGAGAATACCCCCATGCCCCCACATAAGACAACTCTACCATCATTTCACGCTTTTAGCTCTATTTTTTAGTTCTTTCTTCACATTTGATCTCTGGCGATTTCCGTTACTTTCTGGCAGGCTCGGCTACGCATGTAAAGGATATTTGTTTTATGTTACTGGGATTTGTTGTGTGTTTTTTTTGGAGGTTTTTCAGATATAGATTGCCGTATTGCCGGTAATGAAAGTCTGCCTTCGTCTAAGTGAAATGGAGATATTAGTGGCTATCACAGAATGAGGTAATATTTCAAGGTTAATATTTGTATAAAATGCCCAACACAGGGCTTGGAGTATGGTTAGTGCTTAATCAGATAGTTATCATGGGGTGAGTGACCATTGTGTCAAAGCCATGGTGCTCTGAAGATTACAAAACCCTAGAAAGAGTGTACTCTGGAGAACAAAAATAGCTTGGACACAGATGTCTTGTTATTTTTGTAGTTTCAGTAGGAATTTACCAATACTTCTTTTCAAAAACTTTTCACTTTTTTTGTATTCAAGATTATAATTTTTTTACATGAGGTACTCTTCCCTTTTTGAGGAAAAAAATAGTATACAAAATGGTTTCATTGTTTGAGAATAATTACTATCTCAACAAACTACACTGAATGGGAGATTAATTCTAGAGAAGGAAAAGTTTAACCGTATCTTTGTTGAACTAGCGCTGAAGATACTGAGACACAAAAGAGACAGTTTTTGCCCTAAAAAAGCTGGGGATCTGGTGGAAATATGAAACACATACATACTTGCACAAAAGCAGCCGACTGTATTACCAGGAAATATGTGGTTTAAAAAGATGCCATGGTTACAGATAAGAAATATTATGGGAAGGTCAGAAGAGGGCAAGCATTTTGGTTTGAATTAGTCAGGAAAGACTTCATAGCAAATGTGAAAATAACTAGGTAGAATTAGGTAGTGGGGGAAGAAGATAGCCAGAAGAGAGGGAAAAAAGACAGGCAGAGCATGGAAGCAGCAAAATGAAGAACTGAGAAGGCTAGCCTAACAAGAGGGTCCTTGGTCAAAAGGAGGAAAAAGCACATTGAGGACAGTTCTGAACGTCAAGGACTTCTATTTTAAGCATTAGGAGCAAATGAAAATTGAGACAGTGACATGGGGAAAAAGACTTTATAGGATAACTGCCACTCCAAGATAATATATGAAATGCTCTTTTATATATGATATATATATCTTTCTTCTTGCACTAGAAAATATGCTTCTGAGGCTAGGGGCTTCGGCTGTCTTATTCACTGCTGGTGTCTTAGCATTTAGATCATGCCTTAAAAGGGGTGCCCATGAAAGGAAGAATGAACGATTCATCCTGCAGTAGTATGCAGAACAAACTAGATTTAAGGAGAGTTTTAAGGCAGGACAACAAGTTAAGCTTTTGATACAAAGCAGGTGCAGGGAGAATGGAAATTACAGGAAACGTTGTAAAACCATTGGTGACTTACTCATTGTGGCAATTTTGGTGCCTGGCATGGTGCCTAAAGACAGCAGGCCCCCGGTAAATGTTTATTTAATGAACAAGGGGAATGATATTAAACTTTGTGACTCTATTTGTTATAGGAATACTGTAGGGAAGGGCATGGAAGATAACTTGGAAGTTTCTATTATTAGTGACTGAAAGGATGGTGATGCCATGAACAAAAATAGACAAATTAGGAAGGAAGAGTTGTTTCAGGGAAGAAAATGCTGCATTTTATTTTAGAAATGTTGAATCTAATTTAAGCTCTAAGATATGTGTACGTGCTTGTAGTTATTAAACGAGTTCAATAACAGCTTATGTTTCACAGGTATGTTAGCTACAATATAATTCTTCATATTTTTGGCAAATGATTTCTAGAGTTATCCTTTTTGTAAAATACCAGAAAAATTCAGTAACATTCTTGCATGGGTTCTCTTCAAATGAACTACTTTAGTGTAAAAAATAAAAATATTGGTAATCCAAATGAGTTTCTACTTTTATTTTTTAAAGATTTTACTTATTATATTTTATTTTTATTTAAATTCAATTAGCCAACATATTGTACATCATTAGTTTCAGATGTAGTGTTCAGTAATTCATCAGTTACGTATAGCACCCAGTGCTCATCACATCACGTGCCCCCCTTAACGCCTATCACCCAATTGCTCCATCCCCCCACCTCCCTTCCCAGCAACCCTGTTTCCTGTACTTAAGAGTGTCTTATGATTTTTCTCCATTTCTAATGAACTTTTTAAGATTTTTATTATTTTATTTGGTAGAGAGAGCACAAGCAGGGAGAGTGGCAGGAGGAGAGCTAGAAGCAGTCTCCCCACTGAGCAGGGAGCCTGACTTGGGGGCTGATGCCCTGGATCATGACCTAAGCTGAAGGCAGATGCGTAAGCGACTGAGCCACCCAGGCGACTTTAGCACGATAATGTTAAATGTATGTAGTTTTTTGTTAACATTGTTTTATCTCTTTAATTTTTAACAGTGAGCCATCACAATTTTCCTTCCTCTTCCTCCTTTAAATATCTCTCATATTTTTTCTAATCTTCAGATTATAAAAGAGTGGATTTTTATATTACTTAAATATATTCCTTACATTGGGAATTTACATATGACCAACGTGCACATGCAGGGGTGAGCAGGATTCTAAAATGAACCCCCAAATCCTCATTCCTTGGGGTACAAGTCCTGTAGAATCCTCTCATCTTGAATATGGGCGGGATCCACGATTATGATGGGATAGTCACTCCCTTGTTTAGGTTACATCATATAAGACTTCATCAAAGCCAACTGAAGGGACAGACTCCCCTGTTGGTCTTGGGAAATTGCCATATTGTGGAGAGGGCCACATGTCAGGGAATGGTGGGCAGCCTCTAGAAAGCTGCAAACAGTCCCCAGCTGACAGCCAGCAAAAAAGCAAGGAATTCAATTTTGTAGGATTAAGAAAATGAATTCTGCCAGTAATCGGTGAGCTTGAAAGACCCCAAATCTTCAGAAGAGAACATAGCCCCAACTGACACCTTAATTATCAATCTGGTGAGAGCCTGAGTTCAGTTAACTTGTACCTGGACTCCTGACCCACCGAAACTGTGACATAATAAATTTGTGCTGTTCTTAAGCTGCTAAATTTATAATTGTTATGCAGCAGTGGAAAACTAATACATCACCTATAACTTTATTATAAACCACCATGCTTCTTTATCTTAAATATTAAATGTTTGTATCATATCTTATTTTTTAATTTTTAGACACTGATGATCCTAGTTAATGTATTTCTTTGTATTTATCCAAATATTAGACTTTAATGGTCTCTGTCATGGATTTATAGCTAAACTGCTTCTTGATTATTATCATTTTACTGTTTTAGAACATCTTATTGGAAGATTATCACTAACAAATCATAACCTTCTCTTCAATATTTGTTAATCATATACTCTGATTCATAATATTTTTAGTCACAGGGCACCTGGATGGGTCAGTTGGTTAAGCATCCAACTCCTGGTTTTGGTTCAGGTCATGATCTCCAGGTCATGAGATCCAGCCCCTGGATTGGGCTCTGTACTCAGTGGGGAGTGCTTGGGATTCTTTCTCTCCCTCTCCCTCTTTCCTTTCCCCGGCTTCATGTTCTCACTCTACGTCAAATAATAAATAAATAAATATTTAAAAAATAATTGTAATTAGTTTTAGTCATATGTTTAAGATACAAATTGATGTCCAAATATTAAATAATTATAAATAATCATCTCTGGTACTGCAAAAAAGGAATGACAATATATGTGTGTGCGTGAGATAGCTATAAATTTTTGGTGTACTTTTTAATTTCAAATGGATATTTAGTGCTTAGGTAGTTTTATTTGAAGTTTTAGCAATAGCCTTAACAGTCTTTTAAGTGTCAATTTTTTTTAAAGGTTTTATTTATTTATTTGATAGAGGGAGAGAGATCGCAAGTCCGGCAGAGAGGCAGGCAGAGGGAGAGGGGGAAGCAGGCTCCCTGCTGAGCAGAGAGCCCGATGCAGGGCTTGATCCCAGGACCCTGAGATCATGACCTGAGCTAAGGCAGAGGCTTTAACCCACTGAGCCACCCAGGCGCCCCTTAAGTGTCGATTTTTAGTCAATTTACATTTTCAGGTACAGAGAAACAGATCAGTCAAGTGCTATTATTCTGAGAGTTGTTGGTGGTGAGGTTTTGCTTTTTAATAAGGTAATACCGACATATAACATGTGCACAGAAGTATGTAAATCATAGCTGTACTGCTCAGTTGATTTTCACAAAATGAACACTCTCAAGTGATCAGCAACCAGATCAATAAATAAAATAATAACAGAATCTCATAATCCCTTTCCAGTTCCTACACCCCTTACCCCAGTAGTAACCATTAATCTGACTTCCAACAGCCCAGATTCATTTCACCTGTTTTCACCCCAACTCAATGGACTCACGCAGTTTTCTCTTTAATATCTGGATTCTTTTAGTCAGCATTATGTTTGTGAGGTTTATTTACATTGTGGTAATTATAGCTCATTAATTTTTATTGCCATACAGTATTCTCTGTTATGAATATGGAATAATTTATTCCACTATCAATGGACATTTGACTTGTTTCCAGTTTCTAGCTATTACAAACAGTGCTGCTATGAACATTTTTATCCATGTCTTTTGTTGAACAGATGTACATATTTCTGTTGGGTTTATGCCAAGAGAAGCGGTTGTTCCCATTTACACTCTCAGTGAACTGGAAGGGTTCCACATCTTCCACATCTTCACCAGCACTTGATACTGTCCCTTTTTAATCTTAACAGTGTTAGAGATGCAGAGTGCTGTCTCTTTATGGTTTTAATGAACATCAGCCTGACAAATAATTCAGTTGACAATGGTCTTCATATTTTACTGGCTATTTGTATATACTCTCTCTTTTGCGAAGGGCTTTTTAAGTCTTCTGTTCATTTATCTACTGTATTATCAGTCATTTTTTTACTTGTCTGAGCACTTTATATATTATGGATATGAGTTATTCGTTAAATATATAAACAAATATATTTTCCCACTCTATAGCTTGCCTTTTTACTTTCTTAATGGTGTCTTCTGATAAGTAGAAATTGTAAACTTTAACGTAGGTCAATACATATTTTTCCTTTTAGTTTATCGCTTTTTATGTCCCTTTTAAGAAAGCTTTGCCTGCTCCAAAGACATTAATATATTCTTCTATGTTTTATTCTAGAAGCTTTATAATTTACCTTTCACATTTAGCTCTACAATTCATCTGGGATTGTTCTGATATGTAGTTTTCTGGATATTCTGGATATGACCATATTATCTGCAAATAGCAGTTTTATTGCTTTATTTCTGATCTGTGAGCCTTTTATTTATTTTTATTGCACAGGCACTTGAAAATAATTTGTATTCTAATGTTGGATGTAGTGTTCTATCTATACTAGTTAGTTCAAGTTTGCTCAATGTCTTGTTTAAATTTTCTATACCCATAGTGTTATTTTGTCTACTAGTTTTATTGGCTTTTGAGAGAAGTTTTTTAAAGAACCCTATTATGCTTGCGGTTTTATATATTTCTCCTTTGAGATTTACAACTTTTTTGCTTTATATATATTTTTGTTTCAAGTAGGCTCCACACCCAGCATGGAGCCCAATATGGGGCTTGAACTTATGACCCTGAGATCAAGACCTGAACTGAGATCAAGAGTCAGGTGCTTAACTGACTGAGCCACCTAGGCGCCTCACTTTTTGCCTTTACATTTTTTAGAGCTATATGATTAGGTGCAATCAAATCTTAAATTATGATTTCTCCTGGCCGCGAGGACAGCAGGGCGGGCCAGTGTATTTATTACATCGCCACTTGTGCAGAGGCGCAAGGACTGTATGGGTTAATCTCTTTATTGACTGTAAGGGTTAATCTCTTTATTGTTATAAAATTTCCCTCTTTGTCTCTAGCAATGCTTCTTGCTTTTATGTCCACTTTGTTCTGAAATTATCCTAAGAATGTTTTATTTCCTTTCAGGATCTCTTCGATTTAAGAGGCTTTAAGGCTAGATTCCCTCAATGTAAAAGGTGAGCTTTCTGGTACTATGGGACAGCATGATATATTTAAATGCAATATTGATAATACCTTGTTTTAAATGATATTTTAAATTTTTTCAAAATACTTTCATATTTGCTATATTATTTTCATAACCTGCCTCTGTACGTTAGGCTTATTTGAAGATACTAATATCTAGGTGATTATAGTCAATATATTTGGCTACTAGTGACACATGGGTAACAACCAATCAAAAAAGATATTGTTCAGTAGAGCACAATGCTAGATATAGGCTGAATAACAGTTCAGGTTACAGCCAAAACACTCTTCTTCAATTATTAAGCTTATTTTAATAAAGTCAAAGCAGTATGACTATCAGTGTAATGACCAATAAGATCAAGCTAAAGAATTAACCACGAGTGAATCAATGTATAAATCTACAAAGAGAGAAATTCAGAGAAGACCAGAATAGAAATTATTCTTTAGTTGTCCTAAATGATGGATTTTAAGTGTTTTCTTATTGAAGAGGACTCCATTAAATTAGCTTTTAAAGTCAATATGCTTAATTCATTTGTATATATAATATTAAATTAAATATATTATATATTACACTAAATTAATATATTACATATAACATTAAATTAAATATATATTACATATATACTTACATGAACTATGTGATGGAATATAGTTATTGTTCTATACAGCTTCAGAAATTCTTAACAGATTCTTTTTCCTTTATAAAAATCATAGTTAAAGAACTCAGCCAGATATTTACTGCTATAATCAAATAATTTAATTAAGATAATTTTCTGGTGTTCATATTAGGCAAATTGTTTAAGATACTCTAAGTATCTTGGTTATGGCTTATGGTTATTATTATTATTTTTTTTATTTCAGCCCATTGGTCACAGGAAAGGATTGTCTGAGAATCCAAACTCAGAATTCAAGAAGTTTTCTTCCAGTATATACATAATAAAAAAACAATGACTAAGAGTCGTTATTATCTGTGGGTTTTTTTTTTCATTTGACAGAGAGAGAGAGAAATTACAAGTAGGCAGAGAGGCAGGCAGAGAGGGGGTGGGGGAAGCAGGTTCCCTGCCGAGCAGAGAGCCCGATGCAGGGCTCGATCCCAGGACCCTGAGATCACGACCTGAACCGAAGGCAGAGGCTTTAACCCACTGAGCCACCCAGGCGCTCCTAAACGTAAAATATTAATGGAGATATTATTATACTTGGTTTTTCCTTGCATTGTCATTCATACTTTAATTTTAGGATTTATTTTCTATTTAAAGACGACATATTCTTGTCAAATAATTGTATATGACTAAAACAAGATATGTGGTTATTAAAAATATCAAGAACTTAGTTCTAAAAGCTCAAGAATTTTATGGTGAGTATGCTGCCTTGCCTGGCTACAGCTCTAGCTACAATCTCCTCAGGCTCCAGCATAGTCACTGCTCAGAGTAAGCAGCTGCTGTAGCACAACAAACTTAAGGGACAAGGGTGACATAGAGAGGTGGCAGTATGAAGGCAGAGCAGGGCGCTGAAGCTGTTCCATAGTCTTCAGTTGGCTTTGCGCTCTACTTTATTTATCTACATAGTCTTATACTTTGCCCTTTTCATAAAATTATCTTACCCTTACTATGTAGCATATCAAAATTTTATTCATTTCTTCCACAAATAGTAAATTCCTACTGTAGGGTAATATATATTAGTTTGCTATTGCTGTATCACAAATTATCACAAACGTAGAAGCTAAAAACAATACAAACTTATTAACTCACGGCTCTGTAGGTCAGAAGTCCAGGTACGACATGATTGAAGTTTCTGCTCAGTCTCATCGAGCTAAAACCAAGGTGTTGACTGAGGCTATACTTCTTATACAGGGCTCAGGTTCTCATCCAAGCTCATCCAGGTTGTTCGCAGAATTCAGTTCTTTGTGGCTGCAGGCCTGAGGTACCTGTCTTCTTGCTGGCCCTCAGCTGGGGGCTGCTTTTAGCTCCTAGAGGCTGCCCACTGTTTCTTGCCGCACGACCTTTATCCACAACCTGAATGTTATATTCTTCTAGACCGGTCAGGATATATCTCTCTGACTTCCATGATCAGCAGAGAAAACTCTGTTTTTAAAGAGTCATATGATCAGGTCAGGCCCACCAGGATGGTCCCCCTATCTTAAGGTCAACAGATTAGGGACATTAATTGCATCTGTAAAGTCCCTTCATCATAATACATAGATTAGTATTTGAGTATATATAAGTAGAGAAGATATACCTACATCAGGGTCAGGAATCTTGGAGGACCATCTTAGAATTCTACTTAAGAGTCAGCTATTTATTATGCGTCTCATTACTTGGACACATGAGTGGGAAAAAATATATCTATATATATACCAGTCCATATGGAGCAAACATTCTAGAAAGTTTAAGTAAAAAAATTATATGTAGGATATTAGTATCCTATTGTTTCAGGAGCTTTAGAAAATATCCAGATTTAAAGTCACCACAATAGGCTAATATACCTGTTTCATATTTATTATTCTCATATTTATTATTCTTTTCTAGTATTCAGTTAACTATTTTTAACAGATGGCATTTTTTTCATATACACATGTATATAATGAACAAGTATAAGTTATAGTTTTACCATTTCAGCACTCTTCTTTTATTTTAGATTCATGGAATTTCAGGGAGGGAACTTAAAGAACATGCCATCCTTTATTAGCATTTAAGGGCAAGGTAGTTGAAAGGAGAGCTTTCCTGTTTATAGCTAATAAAATATCAAGATTCTATTATATGTTTTATGAATATGTGTATTTCTCTTCAAATGATAACAGATGTGACCATCCTAATGAGTGCATTTCTTGAAATAGAGCAGAAACTTAAATAGCTAGAATGGGCAGGATACCAAGGAAACAGACTAATCAGGCAGATGGTGACTGTTTCCTAGGGAAAGTCTGAGTAAACCAGTAACTCCATAGCAGTGATCTGAAAATAAAGGAACATATGTGAACATGGAAACTTAATGTTTTTCATATATTTTTTCATTACATTATAATCATTAGATTTGTATATACATTGTTATTCCTTACTATTGATCACATGTTGAAATTTAAGTTGTTTCCTTCATTATAATGTTTTCTCTTCATATTAACAAAATTTTGCCAAAAAAACAATTTTTAATAACTAAGATGCAGCAATGGATTTCTTTTCTTTTTTTTCTTTCTTTTTTTTTTTGCAAAGGAAAAAGCACTTTTTGAGCATTTCTACAGGTCTTTTAAATTAATCATTTTGAAATGAATTGACTTACAGATTTAAAATAGATTTATAAATGACCAAAATCTGTTACATAAAAAAACAAAAATCAGAATAAATTGCAATGCATTTGCTAAAGAATGAAATTTTACTAAGAAACAAAAGTAAAAAAAAAAAATATCCTAGCAGGAAACCAGGGACGGGAATAAAAACACAGAAAGGTATCTCTGGCACAGTGCCCTGAAGGTCAACAACCATGGCCAAGAGCATGAGGTAATGTCAGAAATAAGAAAACACCCTGGGTAAGACCTTGTCACTCTGATCCTAAGACCATTAGTGATCATGTAAAAATGTAATCTATATAAGGATTTACGAAATTGTTATATATTGCCTCTCATGTCTACCTTATAACACCCTGGTGGGGCAAATCAGTTATTGTTATCCCCATTTTACAGATATATAGACAGAAATTAATTTTCCAAAAATCATAGTTACTAAGTAGCAGATCAGGAACAAGAGCTAAGTCTTCTAAATCTGAATCTAATACACGTTTGATGAATGGAACAGTCAGGAGAGAGTAGCTCTGAGTTAGGGAAATGACCCTTAGCAGCCTAGTCTATAGACAGTCCATAGTTTGCCTGCATTCTTAGGAGAGCATGCTGTATTTATAAAGATAATGCTTTGGGATTAGCATTATTAAAAAACAAAGAGAAAAAGAAAGAAAGAAAGAAAGAAAGAAAGAAAGAAAGAAAGAAAGAAAGAAAGAAAGAAAGAAGAAAAGAAAAGAAAAAAGAAGAAACACTATCCTTTACTCGCTTTCTTTCTAAAAGTTGTGAATGGTTTGCATTGTATCATAGAAATTTCCTTCTATCAGTTTGTCTCAAATGAAGGAAATCAAAAGGAGCAACCACGAAACAAGGGGAATCTGATGGACCTTAAAAGGGGTGTCCTTTTGATTGATTTCATGATGCTTAAGATCCACAAACTTGCAAGTTAGCTAAGGGAGGATAGGAAGGGCATATTTGAAAAAGGTGGTGAAGAGGAACCAACTTTTTGGGGCTCTGTAATCGGATGCAAGCACAAACGTATAAGTTCACCATCCTCCAAAAAGGGTAGGTGACACTTTATTTTTAAATAAATTTAAACTGATGAAGCTAATCTAATGACACTTTATGTAGAAGATGAAAAATAAAAAGGGTAGTGGTACCTACATGGTCTTCACAATCCTTTTTATCTCTGGTAACAGCTGTCCATCTATGTGGAAACAAAATGAAACTATTTACTTACTCATTTCTTTTTAAAATCTTTTATTTTGAAAAAAAATTCAGGATTACAAAAGTTATTAAATATTACAAAGAATTTCTATATTTACTTCACCTGTCCAGTTCAAATGTTAACATCTTACCACAAGACAATTATAGAGCAGGAAATTTATATTGAGAAAATACTATTAAGTAATCTATAGATGTTACTCAAATGTCACCAACTGATCACACATTGCATTTAGTTGTCATGTTTCCTTGGTCTCCTCCAATCTGAGAGTTCATCAGTCTTCCCTTGTCTTTCACGACCCTGGCACTTTTGAAGAGTGCTGGTTGGGTATTTTGAAGAATATGTCTCATTTTGTGTTTCTTTGATGTTTCCTCATGATCACGTTGAGGTTAGGCATTTTTTAAAGATTTTATTTATTTATTTATTAGGAAAGAGAGAGAGTGAGAGAGAGCATGAGAAGGGAGACGGTCAGAGTGAGAAGCAGACTCCCCATGGAGCTGGGAGCCCGATGTGGGACTCGATCCCGGGACTCCGGGATCATGACCGGAGCGGAAGGCAGGTGTTCAACCAACTGAGCCATCCAGGCGCCCTGAGGTTAGGCATTTTTGGCAAGATTACCATAGAAGTGGTGTTGTGCCCTCCTCAGTGCACCATGGCAGGATGCATATGAGGTTGATATGCCTCATTATGGATGATACATACCAATGATACATTGAGACCCATTAGCAACATGTGCCTCCATAACGCACTGAGAAAGGTACAACATACTCAGACATAGTCCTTTCCTTTTCACAGGCTAGATGTTGGAGATCAGGGTGACCCTGAAAATTATTTGTGGAAGAAGTTATTTCTTCAGCCTGGGTTCATGAATGATTGCATGGAGCAGAATCCTTTCCAGCTCTAGACACTAGCCTGCAGCTCTCTTGGGCTATTTATGTGTGAGAAAAATAAACTGTTACTGTGTTTGAGTCATTGTATACTTTGAGTCCTTTCATTAGAGCTGTTATCCTACCTTGCTGTATTAGTTAGAGTTAGATTCATGTCCAGCTAGAACAAGTGCTTCATCCAGTAATATTCCTATGATTTTTTTTCACTAGTTGCCAAATCTATTTCCATAGCCCATATTTTCCACAATTTATTTCTATTCAGTTCTCCCCAAATTCAAGTTTGAAATAGTCTAAGCTTGATATTCTTTAATTATAAGGTATTTATGTTCTCCTTGTTTTAAGCACCCCCAAATTAGTCATTTTTTACATTGTTTAATCAGATTTACCATTTTTTCCCCCACATAGACATTGCTTCTTGCATCCCACATACTTTAGCAGTTCTCTTAAGGAGGATCTGCAAATAGTAAACCCTCTGTCTTTTTCTGAAAAAATGTCTTTATTTCATAATAAATCTTGAATGATAGTTTTATCCTTTGAAGATATTTGTTTCCTAGCATGAAACTTGTAAAAATGAAAATGGATTAAATTAACCTGAAAAATATACAGCTTCTCAGATTAGATTTTATTGGATTTAAAATCTAAGTTCAAGCTATACTTTTTTCAAGAATCACATCTAAAATATAATAATCTCAAAAGATTAAAAGTAATGGAATGAGAGTCATGGGATAGAAACAGTTACACAAAAATTCCAATCGAAATAAATCTGGCAGAGTAATAATGATATTAGAAAAAACACTTAATAGCAATATCATTATTAGGGTTAAAAAAGTTGATGACTTAATGATAGAATGATCAATTCACCATGCTGACAAGGACTACCGGAGCTGATCAATATCCATTTTCTCCTCTTCTTTTTTGGCACACGACTAAAATACTTTCAGAGGCTTCTTATAATTTTATTGAGATCACGGAGTTGACTTTCAGCCATTGGAATATGTCCAAAAGCTATTTACCACTTCTAGGTCTGGTATGTTAACTTTTTTTGATTTGTGACTTTTCTGATCTCCCCATTCTGCAGGGATTTTGGAAATCTGTTGTTGAATATGGTTATGCACTAGCTACTGCTACATGCCTTCCATTTTTCCCCTTTCTGATCAGACTTTGCATTATAATTA
Organism: Nasua narica; assembly: GCA_028533885.1. Lineage (NCBI taxonomy): Eukaryota > Metazoa > Chordata > Mammalia > Carnivora > Procyonidae > Nasua > Nasua narica. The sequence continues at coordinate 58,773,486 of CM052809.1, read as the reverse complement.
ATTCAGTTCATGATCCGTTATTTTACATTAGATGTGTGTACGCATGTTTGGGAGTGGTGGTAAAGATAAGTTGTGTCTTCGGTTCATAGGATTTCATTTCAGAAGAAGTCAAATATTCACATATTGGAGAAAACTGCACATTCCTTGGATATCTTGGACTTTGAGCTGAATGTACTGATTCAGAGGGACTTTCAGTTATCTTCTCTGGGGAAGAGATGAGTATAGTCTGCATGTAGAAATAACAGTAAAATGCATTTCTCAGAAGTCTTACAGTTGGGTTGAAGTCATGTGGACAGAAGTGATCTAGGCCACTTCTAGTCCTAGGACACAGAAATTACTTATTTGCTTCATCCTCTACTTTCTGTTCCTAGCCTGGGGTGATCTTGGAGAAGATTGTGTGCCACAAGAAGGATGACTGAGTCCTTGATTAACTGTATTGTTCAATAAACCAAAACTTGGATCTTCTCAAAGATTAATAAAATAGGTAATCCTCAGAAAGATTGATCAGTAATGCATGGAGAAGACACTGGTAAATAATATTAGGAATGAAAATAAAATAATTATAGATGTGGTACAAATTAAAATATCAAAAATCATAAGAAAATTATTAAAATTGTATAAAAATAAATTTTAAAACACAAATGGAAAATTCTCGATACAGATTTAAATGACTTAAATTAACTCGAGAAGAGTAAACCTGTGTCTGAGGATATAGCAATCATAGAAATTGAATCAGCAGGCAAAAAGCCATCCAAAATAAAGGCAGCAAGCATAGACACTCTTAGAAGCAGGTTCTATCAATATTTCAAAGGACAGAAAAATCCCTCTTTTCAACAAAATATGATACAAAATTGAAAAAGAAGGAAATTATACAGCAACTTTTATAAAGTTAGTATATTCTGTATACTAAAACTAGAAAACCAAGAGAAAGAAAAATTATGGGTTTAACCACCCTTTTGAGTATACATGCAAATATCTTAAAGTGTTGACAAACTGAATCAAGCAAGTATTTAAAAAAATATATGTTATGGTCAAGGGTGGTTTATCCGAGGAATAACATTTGAGCATTACAAAATTCTCACTAGTATTAGGCAAATAATGCCTATTATCCCACCAATAATCATCATTACTCTGGAGTTTCTAACCAATGAAATAAAGTAAGAAAGAAATAACACTTATATAGATTAGGGAGACTCACATACTTATCTGAAGATTATTTGCATAGATAATCCAGTAATGTCTACACCCAAACAACAGGAATTAATATAAGGGTTGGGCAAAGTTTCTGCAGGCAAGAGCAAGTACCAATATCAAGAGAATACATATCTGTATGCCAGCTGCTAATCAGACTGACACATGCCTTAACATTATTCTGAGCAATGCATAAATCAATGTCACTGATATTTCCCTACTAGATACTGATATTCCAAAGATATATTAATAAAACTGTGCTGTTATTTGCGGAATAAAATAATAGACTAATATAACAAAATGCAGAGATAGGAACAAATACACATATGTGAGAACTTGGAGTATGACAAGCATGACATTACAGTTCAGTGCCAAAAGACCAGACAACTCAAAAAACTGATGCCGGAACAATTGTTAGGCATGTGGGAAAACATAAAATGTCTGCCTCAAACTATTTATAAGGATATATTCCAAATGAATGAAATTTAAATGAAAAGAGCAAACCTTTAAAACTTTTAGAGCAATATAGGAGAATTTAGGAATTCAGGGTAGGGAAGGATTTCATAAACCAGGCACAAAAGAAAAATATTGTCAACCTGATAACATTAAAATTAAAAATCTATATTCTATAAAAAACATCAAAATACAATTAAAAGAGAAGTCACAGCCTGGGAGAAAATATTTACCAATGTATACAGCTAATAAAATGTTTCCTTTCTCGATTATGTAAAGAGCTCCTCAGACAGATGAAGAACAGCAAAAGAGGACAAAACATAAATACAGTTTTCAGAAGAGGAGACCCGGATGGCTAATAAACAGGAAAAAAATGCCTATTTTAGTATCAGGAAAATGCCGATGTGAACAACTGGGTTTGCATATAACACAGAACAGATAGATAAAATTCGAGGAGCGCCTGGGTGGCTCAGTTGGTTGGGCCCGGGATCGAGTCCCATATCGGACTCTTGGCTCTGCGGTAAGTCTGCTTCTCCCTCTGACATTCTCCCCTCTCATTCTCAGTCTCTTTCTCTCTAATAAATAAATAAAATCTTTAAAAAAATTGAAATAACTGAAAAAAGAGAAACCCACCAAACTGTTAATATGTTAACATGTAACACACACACACACCCCACCACCACCACCACAAAACATAGAAACAGAAAGTCTGCTAATAGGATCATAAATTCGTACAACTGCTACTGCAGACACTGTCAGCTGCCTCTCCAATATCCATCCGCCTTTCTTCCTAAAGAACAGAAGTCCAATTTCCTCCAGGACAAAAAAAGCTGGGTTCCAACTGATGGCTCATGACTAGTCTAATTCAAACACGGCCATCTTGTCCCATCCTTCTCAGCTGTGCTTGCAGATAGGAGATCCGTATGAAACTTTTCTGGCCAATGAGACACAAAATACTCTGGGGGGGGGGGGCGGGTTCCTGTGAAAACTTTTGCTGTCTCTATCCCTGTCTACCCTTCTTTCCGATTTATAGTAAAAAATGAATTTATTCAATAGCTGAGCTGGAGCTGCAGCAACTATCCTGTTACCATGGAGGAAAGACAAAAGAATTGCAAATGTTATCAGTTGTAGTAGTTAGGTTCTTTCATGCTTGTTGCTGAATGGGATCCTCCTCGACAAAACCACATCAGTGAGCAATTTCTCAATATATAGTAAAAACGAACATGTTCTTATCCTAAAAACTGGGAATTCCATACTGACTTCTCTGTCCTGTAGGAAATCGTGTGCATGTGCACAGAGAGATAGGCACACAGCCCTGCTGTCACATAAATCATGAAACACGGGGAAACAATCTAACTGTCCTTAATGGGTGAATGAATAACACACTTATGTATATTTCTACGGTAGAATAAAAGAGAGAGACTTCAAAGGAATAGGCTCATGTTAGTATGGAGGACTGGCAAGTCCCGATCTGCAGGATAGGCTAGTAAGCTGGAGACCCAGGGAAGAGTTGCAGTTCAATTAAATCCAGAGAAACAAAAAAAAACTAATCAAAATAAAACTCAGGAATGGGGAGACTGTGGTTAAAGAACTCCAGTGAAGGTAATAACCGCTTAAACATAGAATGAAAACTAAACAATGTGGATATTATGTCAGGATAGAGCATAGATATTATTCTAGTTGATGAAGTGAAGTAAACACCAATCGGAATTGGGAGGTGATAAAAGGAGACAGAAGGAAGCTTCTAAGTATGCTGGTTTCCTCTGTTTATTACTAGGGAGTCAATCAACAATGACTAAAATTGACACATGAAATTTTAAAAAACCCACAGTAACTTCGAACTCAATGATTTTAATAATAGTTCCCCAAGCTAGAGTGATTAAAAAAAAAAAACCCTTAATATCTTTGGTAAACAAGAAACATTTACCCATTGATTATTCTTTTAGCCAGATGAGGACCTTTCATCTTTGTTAAATGCCACTAAAACTACCTTTATTTGGATTGGCTTGTGTAATCCCATTGTAATATATTTCCTGTATCCAGCTATCTTTTCATCTGTATATTTGTGTAAAGAGATGTCTGCAGTGATATTTATCCCAATGTAAAATATGATTTATGACCCTCTAAAATATAAGCACCAGGGCAGGAAAATTTACTGGGTTTGTTCACTGCTAGATCTTCAGTTTCTAGAGCAGTGCCTGGCACAAAACAGGTGGTCAATGAAAAATCTGTTAACAGTTAGAACTGCGGTGATGTTTTTATTTCTACTTTCCTTATTACTTAAACTTTTTATATTGAGAATGTGTCATTTTAATAACAACAAAAGAATTATTTTAAAGGTTAAAGAGACAGTGAAGACAAAACAGAATGTGAAATTGTTACATGAATATATAAATAGATCAGTGAAATAGGATAAAAACTCCTGAAGCTATTTTACTCCTTATACAGGAAAGTTTCGAGACAAACTAGCACTAAATGAAACCAATGAATTGAAATATATTAGAAGAGAATATATTTTTCATAACCTTATGTAGGAAAATCCTTACTAAGTCAGGCTCAGAAACCAGATAATAGAAACATTGGTAATTTTGAGTATATAAAACTGAAAATTTTTTCAAGATAAAGGAAATCATAAAAAACTTTAAGCATTGACTACTTACTTAACAAATTTTAATATCTATATCATATAAAAAGTACCCACAAATAAATGAGATGACCCAACTTGAAAATGAGCAAAGGATATGAATAAGCAATTCATAGAGGAAATAGCAATGACTATACGAATGACTGATAACTATGAAAATAAGAGCACATTTACTAGTAACTAGGAACATGCAAAATAAAAAATCTTTTTGCTCATTATATTTACAGAAATTTAAAGTTTGCTAATGTCCAATGTGGATAAGATGTATGGACATGGACAGTCTCCTACACTGTTAATGGCAGTTAAATTGCCTTCTTTTAGGGTAACTTGTCAGTATTCATACAAATGTATTATGCATATACCCTTTAACTATCTATTCCACTTAAGAAATGTATCTACAGAAATACTTGCACATGAAAAATGGCTAACATGGGGGCGCCTGGGTGGCTCAGTTGGTTGGACAACTGTCTTCGGCTCAAGTCATGATCCCGGAGTCCCGGGATCAAGTCCCACATCGGGCTCCCTGCTCCATGGGGAGTCCGCTTCTCACTCTGACCTTCTCCCTTCTCGTGCTCTCTCTCACTGTCTCTCTTTCCTAATAAATAAATAAATAAAATCTTTAAAAAAATAATGGCTAACATGAATTGTTTGCTTGCTGTGTGTGGGTATTTTCTGAATTCTCAACACCTTTTTTCACAACAAGAATCTATGAAGGGAATACTATTATTATTTTACAAATGAGGAAACCTAGAGAGGTTTATCATTCTTGCTTTCCTGGGATTGGAATCTATGATGAAATAACAGCATATAAGATGTTGCCAGGCTATGCTTTCCTGGGAACCCATGCCAAGAGAGTGGCCTAATTTGGAACCGTCTTTCCTGAAGAGCTAATATAAATGTTATAGTAAATAGTATATTATTAACACCACTATAATGTATATTAAAAACACCACTATAACTGGCTTCATTGGGGGAGTCATATTAGACTGGAAGGATGTAAAAGAAACAAAATGTTTTTTTTTTTTTTTAAAGAGCTACACTAATCCTAATTGAAGGTTATGAGTGAAATATCTGTTCATATACAATTATTTTCCAGTTAGACATCAAACTTTTTTTTTTTTTTTTTTTGAGAGAGCTCACATGTGAGCTGGGAAGCAGCAGAGGGAGAGGGAGAGGGAGAGGGAGAATCCCAAGGAGACTGGGTGTCCAGTACAGAGACCCATATGGAGCTCAGTCTCCCAATCCTGAGATCACAACCTGAGCAGAAATCTAGAATCACACCCTTAACTTACTGAGCCACCCAGGCGTCTCTCAAACTTTTTATTTTTAAAGATTTTATTTATTTGAGCGAGAGAAAGATAATGAGCAGGGGGAGGGGCAGAGGGAGACGCAAAGTTCTGCTGAGCAGGTAGCCTGATACAGGGCTGGAGCCCAGGACCTGAGGATCATGACCTGAGCTGAGGGCAGAGGCTCAACCAAATAAGCCATCCAGGCACCCCCTTCAAACTTTTTAATATATTTACTTATAACAAGTATTTAAGTTATAACTTCAAACAACAGTATTTACATAATCTGTGATTTTTTTGACCTTTAGCCAATATGCAGCTGTTAAAATTTTGCCTATTTTCTGAGGTAAATTTTCCCCAAATATTTGCAAAACTTATTATGAATTAAATACCTATCAATTCATATTAATTTTACTGTTTTACAGAAATATATATTTGTATATACAATTATAAATATTAATATTTGCAGAGTAACATTACTTTTTATAGAATAGAAAAATATCAGTTTAAATACTAGACTGTAAAGTTGCAGGTGATAACTCATATCTGGTAGACAAAATATAATTTAAGTAAATCCCTAATAAATACATTGTGTAATGCCAAATATTTTAAATTGAGGTTCAAAATTAATAGCTATACTTAAAGTGTGAAATTAGTGATAGTGATATACAAACGTTTAGTAGAACACTTTATCTCAAAGTAAACAATTAATTTATTGTTAAATGCTGAATAAGAAATTAAATACTGTTTGAGCAAAGGATCCTCCGCCTTAAAGCATTGCCTTCTATCTTTTCAGGAGGCAAATAAAATTTTCATAATTTATGATTATTTTCTCATCTATTGGGCTATAACTCTCTCCTTCTTTTTGGAGCCGAGATGTCTGAAAACTTACCACTACCCTGGAGGGAATTCTTGCAATATAAGGCATAGACTGTAGCTTCTAGAACATTTGTCTCCATGGTGAGATGTATGTCCCCAAGAAGGGGTGCATACAATCAATTCAAATCAACAGATAAATGGGGATATTAAACTTCACTTACGTTTAAAATATGAATTGACAAAAAATAAAAAAAAATAATTAAAATATGGATTGACTGGTGATCCATATATATAGATCTGACTAAAATCAGATCTTTCGTCAGATATTCATACTTCACACACAGTATTTGATGTATGACTGAAGAAAGAGCCCCAGAGTTGGAAGATTTTATATTGGCACTCACATTTGTGTAAAGTCTTATTACCACACAATGCAGTTTATGTGTTCTTGAATAGATCATACAATTATATCTCCTATATTATCTTAAATATTATGTAATTAGAGGAGGGATTACTGTGAACAGATTTTATACAATAAAAGGGTTTATACCTTATATCAGGAAAAAATATTTCTTTTTTTTTTTTAAGATTTTATTTATCTATTTGTCAGAGAGAGAGAGGGAGAGAGAGCACAAGCAGGCAGTGGCAGGCAGAGGCAGAGGAGAAGCAGGGTCCCTGCTGAGCAAGGAGCCTGATGTGGGACTCGATTCCAAGATCACGACCTGAGTCAAAGGCAGCAGCTTAACCAACTGAGCCACCCAGGCGTCCCAGGAAAACATATTTCTATTAGCTTAGGTTTAGACCCTGCAGGGAAGGCCTGTGTGCTACGTCAGCATCCAGCAATGCAATCTTCTGGGCCTGCAAGTGATAGAAAAGGGGAGCGTGGCAGGGAATGGGAGAGAGCAAATACAAAGCTGCATTATCAAGTTTGCCACCATAAACATCAAATGCCTCAACTCAGTCTCACGGGCTCATCTTCCACGAGAATGCATTATCTTGCTTTGATTGTCTGTTGGGAAGAGAAATGGAGAAGTAATAACCTTCTGGCCCCCTGCTGTTAATCAAAGATTGTGGTGGTCAGTTTTATCTGTCAACTCCAGTGGGCCACCAGATGCTCAGGTATCTAGTTAAACATTATTCTGGGTGTGTCTGTGAAGGTGTTTCTGGAAGAAATTAGCATTTGAATTGATAGAATGATTAAAGCGATCTTCCTCTCCATCGTGGGTGGGCACTGAACAATCTTCAGGGCCTGAAGGTAAGGAAAAGGCAGAGTTCCCTGATTGCATGAGCAGAGGCACTGATCTACCACTGTTGGTGCTCTTGGTTCTCAGGCCTTCAGACCTGGAGAATCTACAGGCCTGGAATCTACACTCCTGGCTCTCTCGTTTTTAGGATTTCAAAAGACACCTTTGGCTTTCCGGGGTGGCCAGATTGCAAATGGCAGATCATGGAACTTTCTAGCCTCCACATCACGAAAGCCTCTATCTTACAGTAAATCTCATTTTATACATACACACTCACACACATATTACACACTCACACACACACACATCCTATTAATCTGTTTCTCTGGAGAACTTGTACTAAAATAAAGGTTCACCCTGTGGGGCTTTTCTCTTGAGCTCTGGCTTGTGCGTGCTGTCCTGTGGCATTTTATGCTTCAACATCCAAAGTGAATCCCAGGGCTGGAGGAGAGGTGCTGTTAAACTGTACCCATAGGAATTTGGTTGCAGTTCAGAGTATGTCGCTGCTAGAATAAATGCATAGAGACCCCAGAGGCTGGTGAAGCCTGGATAAGTAAATCACTTTCCATTACAAAAGACAGTTGTTTCAGCATGTATTTTACCTAGCAGTGTTTTTTTTTTTTTTTTTTGGAGTTTGGAGTAAGGCTTATATTTAATCAGTTCCTTAAAGAAAAAACATGGTACTTAAGTAGTAAGAAAGTAATATTTTGGGGGGGTGCCTGGGTGGTTCAGTCTCTTGGTTTGGCTTAGACTGTGATCGCAGGGTTGTGAGATCAAGTCCCGCATGGGGCTCGGTGCTCAGCTTGGAGTCTGCTCTCTCCTCTGTCTGCCCCTATACTGGCTAGCACGCATGTAAGCTCCCTAAATAAATAAATAAGTAAAATCTTAAAAAAAAAAAAAAAGTAACATTTTTGAGAGAAATTTATATTATAGGGAGACATTTTGAATATAAACACAAATTTTTCAGCTTTTTGCAATATCATAGCTGTAAGTGATTAGGTACAGTACCTATAAATACTCCCTTATCTGCACACTTAAAAAGATAATTTTCTGGGATGCCTGGGTGGCTCAGTGTGTTAAGCCTCTGCTTTTGGCTCAGGTCATGATCTCAGAGTCCTGGGATCAAACACACATGGGAATCTCTGCTCAGCGGGGAGCCTGCTTCCCCCTCTCCCTCTGCCTGCCTCTCTGCTACTTGTCATCTCTTTCTGTCAAACAAGTAAATAAAATCTTTAAAAAAAAAAAAAGATAATTTTTCCAACTTACTCAAAATTATCCAAATAAAGAATTTCAGTGAGTTTTAAATTCATTACAGACATAAAAATATTATACCTTTCAACTGATTTAGGAAAGCTGACTGACATTAGGCTAAATTAAAATTTACCATCTATAAGTTACTGAAAACTTTTGTACACTTGGTAGCTGGGATTAGAAATCAGAATTTGGTAAATACGGTCAACAATATACTTTTTTCATTTGGATATAAATGTTTTTGTGAGGTTTCTTATTCAGTTAGGAATGTCATTAAAATCATGTACTGAGGGGCGCCTGAGTGGCTCAGTGGGTTGAGGCCTCTGACTTCGGCTCAGGTCATGACCTCAGGGTCCTGGAATGGAACCCGCATTGGGCTCTCTGCTTAGCGGGGAGCCGCTTCCTCCTCTCTCTCTGCCTGCCTCTCTGCCTACTTGTGATTTCTCTCTCTCTGTCAAATAAATGAATAAAATCTTTGGAAAAAAAAAAATCATGTACTGAAATATACTAAACTTAGTACCAGAGCTTCAAATCACTGTTACAAAATTAAATCAAGATTTAAAAAAATAAACTGTTTTCCATTGTAAAGTGTCTAATAATAATTTTCTAGTGAGAGCAAAAAGATTTTATGTTAACGATAAAATGAAATAGTTTTAAACGTAGTTTATTTCATTTAAAATTTCTTTTGTAACAAATATCTTTAGAGTAGCATATATGTAATCTATAAATAAATAAATATGGATATGGTCAAAAATTCTTGGTTGATAGGAATGTGTGATTAAAAATGAAAACAGGGGCACCTGGGTGGCTCAGTGGGTTGAAACCTCTGCCTTCAGCTCAGGTCCTGATCCCAGGGTCCTGGGATTGAGCCCCACAGCAGGCTCTCTGCTCAGCAGGGAGCCTGCTTCCCCCTGTCTCTCTGCCTGCCTCTCTGCCCACTTGTGATCTCTCTCTCTCTGTCAAATGAATAAATAAAAATCTTTTAAAAAATAAATAAAATAAAATAAAAATGAAAACAGTTATTGTTGGAAATATCATTGATTAAATAATAATATATATACATATATATTATTCTTTATAGAGCTATGCTGCACTGTCTTTACGATAATATCCTCATAAACAGCTGGACAGGTACTCTGTGGGTTCCCATCTAGTTCTACTACCTGTGACCCCCTTGTAGGTGGTAATTCCTAGCTATCTTCCTCATCATTTTTCCTTGTTCACTTAAGACTTCAACTTCTGACTCCCTGCCTTCCTGTACATCTTAATTCCTGTCATTGTTCTTAGTGATTGCAAGAACCATGTGGATGAAATACACTAAACTTAAGCTTCTCTGTTCCTTGACCTCTCCTTCTTCACTGTCTTCCTCAGCTGCACCTTTGCCACCCAATCCCATGAGCACTACAATGTGTTATTACGGGTAAAGCAACCAGCTGCTGATCTTTTAACCACATAGTAACCTCCAGTCTATAGATTTCTCTCCTTGTTTGCACTTCAGTAGCTGAACATGGGTGGAAAAACTAGGCAGACTGATAATCCTTGCAATTCACGACAAAACTTCAAAAGCCCATTCAATGCTGCCTAGAACTCACGTATGTCTTCCTAGTAAATTTACTTTCCACTTTCTTAGATGACTGTTTCAAATATTCTCTTTGTCCTTAACAGCCCTTCCCTGAGGTTAACTGAGAA